>JAWNPQ010000131.1:2400000-3600000 GCA_035047465.1 Drosophila sordidula
TGTGACAACCACAATCGATTAAAAACAGAAATTCCGGATTCTAAATTTTGAAAAAAAATTTTTTTCGAAAATTAGTAAGGGGGGGGTACATGCTTTTTCCCCAAAAAATTCAAAAAAAAATTATTTTCAATAATGCATATATTTTAAATGCAGAATCAATCTAGCGGACGAACCATGAAAAAAGTGGCATCAAACATGAAAATCGGTTCAGTTTTGACAAAGTTACGGGAGTTTGAAATGTCGATTTTTGCATGATTTTTGACAAAAGATTTGACCCCTTCAGAATCACTTTTAATGTTGTTTTTTATGCTAATTGTGACAACCACAATCGATTAAAAACAGAAATTCCGGATTCTAAATTTTGAAAAAATTTTTTTTTCGAAAATTAGTAAGGGGGGGGTACATGCTTTTTTCCCCAAAAAAATTCAAAAAAATGTATTGTCAATAATGCATATATTTTAAATGCAGAATCAATCTAGCAGACGAATCATGAAAAAAATGGCATCAAACATGAAAATCGGTTCAGTTTTGACCAAGTTATGGGAGTTTGAAATATGGGAGCTATAGATCCGAGTGCCTTACATGTCAAAATTTTTCTCAATTTTGGCATGATTTTTGACAAGAAATTTAACCCCCCCAGAATCACTTTTAATGTTGTTTTTTATGATAATTGTGACAACCACAATCGATTAAAAACAGAAATTCCGTATTCTAAATTTTGAAAAAAAAATTTTTTCGAAAATTAGTAAGGGGGGGGTACATGCTTTTTCCCCAAAAAATTCAAAAAAAAATTATTTTCAATAATGCATATATTTTAAATGCAGAATCAATCTAGCAGACGAATCATGAAAAAAATGGCATCAAACATGAAAATCGGTTCAGTTTTGACCAAGTTATGGGAGTTTGAAATATGGGAGCTATAGATTCGAGTGCCTTACATGTCAAAATTTTTCTCAATTTTGGCATGATTTTTGACAAAAAATTTGACCCCCCCAGAATCACTTTTAATGTTGTTTTTTATGCTAATTGTGACAACCACAATCGATTAAAAATAGAAATTCCGTATTCTAAATTTTGAAAAAAAATTTTTTTCGAAAATTAGTAAGGGGGGGGTACATGCTTTTTCCCCAAAAAATTCAAAAAAAAATTATTTTCAATAATGCATATATTTTAAATGCAGAATCAATCTAGCGGACGAACCATGAAAAAAGTGGCATCAAACATGAAAATCGGTTCAGTTTTGACAAAGTTACGGGAGTTTGAAATGTCGATTTTTGCATGATTTTTGACAAAAGATTTGACCCCTTCAGAATCACTTTTAATGTTGTTTTTTATGCTAATTGTGACAACCACAATCGATTAAAAACAGAAATTCCGGATTCTAAATTTTGAAAAAAATTTTTTTTCGAAAATTAGTAAGGGGGGGGTACATGCTTTTTTCCCCAAAAAATTCAAAAAAAAATTATTTTCAATAATGCATATATTTTAAATGCAGAATCAATCTAGCAGACGAATCATGAAAAAAATGGCATCAAACATGAAAATCGGTTCAGTTTTGACCAAGTTATGGGAGTTTGAAATATGGGAGCTATAGATCCGAGTGCCTTACATGTCAAAATTTTTCTCAATTTTGGCATGATTTTTGACAAGAAATTTAACCCCCCCAGAATCACTTTTAATGTTGTTTTTTATGATAATTGTGACAACCACAATCGATTAAAAACAGAAATTACGGATTCTAAATTTTGAAAAAAAATTTTTTTCGAAAATTAGTAAGGGGGGGGTACATGCTTTTTTCCCCAAAAAATTCAAAAAAAAATTATTTTCAATAATGCATATATTTTAAATGCAGAATCAATCTAGCAGACGAATCATGAAAAAAATGGCATCAAACATGAAAATCGGTTCAGTTTTGACCAAGTTATGGGAGTTTGAAATATGGGAGCTATAGATTCGAGTGCCTTACATGTCAAAATTTTTCTCATTTTTGGCATGATTTTTGACAAAAAATTTTACCCCCCCAGAATCACTTTTAATGTTGTTTTTTATGCTAATTGTGACAACCACAATCGATTAAAAATAGAAATTCCGTATTCTAAATTTTGAAAAAAAAATTTTTTCGAAAATTAGTAAGGGGGTACATGCTTTTTCCCCAAAAAATTCAAAAAAAAATTATTTTCAATAATGCATATATTTTAAATGCAGAATCAATCTAGCAGACGAATCATGAAAAAAATGGCATCAAACATGAAAATCGGTTCAGTTTTGACCAAGTTATGGGAGTTTGAAATATGGGAGCTATAGATTCGAGTGCCTTACATGTCAAAATTTTTCTCAATTTTGGCATGATTTTTGACCAAAAATTTGACCCCCCCAGAATCACTTTTAATGTTGTTTTTTATGCTAATTGTGACAACCACAATCGATTAAAAATAGAAATTCCGTATTCTAAATTTTGAAAAAAAAATTTTTTCGAAAATTAGTAAGGGGGGGGTACATGCTTTTTCCCCAAAAAATTCAAAAAAAAATTATTTTCAATAATGCATATATTTTAAATGCAGAATCAATCTAGCAGACGAATCATGAAAAAAGTGGCATCAAACATGAAAATCGGTTCAGTTTTGACCAAGTTATGGGAGTTTGAAATATGGGAGCTATAGATCCGAGTGCCTTACATGTCAAAATTTTTCTCAATTTTGGCATGATTTTTGACAAAAAATTTTACCCCCCCAGAATCACTTTTAATGTTGTTTTTTATGCTAATTGTGACAACCACAATCGATTAAAAACAGAAATTCCGGATTCTAAATTTTGAAAAAAAATTTTTTTCGAAAATTAGTAAGGGGGGGGGGTACATGCTTTTTCCCCAAAAAATTCAAAAAAAAATTATTTTCAATAATGCATATATTTTAAATGCAGAATCAATCTAGCGGACGAACCATGAAAAAAGTGGCATCAAACATGAAAATCGGTTCAGTTTTGACAAAGTTACGGGAGTTTGAAATGTCGATTTTTGCATGATTTTTGACAAAAGATTTGACCCCTTCAGAATCACTTTTAATGTTGTTTTTTATGCTAATTGTGACAACCACAATCGATTAAAAACAGAAATTCCGGATTCTAAATTTTGAAAAAATTTTTTTTTCGAAAATTAGTAAGGGGGGGGGGTACATGCTTTTTTCCCCAAAAAAATTCAAAAAAATGTATTGTCAATAATGCATATATTTTAAATGCAGAATCAATCTAGCAGACGAATCATGAAAAAAATGGCATCAAACATGAAAATCGGTTCAGTTTTGACCAAGTTATGGGAGTTTGAAATATGGGAGCTATAGATCCGAGTGCCTTACATGTCAAAATTTTTCTCAATTTTGGCATGATTTTTGACAAAAAATTTTACCCCCCCAGAATCACTTTTAATGTTGTTTTTTATGCTAATTGTGACAACCACAATCGATTAAAAACAGAAATTCCGGATTCTAAATTTTGAAAAAAAAATTTTTTCGAAAATTAGTAAGGGGGGGGTACATGCTTTTTCCCCAAAAAATTCAAAAAAAAATTATTTTCAATAATGCATATATTTTAAATGCAGAATCAATCTAGCGGACGAACCATGAAAAAAGTGGCATCAAACATGAAAATCGGTTCAGTTTTGACAAAGTTACGGGAGTTTGAAATGTCGATTTTTGCATGATTTTTGACAAAAGATTTGACCCCTTCAGAATCACTTTTAATGTTGTTTTTTATGCTAATTGTGACAACCACAATCGATTAAAAACAGAAATTCCGGATTCTAAATTTTGAAAAAATTTGTTTTTCGAAAATTAGTAAGGGGGGGGTACATGCTTTTTCCCCAAAAAATTCAAAAAAAAATTATTTTCAATAATGCATATATTTTAAATGCAGAATCAATCTAGCGGACGAACCATGAAAAAAGTGGCATCAAACATGAAAATCGGTTCAGTTTTGACAAAGTTACGGGAGTTTGAAATGTAGGAGCTATAGATCCGAGTGCTTTACATGTCAAACTTTTTGTCGATTTTTGCATGATTTTTGACAAAAAATTTGACCCCTTCAGAATCACTTTTAATGTTGTTTTTTATGCTAATTGTGACAACCACAATCGATTAAAAACAGAAATTCCGGATTCTAAATTTTGAAAAAATTTTTTTTTCGAAAATTAGTAAGGGGGGGGTACATGCTTTTTTCCCCAAAAAAATTCAAAAAAATGTATTGTCAATAATGCATATATTTTAAATGCAGAATCAATCTAGCAGACGAATCATGAAAAAAATGGCATCAAACATGAAAATCGGTTCAGTTTTGGCAAAGTTACGGGAGTTTGAAATGTGGGAGCTATAGATCCGAGTGCTTTACATGTCAAACTTTTTGTCGATTTTTGCATGATTTTTTACAAAAAATTTGACCCCCGTCAGAATCGGGTTTAATGTTGTTTTTTATGCTAATTGTGACAACCACAATCGATTAAAAATAGAAATTCCAAATTCTAAATTTTGAAAAAAAAATTTTTTTCGAAAATTAGTAAGGGGGGGTACATGCTTTTTTCCCAAAAAATTTCAAAAAAATTTTATTTTCAAAAATGCATATGCATTAAACCACAAACCATGAAAATAATGCCATTAAACATGAAAATCGGTTTAGTTTTGACGAAGTTACGGGCGTTTGAAGTATGGAAGCAATGTATCCGAGATCTTTGTCTCCCACAGTTTTAGAGCTAAAGCTAAAGTTAAAGCTATTACAAAAGGTAGGTTTATAGTTAAAATAATACTACTAAATATTATAATAATCATTTCATTAACCATTTATAAAACCTATAATAAAACGTAATATATTATTATTACTCTATGGGCTGCATATAATACATTGCCCGCCGACATCACAGCTTTTTGCATGTGGTGAAAGCTTTTCTTGTGGCATTAGCATTTGGCGCTACCTTGGCGCTTTCAAGTTCAAACGTTAACAGTTGAGCCATGAAAATAATGTTAAGCAAATACGAGAAGCTCGGATCGAAGAGCAGGAAACAAAGCAAAATAAAATAGCAGTAAAATAACGACAACTGGTTTTCAAAATTACACACAGAGCACTTGACAAACATTTGGCCGATGCTTTTGTGTTTGGTTTTGTTTTTTTCTCGCTTCTGTTTTTCTCAACCTGTGTCTCGTACTTTAACCCAAATTCAAATCAAATAAGAAACACTTGCCACAGCCTGGCGTCGCAGTACGCAGTCATGAGCCGGCAACTGAGGTTCAGCATCCAAGCGCCAGCAGCGGGCGAGGACTGCCCCCCGGATCTGGTCGAGATCAACTTGAACGGTGGCCGGGCGCCGGCCAAGCAGCAGTCGGCGCAGGCGCTGGACGAACTGCTCCAGGCCAGAACGACGGTCACGTTGCCCACGCATCGTGGCTATCCCTACGGCTATGGCGACACCGACGACGAGACGGACTTTTACTTCTGCAAAAAGTCGAATTCGACGGGCCAGCTGGCCGAGAAGGTGTCCCCGCCGCCGCCCTCCGCCACGAACATCAGCTGCCTGCGGCAAATGTACTGTCCCGAGTGCCACGAGCGTCTGCACGAGCAGGGCGTGCGTCTGGAGCGTCTGATCACACTGTGGTAGGTAATTGCGACCTGGTTGCTAGCGCCTTTTACTAACTGTTCAATTGTGGCCGCCGCAGCTGCTTCGCCCTGCTGCCCCTGTATCCCTGCTGCATGCGACGCTCCAAGGACGACTGCAAGGTCATCTGCGGCAAGTGCGGCTACATGCTGGGCGCCTGGAAGCGCCAGTGAAGCGCTCTTCATGCTTCTCCAGCTTACTGTTTAGTTCGTTTTTTAGTTATGATATATTTGGAGTTTTTGTTTTGTTAGTTTTTAAGCAACAATTGACCTTGCAACGCGTGGGCCGGCCAAAAACGATTGTTTTTATTTTCATTGAAGATGCGCACGCAGCTAGCGTGAGCGTGAGAGCCTCTCCCTCTCTCCCTCTCTCTCGCTCTCTGTGTCGCTCTCTCGTGGCTCTCTTTGGGTGCTATTTGTTTGGCTAATATTGTGCCGCCTGGCGCTGCGCCCAGTCGCAATGTCAAGCGCGCCGAACATGTTGTCTGAAGTGGAGCAGGAGCTGGATAATGACTCTGCCGTCACGGCCACGCTGGAGCCGGACTTGGAGCCGCAGCTAGAGCCGCACCCGCTGAAGCCGCAGCTGCGCTTCTACAGCGTTGGCCCCAGCACCGATCGTGTGCTCTGCCCGCTGTGCCAGCAGCGCTCGCGCTCGGAGACGGTCCAAATGGTCGGCGCTGTAGTCCAGCTCAGCTGCCTGCTGAGCACCTTGTCCTGGTGAGTGGCCATCATTAGATGTTATTGAGTTCAGTCTTCTAACTATTCCGCCTGCAGCTGCTTTCCCATCTGTGCGCTGCCCTGCATCTACTCCTGCCTGCAGAGCCGGGTGAAGAGCAAGCGCGTCTTCTGCACCAGCTGCGGCGGTCATTTGGGCTTCCACTGGCGTCCCATTTAGTTGGCTCACGTTCTCCGCAATTTGGCCGCATTCTGGCAAGTGCTCTATAAATAAACGCGGCTGTTTGCCAATTTTCAGCATTTTCTTTTTATGTTTCTAATAAATACGCATATTTTTCCATCAACGCCTCGTGGCTGTGTTTTGTTGTTGCGGCTACTCGGTGGCCACTCACCCACTCAACCACACGCAACCACTCGCATCTGCTCTCACAGCTGGGTGCCATTTCGCGTTTCAGTTGCTCGGCGCCCGTCGATGTCGTCAAATGGCCAGCACTGAGAGTCTGGACGGCAGCGCCTGTGATTTTGGCGAGGTTTCGGCCGTGCCACAGGTGGGTCACTTGCCCACCGAGCCGCTCGAGTTCGTCTGCCCCGCCTGCCAGCAGCTGCAGACGAGCCTCGTGCAGCGCGAGGCAGTCACCCTTCTACAGAAATTGGCCTGCGGCACGAACTGGCTGCTTCGCTGGTGCGTATAGCCCTCTCTCCCTCTCGCTCTCTCGCTCTCTATATATACATTTGTTTTTTTTTCAGTAATCCCATATTTTGGAGTGGGCGACAGGACGTTAATCATTATTGCAGCGCCTGCGGCTGCTTCATTGGACGCCACATGACGCTCAGCTGGTACAAGCGCACCCTGTTCCGCTTGCAGCGCTCCAATGTGGAGGAGAACGGCCGTTGGGCGCGCTTCCGGAAGATGAAGGCGAAGTTGCGCGAGAAGAAGCTGGGCAAGCAGAGTGCGACGCCTAATCAAGACTAGTTCCAAGTGGCTTTTATATACATTAAATTAAGTTTTGTACCAAACAAATGTCCTGAGCTGCAAACTTTGACCAAAGAGCAAATTTATCAGCAATCTGCGAACCAGTTCATTTGAATAAACAGCTGCGTTCAAGAATAACACACGTCAACTTGTTGGGCAGCGCTTAATAAAAACTTTTGAAAATTTCTTTTATATGTAAAATGTAGTTTTTATTAAATAAATGTATTAATATCACAATTCAATTTACAACCCATTCAGCGAACTAAAGACCTCTTTAAATAACTTGCTGCGATCTACAACAACACACTAGGCAGCCAATGAGCGACAAAGCTCGCTCAGCAGTTTACCGTTTATGAAAAAGCGTCTCTTATAATAATTGTTCGCTCAATTGTGACGTCACTCGCAAACAAAGCGTGCTTTCTTTTGCAATTCCTTATGATGGACATATGTACATATAAAGACTGGGTGTTCCAGATGAGTGCGAGCTGGCCGATTCTAACGGCGCTTTTAATTGCTTTCCAGCAGAACGGTAATGGGAACACCCTATATTTACACACAATGCGCTTTGAATAATTGCACAAAACAGTTCGCGTTCAGTTCGTCTAGGAATTTCGACGCAGATAGAGCTGGAAAATGTTCTTGCTGCTGGTTTTAACTGCGGGATTTGTGGTGGCATGTATAAGGCGCGTTTACATGTATTGGGTTCGCGAGGGCGTGCCCGAGGAGCCACTCGCGTTTCCGTTTGGCGCCTTGGATAAGCTGGTGAAACGCGAGCGCAGCTTTGGGCTCATACTCAGCGACATCTACGAAAGACACAGAACGACAATTGTGGGCATCTACATGATGCACAGGCCCACCCTGCTGGTGCGCGACGCCCACCTGGCCCACCACATTCTGACCATCGACTTCAACAGCTTCCACGATCGCGGTGTTTATGTCGATGAGAAGCACGATCCGCTGTCGGCCAATCTGTTCAATTTGCAGGGCGCGTCGTGGCGCAATTTGCGCGCCAAATTGACGCCCTCGTTCACATCGGGCAAGATCAAAGGCATGTTCGACACGATCGATGATGTGGGCGACCGACTGGTGCAGCATTTACAGGGTGTTCTCGAGAAGGCCCCGAATGAGCCGATCGAAATGAAGCAGAAGCTCACCACCTACGCCGTGGACATAATTGGCTCGGTGATCTTTGGCCTGGAGATCGATAGCTTTACCAATCCCGACAACGAATTTCGCAAGATCAGCGATTCAATTTTAGTAGACGACGGACTGCTGCTCAAAATCCACAACATGGCCTCGATAATATTCCCACCGTGAGTACACAAAACCACATGCTGATCAATTGATCATGAGCTCATCCACAGGCTTGCTAAGCTCATGAATCGCCTTGGCTTTGAGAATAAAGTGCTCGTCAAGCTACGCGACATTATGCAGCACACCATCTTGTTCCGGGAGGAGCGCAATGTGGTGCGCAAGGATCTGCTGCAGCTGCTCATCCGTCTGCGCAATACCGGCAGGATCGGCGAGGACGACGATGAAGTGTGGAACATTGAGACGGCACAGGAGGGGCTCAAGGCCATGTCCATTGAAAAGATTGCCGCCCAGGCATTTCTCTTCTACATAGCTGGCTCAGAGACCACCGCGGCCACATCTGCCTTCACGCTCTACGAACTGGCCATGTATCCGGACCTGCTCAGGGAGGCGCGCGACGAGCTGGATGAGGTTATGGCACGCCATAATCTGCAACGCGGCGGCAAGTTCACCTATGAGGCGGTGCGGCAGCTCAAATTCCTGGAGAAGTGTATTTTGGGTGAGTGTGTAATATGCCAAGATGCCCTAATTAATACCCATTTGAACAGAAACCGTACGCAAATATCCCGCTCTACCCTTCCTAAATCGCGAGTGCACTCAGGACTATTTGGTGCCTGG
This sequence comes from Drosophila sordidula, assembly GCA_035047465.1. NCBI lineage: Eukaryota > Metazoa > Arthropoda > Insecta > Diptera > Drosophilidae > Drosophila > Drosophila sordidula. The sequence continues at coordinate 2,409,209 of JAWNPQ010000131.1, forward strand.
TACGAACTACACCATCAAGAAGGGCACGCCCATTATAATCTCACTCCTTGGCATGCACCGTGATCCATGCTACTTTCCCAATGCCGATGGCTACGATCCTCATCGCTTTGATGTCGACGATATCAACTTCGAAGAGAGTGCTTATATGCCCTTTGGCGAGGGTCCCAGGAAGTGCATAGGTGGGTTCTTTTAATTAACTAGGATTCCTCCATTTGAAGGCTTTCTTTTTTAATTCCTAGCCATGCGCATGGGCAAGATTAATGCCATGGTAGCCGTGGCCAAGGTACTTGCCAACTTTGATCTGGTGCGGGCTCCACATGTGGAAGTCAATTTTCGCTTCGATCCTGCACCTGTGCTCCTGCCTGAGGGCGGCCTGAATGTGCGACTGACGAATCGTGCCTAGGCAGATACTATTTACCATATTAACATATGTAGTCGGATTGATAAATCATGAAATCCATTTCGAAATTATTAAAATATATTGTGCATGCGTATAATCTACTGAATAGGTTTCATTTAGCTACATGGTAGATATACAAATTTGAAGATTAATTGATCGTGAAATAGGCGGAGGGAGAGACAATAACTTTGCGCGCTCTGGATTTATCGAACAGCTGACTCTCTCTCACACTCTCTTCGTTTTTATGACGTCACGAACAAGTTTCAGCTAAGTCAGCAGTCTTATCAACAAAACTCGCTGCCTCTCATTTGGAGCTTGAGTGAATACCCCATATAAAACCAAACAGCGACTAGGCCATAGGCCCAGCCTCCGGCATGGCCATCAGTATGGATATCTAGGAACCCCGCTGCGCTTCGTTTATAAGGATGAGCAACAGGATCCACCAAGTTCTTCAATTTGAGAGGTTTATCATAAACTAGCTAGGATTTCTGTTTTTTAATGAATTCTTTTTCTATTTTCTAGCTATTCCAAGGCTCCTGTCGAGGCGTGCCTAAAGCAAAAACATTTAGCAGAGAAGAATAATAAAACGCAAATGCATAAAAGCAAATATAACTTGCGCCATGAATTCTGACAGCTCAAGTGGTGTGTATACACTATATATGTAGCTATATGTGTGTATGTATACACTGGTCTCGCAGACGATCTAGCAAAGGTATTTCGTAATGTGTGACGCGTCGAAATGTTTCACATTTGCTGAACTAATAAACAATTTGTTTGTTGCTCTGCTTTTAACGGCTGGTTCTGGTTCGCATGCCACACAGAATAGCTCCAGTCGCCGATGACATCATGAGAAGAGAAGAGACACAACATTGCGCATACGCCCAGTGAGCGCGCCAGCTGGCGCTCTTGGCTCCATTGGCACTTGGCTCGCTGAGCGCTGTGCTGGCTGTTGCTGCCCCGCCAGTTACAATGGAGACGCAGACGCTGCAGATCAAGCTGCTGCCGGCGCAGACCGCCGAGGAGCGCGCCCGCAACATAATAGCCAATGTGGTCGTGGAGGGTCATCAGGCATCGCTGGTGCCCTACATCGACGACCATGTGAGCCAAGCGCCCTGCGAGAAGGTCACGCTGCTCACCCAACTGGAGGCGGCGCCCGCATCAGCCCAGCCACGTTTGCGCTACTATCAACCGGGACCGTCCACCTACAAGCTGCTCTGCCCGCTGTGCCGCGAGAGAAGCGAAGCGGCGGTGATGCGCGCCGCCGGCTGCAAGGACGCCAGCTGCTGCCTCAGCCTGCTCTCCTGGTGAGCCACAGTTAGCCACACCTGTATATGTATAACATTTGATACTTCTTGTATTTTTGGCCAGCGTGTTTCCCATCTTCTGGATCTGCTGCATTTGCACCTGGTGCGGCTGCAACCGCGAGTGGACCACCAAGGGCGTCTACTGCAGCCACTGCGGCGGCAAACTGGGCATTCAGAGCAAGTCCGATTAGGTCAATTAAAATGAAATAAATGCCACGCATAGTTTGTTTTAATTCTATTACGCAGCTAACTCAATTAAAGACGCGCGCACTAAATCAACGCTCGCTCTCCCGCTCCGGCTGTTCGCTGCCCTCTCTCGCTCTCTCTCTCCCTCTCTCTCGCTGCTGTCCAAACAGGTTGCCCCTTGGCTTTGGCCACATTACGCTTTCAGTTTTCAAATTTGCTCAGCTATGGCGACAACGACTGTGGAGGCACAGCAGCACTTGGCCGATGCCAAGGCGGTGGAGGCTCTGCAGACGCAAAAGGAGCGCGATATCTATAAGAACTTTGCCACGCCGCTGACGGGCACGTTTCTCAACCTGCCGCACGAGTCCGTGGTGCTCAAGTGCCCCGCCTGCGGCATCAAGGATCAGAGCGTGCTGCAAAACGATCTCAAATGGTGGGCCAACGAGCTAAACCGCATCGTCGGCTGCCTCTACGTGTGGGTGTTGCACCAGACCCAACCAGCTGGCGGTTAACTCATCTTGGTTGTCCCTCTTCCATTTCAGCACCTTTTGCTGCTGCTTCTGCCTGGACTATAACGAGCCCTGCAAGCAAACCGATCGCAGCCATTATTGCGGCAACTGCGGCTGCTACTTTGGGCGCGCCATGCGGCGACGTGCCCCACTCCGAATCATAGCGAGCGCCAGCCAATAGATGCCCACGATCACTCACGATCACTCACAGCCACATTAGCTCATCGTTTGCGCGCGCACTCTCCGCCACTTGGTTTTTCACCAGCAGATTTTCTATTTTTCCACACGCATATTTCACATATTTCGAATAAACAACAACAACACGAAATTGACGCTCCCCACTTGTGTTCTTTGCTCCAGCTGATCAGTATCCATTCGTACGCGCTGCGATCGAGACGGCGCCGCTTTCAGCTCTCTGTCGACACGAAACACTGCACAACATGGTCGAGGAACGTGCGCCCGTTTACTTCGCCGTGGGCCCCGGCGCACGCGAGATCACCTGTCCGTACTGCAAGGTGCTGGCCAAGACGCGTCTGGTGCGCTCCTGGCTGCGCTGCTGCACCAAACGGCATCACTGCGGCGCCTGCGGCGAGTACCTGGGCGTCTACAGGCGGCCCCAGCTATGAGGGACGTCGCATCGCCAATATTCTTCTGTACACATCTATGATTTAATAAAGAGCTGCTGTTAATTTCCATATGTATTTTGCATTAATTGCCAAGCAGAGCATGATTTCACTCTCTCGCTCTCCCACTCTCCCTCTCTCTCTCACTCTCTCTCACTCTCTCGGTCGCTCAGCTCGCTCCCACAGCTACGCTGGTCCGCTGGGGCGTCGCTGGTTTCAGTTACGCGCCGCACGCCACTGAGCACACAACATGGCCAAAGTGGAGCCGCAAGTCATCGCCGTCAGCATCGGCAGCGCCAAGCCCCAAGTGGGCTTCCTCCAGATGCAGTCCACCATGGCCAACTGCCCCGCCTGCGAGCACTTCGAGATGAGCGTCGTGGAGCACGAGACGGTCAGCTGTCTGCAGCGAGTGCTCGGCCTAACCAAGCTCTGGTGAGTCTTTGCGGCATCTGCGTGGAGTCCATCTATTGCCATCTCCCCAATTGCAGCAAGAACTGGCCTGGCCGCACGGACATCAATCACTACTGCGCCCACTGTGGCTGCTTCCTGGGCCGCTATGTCCCTATTGGCTGCTACGAGCGCTGCCTGTCCCGATCCGCACGGAAACAGGCCGCCGTGGATGAAATGCGGCTCAAGACCAAGCCCAAGGATTGCGCCGTGCGTTCGCAAAAGTCCCGGGAGAAGATTATGGCCAATAGAGCCGAGAAGCGCGCACAGCGGGAAGCGCAGAACCAGACCCAAACGGTGCTGCCTAGGCAATGAGGGGACACCGACTGCGCAGTACTCTGCTTACAGTGCAATAAGGGTTAATCGAAAGAATTTTGAGTTTTCTTGTTTATTGGGTTGCAGAATTTTAAACTCATTTTAAAGAAATATAATATATTTCAGTAACACTCCTGTGGTTTCTTTATGCAATTGGACCGATTTGTTAAGAGTATTCTCAATTGAATACTTTGGTCACTCTTTAAAAAAAGGGTTTTTTATATAAAAACATAAATTTCCCACCGATTATTCCCAAGGTACCTATATGCTAAAATATATACTGATCATATTTTGTAAATATGCTGAAGAGCATAGTAATTATAAGCATATCTTAAAAAAACAAACGTATTTCTACAAAAACTAATTTTCCAACACATTTCGTGACAATAACTATTACCCTCAGCGGGGGCAGGTAAACTGGGCCAGCGGTTGTTGTCTTGGCTAAGAAAGCTTTTTCGACGACCCGAAGAAAAGCTGTTTTTGGGTCGCAGTTCAAATTCGTATGTATGTAATTACTTTCAACTCGCTTGTCTCGCATAAAATTTGTACAAATAATTGGGAGGTGCCTAGGAGGGCACAAAATCGCGGTTGGGTCGTATGCAGTTGTGCTCGCGATCGTAGATGCCCAGGAAGGTCTTGCAGTTGGAGCAGTGCAGATATTCGCGATTGTCGGTCGAGTTGAGGCAGGGCAGGAAGCAGAAGGGCCAGCAGTTGGCCACACAGGCCGCCGAGCAGCCGGTGCTGGTGTAGAACTCGGAGCTGGTCTTGATCAGGGGCCGGCGATTGCAGCCGCAGGAGGGACAGTAAATGCAGCCATCGATGGGCATCCAACGCTCAATGGAGGTCCGATAGAATTGGCGTCTGTTCAGTTCCTTGGAGTCCGTCCGCCTGGGCGGTTTATCCGATTGGCACTGGTTTTTCCCATCTGGCGGGCGACCGTCGCCCAACTGCTTGCGCTGCAGATCTGCAGATGGTAATGGAAGCGGGTGAGGCGTCTGCTGCCGGTGACAGCCACATGGCAATCACTACTTACAGCGATCGGCCTCGTCGGCCATTTCCGCCTCGGACATGCCCGTCATCTTGCTGATCTGTGACAGCCGCTCCTCGCTGATGCCGTGCTCGGCGGCCAGCTTGTGCAGATTGAGCACCTTCTCGTTGGACTCGTCAATGATCTCCGGATGATCCTTCTGCACGTGACGCACCAGGCAGCTGGTGTCGTAGCGCGAGCATTTAATTATCTTCAGGCACTTGAGGCAGCGCAGGTACTGCACATCGGTGGGTGCTTTGGACATATTTGGTTGTCGATAACGCTCAAGATATCAGTTAACGGTACGTAATAATCAACATAAAAAAACGCACAATTTACGGAAGTATTAGTGTTAGATTGTCGTATTTTAGGAGCCAAAAACTTACTAGCTTTACCAGTTCAGACAGCAAACGCTGGGGCAACTGTGAATGGGATCAAAATTCTATGGAATGGCTGGAGAAATTCAAATTTGATACATAGGTAAAAGGTTTTGGGTTTTTTTTTATCATTTATCTTCCCCAAGTTGCCTATTCATTAAATTCGAAAAGTCTTAGGTTTTTTCTTTCTACTTTTAAAATAAAATAAATATATGAACTTTCTGGTACCCTTCCAAATCTTTAACATTATTATTCTTATTCTTATTACTATTATTATGTGCCGATATATTGACACGTCCTGTTGAACTTTACAAACGATATTTTAATCGATATTCTAATGTATTTTTATCTTCACTTAATAGGGTAACACTAAAGCTTCTTTCTCTTTCTTCCTCCGATCCTCGGTAAATGTGCATTCGCATGTACATATATAGAAATTAAATACATATTGTATTTGGTAAATATAGTAGAAACAGCTCCATGTTTTAATTACTCGTCCTTCAACGGACCACAGGATTAAGGAAAACTAATCCTGACCTATGGGGTATAAATAGCGACACAACACTACTCACCAGTCTAGGATTCGAATCCAACCCCTCCTTTTTTAGTTGCCCAAATGCCTGCATCTAACAAGTGCAACAAATACTCGGCATACATAAATCAATTTCTAGGAAAATCAAGAGATAAGTAGGAATTGTACAGAAATCTGCACTTAATATATTGCACTGTATATATTGGCTGTCAAAACGCCATTGACAATGTTACACCAGCCTGTACCTCTTTGAGTTATTTTTTCTATATTAAAAAAATCTACGTACCCATAATTCCATTGAAGCGTTGAAATTTTATTGTGTGTCATGTGCCGCAAGCAGCTTCATTCAGTTCTTGTCATGGTAACAAATAAAGCCATATGACTTTCCTGCCTGCACGCCCGGTGGGTTGGGGGTCGCTAGACAAGGGCTGGGGTTGCGGAAACGGTGTCCTACACATACAGACAGTCACTCCAATTGGCAGAGAGTTCCCTTTATTTATTTGTATTTTTTCTTCTTTTCTGGCGCATTTCATCAGAATTGATTTTTTTTTTTTTACTACATTTACAGGATGAGGTTGTCATTTTGGGTTGCGTGGCTTTCACTTTAACTTTGACTTTCGCACGATTCACCGACGGACTGTTCTTGCCCCGCAGCGTCCCGTTTCTTTCACGGGATTGTTATTTGTGCGCGTTACTCATAGGCAGCGTGGTACGGAAAAGCGAACGCGTCTGCATTTCTTTACGTACTTCACGTAATTGCTGCCTTTGTCTGCCTGCCCCAAGTTGACATTAGAATCGAACTGCGGCGGGTGGGGCTTGGGGGGCGTTATTTGCTAAAAGTGATTCCTGTTTATTGGTTTAGAATAGATACACGAGTCTATTACAAGTGTTTGGATACGTTATTGAAAGTATTTAATTGTCTTTTTTTACATTTTATTTATAGATCTGCTTACATTTATAACTCTCGTACATTTACCAGGCTAATATAAAAATACAGTTTTTAACTTGTGTGTGTGTGTGTGTTTTTGTTTTTGTTTTTGTTGTTTTCTCTTGTTTTGTTTCGTTTACAATTTGTATTTAAGTTTTGGCTTTGGAAGCTGTTTTGCTCTTAACACTGAAGTACTTAAAAACAATTACAATTCGCTGACTCAAAAATGTTAACATGTTTTTTTCGTTACCCCCTTACTATACATGCACACAGACACATACATACATATATTGTATATAGAATATATATAGTATATATATAGTACTTTTACACAGATAACTAAAGGTAGCATCCACTTCGCTTTGTTCCGGCACAGAAAACAATGAGGTGCACTGAAGTGTGACTAATAGGAAATGCGTTTTGTATTTTATGTCTCTCCATTTTTTACTCTCTTTATCTCCGGCATGCTCGACGCATTTTCAGCAAAATGTCTCTTGGTGGTTGTTGTTGTTGTTGTTGCAGTTGTGGCTGTTGTTGCACATTTTCATTATTTACTCTATATACTCGTAGTTGGACCTAAGCGCAGTTCTGCGTACTTCGAACGGTTATAGTTTTAGAAAAATAAAATCATCTAGTTTGTAAAATTGGACTATTGCCGAGTGCCATTCAGAATGTCAGCTCAGCTCGCATATGTACAACGATCTTTGTGTATTACAAAATTAATTACTTATTTATGTGCTTTAGTTATAGGGTGAGGTTTCCAAATCATAGCAGTCCCCCAGTTCAAACCTGATTCTCTGCATCTGTTAATTGTTTTTTGTTTCTAATGTTGTTCTTGCACTTAACTAATCTACTTTTACACACTTTGAGGCACATTCAGTTTGAATCATATTACAAATTTATAAAGTTGCGCTAAAAAAAGTAAGCCAAAAACTCTCTGACAAACATTGTTCGATGCTCCCCCCACCCCCTTGTTCCTGCCCTAAAACTAATTGTAAAAATTAAAAATTGATTTACACGCGCGCGTCGATTTGGCGCCCAGCCAACTCGCAGCCCCCCTCCCTTGCCTTGCCTTGCCCCTAACTAGCCCCACCCAGCCCGTGGCAACTTTTTAATCTGCCAGCTCCAATTTTCATACTCGTAACTCCCTCAAGTTTAATGCATTTATCACCACGTTCAGCAGCGAGGGCAGCGCCGGCATCTGGAGTAGGCGACCTTTGGAATGTCGCCATGTGAATCTGTCCCTGCTCGGGCGCCGTCGCCTTAGAGCGTGTTCTGTTTGGCCGCATCGCCGCTTTTGGCAGCCGATTCGAGGCGCGCACGTGGGCGCCGCTTGGTCTGCAGGGAATACAGGCGACCGCTGCGTGCCCGCGTTTGTGGCTCGGCCTCGCGCCCACCGGGGCCGCCAGGGGCGCCGCTGTAAATGATGAAACGGCTATTAGCAGCAGCTGAAGGGCAAACACGTTAAGACACTCACTTGAGTTCCAGCTTGGCCAGACGCTGCTTGATTTTGGCCTGGCTGGCCGTGTACTCGGCAAGCAGGCGGGCCAGACGCATGTTCAGGTTCTCCACGGACAGCTCCAGCTTCTCGATGCCGCCCTCGATGCTGTCGTGCACGCGCTGCGAATCTGCCCAAAAGCAAACAGGAAAACGGAAGTGCGTTAGTTAGCTGCCGGAAGCTGGCCCCAAAAATTGTATTGGCGTCAATTACCCGCAAATATCTGCTCATCGAGCAGTCCGTCCTTGCGCAGCAGCTGACAGCCGCGTTGCGTGAGCGTGGAGCGTGCCTCCGGATAGTCGGCCAGTGTCTCCCACAAGTCGCGCTTGGCCAGGCAAAAGAGATCGGAGTAGCCCAGCGAGCGCACGTTGGCCGTGCGCCGGTTGCCCGTCCGATTGCCGGCAATCTCCAGCACGGACACCTCGCCAAAGACGGAGCCGGCGCCGAGTGTGGCCAGCACCGTGACCCCGTTGTCCCCGACCACGGAGAGCTTGCCGCGCTTCACAATGTACATCTCCTTGCCGACGTCGCCCTTGCGGCAAATGTAGTCGCCCGGGCTGAAGACCTGCAGCTTCAGCTTGAGCACCAGCGCCTCCAGCAGGCCCGGCTCCGTGTCATGGAAGATGCGCACCTGCTTCAGCGTGTCCATGTGCACCTGTATGGCGATCTCCGCCTTCAACTTGTCCGGCAGCGCCGCCAGCACGCGCTCCTCATCCAGCGCCCCGCTCTGCGACCAGGTGTAGGCGAACCAGCGTATCACACGCGCCTCCAGCTCGTGGCCGACGCGCCGGAAGGCCATATACTGCTTGACGCCATCCATGCGGTTCTGGAACTCCACGCGCGCCACATTCATGTTGGATATCATCGAGCCGATGTTACCTGCCGGAAAACGGTACGGGCTGCTTTACAAAATGGCCATAAAACACTTGCTTTAATACCCTGCAGCCAATAAAACATGGCCCTGGGTAGAGTACTGTAGAGGGGCGGCGACTTTTGCGACCCCTTGAGGCAGCCTTGTTTTTGATTAGGCCAAGCTGAATCGATTTAGCCTTGAAACTGCGCATAGATAAAACTTGACGGAGCTGTACTCACGTCATTTGGCAATTATGTTTTATGTGGGCATGGCACATATCAAATTTCCCTTGTGTTTATTTTATATTGGTCTATTTTCTCCGCCCTTTTTCATAGGGTTAAGCATATGAGTTTCTCAGAAAATAAGAGGTATTGAGTTTAAATTGTACTTTGGTAAGACTACAGGGTATGCGCCGGGCGAGCATACTCAGCCGGACGGCTCATTGTTAGACAGCGTGCTTTGCTATGGGCTCATTTTAATTTCGACTGCTATTTCCGCTGCTGGCATTGAAGATGAGGCGCGCCACTCGTGGGTCGTAAATTCTGCAAGGGGCCCAAGCGGCGTATGCGTAACGCGTGGCACAAAGGCGACTAATGGCGGCACTTCCGGTGCACAGACGCCGACGGACAGACACTGGGACTGCGCGTGTATATGTCTATATATGGTGGTAAAATATGCCACTTTGACGAACTTTGCATTCATCATGGTAAGTAAATTTGTTTGCCCAGATGTCAGACGGCGAGCAGCGGCAACAGCAGCTGCCCGGTAATGGCAGCGATAAGAAGGACGACAAAAATGATAAAAAGGCACGTTTGCCAAAAAGCGTAGCGAATGTGAAGGCGTCGACAGCAACAAATCAACCCCGCACATGCCAAAAACAAAACAAAACAAAGTGGAACAGAAAAGCGTAATGAATAATGTGGGTCAACCTTGGGGTGGGAGCGACGTGGAGCGACAACTGCAAAAAGGGACAGGACCGAGGCGACTGCGAACGTGTGGGTCGTCGTCCCTGACGTACGTGGCGGGCTGTAAATTAATACCCATTGATGTCACAGATGTCACTCGGCAACCAATTAAACGATCAGACGAAATATTTGCGTAAACAATGCGCCAAAACAAACACGCGGACCCAAAAGGGAGCAGCCCGGCCCACTCTGCCCCGGGGCTGCGGGGGCTGCTGCGAAAAGACTCACCCACAATGGTGGCAAAGATGAGCACGCCGGCGAGAAAGTCGGCGACCACGAACAAATATTCGACATCATTCTCCGGCGTCGGCGTCTCGCCAATTGTCGTCAGCGTCAGCGTCGACCAGTAGAAGCTGTAGATATATTGACGCTGGAGCGTATTGTTGCGCGTGCCGTTCAGATTGTAGACCCACGAATCGGAGCTGAAGCCAATCTCGTAGCTGATGGCAAAGTACATGCAGGCATTCCAGTGGATCAGCACCAGAATGGCCAGCACCACCTTGCAGATGCGAAAGGCGTTCGGATAACCGGTGGCCGTTTCCGTGCGGTCGAACCACTCCCACAGGCGGGGCAGGCGCAGCAGGCGATTGAGGCGCACAATGACCGGACAGGGCAGATAGAGGCTGGAGCATGTCTCCGGCGGCCACCAGATGTATGCCAGATCCGTGGGCAGCATGGACAATACGTCCAAATACCAGCCCTTGGTGTGAAAATAATGACGTCGCAGCCGGAAAGCATCGCGCACCAACAGACCCTGGTCCAGAAAGCCTGCGGGGCGAGACGAAAGGATTAGGCGGCTGTGTGTGTGTGTGTGTGTGTGTGTGTGTGGGTGTTTTGTTGTGCCTTTCAGTTATTGTTTTGCATGCCACATGCAGCGCGACATTTCACAGTCCGCGGCGCTTTTGTTGCCGTAAAACGAAGGAGAAAATGCAAAACTAAAAGTGAAACTAAAACTTTGATACCCTTGCAACTGGCTAATCCGCTTAGTTTATTTACACAAACCCAGTTGCGGGATTTTGTTGCTTCTGCAGCCTGGTTAAGTAAAATAGGATTTTCTATTTGTACTGGGCAACTTATATCCAGTCTACTCCTTTAAAAGCCTTACAGCTGACATATTTATTTTTAAAATTCCAACTCAAACCAATATAAATAAGACCTACTTTTTATTTAAGTACCTATCTTATTAGACTATACTTTTCAATTATTTAGTCTTACGAGATAAGCACTTTATTTCTTAATGGCTTAGCTTTAAATAATAAGGGAAATCGACTTTGCGAGCTTAGGCCTTGGCCTAACTGGCTCACAAAACAGTTAGCTCTTGACTTTAAACTTTGTAAACAAATTAACAAATTAAATTAAGCTTTAGTTCCCGGTTTAATTCACATTTGCAATGCATTTCTGAAATCTCATAATTTTATTTTTTTCCCATAGAAAATATATATGAATAATTCAATTATATTAATTGACTGCTTTTTATCGGTAATTTCTAAATGAAAGCAATTGTTTTTCCAAAAATAAATGTAAATTCAAGGTGTCATAACATGGAATATGCAAATTATAATTTCTGCGCAAAACTAATTTCGGGAAGTTTTAATTTTCAAGCGAATAAATTAGTATTGCGAATACCCTAAGGACTAAATATAATAAAAGATTACTTTGACTAGTTAAATACTATATTAAATGGGTACAAAGTATTATACTATGAGAGTGATTAATTAAATGTTATAATATTAAGTACAAATACTAAACTTTAAATTAGTTTTATATATTATATATTATACCAGGAATCAAGACAAAGTATTACTACTCCAGAATTTTTATATCGAATTTTTTTTGCTTTCTTCCAGCACTTGTCACGGAATTCGTATTCAACAGCCGTATCTTGTCAAACTTTACAAAGTTACGTAGCTCACAGCGAGAGTATTGCAGAGCGTTTTGTTTTTGCTGTCTGAAATGTCAAGGCTGGCTTATCCCTGCATTTGGCAACTGAGCCACACACCCCCACACACCCGCACACACACACATAAGCGACTGATGTATGTTTGTTATATGGAAGCAAATGGCTTTGCTGGCAGCGCTTAGTTGCCATTGTCTGCGGCGACTTGGTTCGACCAAAATTCACCGAGTCTCATTTGCAAAAGCAGCGTTCTCCTTCTCTTTCTCGCTCATTGCCAGCTGCACACCTGTAACCCAGGTGAGCTGTTGAACTTACCCTCGTGCATATGCACCAGCGTATCCAGCAGGTAAATGAAATCGCATAGATAATCCAGCGTATACCAAACGGCGGGCGCGTTTTTGTTGATCTCCCAGAAAACGGAACGGCCCACCACGAAGATGATATTGTAGAGCACCGCCAAAGACACCACGGCGAGCCACTGTTAAATATGCCGTTAGCTAATGGATTGCAAAAGTGGAGCGTATCCCATTTGGGCTTACCCTGTAGTGCGACTGGAGCGTTGGGTCCACCGAGAGGCGATTGCAGAGGGCGCTGCTGCCGCGAATTTCGCTGGACAGGGCCGCATCGTCCATGGCGCCAGTCTTGCCTATCTTGTCCGTGTTGGTGGTGTTCGAGAACTTCTCGAGAAACCAATCGGGCGGCTTGGCGCGACTCCGTTTCGTGAGGCGTTGTCGCAGTGCCTGCAGCGTTCGCCGCAGCGCTGAGGGTTTGCTCCGTTTGTTCGGCTCCTGCAGGGCGAGGGACAAAAGAGACAACAACAAAAAAAATATGAAGAAACGGCAGAAGTTGAGCGCAAAGTTTGTCGACCCCCATATAAAATGGGCCACACAACTGGCGCGGGCTAATTGAAACATTTTAATGGCCATCTACAGTGCCTTTGTGCGGTTTGCCAATCTGTGGTCGGGGTAACCACATTAAAACTTGGTCAGCATCTTGCAAGTTTGGCGCTTAAATTTGTTATGTCTGCACAGCTGCAGCGTGACGAGGGCGAGGGGTGGGGGATCGGGGGCCCTCGCTGAGGGGGAACTCTGTACATACATATTTAATAGCTGCACATGACAGCCAATGTTGGGGCACTCTGGTTGGAATTTCATTTCTTATTGCCCCAGTTTTTTTTCGTCGTAGCTTTTAAAAAGGGCTATTGGAGCCATATTTTATACAATTAAAACGGAATAGTATAAAAAATACGTATGTACATCATTTTTTTTACTATATTTCGCGTTGCTGCGCATTCACATATGCCCAAAGTTATTCAATTCAACAGTAAAACGCACATAATTATTTTTATGGCTTTCCGGCTTTTATAACGTTAAGCAAAGTTTACATGTTGATTGTTATTTAACGGAGACGTATATTTAAAATATGTATAACTGTTTTATAACTATCATAGTTGAAATAACTTTGACTGCCTCTGTTTCTATCTTTTTCCCCTCTTTTTTTTCTGCTTTAGTTGCTCTTCCGCACTTTCTTCGTTCTCTGTTATTTTTATCTATTACGTGCTTTTACTAATTTTTTGTCGATTCGCTGTTTCTTTCTCTCACTTTCCTTTTCTCTTCATATTCTCTCTGCTCCTCCTCTTTCCTAGTTTCTTCGTCTCTTTCCTTATCACTCTCTCACTCTGCGTGGATATTTGGGTTTTGCACATTCACAAATATGACCTTTCTATACTATTATTATGAACCATATCAGAAGAGTTATTGTATTGTTTAAGTAATAAGTGAAGCCATCTGCTCGAGTGATTGTGTGCAGCTATATATATGTACATATATATGCCACAGGGCATTACCAAGTCGGGCATTCGCGGTTGGCGTCCTCTTACCAGGCTTAATGTGTGCATGGACTCTTGATAATATGCAGCGTGGGGTCAAGAGGGTAGCACATTTAGTTAACAGACAAGTTAGTTTCCGTGCTAAGGCAAGGGGTGCCCCAGCATAGATACAAACACACACATACCGTACACATATAGTAATTTTATGGTTAATACACACACACACACACACATAGATACACACGTGATGCTTCGCTCGCGTTCACTCTGCACATCCTGAGATTAGGGGCGTGTGCTTGACAGTCTAATAAACGCGTATCAGTCGCTGCCAGCGGTTAATCCATTAAGCTATATCGCCGGGCATGACTCGCTGTGTGTGTGCGAGTGTGTGTGTGTGACAGTTGTCTTGAGCTTGGCTCAATATGACGCATACGCCGCTTTGTATGGCAGCCCTTTGGGCGCACAGTTAATAACAATGCAATGCCACGCCTCCTGCTGCGCCCAGCTGTTGTGAAGGTCGCACACTCACACACACACACGCACACGTGCTTCACATCGTATTTATTTATGTGCCTTGTGGGTGACATTTACCGCATCGTTTTGCTGTTGTTGTTGTTGTTGTTGTTGTTGTCCCGCTATGGCTGCTATATCCAAAGATTGCACCATGGCTTTGACTTTGAAATGTCGCATGCAAAAGCGACGTTAATGTCGCCCGCGTGTCCGCTTCTTCCTCCTCCCCGTTTCACTTGCTGCTTCACTTCTATCGCAATTTGTACCTACAATTGATTGTATTTGGACCGTTAACCGTTAGCTTTTTGCTGCTGCGCATGCGCGTCGACGTCGAGTTGCCCGTTAACACTGAAAAATGCGTTGCGCGCTTTGCAACTGCCATTGAAGGCGGTAGCAGCGACGCCAGCAGCGGCGTCGGCGGCGACGTCGACGTCGATGTCACGAACTCGCAGCTGGCCACGGCAGGCATACACAATAACTAAATGCTGTTTCTTGTTGTTGTTGCTGTTGTTGTTGTCAATTCAAAATGCTGTTTTTGTACTGTTGCTGTTGTTGTTGTTGTTTTGCAATTTTCTTAATTTGCATGTGCCGACATCGGCGATGTCGTCGGCGTTTAATTAATTAACCCGCAAAAAGTCTCAAGTGACTTTGGTCCTTCATTGCCAACGCCACAGCTCACCGCAGCCAGAGGACAAAAGGCGGGTGGTTGCTGTTGCTGTTGTTGTTGTTGGGTGTGAGTGTGGATACTGGCCATTGATGGCAATTTGACAAGATTGATGACACTTTGAGCTGAACTGTGCCCGCGTTTGTAAACGCTTTTTAATTGTTTGGCCATCATTTAATTAAGCTGAAAGGTGTCGCAAGTGGACAGCGACAAAGACAGAGCGATCGGCCAGCTAATATCGATAAGTAATCGTTCGATATGTTGTGCAGTGTTTGCACACTCAAAAACTAGCGCATAAATTAAATGCACTGGCAGGAAGCATACAGCCAGCCAGCCAGCCAGCCAGCCAGCCAACCAGTTGCGTTTGATGGATAACCAGCGCAGCGACAATAAACATGCTGATAAAATGCTGATGAGCTCATTCAGTCAGTTGCTTGACAGAAAACGGTTTATTTATGTTTTGTTTTTTTTTTTCGTTTTCCAAGGTTGCATCCAAAAAACCTCAACTGATTCGGATTCGCAGCAATAGCTCTTGTACTTGAAATCATAATCGAAACCGAAATCGAAATCGCAATACAATTCGAACTCCCCCGCCCCCAACCCGCTCTGTTAGCTGTGCTGCTGACAGTCGCCGGCTGCGTTTGCCTGATTGGCATTCACAGCGCTGCGGCGTGAGCTGCACAATAAATTTCCATAATTGCCCGGCGTCCGTTAGGCGTTGACACAGGTGAAAGGGTGGTGGGCGGGTGGGTAGCTGGTGGGGGTTAATGGCGGAGTTGCCAACATTATGCTAAACAAATCAAGTGCCGCCGTTGATGGTTATTGCATGCGTGTGCCTTATGCCCAAATAAAAATGCTTTAAGCGAGTTTTAAAACCCCAAAACGCTTAGAAATGACCAATGGACATGAAATTGAAATGCCGGGCAAGCTGTGCGCCCAAATATGAGAAGGCCAGTCCGGCACGTGGCTCTGATTGAAGGGAGGCTCAAGCATTGAATGGAAATTGTCTTGAGTCCAGCGTGTAATAGAAACTGTTATCAATCGAGTGTGTGTGTGTGTGTGTGTGTGTGGGTATTTTATTTCCGTTTTTGACATGGGCAAGCCCAGAAGATTGAATGTCAAGTGCTAAACACAAAATATTTACTATTTCATTTATGGCCGAAAATGTTTTGGCCTGCTGGTAAAAACACCCTAATAAAAATACACACATACTTATGTGTTTATACATTGGCATAAGTGTTGAAAAGCGTAATATTTATCAGATAATATACATATTTTTATCAGCCATCTTTAATTTGCATATGCTGGAATGGAACTAGCTAAAAATAGCATTTAAAGCGGAAAATAGAGACTATAATATGGCGTTGAGATAACAGCTAAATTCAACGGAAATAAGCTTTTTTTCGCACTTTATTTTGCAATAGCATGGGAAAAACGTATATTAAGTTTAAACTTTGCATAAGGTTAAGCAGCTTATCTCTTATAATAATTTGATATTTAAAACTGCCTAATGCTCAAATAAAACTAAAAGCTCTACCAAGTATTTTGCTCTCATTAAAGCGTCTAATGATGGACCTCTTGTTAGAAACAACTTTTGTTTCCGAACATCATTAACATAGAATTACATCAGGGAACCACAATCTAATTTAGTGCTTTAATGCCTCTGAATAATTCACAATTTCCATATATGCGCATACAGCACGCACTGTGTATTTGCGGTCCTTTTAATGCGGCATGTGTTGAATAAACCATATTGGTTATTTCGACCGAGTTCTGTAATCACAATTGTTGTTAGCTGATAAGCACTTTACCCCGTTGGCATTTTGGCGTACTTGAACTTTGGTAAATGTAACATATTCACTTGTTATAGATATCGTACTTTTTATCTCTAATATTATGTTATTGTGTTATTTGTGATGATTCTGGTAGAGATTTTGTTTGGTTTATTGCTCCACTGAACGACGTGGGAAATTATGCAAATGTGCCGCAAATTGGATGACGATGACCATAAACAACGGCGCTTATCGACGACAGCAACAGCAAGAACAAGAGCAACAGCAGCACGGACAAAACAACACACTCCCCCCACTCCCCGCGAACATGGGCTGTTTTAATACCTTGTCTAATGGCTGACAACCCAAACTGGACACCTAAACAGCCGCATAAAATGATCTGGAACTGTCCAATGGACCCTCATCAACAACACCAAATCCAGCTGCCTGCTGCCTGATGCCTGCTGCCAACACGACGCCCTTTTTCAGTGTTTTTCCGGCTTAATCTTTAGGCCTAGTTGGCATTGTTTACAAAACGTATTAGTCAACTTTTGATTTAGTGGCCGTTTTTAAGTCACTTCTTTTAACGAACTCCGTTTTGCCAGGATTTCAATTTTCCGTTTTCTATTTGCAGTATATTTTTTTATATTTTTCTGTGTTTTATTTTTTATTTTTAATGCTGCTGCCGCTGTCGAACGCGTTTTTTGCGCAACTGTCGATGTTGAAATTTGTACAAAAATTGACTAAGCAGAAAAACCCGCTGCTGTCAACGGGGCAGACGACAGCGAGGATGAGCCCAGGACTAGGGACATTCAGCGCTTGTTTGCACGACTGTCCTGCTGTCAGCTCAAATTGCACAGAAACAATAAGCAAAACAGAGCACAAAACGGCGGCCAATCGAAGGCAACAACAACAACAGTTAAACAGTTAAAAGGAAGGACAGGGAAATGCCAAAAGGTATGGCAGGCAAATAGAGCTCATTAATCGGTTTAATGGCCGAGAGCAGTCGCTGACACTGACCAACTTGGCGGCTGTTAAACTTGACGTTCGAGTTAAAAACTAATTGTGAATGCCAGACGACTTGCGCCTGGGCTCAACTTCTTGCAACTCTTCACATTTTGAGTTATGTACAAGCACTCAGCTTAATATTGTATATATATAGATATATATATATATACATATACCAGGCAATTTCTATTGTGGCCTCCGTTTGTGGTTTGGTGCCACAGTTGTTGGCCAAACAGACAACACACCTCAAAAGCATTACAACAACCAAGCCAATATTTGGACGCCGTTATGCGGGCGGGCTAGGGCGGCTGGGGGAGCCGCCCCCCCCCCCCACTCGTTTGGAATCGAGCGTTTTCCATTCTGTATTTATTCCATTGCGTTTTGCTACTCTCCTTCTGCCGCGGTAGTGCCATTTATGAAATGGCATTGAAACTGTTTCAGTCTCAGTTTCGTTTTCAGTTTCTGTGGTTGCTTCCACTTCACTTTGCGCCCAGTTAAAAGCCACCAAACTGAACCGACTCTGCTGGCTCAATGCTCTTATCTATCAAATTGGTCGTCGGCCAAGATACCAAGCGGCCTCCCTCATCTAAGCCCGCCGCCCGACGTGACCAGCGGGCAGCTGATATGAGTGGCCAACGTCGGGCGGCGTCCTTTTCTCACTTGCTCAAGTATTTATAGCCCGAGGGTCAAATTAAGTTCTAAACAGACCTTTATTTCTGTGTGCAATTTCTTTTTTTGTTCGAATAAGGAGGAAAGGCCTAAATAATGTAATTATTAGAAGTTTTCAACAGATAGAGTCACTTAGACGTGCTGTTTGTTGGGAAAAGGAAGGACGGAGGGTTTAAAGAGATTTGCTTATAAAATATTAATGGAAATCAATGGGATCCAGTGTTGAAATTCGTTAACTTTTCAACTTACAGTTACTTTTGAGTTTTTCTCTTATAGTTAGGTTTTTTCCTTAATTAATTTTTTAAAAGTGTTTTGCAATCGGGTTTATATTTTTAATTGTTAAAAAGTATTAGAGAATTTCAAAATATTGAACTAAATAATGAATCTGAATCCAAACTACCATAACTTTGACAAAACTAAACTGATTTTCAAGTTTGATTTGAACCACGGATTTTTATTTTATGCGAAAAAAGTACAATTTAAAAAAAAAAGTCTTAAAAAGAGTAGAAATTTTATTTGAAAATCTTGTTAGCTATCAAGTCTGCAGCTTTGTATATATTTTCCCGATACGTTTTCTTAACAGAGTTGTAATCCAGCTAATAACGGATTCCTTTCTCCTATGCATAGTGTAGCAAAACTTCGACTTGTCGCACCTTCGGCGGGCTTTATCTCTTTTTTATTTAAGTAACTTGACACGTGCTAATAAAATTTTCTGCGGGCACGAAAATGGCAGTCTGCTGGCGTGGAACATGGAGCGTCGACCGACGCGACGGCTACGTGACAATAGAGGAAGTAATTAAAACGCGATTTACGGCAAGGTCAAGTTTATGAAGGTCCGCAGTTCATTTGCATGGAGCCATGCGCGGGCGTTGGGGATTCGGGAATGAAAATGAAGCGAGTTAGGGAGTAGGAAGTGCGGTCTTCCCGAGCCCAAGCCCGCCTCTCTTCGACCGTGGCCCTGTAAGTGCTATTGTTTTATTGTTATTGTTGTTGTTATTGTTGTTCGTGGTTTTGTTCTCGATGGCGTCAATCAATTAGCGCAATTACTTAATTACGGCCCACATAATTGAATAGCTCCGACGGCCTCGGAATTATGGCCAGGCCAAAATGTAACGAAATGAAATGAATGCAACAACTGGGAAACGTGTCTGCATTAAATGCGCTCCTATCTATTGCTGTCTATCTGCGACCTCATTTTATCAAATATATTCATATGAATGGCATATTATATTACGCATACGCCGCGTGATTTATGGATGCTAAAAGCGACGTGCGTAAAGTATCGATGGCCCAGCAACACTTACTTGTATCAGCTTCCTGCCGTTCTCCAGATAGTTGGCATCGCTGGCACGCGGCTGTGTCGACTTCTGATCGGCGGGGGCAATCGCCTCCTCCTGGTTAGCTCTAGCGTTCGCGACGGCAAACCCATTCCCAGCTGCCGCCGCCTGCTCCTCATCATCAATGTCGTCGTCGTCGTCGTCGTCATCGTCGTCATCGTCGTCGTCGTCGTCGCCGTCGTCTTCCAGTTCTATGCGATGCCTGCGCTGCCAGCTGTTGCTGCTGCAGCTGCTGCGCGGATAGTGTAGCTGCTGCTCCTCCGGCTCGTCGTTGTGTGGACCCATGGGTAACGGTATCGCCGTTTGGTTGGCAATTAAATGCTTGCGCGGCAGACAAACGCCCTCCGCGCTAACAGCCGCCGTGGGCTGGAAGGGCGCGTAGAGGCCGCCGCTGATCTCCAGCTCCTCGTGCGGCATGGGCAGCGGCTGAGCTGTGTGGCAGCTGGCGCTGGAGCTGCTGCCGCCGCCGCCGCCGTAGGGCAGCTGGGCGGGCGCCGAGGCGGCGGGGCCAACGAAGCGTGTGGTGCGGTACATGGGACGGGAGAGGCTGGAGATGCGCCCCGAGGCGTGGACAACGGGCAATAACTAAAATATATATCACACTTCAACTTACTTGTAGCCGTATTTGGGCGATTCGGTTTCGGGGCGGCGTCTGGTGGACATCATTGTGTTGACCCGATCTCCGCGGGCGGCAGCCATCATATAAGTCCACATTGCGGCGCATCCAACGCTGCTACGCTGAGCACATGACGCAAGCAAGAAACCGTAGCAGGAGCAGCAGCGGCAGCGGGCGGAGGTTAAGTGGCGTCGACCGCAGGTAAAGAAGCTGCAAGCACAAAAAACGAAAGAAAAATACCATTGAGAGGCGCCACATTAATGTCGCAACTTAAAGTCGGCTCGAGGCGCTTTTGGGGGGGGGGGGCAATTGTGGATTGTGGAATTGTGGGGCAATCATAAACGCACTCTCCTGCTTTATGCTCATAAAACGGCTGAGCATGGCACACTTGGGGCGGGGGCGTGGCAGCAATGCAGACGTAATTAAGCAATTAAAAGCTGAGAGGGCTTATGGCCAGCGCCTCAAGGTATGCAACGCCGACTTGCGGAGCAAGTAGTACGCCGTAGTCGTAGAACTCCGGGGCAAGTCACCCGGGCGCCTTTTGATGGCTTCCTGTGGTCATAAAATCAGCATAGAACACACAGCTTACTTTTATGCTTGCATTTTTCTTTTATAGTTTTCGCTGTGATTCGCATTGCTAACTCTGGTTTTTGCTTTAATTTTTTTGTCTTCTGCGTATCTGCTCGGCCATAAACCGAACTCAAGAGCTCGATCCTACTTGGCATTAAGCTGTGTTAGCTGTTAAGTAACGGCAAAACATATTTTTATTTTATTTTCGGGCAGTTAAAATTGATACGTAACAATTATAAGCTCATTTACGCGATTTCACCTTTGGCATTAAATTCGTGGAAATTTGTTGAGCAACCTTTTTGTGACGGGATAAGTTAAATAATAAATAAATTGTTTCAATTCGCTTTAAAACGCTGTCTGCTCAATATGCAATAAATTTAATCTTTTGAATATTGAAAGATGTTGATCATAAATATATACATATATTAGCATTAGCGCGAGTGAGAATTGGCTAAATCACCTTTTTTTCTGTTTCAGCAACACGTGTTTTTACAAGCATCTCGAACTGGCTTAAAAGGGAACGTATATTCAAATTTTTAGCAAAGTTTTTAATCCTCTGTTACCAACGTTAAAAGGCAATCAATAAAAAAATAAAAAAAATATTAAGCTGAAAAATATTTGGAAAAGTTTTCCAAAGATGAAAACTTTAACAGTATATAAAATTGAATAAAGCCTGCAGCAGTTAAGACCACCCATTATAACTATTTATTCCCTATGCTCTATGCTCATATGCATTTCAGAGTTTCCTCCTAAGCCAGATTATAAATTTATGGTAGATTTTTGTGCACGTGCAAGCTAAGCTCGCACTAAGCAAAAATAATCAAATGAAACTTCTGCCACAGTTCATGACCCCCGTGTTCGTGAGACATATAAACACCGAGTTTATCCAGTTGTCCAAAAAGTGTATAAATAATGTCCTTAAATATGGCCGCAAGCGCAGCATAGACATAAACTAATGAGGCGCAAATGATAAATACAAGCTGACAGCATGGCAAAAGCAGATTTCAGACAAACATAAGTACGCGCATCTAATGCCGGGCAAAAGCAGTGGACCAAAAGAAAAAAACTGGGAAAAATAATAAAAAGATGGAAGAGAATACAAATAAAAAAAACCAACTCGACCAGCTGCAAATGTGAGTCACAGTAAAATATTAAAATTTTAGCGCAAAATTTGTACAAATTGAGCCAAAATGCAAATTGCGAAAATTTTGCAGATAATCAAAACGTGCGCAAGAATTAAGCGAAATGTGAATTTTCCTTAGATAATTTCCACTTGAATGGCGCGCAGAAACATAGCTGAGAGGTGGGAGTGGGAGTGGGAGTGGGAGTGGGAGTGGGAGGAGGAGGAGGAGGAGGAGGAGTAGGAGTAGGAGTAGAAGGAAGCCAGATGAGCACTGCAGCTAGCCAGTCAGTTAGTTGTCCTTTGTGTGCGTTTTTGCCTTTGTCTGGCATTTAACTGTCGCGTGATTTTATATCATAGATTATCTTTTGCTGCTCGCTTGTCTCTGTCCAACTGCACGCTCCAGCTGCGCAGCAGCATTCAATTTTAAGTGCAATTTCGGTTTGCCAAATAAAAAAAAAAAAAAAACAAAAAAAAACAAGAAAATGACGCCCCTCTGCCAAATCAAAAACCTTTTGCCGCAGTGGCTGTTGCAGCAGTTTGATGAGTCAGTGGCAGAGTCTTTGACCGCATCAACAAAATATAGAGAAAAAAAAAGTGGAAAAAAAGAAAATAGTAAAAAACGTAAAGTAGAGACGCCGCATTGTGTGTTCGTGTGTGTTGTAGGCTGGTGTGGGTAGCCGGAGCACTCTGACATTCAAATGGCAAGGACTACGGCGACGTGGAAGGACGTGAAACAAAGGAGGAGCCGCATGGCAGGCATCCACATCGATTTTTAGCTATAAAATCAAAGTAAATCCATTTATCAACTTCAGCTGCAAACATTTTCGTGCAGATAACAGCAGCAACTTGACTTTGATAAAATGTGCCAATGCAACAGCAACAACAACAACAGTTGACCAAGCTGTTAAGGCCAAGTGCCTTCAAGTCATTTAATACACGTATGAAGGCTTTAGGCAAACAAATGGTTAGAGCCAAGATCCAGAGCTTTACTCGGCTCATAATACTAATCAAAGCGGCCACAAAACGCTCGCAGGCCAAATCGGAGCAATTAACGGCTGGCCAGCACAAAAGGACCATGTGCAACCAACTTCAGAACGTTGCGAAGATATACAGCATCAGCATCAGCATCAGCATCAACTCATGCCCCGTTGCGCTGATGCTTGGCCAAATCGTTTGACTCAACTTGGAATTGCTAACGAGCTATAAATGGCCTGTGGTGTGTGCGTGTGTGCGTGTGTTAAGTGTGTGTGTGTGTGCGGCTCATTTGTAATGATTAAGTTGCGCTGGGAGCTTGCGCTGTTTATGCCCCAAAGGAATCGTTTACACGCATTCCACTTGTAAGCGAGGATTATGAGAGTCCTGGATAGCAGCAGATAGAGTGAGAGATAAGCAGCAAAAAAGAGGACAGAAAATATACAGACGCACAAGAAAACAACAAAAAAAAAACAAAAAACAATTCACAACACTTTTTCAATCGCAGCTCAGATAAATAAACACACATGCGGCCATCTATGAAAAGTAAATAAACTTTGCAACGGACAAGAGTCCAAAACCCATTGAGTCCAAATACATCAAAAAATATTATATATATTGGTGTATATATTTATTTAAGTATCGGACAAATATGGCTTGCAAAGTGTCTAAAAAAGGCAGCCAGGCAGGCAGTTAGTCGGTTTATAACCTGACGCTCGAACATATATCACGTATACGCCATGTGTGTGGCGTATCAAAACAAAAGTGAGACGCCGTCTGCAGGCTCAGGTGCCTGGGGCAACCAGGCAGGCAACCAGGCAGGCAGGCAGGCGTGGAGGCGTCAGGAAAATATGCTAATGTCAATTATTTTGTGCGTAATTTGCTTTCATGCTTCGAGCACACATCAAAATGTGTGTACTCATGCCAGGGGGGTGGGGGTGGGGCCAGCCCCCTGCCTCTGTGCCCATTATGAATATTCATTTTCGCATAGCGTTTAGCACAATGCGCTAATAATTTCACGAGCTTTAAGCGACATGGACACCAATCGTCGACTTATCTAATCTGTATTTACACTATACATATGCCTATATACATGCGTGTGTATATATTGTGTGTGTGTATATGTTTTTCTGTATTTTCCTGCTGCCGCGACACCGGAAAGGTGAACTGGCTTCAATTAACATTCGTGCACGTAAACGCAATAACGCAAATGGATTCGGGGTTTCGGTTTAATAAAATGCGATATTTATGGAGTTTACTGCCGATACTCGCAACCAATCCCCCCCTGCCCCTCTCTCTCTCTCTCTCTCTCTGTGCTCCACGGCACCTCCCCCTTAACAGATAGCGGATGCCAATTAATATGGCACCAAGTTAGATATTAATATGAGTGCTTATAGTTAACAATTACGCCTGTCCACTGCATATGGCCAAGAGTGCCGAGCGCTGAGCTGGCATTCAAATCGCACGGTTTAACGGCTTGCTGAATGGCCGTAAGGACACTTAACACACAGGATCACCGCGCCTGCTGCAGCCCAGACGGGATGTGAAAGTGTGCTCGCTGGCGGAGGTTTACCTTTCCTAGTTCCTATTTAAGTTGTCGTGCTTCTTCTTGTTTTTGTTGTTGTTGTATTAATCCGGCAACTGTCAGGCAGCGCGTAATCCTATTAGATGTGGCTTCGTTGGCTGCTGCGTGTGGGGTGCCTATGCCTGTTTTTTTTTTTTATTTTTTTTTTATTTTATTTCTTCTCTTTGTTGTATATTTGTTGCCTCCTCTCAGTATTCTCGAATTTTTCACTTTTTTACACTTGTGCTGGCATCACAATTATTTAAATGCGTGCAGTAATTTCAAATTAAATTTGAATATGTATTTTTGTGCCGCGCATATTTTCACACACACACGCACAGGCGAACACACGCACGCACACACACACTTTGAGCGAAAGTGAAAGGGGGAGCGACCATTAACAGTTGCTGCTTGATTTTTGCACTTTTATTGAATAAAAATTCAAATTTGGATGCTGTTGCTGATGCGAAACCAAATCTCGCGCGCTACACACAGAAACCAAAATGGCGTAAACGCGAAACAGGACGAGCCAACAGCAGCAACAACGGCAGGACGATAACGGAACAGCGGCTGCAGAGACGTTGCGCGCCGTGTACGTTCGCATGCCTGGCTAACGGCGCAATGAGCGCCTGTGGGAGAACACAGAACCAAAGGCGAATGCAAATAACAAGCAGCAGCAGCAGCAGCAGCAGCAGCCGAGCAGAGCCGATAGCAGACGCGTCGAGAGCAGTTTGTGCATGTGTGCGTGTGTGCGTGCGTGCTTTTCATTCATGCCTTGCAAGCTTTCTGTTGTGAAAGCTTTTGCGCGCGTAATATAACCTGTTGCCGTTTGCCGTTTTTGTTGTTGCTTGGGATGCTGGCGACCAGTGTTGCCACACGTCTGGCAGCTGTTGCCAGGCGGCGTGCGAGCGCGCCGTTTGCCAAATGACAACATAAATTAATTAAATTGATGTTTAAATGCCCCATTCCGTTACGTTCGCCACGCTGCTGAGCCTGGTTTATTAACCCGCCTACAGCGCGATTTGCCTGCCGCCTCTCATGTGCGCTCCCAACGCCTGACACATTGACAAATTGCCAAAATCGAAGCAGAGCGCAAAGGATCGTACCGAATACACCAGATAGAAAATAGCTGGGCGACAACATTGCTGAAATTGATTAATGTCGGTCTACGTCTATGTCTACGCCCTGTCCAATCCAGCCGCCGCTCACGCACAGTTCATTTAGTTTGATTTAAACTTGTCTGAGCTCAGCTCGCACAGATTCCCGTGAAGTGGCAGCAACATAATTAGTTAGCACACCTTCTCCTAATTATAACATGAGAATTCTGTTGAATTTGCTGGCAATTTCCAAGGAATTCTTATTATACTTGTCTTACGCTGCATTTGACATTTACCTTCGACGCATACGTCGGAGTTCAAGTTCAGCTCTTTCACCTGCTGTTCCTTGAGTTTGATTTTAACAAGCTGCCGCCTTCAGCTTGTACGTGTTTGATTATGTTTATGTGTTTGTGTGGCGATTATTGCTTTTTGGTCCTTTCTTTTTGTTTTGTACATATATTGTGATGCCCTTACGGGGGCATCCGAGTTTTGACACGAGATGTGTAACGCATTGAATGGGGGTTTTTGACATTATAAAGTATATATATTCTTGATCAGTATATCTCTCTCTATATGAAAACCTAATTTGTTTTTCGCAATATCCTTACCAAACTTGGCAAACTTGCTTCTAACATATTTGAAAACTCTTATTAATATCAGAAAAAAATAGCATATAGATACCAAATATCACTACCATCTAACTACTATATAATAGGGTATCAAATCTTCGCCAAAGCCAACAGTTCCTTTTCGTCGTTTTTGTTTTTGGAAGCTTCACAAAGACACAAGCATAATCCAATGTTCATATGTTCATTGTCTGCGAGTTCAATAGTTCAAGTCAAGTTCAGTCACCAACCCAGAAGCCAGTGCCAACAAGTGGTTAGTTAAACTCGGGCGCAGACAGGCACAGGCAGCTTCTTGTTTCAAGTGGGCGGGTGGGCGGATGAACGTGCCACGCGGGACATGCCACAAAAGTCAGCTGCAAGCTGTGCATAAATTTAATTTCTATGGCGCGCCTAAAAGCATGCAATATGCATGTGAAAGCCGCGCACAAGTGTGTGCGTGCGTGTGTGTGTGTGCAGATACAAGGGGCTTTCGCACAATTCACAATTTCAGTAATTTGTTATTCAAACACATTTCGAATCGATTATACGCTCGGCATGCTCCCTCCAATCGAGTAAATATGTTGATTGACTTTTGTCAAGGCTTACGCCTTTGTGTGTGTGTGTGAGCTTTTGTGCCTGTGCCGTGCAAAAGGCAAATTTGCCAGAGTGTGCGTGTGTGCACATGGATAAAATGCCAACGCAAATACAAATGAGGAAATGCGGGTAGGCAGGCGGTGGCGCGCACCTCTCGCTAACCCCAGCCCACCCCCCCCCTGACTTTTCACTTTCACCCTGAAGCGCCCCCCTTTGGGGGGCAAGTGCGTAATGTAATGCATGGTTGGCTTTATGAGCGTATGTCCATGATTGTCTGCATGTGTGCGTGTGTGTGATAACGCAGAACGAAGCATTTGCTGCTCATTCAAAAGCTCATTATCACACACACACATTGGCACACCCCAAGGCTAAATATTTGTCATATATGCGTTAAACAAAATAAAAACAAACAAAAATAGATCACCAAAGTGGGTTAAGGTTCAGCTGGTGGCACAATAAACCACTCGGCTGCAGTTGTCAATGTCAGTGGCAATAGCCACCTGGCCAAGTCAGGGACTTGCTGCCAACTTGTTGAATTGAATTGATTGCCGCACTGAAATTAAATTGCAATTGCTCGGCTCCCAGTCTGAATGTTAAGATGCAAGGACATTAATTAACAGCAGACAGGCAGCCCAACGCCCAGGCAGCTGATGCCCCGGCTGAAGTGGCTGTGATTGCGATTGCAGCGGCAGCGGCAGCGGCAGCAGCTAAGCGGCCTGCATATTAATTAGAATACACAAGAACAGAAATAAACCCCCGCATTGCGCCATTGCGAATATGCAAATATTTGGCGCATGGCAGATGCTTTATGTTCTGTATGATTTTATCCATACTGCACGCGCGCAGGCGACGCACAGACACCAGCGACAGTTATGCCATAAATATACAAATAAAGGACCCAACTGTGAAATATGCATGTATGCGAATGTTCAGAGCTTGTTGTGCGCTGTCTAAAGGTTAAAGTTAAGCATGACAAATGCGCGGCACTGGGGCGTATACTTCATATTGACAGCATTATGTGCACACACTATACAGCATCTACTTGGCACCACATTTGTCATGGCTCAACTGGCAGCAAATACCCATAATTGCTGGCCCAATCAGCAAACACCAATTACTGCAATTTAATTGAATACACAAGTCCTATCCTAAGACGCGAGAGTTGCTCGAAGATAGATCTGTGTATAGTATATATAGTTCATTAAACTCACAAACTTCGAATTATTTTAAATATATTGTATGTTTCCTTAAATCCAATATGTCAAAATACTCTATTGATCTTGAATTAACTATTAAACTGATTTACATTTGCTTTATTATAACAATATTGTTTAGATATATTATTTTTTAGGGGTTTGAAAAATTAAATCTTTTTGTTTGGATTTATATGTGCTCTGTTGGACACATTTAAACTAAATGCAACAGTAGCCTGTGGGTAATAATATTAAAATCATGCACATATTTAAATATACTTCAAGAACTTTTACAGGATAACTTTTACACATTAAAATTTGCAGATTCGGTATTGAAAACAGTTAAGAAAATAATTCGTGCCTAAGTGGTAGACCGTGGCAGTGGCTAACCGGAAATATTAATACATATATATGTCGTATGACTTCAATTCACCTATTAACAATTGCAGTTGATTAAACATAATAAACTTATATAATATTATATTATAAACGTTTTTGCATATGGAATTTGCACTGCTATTTCTGAATTGACTTGAGATGCTGTTGGAGCTGTTCGCAACGTTGGCACTCCCTGGTGAGCTGCTTGATGGCGGCCGCATACTGACGCTGTAGTTCGAGCAGGCCGAGCAGTTCCTCGTTTAGCTCATCCCGCCGCATGCGCTCCTCGTTGTATTTGTGGCGCACCTTGTCCTGGGCACTCTTCACGCCATCCACAATGGTCTCAAACTGGCGTATGAAATCCTCGCGGCCGTGCGGACTGAGCATGCCCTCGTTGTAGGCCTCGCAAATGGAGTTGAGCAGCGACAGCTCCTTCTCCAGGTAGCGTTTCTTGTCGTTAAGTGTGTTGTACAGTGTATAATATTGCTTAGTTTCTAGATGCTTGGCACTCATCTCGTTGTACAGCTCGTGGAAGCGTCGCTGGTACTGGGCCAGCTCTGTGCGATCGGGTATGGCGTCCAGTTTGCGCTCAATGGCCACAATGCCGCGATTGCGCTTGGCCAGATGCAGACGCAGCGTCTGCAATCGCTGCTGCTCAACAGCAATGGCCGCAGCTTGCGTCTCTGCGTCCTGTGCGTTGAACGCTTCCAGTTCGCTGAACGAAAATGTTGTTAGTAAATTATCTCGAATGAAAGTAATCAAATCTTACTCAATCTGCTGCTGCAGGTTGGCCAGATCCGTGCGGCAGCTTTCCTTGAACTCCGCCTCGCTCTTCTTTAGCCCGTCGTGCTGTTGCAACAATCCGCGCACCTTTTCCAACAGACTGCAAGCCACATGATTAGACAATGGTCGCACCAGGCTTAAGTTCACACTTACGCAGGATCTGCATTCGCCTCCATTTGCTTGTACGAGTCCAGCTCTGCGTTGAGCGTTTGCAACTTTTGCTCCTGCTGTGCGGTTTGTTCCTTCTGCAACGCGACAGACGCTTCCAATTGCTCGTTTTCCTTGCAGTAGCGCTTGATTTTGTGTTCCAGCGCGATCTTGGCTGCCTCCAAGCGCTTCTGTTGGTTTTGCGACTTCAGCTCCTGTGCATCCGTCTCCATTTCCAGCTTGAACTCCGCATAATGCTGCTGCAGTGCACTACGAGCGACCGGATCGAGATCGATACGCTTTAGCGGCACTGTGAAGTTCTCTTTTGTAAGAGCCAGCTGTTGCAGTTTTTTCTCCAGTTCAGGCTGCAGTTCAATTATAAACTGGGCATTAACTATGCTATATAGAGAAGGTATATTTAAGTACCTCCACTTGCTCCGTGCTCGAATCCGCGTTCTGTTCCGCACCTTGCCTGGCCAGTGGTCCAGTATCGCCGTATTCCATTAACGTAAGACGCACGCGTAATGCATCATCTTCGGTCGTGGCCTCCTGGCGTTCGAATTGCCGTTTGGGACTATAAAGCTCCTGCAAGAGATTCGAGAGATTTATCAGGTTTATGGCTATACTAGAAGTTTTCTTCTGGCGGACCTGTATGGCTTTGATGTTTACAGCGGCATAGCGAATTTTCGTGAGATTATCCTTGTCGCTTTTGTACTGATAGTCATTGTGGAACTGACCAATAGCGAATCTCTTCAAGCGCTGACCGCGTTCCTCACGATTCTCAACCTGCAAGCACACAGCTCTTATAGTAAGAGATTAAGTGAAACTGTTCCAGTACCAACCGAGGTCTTGACCAGCCACTGTATAACAGGATGTATGGCGAGAAATTCCAGACCCTGCACCTGATGTGGCTCCAGGCTATGCGGGCATTTCATGTCAATCAGAACTGCAACGATTTTCTCCACAAGTGCGCTAAAAGAGTGAGTATGTTACTCAAGAGAAAGGATTGCACGTAGTTGCACTTACATTTTTTGGCCAATAGTTAGGTTTTCATGGAAGAGCAAATCGACATCCACATCGTAGTCGCAGCATTCAATGCACCAGGTCATGCCCCCCACAATCTTGTCGAAGGCGGACAAGCCCTTGATGCGCGCCCGGTAGTACCCGGCGGCAACGAGCATGTCGAATGTGTCCAGCTCCTTGGCGGCTGCGTCCGTGTCTTCGCGGCGTTCCACCTAAGCAAATACAACAACAAACACTCAATTTTGCTTTTGTTTACATGCACAAAGTGAAGCTGCCTGAAATTACCTGAATTTCGCGACCCTCTGCATCGTAGCGCGTTGCCAACTTGACATTTGGCAAGATCTTGGAGAATACATCGCGGTTAGCCATGTACAACAATAATTACATACTATTTTAAATAAATAAAGGCCGTAAAGGCAAAAATACCCATTGCTCTATGAAGGCCACACACACGATACGACTGAACGACTGCACGATATATTTTCGCTTTGGTGTGTACACACTGCATACCAATTGTATCGATATCTGTCGTATTTACCTCGCTTTTTGCATAGGAGCACACTGAAGCCGGCGCACGCATTTTTCAATTAAAATGAATTACTATGTTTGCCTACATCAGGAGGGCATTAGCAGCATACCTAAATTCATACAAAATGCCCATACGAACAACTATAATGTGGTCGCCACATCGATCAATGCCAACATGCTGCCCATGGATCCGTTCGAAACGGATCCCACCTATCCGGCGACCGTGCTAAGTGCCGTTGACTGGAACTCCAAGGTGATTTTCACGCTGTCCGACGTTGAGGTGGACTCGCCGAATGCCAAGCTACGTGAGTATTCCAAAGCCACGCTGCTGCGCGACATCACCTGGGCAGAGCACTTGCAGAATAACGGCAGCATTATGGTGCGCCTGCGAGGGTCAAAAAATGACAATTTGGCCGAGATCATCAAGACGAGGACAAAAGGTTCGTTGTGCACTGCTAGTTATAATTGATATAATACGAGAATTGTTTATTTTAGCCAACTGGTTCATCCATGTGCCCATTACGAATCCCGAGCTGGCCACATTTGAGCATCGCAAAGATGCAGCCGCCAGCGAAATCGAGGAAGCGCAACAAGTCGATCCCTGGAGCTGGTGGAACGAACTGCGCTTTGCAATCAAGCACAATGCCAAGGCGAAAGTTGTGCTGGAGCTCAACGATTCGGATCGACCCAGTCGTGAGACTGTGCGTCGCTGGCTTGGCGAGCCCATTGAGGCCATTCTGATTCCGTCCAGTTTGTTTGTTCTGAATCGCTCCAACTACTATGTGCTGCACAAGGAGTGGCAGGCCATTGTGGGCCATTTCATTTCCGTCCGCGCCAACATTATCGTCTCCACAAATGCCAATGACAAAGCAATTTCCCAGTACGCAGACTACATCAAGAAGCTGATCAACGATCACGGCGACATGCACATGCTTAACAAGTGGGTGGCATTTATATGTATCATATATGTATTATCTATACTGTATTGTATATTTATTGCAGCTATGAAAACATGCTGGAGATACCGCTGCAGCCACTGTTTGATAATCTGGACACCTACACCTACGAGATCTTTGAAACAGATCCAGTCAAGTATAAGCTCTACCAAGAGGCCATTCAGCAGGTGCTGCTGGATCGCGTCAGCGACAAGGAAGCCAAGCGCAAGCTGGTAACACACAAAATCAAGTGCTTTGTCGAACAGTATTGTTTATATATATTGTTTTAATTTTCTTCCCCAGACGGTCGTCATGGTCTTGGGCGGTGGACGTGGTCCCTTAGCACGTGCCGTATTTAATGCTGCGGAGATAACCAAACGCAAAGTGCGCGTCTATATCATAGAAAAGAATCCCAGTGCCATTCGCACACTCTCCAATATGGTCAAGACACTCTGGTCGAAGAAGGGTATTTCATTCTGAATTCTTTCAACCTTAATCCAACACTTACCCCGGTTGCCTTTTGCAGATGTTCACATATTCTCCAAGGACATGCGCGACTTCTCACCGCCGGAACTGGCTGATGTGCTTGTCTCCGAGCTGCTTGGCTCCTTTGGCGATAATGAGCTGTCACCCGAGTGCCTCGATGGTGCCTTGAAGCTACTCAAATCGGACGGCATTAGCATACCCTGCAAATCGACTTCGTATATTAATCCCATTATGTCTGCTGTGTTGCATAATAATGTCTGCCAGCTGACGTCAAATGTGTCTGCATTCAACTGCGGCTATGTGGTGCTGCTGAAGAACATCTATCACATTGATGAGCCGCAGGCGCTGTTCGAATTCACGCATCCGAATCGGGCTGAAACCATTGACAATACGCGCCACAAGCAGCTGTCCTTTAAAGCTCAAAAGGATTGTGTGCTGCACGGCATTGGCGGGTACTTTGATACTGTGCTGTACAAGGATATAAGCCTGAGCATCAATCCGCTGACGCATACGCAGGGCATGTTCTCCTGGTTTCCCATGTTCTTTCCAACGGTGGGTATAATATAGACAATGTTTAAGCCGGTTTAATTTAAATATATTTCTTTGTGCAGCAACCTCGCACTCTGAAGGCGGGCGACACAATTTCCATCGAGTTTTGGCGCTGCGTGGACGCCGAGAAGGTCTGGTACGAATGGCAACTGTGCGAGCCCGCCGTAGGCGAACGCCACAACGTGGGCGGCATGGGCTACAATATGCGTTTATAAAACTAACTGCAATATACTAGAAATTGGCTATTTACAACGGGGGGCTTAATATCTTTATTACACAACTGTATAATAAAAAAAGAAACTAGCGTAAATTGTCTGCGACTTTTATTTAAGTTTATATTTGAAAAGTTTATAAATATGCTTAAACTTATTTATGTGTCCTTAAATATCTGTGGGGTTTCTTGTTGTTGTTGTTGGTTGTTGTAAAATTTAGTTAATTTCCTTTCTTTTTTCCTCTCATTTATTTAATTATTTATATTTATATATAAAGCGCTGCACATGATCGCAAAACGACATACTTTAAGCGAAGGCAATTATTTTACGGTTAAGTAGGTTAAAGCGGAGCTAAACTGAAACTGTTATGAACTGGGCGGCAATCTAGGAGTTAACAGCGCTGACCTGAGCCATCGTGGCACCGCCGGCGGCACCGCCACCGCCGCGAATTGCACTAGCACCCTGGCCAGCCCGTATGGGCTTGGCGATTTGTGCCTGGGGTCCTCGACGGCCCAGATGCTTCTGTCGCACCGCCTCCTTAATGCGATCCACCTCGTATTGATAACGCTTTCGATCCCGCATCGCACCCTCCTTGGCCTCCTTCAGCGCCGTTTCGAGCGCCTTAACGCGCTCCATTGTTGTGCGCAAACGCTTCTCCAGCTTGGGCAGCTCACAGCGCAGGTCGGCGTTGTCGCGCACCAGCTGCTTGTGCACCTTGGTCAGCTGATCGAGATTGTTCTCCAGGAAGGAGATCTTTTGCTTTTGCGCCAGCGAGCCGCCATCCTCCTCGTTCTCCTCGTTCACCACATTCTTGCGAATGCGTTGCTGCGTGCGCGCAATAAAAAAAATTAGATTAGTTTAAATGCATTTAGTTTATCTGACTGCCATCCTACCTGTAGATCCTGGACGAAGAGTTTGCGCAGATTGTGCAATGTTTGCAGTTCCTTGGCGACGGTGTCCTCCAGACCCTTGAGGTCCTTGCGCGCCTGTTCGCGTCGCTCGTTGGTTAGAATAATGTCCTGCAGTTTGTTCGATTTGTCTGCCTCCTCCTGCTTGAGCTTCTCATAGTCGACGCTCATCTGCTGATGCGCCAGCAGCAGCTTCTGATGCACATCCTTCATCTCGTTCATTTCGTGCTGCTTGGCGGTGATCTCATCGCGCAGCTCGGACACCTGTTTAGTGTGCGCCTCGCGCAGCTCATCCATTTGCGAGTCGAACATGGAGCGCAACTCCTCGGCACGTTGCTTCTCCTCGGCATTCACGGCGGACACATGCTCGGCTGCCTTCAGTTTGGCGCACTCTTCGCGCAGCGAATCGATCTGCTCCTCCAGGTTGCGCTTCTTGTTCTCGGCCTGGCGCACCGACTCCTGCAGAGACTTCATGCGCGCCTCGTGCTGCGAAATGAGCAGACGATAGTCGCCCATATCCTTTTCGTACTCGGAGATTTTCTTGTTCGAGTCCACCTGCTGGATCTCCATGTTGGAGCAGCGCTGCGCAATGTTCTTTGCCTCCGTTTTCATTTTGCTGATGTACAGCCGGGCCATGGTGAAGTCCTCCTCCACCTTGGCGGCATCGGTGCCCGCCAGGGCACTCATCTTGAGATCGATTGCGGAATCGCCGGGCGCTATGGCCTGGCCAACCTCGCCCAGATCGCGCAGCAGATTGGTTAGCATTTCGGTGATTCGTTTCTTTTGGTGCGTGGACATGTCCTTCAGCTGCTGCAGTTCCGTTGAGGTGGAATTGAATTGAGTTTTGGTCTGCTGCAGCTCTTCGTTGAGTCCATCGATGTCCTTGTTCTTGTTATCGATCTCCTGCGACTTCTGGTCGTAGTTGACGGCGAGCTCCTCGAGTGCCTGCAGCACCTCCTTGACCTCCTCCTTGGCCGATTCGTTCTCCTGCTGTATGCGCGCCATTTCCGATTGCAGCGCCTCGTATTCACGTCGCGCGTTCGCGATCAGCTCCTCCTGCTCCATGACCTGCTCCTTCATCTGCTCGGCAAACTGGCTCTGCTGGTTGATCTCCTCATCCTTGTCGTCCAGCTGCTGATAGAGGCGCTCGCACTCCGTGGCCAAACGGGCGCGCTCATCGGCTGCCACCGAGGCGGACATGTTGGCAACGGCCAAGCGCTGGGCTGCCGCCGCTTGTGCAGCGCTAGCTGCCTGCGCAGCCGCCTCGACTTCAAGGTTGGGCGTGCTGGCCTCCATGAGATCCTCCATGTTGATTTGCTCCTCGGCCTTAACCGTTTCGCCGGCACGCCAACGTGCCAGCTCCAACTCCAGCTTCTCGACCTTGCCCTTGAGCCGTCCGTTCTTCTCCTTCTCCTTTTCGTAGCGCCGCTTCCACTCCTCGGCGGTCAGCTCCTCGTTGACACAGACAACATTCTTCACTGTCTTGGCGCGTCGACCAAAGTCCAGCGTTGACTTCGTCTCCGATTCGTTGAAACTAGCCGGCGAGCAGCAGATGACAATTGTTGTGCGTGCATTGCCACCGAGCGACTCCTGCAGGATTCGCGTCAGCTTGGAGTCGCGATACGGTATGTGCGTTTTGTTGCCATCCGCCAGCGCCGAAATGACGTTGCCCAGCGCCGATAGCGACTTGTTAATGTTCTTCGCCTCATCCAGCACTGTGCCCTCGGCACCTGTTTTCGAGACCTTCTCGGAACCGGCCAAATCCACCAGATACAGCTTGCCGGAAAGCTTCTTTTGATTCTCCAGATTCTCCTGCTTCACATTAATAAGGAACACCGAGTGAGAACGCGATGAATGCTCGTTCATATCTACAAACAAATTGTATTAGATAGGTTAAATTACTTTAACTTAAGATTAAAGTGGAACTTAAGGATTAGATTACTTTGTTGTGCAGTGTAAGAGTCCTAGTTAAAAGGAAAGGACAAGCTACAATCTGTGAAAGTGTTCACTTTAGTCACATCAAGTCAATTAAGTTAATCTAATGAATACGTTTCCCCCTTTACTCTTTGGTATAATTAATAATTAATTGGTCCACTCACTTGTTACGGCAATATGACGATTGGATTTGCCCTCCTCGATCACCTCAAAGACATCCTCGGGCGAGGAGACGAATCGCTCCGTGGCGCCCTTGACGAAGGGCACTCGATTCTTGTCCTCGTGCACGCTCAAATTCACCTTAGACACATCGAGCAAATCTCTGATCTTGTCCATATAAATTTCATAGTACGAGACCTTGATGTGAAACTCCAGATTCTCTTCCATCGTGTAAATGTGATTGAAAATGTCGTTAACAATGCGCGGAATTATGCCCTGCTTCACCGAATCGCCAATGACGCCCTCCATTGTGTGCGTCTTGCCGGAGGATGTCTGGCCGTAGGCGAATATCGTTCCATTGTAGCCAGCGAGGACATCCGTGACAATCGATTTCGCCGCCTCATTGTACACCTTCTCCTGCGACGCATTCGGCTTGAAGACTTTGTCGAACAGATACACTTTACCCTGCAAATATACAGATACACATTTATGTAGCAAAGTGAAATTCTTTTTGTGCTTGTGTCTCCGCGCCGGCCTCAACATGTGTCTATGTCAGCAACCCCAAGCCCCAACCCACTCCCTCCCTCCCCCCCCCCCCACCGTACATTCCCCAAAACAGCTTTCAAATCATTTTCAACGCATCACCGCGAAACGGATCGTAATTATATGATGAGCAGAGCCAACCAGAGGCACGAGAAGCACAACAAATGAGTGGAACTTGAAATTAATGAATAACGAGCAGTGGGAAAAGAAAGAGCTGAAGAGAGCAGCGACGGTGAGTGTAGAGGCATGAA
This sequence comes from Drosophila sordidula, assembly GCA_035047465.1. Lineage (NCBI taxonomy): Eukaryota > Metazoa > Arthropoda > Insecta > Diptera > Drosophilidae > Drosophila > Drosophila sordidula. Next base: position 2,446,029 of record JAWNPQ010000131.1, read on the forward strand.
TAAGTGGAATAGATTTAGCCGGAAGTTATCGACTGAAGAGATACTCTGTGCGCAGTCACCAACTGGGCGATACCCTACAAACAGCTGTCAGGCAGTCAAAGGGCCATAAAAGTGCAGCACTTCGAGAAAACAGACAAACAAACATGATTAAACCCTGTATGTATGTAATAACATTAGTTAATAATAAAATACTTTAAAAACTATTTAACAATTTATTATATATTACTTTGCCAAGCCCTAATATACCCAATTATATATATTTAAATACTCTTTTAGCATTTCTTGCCTCTTTTCAGACTAGAATAGAGCCATTTTGACACAGCTGTTAGCAACTGCCATTTCATTCTAAATCAGGTCCAACTCTCGCGGGTAATCCGATGCCACTTGGTCAATGTCTAAACAAATATTTAACGGGAAATGCGGAGTAATAAATAAAAGCTATATACAAAAATGCAACTTTGTTGAAGGGAATTTAATAATAATTAATATTTGCAATATTGCAATAGCTATAGATGCAAAAACCAATAAATGACTAACAATTGTAAATTGTTTAAATAAATAAGTGCGATTGTGGTCGGAAAAACTACTGAATATGCCGCTTGGCAAAGGGTATATACACTAAACAACATGCATACATTTCTAATATGTACAACTAGCTTGAGACATCTGAACTTTTGGGACATTAATAATATTCAGTTGAATCGAAATTCCGCTAGCTAAAACATGCATATTCATGTTGTTGTTGTAGTTGTGTTCGTTGCTGGAGCATTATTATTTACAGTTGCTGCTTGCGTGCATGACTCACTCGCCTGGCAGCAGCTGGTGGCAAGCAACATTTGAGGGCGATGTTTTGTTTTGGGGCCAAAGCTAGCTGAACACATACAATCGCACACACACACACACACCCATGCACACACTCACAGACAAACTAGAGTACCTACCCAGGTTTATGTTGGTAAAGGTGAAACTCAAGTTGGGCGTACTGTCAGACAGGCAGAATGTGCACATATTGCCATATCAAGTCAAATGGCAATGCAAATAAAAGCATGTAAGATTGAGTCGAGAGAGCCCGACCAGAAGATACCCTTCATTATGTGCCCACATAAAACGCAAATGCTTCTTAGCCAATATTGATGCAACTTTTTGCAACTGATTAATTAAGTTTTATAGTATATTCAAATTTATTTATTGCCTTCTAGCTCTCATAAACTGTGAAACAGATGTTTAAAAATCTGAGCTTGTAGAATTTTATATACTAGACGTATAGACATAAAAGAATGTATGTAAACATATACTTTAGGGGCCTGTTACGTAGATTTGCATGAAACCATTATACCCGTTTTACTTATTTCCAATGGGTTCAGGGTATAAAAACATGACAAGTTGCCCGGCAAACGCTAGTGGGTGGCTCTGCTCACACACACAAACACCACTGTGCGTGGAAAATCAATTGAGCGATTGCTTTTTTTTTTTTTGCTCCAATGTGGCAATTGTCTTAAGTTATTTGGCAACGAATATGAGAAATTGCACAAGACACGCGCAAATAAAATTCAAGCGTTAATTAGTTATAATACATGCACACATACAAATGCGCCAAGTACATATATACATACATATATAATTGCTACTCTCTTTCACTCAGTTATACCACATGTGTATGTGTGTGTGTGTGTGTGTGTAATTGTGGCGGTAAGGAAAGGCTAATGTACTGCGCTAATGTTAGACAATGTTCGGCATGACGTCACCATCAGCAGAGAACCGCAACGGCACGCAGCAATATTTGTATATGTATATGTGTGTGTGTGTTTCTGTTTAATCTGATTGGTTTAAATATTGTTTCAATTACCGCTATGGATATGCAATTCTCCTCTGCATTGTTTGGAAACTTGACAACAAACTTGGAGCCGGCCCTTTCCTCGCTATCGTTAAGCGGCCGAAAGCGACAGACGACTTTGATGCTGTCCTCAGCGGGTATTTCGCGTTCCGCAGACATTTCAATGCAATTTCGTCACCCACACACACACTTTTAAACAATTCTTTCTCCTTGTTGTTGCAATGTCAACAGCAGCAGCAGCGGCAGCAGCAGCTTATGCTTTTTCAGCAAAGTCGATGGTTTTTACTTAGAGCTCATTCACGCATACAGATGCGTTGCCGTGTTAATGTTAGTGGTACTTTGACGTTCAGTATTAAAAACTCGATGTAAATTAAAAATGAGCATTCAAAGCAAATAAAACGACGATGACGAAGCCACCAAGCACTGATTGTGACTTCGATGTACCGTCGCACCGCTCTCCGGTTTTCTCTATGCGCTGGTTCTCGCGCAAAAATTGGACCTCGAAATGCAGAGAAAATTTTTGTGGTTATACCAGACACCAGTCACAATCACAATCAATCGGATGCAAATGTTGTTGTTTTTGCTGCTGCTACTGCTTTGGCAATACGGCCGTATTTTCGCAAAGCTCGCTTGTTGATTGGCCCGGAATGTTTTGCAGCCCGTTAAATGCACTCGCATGCGTTGTGCCTTTCAATTTTATCCACTTAAATTGTATATTTTTAGCTTCAATATCACGTTGAATAAAAAATTATTTTGTTGGATAGACGGTCGATAGATTGTGGCGGTGGACCGATATGTTTGCGATAGAGTGCACAGGCTGGCAGTAAAAGCATTCAAAAGTGTCCGATAAATGTAATTAGTGTATACTATTTGTGGTTCACTTATAGTAATCAATGCATTTGTAAACATAGAGCTGCTTAATGAATTTATTACTTAATATTTTAAGTAAAAGTAAACAGCGCATGGCTTGATTAAGCTTTTCGTTAAGTAAATAAATTTCGTTAAGTATCGTTATCGCTTTTAGGAACTTATTCAACACTCCCTTTTGAACTTTCTGCCAAATATTCGTTAATTTTCAACAGACATGTACATGTTGTTGAAGTGTTTAAAACATTTTACATTTGGCATACAAAATAATTCGAAATTGTACAATACGTAATAGACCGGTCACCATAGCCTAAGAGGGCACTATGCTATGTTAGATTGATGGTAGAGGTTGGCTATCTTACGAGGTTTTTATTTCGGAAAAGAAAAAAAAATGGTGGCCAATCGCAAGCGTAAGAACAAGTTGAACGAAATATACAAATTAATTCGTCTCTATCGCGCGAATGAATGCCTATGGAATCCAAAATCGTCGGGCTTTCAAAATTTGCCGCTAAAGGAAAATGCCTGGCAACGGATCTCGCACTTCTTCAAGGGCAAGCTAACCGTGGATCAGGTCAAGCTGCAGATCCTATCGTTGCGGTATTATTTTGCAACGGAGTTGTTAGCGATTAAGCGTAGCCAACTTGGGGGCTATCACTTTGTCCCTCGGCATGCGTATTTTAAGGAACTCTCGTTTTTGAGAGAAGCTATGGAGCACAATGTGGATGTAAAGATTATTGAGGTATGTAATCTAATGAAATGTTCGCTTGAAAAGATCTTTCAATATAGTTTCTGCTTTGCAGGCAAAGGATCAAGTCAGTAAGCAAATCAACTGCCTCGTTGAGGATGCATTTCTGCTGAGCAGCAGCGAGAACAGTATCAACAGCGAACGAGTTGATTTTCCAAACCCTTCTCCATCGGATGAAGATTACGTTGCGAGCCCTATAATCGCGGAATCTTTTATGTCTGCAGTGGGCGAACAATCATTGCAACTACCTTTGCCCCCGCCAATAATTAGTGCAAGTCAGATTAAAATGCGATCTGCTTCCGGTAACGATCGTTGGCATCCTAATGCAAATTCTTACAATTACTGCGATGAAGATGACAATTATGACCAACGCCAATGCAGATCTCCCTACCACAGAGAGCATGGCCACAACAGCAACTATAGTATCAACAGTGAGATCGCTAGACCTGCAATCAACTATAATCAACAACATATATCATATCCGGTGGAAAGAAACCCATCTCGGAGCACCATTGAGATGCACTATAATTCGTATGCCGATTCGCAGGGACCAAGAGCTTGCGGGTCTCCCAGACGAAAGGTCCTTACGGGAAGGTACAGACAAAAAGCAAGGCATTCATATTGTGCTGAACCAGATGTGGAATTCTGGCAGAGAAGTTATGATTCTAGACACTATAAGCCACACTATAGACTTAGTGATTGTAGAGAGCAATGTGATTATCGCTATGCTAGAAATTCAAAAGATGTCTGTCGCAAGAAATCAGGTGAAGACAACCAATACTACAAAAATATGAATACCAGTGTTGCTCATAACCCGTACGTCAACCAATTGCATGTAGAGCCGAATTCCCAATTAAATAATCCGTGCCTATGTCCCGGAAATTATGTACCGGAGAGCAATGAACCGGTCTTTAATAGTGGTCATGTTAGCCCAAGAAATGGTCATAACAAGATCAATAATAATAATGCAAATCAAATGCGATCTCAGCCAGAAGACTACCCGCAAACTGAGCCAAGTAATCAGCAATTAATAGACCAAGGTCCAATATATCATGATAATGTGCCCTCATCGCCGCCTCGAAAGCCGTGCAATGATGCTATCTGTCCCATTAGGTCGGGCAGACCAAGGTCACAGCCAGTGTACGTCAACCAAGACCCGACCATTGAGCAGCAGCCATATTATGAACCGAAACAAAACGGACGATCACCGCGAAATAACGGGTATGAAGATGGTGGCTATCCAGATAGTGGGATGGTAGACAATGGGCAACCTAACACGAGACCCAACGCAGAGGAACGTATTTATGATGATCAGCATTACGGAAAATCTGCAGATGATCAAGACCCCGATGAAGCGAGAGACCTATACAAAGAAACAACCAACGACGACGTAGAGGATGCAAAAATAGATACGCCAACTTATAATGATCAGCATTACAGAGAACCTGCAGATGATCAAGACCCAGATGAAGAGAGAGACCGATACCAACGAGCACCCAACGACAACATAGAAGATGTAAGAAGAGATTCGCCAATTCTATCGCCTAGGCATGAATCAAGGCGAACATCCAGGGTTACATCAGCGGCTGCATCTAAACGGCCTTCCCCTCAAGCGTCAGTCGATCCTCAAGATTGGAGAGGAAATCGGAGAATCTGTACAGATAACAAAAACAGGTTAAATGAAGATAACGTAGTAATGTGCAATTCTGGAAGAGAACGAAAAATGAACCGAAATGACGACGAAAATGTTGCCAAGGGCCCAGAAATGAGAAGACGCCGTAACGATGACGAATTTAGAGAGAACACTGACAAACAAAATATTATTCCCGAAGAAGCAGTCCCCGTAAGCCCGCATAATGAAGAGAACGCAGGAACGCCAACAAGGCGACAGCAAAGACGCGAAGACTTTGACTCACCGAGAAATACGCCAAGATATAAACCGAACCAATATGATTCCAATGATCAGGGCTATTATCCTGAAAATAAACAACAGCCCCAACGTGGCGATATAACGCCAGAAAATTCCAAATATAGTTCAAACTCTCAAGGCAACGGAAATAAAGAAAGGACTAGCGATACCGACTATATCGAACCGGAAAAAATTAATCAAAGCTACGAGAAGTATGAACCGAAGCAAGGTCGTAGGCGACGGAGCAGCCAGGAAAAGAATAGGCAAGATTCCACAGAATATAATCCTAATGCTTCGGAAAGGATATGCAATGAAGTGCGCCGTTATTGTCAAGATAATTGTCACGGATACTGCTCATCTGGAAGAAGTGCACGAAACCATCCAAAATTCAAAAGCACAAATAACCAGAACGGTCAGGACGAATATAGAAGAAGAGACGATAGGCCCCATCGTAAGGAAAACTATGGAAATGACGGTGAGTATAGCCCGGGGGGTCGTCCTGCTTCAAAATACCAATCCGAGTTGGATGGTAATGAACCACCTGCCGGTCAGAAAGACTACAGACGACGGGACGATATGTATAACCGGGCAAAAAGGCACACGCCTCCAACTTTCCAGAATGCTGAAGAAGACTTTGATAGAGACGACCGCGAAAGAGAATGTTTAAAAAGGTATAATCAATGCAAGGAGGCGATACCTTCAAAATACCATAAAGATCGCGATTATTATGATGAAAGAGATGATAATGAAGAAGACTATAAAAAGAACGAGCCTGGTCAGGAGGTTAGCAGAAAAAAGGATGATAAATCCGGTGAATACCCAAAATACCAGAACGATCAGGATGATCCTCGGGAACGACATGATAAGAATAACCGTGAAAGGACATCAATACCCGAACAATACCAGACCGATCAGCAGGACAACGGAAGAAGAGACGATACCCATGAACGGGGTAGGAATTTTAACCGCGATCGGGAACAAGAACCTCCAAAATACCAGACCGATCAGGATGACCCTCGGGAACGACATGATAAGAATAACCGTGAAAGGACATCAATACCCGATCAATACCAGACCGATCAGCAGGACAACGGAAGAAGAGACGATACCCATGAACGGGGTAGGAATTCTAACCCCGATAGGGAACAAGAACCTCCAAAATACCAGACCGATCAGGATGACTTAAGATATAAAGAAGAAGAGCCTGACAACGTCAAGGAAGATGTTCCTGAAAAATACCAGAACGAAGAGGAGATATACGAACAAGAAGAGGATAATAACCGGGTTAGGGATATATTATCTCCAAAAAACCAGATCGATCGACAAGATTACAACAAAAAAGGTGATACGGAACCTTATAAAATTGGAGACGAAATGCTGGATTGCGAGTGTCCAACAGACGAGGAGGAAATAGCGACATTACAGTCCAAAGAAGTCGAAGCTCCTGCGCCAACTAAACCACCGAAAGCACCTAAAGCACCTAAAGCACTGGGTCCCTGTCGTTGCGAGGCGGCCGTCGAGACGGACATTGACATGACGCTACGCAATAGAAACGAACAACAAACTTACATTTGCAATTGCTCTGATGAATCAATGGAATCAACTCCAACGGTAGATAAGTCCGGTGAAGATAAGAATACAAATTCAACCGAAAATAATCAGCCTGTTATCACAAAGCCCAAGCCCGCAAAGGGCCAAAAGAAAATTGGAAAAATCTGCTCATGCAAGCCCGCTGTGTATAATAAATCTAAACAAGCCGCCAAGTCGCCAAATTCTGGAACAAAATCAGACCAGCTAAAACAACGATCGGTTTCCCCAAGCGGAGCAAAGGCGCGACAACTCAACAGACGTAATAAACTGGATGATGACGCCGTTAGCAGTAAGTTCATTAATTATTAAATTCTTGCAATCTGATCGGTTTCATTACCTAGAATTCCAGGCCCTCGGCGGCCTACCACGCAAATTCGTATACGAAATGCAGGAGGAGGCCAACATATGTATAGAGACCTTATCTCGCAAGCATTCCGCCTATGAAGTATACCAAAAAGTTAATCCCAAGCATTTCAATCCTTCTAATGGCGGTGGTCTAGCCATACTCTGCTCATTCCGGGTACCGCCAAAACTGGCAGGGCAGACAATGAGCATACTGAATAAACACCTTACGAGCATTAACCCAAAACAGGAGGACTTGTCACAGCAAGTATCTAAGGAAACTCCGAATAAATACGCGCTAGGATCAAACCACAACTGTGACCGGAAGTCTAAGAATCGTGGTGAACGCCATGCGAGTAATCCATTTCTTAAACTGAGTTTCAATGCATCAAAGCAAGACGTAATCGTACTGCATCCACCGGTCAAGGGCTTCCGTGCCTCCAAGTACTCTTTCAGCATGAACGATGGTTAGGCAGATAGTAGCCCAACAGAGACTTACGGGCCATCAATGTGGACCAAGCTTTAATGAAATACTTGTAACCAATAGCCTAGCCAATCTAATCTAACCATAGCCTTAGTTTCTTTACACATCACCTCCATAGCTCCATAAAATGTCACCAAACTAAAGGCTCAGCTGCGTTTCATTGCAAGGAAGAAGACACCCCAGGTAAAGGACGCCCGAGACACCCTAGATATAAATACGCTTAGGGGCGTTATGCTTCAGTGCGATATGAGGATAACATTCTGGCATGTCAGTAGGTGCTTCTCTGTAAGTTCGAGTCGTTAGGGGTTTGCCGAACTTATTGTTTTCCTATCAATGAAGTTTTGTAATTAATTTATGAGTTGTTTCCGGTGCCATTGAAGCGTAGCCCAGCCAATTGATTTTAATGATGAGAAAAACCTAGGGCAGAGTTTTTTCAAATTTATAAAGCTAAATCTTTTTGGGACTTATTACTCGCGAACAGATGTTTTTTGAAAATAGGGCTCAAAAAATAATTTTTTTGTATGCCATGAATAATAATTTCAAAAACAAATAGAAAATCTAGATCAACATTTCACTGCTATATTATATAGCTGCTATAGGAACACTCCTTTATATGTCGGCAGTCAATCGAATATCCGCTTTATGTCTTCAAGGGTATTTAGATATTCAAGGTATGCAACAAATTTCACATTTATTTTCTGTAACAATTTAGTTAAATATTTCTTAGGTTTTTTATTTGCATAATCTGTAATACATGTTTTATCTTAAGGCTACAGTTAGAAGAAAATCACAAAACTTAAATCTTAGATTCAGTGCAAACCAAATAACGCTCTCTATATCATATAATACCCTCATTATTCACTGTCACTGCGCCAGCTCGAAACTGCTTTCGCTGCCGCCAAAGATCGTATAGGCGGCGGCATCCACATCCTCGCCGTTGTTGTCCAACAGGTCGCACAGCGCCAATATGTAGGATTGGGCCATCTGCAGCGTCTCGAACTTGGACAGCTTCTGGTCGATCGAGGGCGCCGGCACCACCTCGCGCAGCCGATCGAATGCCTCGTTCAGGCCGTTCATGCGCTTCCGCTCGCGCGCATTGGCCGCCTGGCGCCTTCTCTTCTGCACCGTGGGACTCAGCGCCAGCGGACTGGGCGCCGACTGTGCGCTCAATCGGCGTGTGTCCAGCTTGCGCTTCTTCAGCGGCTGCTGAGTTTCAGTCTCCGGGGCTTCATAGCTGACAGTTGGCGGCTGCTGCTGCTGCTGCTGCTGCTGGTCCAAAGTGCTGCTTGTGGCATCCAGAAAGTGCCAGTCGGGTGACAGGTACGCCGCCTGGCTGTACTGCTGCGGCATCATCTGCGTCAGATTGTAGTTGGGACTGCCCAGGTACTGCGAGCTGCCGTCCTCCTCCGACGAGTAGTAGTGGCTCATGGCTCTGCTCGGCTCGAATGTTGCGCTGCAACTGCAGTTGACGCGCGAGCGGCACGAGCCGGCCAGCCAAATGATTGTTGCTGTCGTTCGCCGCAAAGCCACCCTTCGGTATCAACAGCAGCGGTGGGCAACGGGCTAGTTGAACAAATATTTTTACCGCCGCGTTGACCAAGTTTGTACAAGAATGGCCCGCAAGTGACCCCTTGCCCTGCGCCCAGGATCTTCATCATTACCATATCAAGGATCGTCCGCAGGGGCGGCTCTGCGCGACCAGTTAGGGGTTAGATGCGTACGCTCGCTCGCTCGCTCGCTTGCTCTCTTGCCCCTTCCCTCTCTCTCCCTCTCTCGCTCTCGCTCACGCCTACTACTTCGACCTTTCTTTCATTCATGCTGCGCCGCTCTCGCCTCGGCCCTGGCACGCGTCATAGCTTGCCAAATTGCCGCTATCATGGCATGTGATCTCTTTTTCTATAATTTGTGACTTTCACGCTCAGCAGCACACGAGCAAGCGAGATGGCGAGGGTGAGACCGAGGATGAGCTACTGGCTACTCACTGCCGTCTCCCGACTCTCGACTGCTGACTGGCACGTCAATTAACTCGCTGTTGAAGTTCTTAGTGCCTCCCGTCTACTGACCATATGTTGCACTGCCGCAACCAACGCCATATGGCCGGGCCAGGCCAAAGTCGGGCTCTAGCTCAGCTCTGGCGCTGTCGGTAAATGCCAATGGCAATAAATGTCCTTTGAACTACCTTTGGCTTACCTTTCGTAGTTTCAAGTTGCTCAGCACGCGACAGTTGTTGTCCTCGTCTCCTGTTTTGCTTGCAGCAGCATAAATGCATAAATCAAATTCATTGCTAATGAAGGATTAAGTTTGATAACTATTTTAAGGAAATGTATTTATTTCATTTTGCTTCCAGCAGAAGCAAAATCTGGATGGGGCCTATAAAATCAGAAGCAATTTACCATTTTTAAAATTCGTATTTCAAATAATAAAGCAAATATACAACTTTTTATTTATAATCAACAATTTATGAAATTATACCAATATTAATTTACAACTATTTGGACATGTTAATTCTCATTACTTGGTCAAAACTGAACCAATTTTCATGCTTGATAGCATTTTGGACATGGTTTGTCGTCTAGATTGATTCTGCATTTAAAATATATGCATTTTTGAAAATAAATATTTTTGAATATTTTGGGGAAAAAAGCATGTACCCCCCCCTTACTCATTTTGGAAAAAATTTTTTTTTCAAAATTTAGAATTCGGAATTTATATTTTTAATCGATTGTATTTGTCACAATTAGCATAAAAAATAACATTAAAAGTGATTCTGAGGGGGTCAAATTTTTTGTCAAAAATCATGCCAAAATTGAGAAAAATTTTAACATGTAAAGCTCTCCGATCCATAGCTTCCATATTTAAAACGCCCGTAACTGTGTCAAAACTGAACCGATTTTCATGTTTTATGGCGTTTTGGTCATGATTTGTCCTCTAGATTCAATCTGCATTTAAAATATATGCATTTTTGAAAATAATTTTTTGGGGAAAAAAGCATGTACCCCCCCCTTACTCATTTTGGAAAAAATTTTTTTTTTAAAATTTAGAATTCGGAATTTATATTTTTAATCGATTGTATTTGTCACAATTAGCATAAAAAACAACATTAAAAGTGATTCTCAGGGGGTCAAATTTTTGGCCAAAAATCATGCCAAAATTTAGAAAAATTTTAACATGTAAAGCTCTCCGATCCATAGCTTCCATATTTAAAACGCCCATAACTTTGTCAAAACTGAACCGATTTTCATGTTTGATGGCGTTTTAGTCATGATTTGTCCTCTAGATTAAAATATGATAACTATCAAAATATGAACTACTTAATATAAAAAAAGCAAGAGCTTAATACCACCAAGATTTTCATTACGTTTAGGGAAATACCAAGTTACCTTAAAATTAACCTTTTAAAGTAAAAAAAACACAATCTGGGGGTTCAAACTTGTTGGTTGGGGGTTAGCGGAAGCACCGGGACAGCAGGAGAGAATATTCGTGGTGCGCATGCACCGCCATCGAGGAAGCTGTGTGTTTTCCTGTCGCTCGGCACTGTTTTTGTAGAGAAAAGCGCGACGAGAAAACTTCGGCAGCAGCAGCAGCAGCAACAGGACAGAAAAACATAGCCACAACTGAAGTGTTGTCATTTTGGGAACGCGTCAACATAAACACTATCCATGCAACACTCCAAGTGAAAGAAACCAAGAGCTGCGGCGGAAAAAAGGGAAACGCGAATTTAAAGTGCAAGTGCGAATTTTAAGGGAACAACTGAAAAGGAAACCCGAATTCGAGCCCGCAAATGTGTCTGTATTTGGGCGTCGTGGAGCATCTGGTGGACGTGGTCGCCTACTGTGTGTGCCGTGTGCTGGAGCTAACGATGCTCACCTTCATGATGATGTGCAGCACGGCCAAAGCCAAGCTGGCCAATGTGCAGCACGGCAGGAACAGCAACAACAACGAGCTGACTTTGGTCGAGCAATGACCAAGAGCAAGTGCCGCAACTGGACGTGAGCTGCACGCACTGTGTGGGCACTGGGTTGGCGGGGGAATTGGGCAGGAACAGGAACAGGAGCAGGAGCAGCAGCTGGGCCAGGAGCGGGGACAGGAGCAGGAGCAGGGGCAATGTGTGACATTTTAATTTAAGTGACTTTTCTACAATGTATGTAATTTTGGCAACCAACAAATAAATAACGGTATATGTGTGTGTGTGAAGTATACATAGGAGCTGTTTGTCACTGCGTGTGTGTGTGTGTGGGTGTGTGAAGTATTTGTGTCTGCCATGGGATTATGTGGTCAGAAGACACTGGCAATGCTTTTTCACCAATGGAGCCATAATTTAGCATAGCAAAGCATTGGCCCACGGCGAGGATTTGCTTGTTAACATTGTTGTTGCTTCTGGCTGTTTGTGGTTGTTGCTCTCGTTGTTTGCTCAGCCGTTTATTGTACTTATTAACATTGGCCGGCAGCGGGGCCATTTGCATGATGATAAAGTATCGACTGGGGCTTACACATGTACCAATTTATTTATTTATCTCCCTCTTACGCTCGCATTCGGTGCTTTGCTTTGGCGCCTGCAAATATGCTACACTTCTGGCAAACATTTTATTACTGTCCCCTCCCTCGTAGATTGCCCTCTCTGTGGGGCCGTAACCATGTTCAAGCAATTGTATTCTCTGTTCTACAGTCTCTATCTCAGTCGCTGTCTCTGTTTTGGATTTTTGTATATTTATGTAGTTGTTTACAGTTGGTTGCCGTTGCCCGCTGCCTCTGGCAATGGTTTCGCATAAATTTATTGAAATTGTACGTGCAAATTGGAGTAAAGTTTATTGCACTGCCTCACACACACACACATAATAGCCCATTATTATTATGGCAAGTACTTTGTATTCACATGCTCTTATCATAATATGATTAACAGCGCCTTCGTTGGCATCCTTTAGGTCTTTGGCTAGATTCGACAATAACAAGTCTTTGATCTTAAAGAATTTGTAGTATTTAATCTAGCTTGCCAATCGGGCGCTTTTTAATCCAGATTTGCTCAGAGTGGTTAAAAAAATGTCAAATATTTATTATAAAACTCCATATTTTAACTAAAACTAGTTTAAATGTCAGATAAAAACAAGTAAGAATTTGTAGTCGGGTGTAACAAACTGCGCAATACTCGTTCAAATTGTAATAAAAGTTTATGATTGTCAATTTGGAAAACTTATTGTAATCCTTAGAGGGGGTCCTCAAAAACGCCCGTAGCTGGCGAAATTTGTGTGCGATCTTTGACCTCGTGTCTAAAACTGAGACCCAATCTACTCCTTTCACTTCGTGAACAAGTGTAAAAAAGTTGATACCCCATCTAGACAGTTCTGTAATCTATATCAAAGTTTGAGCAGCTAAAGCAACAGTACTATGTAAATTTAACAAAATTCTCAGCAATATGGATATGATCGAAAAAACCCAAAAGGCAATTATTTCCGAAATCAGTGGACCCACCAAATTGAAAGCAGTGCAGACCCCAACCCTGACGGATAGCAATATTAAAGAGCCGATAGTGTACGAATATATGAAGTACGCCAATAAGAAGAAGAGCAAAGGTCTGCACGGACACGCCAAGGCAAAGAAGTGCGTGACCTTTAAGCACGTCGTCGAGCTCGTGACCTTCACTGATGACTGGAAAATGAAGACAAGCATGAGCGACCTGCGCACTGAGGACCAACAGGTGCGTCTCAAGCAGCGAATATGATATATATCCAAAATGATATCTTTTAATTCCCCCCCGACCAGCGCAACAGCCCAAATCTGAAGCGTAACTTTTGATCAGTCTCGTTGCACATCTATGTATTTTGTTAATTTTATGTATCCAAATCGACATAATAAATTTAGCAACCATTTTATTCCATCCCATCCTTGCTGATTGCGGTAAACATGTTGCACTTCAGCTTGTTCATAATGTTGCAAATGACATATTCGCCGCGATCCTTGCCCTTGAAATCGCCGGTCTTGATGCCCTCGTCCATGGTGCGGATCATTTCGTTCCAGAGCGCATCGGCGCAGTTATGGTGGCCCAGATGACGCATCAGGTCCACACAGGTGGACACAATGCCATACGGACTGAGCACCTTGTAGTTGGTCAGCGAGAGTTTCGTTTGCAGCGGCTTGAATACCGCATGATGGTCCCCGATCTCGATCGAGGAGAACATGTTGGCACCGCCGCAGATGGAGCTGCAAATGGTGGCCATAAAGGTGCCGTACAGATCGCTGGTGACCAGCACATCAAAATACTCCGGATCGAGTATTAAACGGGCCACGCACTTATCCAGCTCGACAAACTCCAGCTGGATCTCTGGAAAATATCGCTGCTGCAGGCTGTGCGCGATGTCCAGAAAAATGCCATCGGTCTTTGGCCACTCGGACGCCTTGTGCACGATGGTCACCTTTTTGCGCTTCTTCTCCACCACGGTGTTGAAGGCGTAGCGCAGAAAGCGCTCGATGCCGGAGCTGGTGACGACGCGCAGACCCTCGACGACACCCTTAACCGGCGAATACTCCAGTTCCGAGTAGTTGCCCATATTGTTCTGGGAAATCAGCTCGATGTTGACGCCGGGAAAACGGCAGTTGAAGCCCGGAAAGCTCTGCACGTGGGTCTGGAACACGTACATATCGAGATCGTTGCACACCTTCAACGAATTCTTCTTGTTCACCGCATCGTGCACAATGTCCACATGGATGGCAGCACGATTCCGCAGCACCGAATTGTAATACTCAGCGCCCTGATGCACATAGATCCGCTGCACATCCACCGGGACCCGGGCGCTGGTCAACAGGGATCGCACATACTTGGCGCCCATTTTGCCAATGATGCTATCGCCGCACAAGAGTGTGACGTGCGTGATCCCTCCATATTTGGATCTGGGCAGTACATTAATATTCTCCGTGCGTACGTCTCCTTTCGCCATAAACACGTTAAACCCGGTTATGTGCGAGGAATCCTTGATTTTCGCACAGCCGCGTCTGCTGGCCGCAGAGCACGCCGCTCTCAGCAGCTGCTTCAAGGATAGCTGGCGCCTATGCATTTCTGTTTGAATTTAAAAAAAAAAAAATTCAACGATAATTTATATAGAATTTGCCTGTACGAAAGGAAACTTGGATATGAGAAGTGCTCCAAGCGAGCGCTTCTTAGTTAATTTGATTTTGCTGTCAACGGAGAGACGTGGGAAACCCATAGAAAACAATATTGCGATTGCCAACACAGATCTCTACTCTTTATTCCCCTAGCGATTTGATTTTGTGTTACAGGACTAGATATCCCAGCAAACGGTTTTATCGGCACACGGGCAGCCATCGATCCCGTAGTTGCCAATGAGAATCTCCGTTTGGGTGCCCTTCTCCTGGCTAGTCTGGATGCGCCAAGCGTCCTTCACGTAATACTTATCGGGAAGATAATAGATTGGCATGTCCTTGATCAGCTTCAAGTGATCCTTAAGTAACATCAAGGCCATTTCCGGTGAGGTGCGCGTCGCCTCCAGCCTATACTGCTTCCTCTTCACCTGCCGTATGGCCGGCTCCAGCTTGAGTCGGCTATGCGGTACGAACGCGTCCAGGTTCCTGTCCAGTTCGTCCAGCTGCTGCTCACGTATGATCTTACACATCTCGCAACGACACTTGCCGCCATGGTAGCAGTACCGCTTCTTTCCATCCTCATCGACCATAAGGAGGGGCACACACAATGCCGGCGGCGCCGGCTGTGGCTCCGTCTGTGTGTCTTTTGTGGCTTGGACGGGATCGGAATACATTTTGCGGCTGATCGAACTGGTCTCAACTAGGAGAATTGGGGAGAGAGATGATCGAACTACGAACTGACTACAAAGTATATACTTTGTGACTGAACTGACGTTCCAGCAGCTGTTGGCTAACCAGCTCGATGTTGGCATTCTCAAAGCACACATGATTTACAATATTGCACAAATGCTTTGGGGGGGAGGGGCCTGCACCAACCGGCTTGAATGCCAGAGGTGCTGCTCTTTGACACGCGACTGATCTGTGAAAGCGCAGCGTCTTTGGCATGCCAGCCAATTGGCGCGAAATTCATCCCAAGCACATGCTTTCGGGGCCCCAACAGTAGACATTCTGACGGATATCCTTGGACACCGACTGACGCTTTTCCAATCCACATTGGGCACACCTGCGGTACGCTGATTGCGCCGGCCATTTTCTGTTCTCGGCAATCATCTTGACATAGTAGCTTTTGAGCTCACGATAGCGGACTTCCTGGATAAATTTCTTTATCAGATCGGAATCTTCGTCCGAACATGTCTTGTCTGAGCACTGAGCTGTGCGTGGTTCGGGGCTTTCCTTTTCTTTAACTGTTTTGGCCCATTTGACCGCCTTCTTAGGACGTTTTACGCGGATCTTTGTGTCCTTGGTCTCATTTTCATCGACGAACATGTTCATCGAAAGCGAATCACCTGCTGGCGTCATCGCCAGGTGAGGAATGCTGGTGGCGTATTCCTGTGGATTGTTCATCGTATCTGTGAAGGCGAGTTTAAACCATTTGGGCCGCATTTTCAATTGTCTTCAGCTAAGCGGTTTAGTTCGGTAAAATTAAAATTTTGAATTTTAAAGCGAAACAGTAGTCGAAATATATGTACTTATGTATATCCGAAAAATGTTTTTCAGTTCTGGCGTATATTCGAGATAGCTATGGGACAAAAGACGACGCACCTCAATAGGTTAAAATGGCCTTTGCAATATCATTCTAGATAAGAGCCAGATAAGATATGCATATCATCATATATATAGCGTCTGCTAGACAAGACCCTGCGCTCAGTTCAGTGGAAACCCTTTTCGGAACTACTCCCATCTTGAAAATGTCGCTGGTAATTGAGAATGAGATCGAATGGCTGACCACAAGCATCTTGCCTAAGATCCTGCAGAATGGACGACTAATAGACAACTACAGCGCTTCCTTGGCGGAAACATTCCAAGTGGAGAGCATTGACATTAATGTAATCGGGGGCGAAGAGGCTTACATGTTGACCCTGTGCTACAGGGCCATAATCAGTTTCAAATATGCCGGCCAACAGCAGCAGAGGAAGTTAATTATTAAGGTAAGATTGAAATCAGATGCATCTAAGACAGATCTTATGTAACTAATATCACTTCAAGTTAGATCTAACAAAGTTTCGCCTTTCATTTGAACGAAATCCGCTTGATAATGGAAAAAAGTCAGACAATCTGTTAATCGCGCTCATAAAAAGATAGACATAAGATTTTAAACTGCGTGACGATAAGCAGCTCTTCATATCACATTGATATTTTCAGAAAACACCAAAATTAGAGCCCGATTTATACGACACGCTGCAGTTTGATGATCTGTTTAGCAACGAAGTTGGCTTCTACTCCGAGATACTGCCAATTATCCAGGAGCAGACCAATGGCCAGTTCACTGCGCCCAAGTACTATTACAGCGAGATCAAGCCGCACTCTGCGGTGCTCATTCTGGGCGACTTTGCGGCGGACGGCTGGAGCGTGACCAAGGACAGATTCGGCCTGAGTCTGGAGCATGCACGCATCGCAGGTGAGCGGGTGAATGTATACTGAGTATTTCAATTCAGATATACCATCTCGACAGTCAAGTATTTGGGCCGATTTCACGGCTTCGGCTATGCCATGAAGCACAATCAGAAGGAACGTTTTCTGGAGCTCGCCAGCAATCTCAGGGAAGCACGTTATGCCAACGAGTTGTGTCGAGACTGGGCCGTGAAGCATTTAGCCGCGATTAAGCGAGTGGAGATTGCGGTCAATACCTTTCAGCCGGATTTGGACAAGGAGTTCGTCAGGAAATTTCAGCAATTGATATACAGTTACATGGGCTTCGAACGTCAACGTGTGCTGCCCAGGGAGCCATATGCGACGCTCTGCCACGCCGACTATTTGCGGAACAATCTGGCCTACAAGAACGACAGCAACGGAATCCCCCTGGACATTATGATGTTCGACTACCAGACAATGCGCGTCTGCTCGCCCATGATCGATCTAACCGTCTTCATGGCCCTGTCCCTCCTCGCAGACGTCCGCCACAAACACTTCGATAGTCTCTTTGATGAGTATTGCAATGCGCTCTTCGAAAGCTATAGGAATCAATCAAGTCAACCACTGCCGGCTTTCCTGAAGTAAATAAATCATAAGATTAATTTATTAATTTAAATTGAGAATTTGTTGTCTTACAGCCGCGAAGATTTACTGAAGGAGTACATCCGAATTTTGCCACACGCTGTGTTTATCACAAGCTATTTTCTGATGATGCTGGTCGAGCCCTTGACCGCGTCCGCGGAGGAGGTATTCAACGCGCAGCTTTCGGATGCAGTTATCACTCAGAAAACCTTAACGCAGGGCGGCGATATTGTGGATCGTGAAATTGCCCATCAGATAAAGGAAATGTACGATCTAAGCCGTTTGCACAATGTTCAGATAGATGAGGATATCGATACATCGGCTTGGACTGAGGAGGCTTACAAATTTATAACAGAGAAAAATGTGCTATACGAGCGAACTTAGGACTTTCACTATTCAACTAAAATCAGGCACTGTCCCAATTTCCCACTCGACCTATTAAACGTTTACGTGATAATTTTCTGTTGCGATTTATCTATTTCAATTTTGTATTTCATATTTTTACGCGTTCGACAATCATCCACTGATATATGATATAATATACATATATATCTTATCAGAAACGTGTGCGATAACACACTGCTTTCATTATTGAGAGCCCCCACGCATTATACGATTAAATTCGCATTCATTTCGTCTAACCCAAACAAATAGCATTACAGAAATCAAACATGCTCGTTGCTCACATTGGAGATATCCACAACAATATTAATCTAAACAAACACTTGCACATCATATACATACATATATACATATATAGTATATGTGCACGCTCGTCTATTGTCGCTAGAAAAACACTGCGCATAGTGGTCAAACGACTAGTTGTACGGTATTCACGAAGCCGAGCGGTTCTCAGAAATACTCTCTGATAATGGCCCTGATCGTCGATAACGAAATCAAGTGGCTAACCACCGAAATCTTGCCGCAGATACTTAAAGATGGACGTCTGGTGGACAATTACAGCGAGTCGCAGTTGAGCACATTCAAGGTGGGGGACATCGAAATCGCCGTAATCGGACTTGAAGAGGCCTTCATGTTGACGCAATGCTACCGAGCGACAATCAACTTTGAATTCGCCGGCGAGCAGCAGCAGCGAAAATTGGTTGTTAAGGTGGGTTGATAAATGGTCAGACTATACTATAATTTGATGTACAATTAAGAGTAGATACGGCAAACAATAGATTTTGCATGCCAGCCGTTTAGTTAGCTGCGGCGGTTATAGAGTATTCTCGTATGGAATTCTAATCACTTTTACATCTACAGAAAACGCCAGAGGTGCCGCCTGAAGTTTACAATGAAATGCAATTCGATGATCTGTTCCACAACGAAGTTAGCTTCTACACTGATATACTGCCGCTTATCCAAAAGCTGAGCGACGGCAAATTTGCTTCGCCCAAGTACTATTACAGCGAGATCAAGCCGAACTTTGCGCTGCTCATTCTGGGCGACTTTGGGGCGGACGGCTGGCGCGTGACCAAGGACAAATTTGGCCTGAGTCTGGAGCATGCACGCATCGCAGGTGAGCAGCAGATACAAGTCTATTGAGTATTTCAATTTTCATATACCATCTCTACAGTCAAGTACTTGGGCAGATTCCATGGCTTCGGCTATGCCATGAAGCACAACGAGAAGGAGCGCTTCCAGAAGCTGGCGCAGCAGTTCAGGGAGTCGCGTTATACCAATGATACAATTAACCCAGAATGGGATATAATGAGTAAAGCTAGTTTAGAGCGTGCTGCGATAGCAGTAAGCACTTACCAGCCCAGCGTGGACAAGGACTTTATTAAAAAGTTTCAGCAACTGGTCTGGAACAGTGTGGTCTATGGACGCCAGCGTGTGGCGCCCAGGGAGCCACTCTCCACCCTCTGCCACGGCGACTATCTGAGAAACAATGTGGCCTACAAGTACGATACGGACAGTAGTGGCACTCCCCTGGAAATTATGATGTTTGACTATCAGACAATGCGCGTGAGTTCGCCCATGATCGATCTCTCCGTCTTCCTGGCCAATTCCCTGCTGGCAGATGTGCGTTACACGCATTTCGATACAATTTTCGATGACTACAGCACGGCGCTCTCCGAAAGCTATACGAACCACTCGAAGGATCAACTTCCGGAGTTCTTGAAGTACTACAAAATCGAATTCGACATGATTATTTGATTGACAAATTTATGTTTTCTTGCAGTCGCGAAAATTTGCTGAAGGAGTACATACGGTTTCTGCCCTACGCCGTAAGCATTGCGTCGTATTTCCTCATGTTGCTGGTCGATCCTCCTAAACTGACGACCGCTGAAATGATTAACATGCAAAAATCCAAGGAGGAACTCATACAGGAGGCCATGACGCAGGGCGGGGAAGTCGTCGACCGTGAGATTGCCCACCAAATGAAAGAAATGTTTGAGCTTAGCCGCTTGCATAATGTTCAAATTGATGAAGATATTGATAGCACAAGTTGGAATAGTAGTAATACGACATTGGAATAAGTACACTGGTCTTCGAACGAATTGTTATTGGTTTTTTTATGGTCCAAGAAGCCCTTGTCATTGTTAACCAGCAAAAAAATTTAATTTGGCAATTGCATGATTTTTCATATATTTAACTGTTGCTTTGTCATTAGTAATGCCCATTTGTGATTAGTTTTGTTTTACTATTAATATGTGTATATATTTGCTGATGTAAATCGCTATTTAATAAATAAACATAACTTTTTGTCTATCTGGTAGCTATCAGGTGTTCCCACCAGCTGATTAGAATCGCATGCGGAGGCCACTCAGCTGATGTGGCAACACTGCTTACATTTAATGTAGTGTGGCAGCACTGACATTTAACAAATGTGGGCACAACAACAAGTTGTTGATTTCTAAAAGGAAAATGTTGCAACCAACCCGGCAGCAGGTGCTCCGCCTTTATAAGCATCTCATTAAATACGGCAATCACTTGAAGCTTACGGATAAGAATTACTTTCTGGGTCGAGTGCGACACGAGTTCCGTGAGAATCGGCAGCTAACGAGTCCCCCAGAAATAGAGTTCAACTTCAAGGTGCGTATTTTGTTGTAGTTATTATATCACAATTAATACACAAGTATTTGAATGGATTTCTTACGCAGCGCGGCGAGACATTGCTCAAGAAAGGCCGCATTCTCTAGTGATGCTCAAATTGCGCTCTTTGGCTGGTTCACTCTCCAGCAACCTGTGCCGGCTGGCGTCCACTGCCCACTTGGATTTTTCACGCTACCCAAGCCTCCAGGAATCGGATATCGAAGAAACGTTAATGCGTGGCAGTGGACCGGGTGGTCAGGCTGTGAACAAAACCAACAATTGCGTCTTTCTGCGTCATCTGCCAACGGGCATAACCGTTAAATGTCATCTTCACCGCTTGGCTTCCAAAAATCGCATCGAGGCACGCAAAATACTGTTGGATAAGCTTGATGCGCATCTAAACGGAGAACAGTCAATTGCGGCGCAGCAGAAGGCGCTCGATCAGAAGAAGTCCACAGAGCGCAAACGGCGACAAGGCAAATTGCAGGAGATGAAGAAGAACTGGCAGAGTCGTGAACAGGCAGACGCAGACGGAGAGATTAAAAAATGAACAATGTATAAAATATTCGTTTATTAGAGCACATCTACCAGCTGGAGAAATTGCCAAAGCCGGTTGTTACTTTCTTCTTCTTGGCTGGTTGTGCGCCAGACAGTTGTGATTGTGGTTCGGGTTTCTTAGACACACTTGGTTTTAGGTATTTGCCCACTCCCTCGCGATACGCTTTGAGCGGCTCGTTTAAACGTTTTTGCTGCTCCAGCTTTTTGGCCGCCACCTCCTTACTGGCTGCTTCCTCGGCACGTTCCTTGGCCAATTGTTCGACAGCTTCTTCAAATGGATTGACAAACACCTGAGCATTCTCTATTATGATATCCTCAATGGGCCTGTCCTTATTGTCCACCTCGATGTTTTCCATTTTCTGCAGCGTCTCCAGGCCTCCAACCAGTTTGCCAAAGATTGTGTGCTTGCCGTCGAGCTGCTTGCAGGAGCGATAGCTGATAAAGCTGTGGAGGAGCATTATATTAAAGTTTGTCGAATCATTTACTGCCTCCAGCAGTTACTTACAACTGTGAGCCATTTGTGTTGGGCCCCGAATTGGCCATTGAGAGTATGCCGCGTCCAGTGTGCGTTAGATTTGGCTTAAACTCATCCTCGAACATTTTGCCCCATATTGATTTGCCACCAGCTCCTGTGCCTGTAGGATCGCCTCCTTGTATCTGAGGCGAAATACATAATGTAAATATTTAATTCAATACCCTACTGGTTGCCACTTACAATAAAGTTCCTTATGGAACGGTGAAAGAGCACGTTATTGTAATACCCATCGGAGCAATGTTTGATAAAATTTTCACAAGCGCGTGGTATTTGGTCGCAGTAAAGCTCCAAGTTGAGTGGACCGAAATTGGTGTTCAGGCGCACGTAGCCTTTCTTCTTGACCCGCTCGTACTTAACAAGGTCATCGTCAATGATAGCTGCCTCGCTCTGAGATACGGGCATCATGGCAGTCGATGTAAAGCTGGCAGCAACTTCGCCAGTCGAATAGTGTGCTGCATTAAATTTGTCCGCTGTGCGCTTGGAACCGGATGGTGCCTCTTCTGCCGGTTGATAGTCTTTCTGCAGCTGTGCCAGCGTTTCTTTCGTTTCCAGATTCATAGTCTTGATGCGTCCCAAAGGATCTTTACGCTCCAGCTGCTCTTCCGCCGATAATACACGCAAATTCTTTTTTATGTGATAGAACCTGGATATATCGAACTTTTCTAAATGTTGTGGATCTTGTATGGTGATTATATCCTTGCGTAGGAACGGTGTGTCGTCTATCAAATCCTTCCAGTTCTTGGTCTTAATGTTCAGCTGATCAATGGCTTCCCAGCAGTAAACGTTGCCCGTCGTACCCACAGCCACAATGTGCGAGTTTTTGCTGAAGGGCTTAAACAAAGCTGGGCAATGGTATTCGTCGTTGGCATTCTTGTGAAAGTTGAGCTTAATCAGCGACTTTGAATCCATTTTCTGACCAGTTATGGGATTCAGTTTGAATGTTTTCAAGAACATCAGTATCGCCTCGTACTCAAAGACGTTCCCATTGAGGTCACTGTAGGGCATTTCAAATGGAGCCATGGTTATGCAGCAATTGGCAAATGGCAACCGTTTAAATTTAATATGCTCATTCTCCAGGGATTCCACTTTTTTGCCACCATAGAACTCGCTCCATTCGGTGTACGTTAAGTACCTAAAAGCAAATAACTGCAATTAGTAAGGCACTTACAATACAAATTCATGACACACATTTTATCCTTCTGATGCTGTCGTTTACCCATTTTGGCGGCTTTCTATGCAATTGCAAATTATAAGTAAACAAAAACAATCTAGTTAATTTTGTTCGATTCTCTATATGAGCGATAAACTACGATAATTGTGGCATTGTGGTGGCTTGTCTATAAACAACGCATGCAACCATGATTAACAGCTGTTTGGAGCTGCGGTCACACTGATTACCCAAGCTGAAGCCGCGTCAAATTTGTTATTGTTTGTTTTTATTACTAACAACATGTCGGAGCCATCGCGAAAACCTGTATCAGAACCAAACATTGAGGAAGCCTTCAAGAGGCATAGTCCGATTGCAGACAAAGTTAAAGCTGAATATGATAAAGCGCTCAAGGAAATCTTTGCAGACGTGGGGTATGTCGTAGTTGGTGTACTTTGAATTGCCAGCGCGCAGGCTAATATTGTATTTTTTTTAATTATTGCAGACCGATGTGCTTGGAACCCTTTGCAGCCATTCTACTGGAGCATGAGAACACTATACTGAACAAAGATACCTTAATCGAACGCGTACGTACGCGAATGGGCCTGGTGTTGCCCAAGATAAACGAGAATTTCTTCATTTCCAACGATGTGGGCAAAAAGCTGATTACCCTAGAGGTGCTCAAGGAGAAGTTCGAGCCCTATAAAGGCACCAACTGGTAGGTGGATTAAACAGTACACAGCAATAATATATATAAACATTTTACTCTTATAGGAACATTCACCAGCTAACTCCTGAGGAACGCACGAGGCCGGTGCGCATGCGTCTTATGGATTCAAGCATACGCTTTATTGAAAAGCAGCTAAACTCGCAGGAAAGGGCAATAGAGGTCTGTTCGCACGACATTTCTTTAATTGTATATTAACCATTTTAAATGCCCTCAGATTGCCATGGCAAAAAGCAGGGAGAGTCGGGAACGCATACAAAACATTCAGAACGAGCGCGTTAAACTCTACGCCCTGATGCATCAGCAGACGGAGTACTACAAGGAAATGACGCCAAAACTAATGGAACTCACAAAACTAATGATAGAAAACAATACCAATTAAAAAATGTGTGTCTAGTTAAGCTTAATTGTATATTCTACGAAATATATTAAATAAGTTTTAAATATAAACGAATTCTTTAGGAACTCACCACGCTTATCGAAATTTGTAATAGATCGACCAATCGAGTAGCATAACAGCGTTTTAACATGCTAAACAGCAGGATAACAGCTGCTGTAAAAAGTCTATAATTCGGAGGGTATGTTAACGCATTTTCATTATAATTTGTTCGTCGTCTCGATTAAGTTCGTCTTGCAATTAATTGTTCAATTAAAATTCTAGGACCTTTTTTTTTTGGTTTAAATTTAACAATTACACATTAAGTAAAAAAAAAGTTTTTGGCTAAACTAGATGTGATATTTTTAAAGTATTTTTTGTTTTTGTCAAACGAATCCCTAGTTTTTCGGCTGTGTTTGGTGTCAATTCTTTTTATTTTCCAAGGATTGCACTTTTCACGGCCGGAAAAATTGGGAAAAAGGCATATATTTATGAATATAAAGTATTGGTCAGTGTTTAATCTATGTGCGTTTTTCGCTAGAATTTTGCGCTTTTCCCGCGCTGGCAAGTTTACTGCTGCCCCCATTGCCATTTTCAGGACGGTATTTGTGACAATATGTAACTTTTAATAATTGTACAAACATCATATTGCACATCTCCCGGCCTGAAAATGAGCCGTGCATTCTGCAAAATCAAGTATCAAGATTATTAACAAATTAAAAGTATGTAATCACATTTAGGCCGTGCTATGTGACAATATGTTTATAACTATATTGATCATATTGCACATCTCCCGGCCTATAAGTGTAAATGCATAATTCAGCAAATATAAATATGCCTATACATTCATACATATGTATGTATAAGTTGTATGAAAAGCAGGTCCCGTTAGGACAACGATCGAGTATTGAAGACGGCGAGTGTGAGCGAGACGAACGAATGGCGCCGAGCAGAGTCTGTTTCTAGGAATTTGACGTTAGCTTTGTGCCGTCGAACTTTTTCTAATTCTGCTTTCGGTGCTCTTTCGTTAGCATTGTCTGTGCTTTACACTATTTTTTTTACTTGTGCGTATGTACATACAAATTTGTCTGCATACACGAGATGGTGAAATGCGAAATGTTGCGATTTGCAGTTGAAGTTATTTAAATGGTACAAAGTTAAATATAATAGAACATGATTTAATTGGTAATATAATGGCAATTACTAAAATGCGGAAACGGACATATACAGATATACTCACGCGTCAGTGTTTGTCAACTACATATTTACTAATATTATTTTAACGAAAATGAATTTCAAAGCTTAAAAAGGCACAGATCCGTTTTTATTCAAATCGTGAAAGAACATTTTTTAAAATGTAACGTATAAATTTCAGTAGCGCCATCTGGAGTAAATAGTATTAGGTACTTGCGCAGCCAACTTAGCGTATTTATAACATTCACTCAGCGTGGACATAAACCATTCTAACACAATACTTATAACAGTGTTCTGTACATTTAAAGTTATGTTAAGTCTTAACAGAGCGCGCTTTGCTTAAATCAAATTTTGGTTTAGGTATGGAAAAAAGGCTTGTAAAATTAGCTTTAAATAAAATATTTATAAATTGTTAATAAATGCTACACTTCGTAATATTTGCATATGTTTTGTTGTTAAAGAAGTAGACATAATATCCTATTAGTGGGCTGTTTTGTTTGTTTTAAATGGAAAACAAAACTTTAATTGCAAATTAGTCAAAGTTCATAATTGTAGTAATCGTAGTTTATGTTAAATCAATTGCACAGCTGTCTGAGGTGGCAAACAAAGTGTGTAGACGACTTGGTTAGTGCTCGCTTAAATGTAATAAGCAAATTTAATTAGCGCGCATCGTTGGTTGCATTTATTTGCACGTCATTTACCGTTGTTATCCGCGACCGTTTGCCGCCCACCGTCCGTGGCGCTCCTCTGGCCAGCTTGCCTAATGATAGGCGCAAGCGGAGTCATCGGATGTGCTGGCCATTGGTTTGGAAAACTAACAAGAAGTGTGTGTGTGTGTGTGGCAGCCTCTCCCCCCCACCGCCCACCCAACCGCAGCGATAAAAAAGCAGAACGCCAGCATAAAGTGCAGCATTTTGGTCGAGCACGCGCGGCCAACAAGTGTGAAATTGAGTGCATATAACATGGCATAATGGCTGTCGGCCCGGTCCAAGCACCGAAGCCCGTGCCTTTGACTTGCGCCTGCCGTTGGGCCGGACTGCGCCAGATGACCACCAAAAAAGAACGGTGCTGCCTGCCTGAGGAGGTGCCGCAGAACCGAACGAAAGCGGAAGTTGGCTCGGTACAGTGAACCCCGGTGGAGAGGAGTTTCATTGTCTGCTTTAATTTGGAATCGTTTGATGCATTGTTAGATTAGCTGACTTGTCTGAGAACTTGAGCTCCACACGGCCGCTGATGGCGACAATAATTAAATGTTTGCTTTGACAACAGAAACAACAGCAACGGCGACAATGTCAGCAGCTGCAGCAACAACAATAACAAAGGCAAGATTATGTAATTGCCTGTAAAAACTTTGCGCTCCCACAATTTCTTATTTATACATTGGCGACCGGCTGATTTTGATCTCATTCTGTAAAGCTGCGAGAGTGTTAGTGTGAGAGCAATCCTTGCAGCATGGCTGCCGCTCGCTCTCTCTCTCTCCACTCTGTAACTCAAACTCTGCAGCTTTCGCTCGCAAAAGCTTTTTTGTGGGTGAGTTTTAATGTGCGCAGTTTGCTTAACAGCGCTCAATTGGCGTTAAATAAAGATTAATAGTTACTTTTATTAGCGTATAAAGTGTTAAAACTCTTTGAGCGCCTCGCGTTGGCCCTGCAGAACTTGTGCAGGCGCGGCACAGTGGCCACATTGGCTCAACGAAGCGAGCAAAAAAACGGCAGACGTCACGCGCAGGCGCAGGCGTCGGCTTCAACTGATGCTCGGCTGGCCGCGAGTATTCAGTTACGTTGCGACCAGCGTGCGGCTTGGACGTGTTTTCGTCGTGTTCAGCGTTCAGTAAGGCGAAGCCGTGTTGTGCAGTGTTGTGTGTGCGTGTGTGCCTGTGTGTGTGTGTGTGTGTGTTTGTGTTTGATTTTTTTGTGTTTATTCGCCGTTGATTTGTTGAGTTTTCGACGTTGTCGACGTTTATCACTAGCCGTTGGCCAGCAGCCGCGGCCGCTACTTGACTGGCATTCTCTTTAGCACTCCGGCTTTGTTTCATAATATATCGGCGTGTGCATGTGTGTGCCTGCTTGTGTGTGTTTGTGTGACTATCAAAGAATACAAATGAAACGTGTGGTGGCTCTTGTGGAGCATGTGCCGTTGTTTCTCAGTTCTTTTGTGCACTCCAATATTAATAATAATGCCGTTTGTCTTTCCGTTTTCGACTAATTAGATACAAATTTTGGTGGCGGCGAAAATGCTTGCAGCGCAACAATTGTGGCATGCCTTGTGCCTGGCAGCATTCGTACATTGTGGATTAGCGCAGGCGAAGGGTAAGTCAAAGCTAAATTCAATTTGTATTTATTTGTATGCGGCTGAGGTGCAAAAGAGCTTTTGTCCACTCGTTCGCACAGCTGCAATTAAGCTTTGCACACACACACAGACACACACAGACACACGGACAGTTGAGCTTATGATGTCATTTTGTGCGCAATGAAATACGAAAATGGTTATTTCGCCGCAAAACTGACCTCGTTTTCGCTTGAAGTGCGCTCGCCCTGCGGCCATTTGAAGCTTAACGCTGTTCGATATGCGCGGGGGCGTCCGCTCCATTTGAGCGTGTGTGTGTGTGTGTGTGTCCGCGAGCGTTTAACGGTTTCCCAGGGCAGCTTTGGCGTTGCAAAAAAAAAAATAACAGAGAATTTCAAAGCGAAACAAATGACTCTGGATACGAACTTGGCTAATAAAGTTGCCAGGTTTCTCAAGTGTGGGCCCTGCCATGATTCACTCACTGCCCGGCCGAACTGTGTCTGGGCCTGTGCCTGCCTTATAAGCCGTCACAACACCCCACCCACCAGCCGAACGCTCATAAACCCATGCATATTCACAAAAACAAAGCCTCACACATTAGTCATTAACTTGAGAAGCGCGCTGCAAGTTGCCATACAGAGTCAAGAGGCAGCAAACAAAAGCGGCAAAAACAAAAGAGCAACAACAACGAAGACAACAACAAAAATACTATAAAAAAAAAACACCTACACAAGTCACAACAACACAGGAAGGGCAACATGACACGCTGAAAATGAACAGAAAAAAATAATACTATATATGAGCAGATAGGGAAGCTAACTTGGTCACTGGAATACCCTAGGCATTATTAAGAATTATATAATTGGTGCCCTAAAAACTAAAACTGTGTTGCACAAATATGGCATTTAAATATGACATCAATACTATAAATATTAGTAGCAGACAACAGAAGTACGAGATATTTTAGGTTGACTGTTTTATTATAATTAGGAACTTGAGTATCTTCAAAAAGTTCTTAATAAATATATTCGCTCGCAGGCCAAGAAATTTTGATTTTAGTAATGTTCGCCCTTGATTTGTGCACACACTTCCAGATTTTTTCGCTCAGTGCATATGTAATAAAAAAAAGATATTCCACAATATACCCTAAGTAAATGCATTGAACAGTATTAAAAAAGTTGTCTTAACTACTCTCAAAGTTTTAATAACCATTTTAGTGTAGGGCATAAAAACAACGCTGGCCATGGCACAAGATAATATCAGAGCAGAGAGACAGAGAGAGGGAGAAATAAATGAGAAATTCATGCCCACATACGATACGGTACAATACATCATATATGTATCTAGATACACATATATATTTTGAGACGTGTTGTAGTGCTTATTAAAAAGCAATCATGCGCTCGGCCAGGCCAGAGGTTTACTTATTTTACTTATTGTAAGTACAGCAAAAAAAAGAGAAATAAAATAAAAAAAAGAAGAAGAACACGCGGCCAATAAGCGCCTGACATTGGCCTTTGTGCGAATACTGCCTGCTGCCTGACCATATACGAAAAAAGCCAAGCAGCTTTATTTATAAACGCGATACTCAAGTGCAAAAATCGCGCAAAAATGAAGCGATAAAAAAACGCGCGACACTCAAACGTGTAGGCGAAACAGGTCCCAATTGAGTTGGCTAAAAAACAAAATGCAGCCTAATGTACACAAACAGCAAACAGATACAGTAACAGATACAAATATATATATGTACTATACATATATACGTATATGTTTTATATTTTAAGGCTGACTTATGGTCTGGCTCTTTGGGCGCTGAGCAGCTGCTGCCGCAGACGGCTATAATTTACGAGAGAGCGCGCGAGACGCGCAAGAACTGAGCGACAGTCTCGCGTAGCTCTCAAGAGTACAACTTTATAGCCGGCGGGGCAGCTGTGGCAGGCTGGCAGACAGAAAGCAACAGCAGCAAAAGCTGAAAGCTAAATTACTGGGCTGCCAGCATGGGGCGTGTCAGAAAAAAAAAACAGACAAAAAAATGCCCAAGCGAAACTTTTTTCTAGCATCTGCATTAGGAAAAGTAAAAGTTAACAAAAGGCAAATGAAATTTGTGTAAGCATTGTTTTAGGGTCGATATCTTTGGGATCTAATAGCTGCGATATCTACGCAGTCAGAAATGTTGGCTTGCCTTGAATTACATTCGTTAAGATAATGAAGGAAAACAACTTTATTTTCCACGCCAGTTCAAGTTGTGGTATTTATAAAAACAAGTCATTTTGCCTTTCTTTCGATAAGACAATAAAAGAAAACAACTTCTTTTTTTGGTATTTGGTATTTACCAAAACAAGTCCTAAATTAATTTTAAATTTTTTCAAACATTTTTTATTGCGTAAATCTTATTTGAATCTTTGGAGTCGCTACTGCTTGCAAAAGATTAAAAAGCTTGACATGATGATCTCATTGGCTTGCAGCCTCTTGCTTATAAGCGTCACAGCTGAGCGCACAAAGACTTTGGCCCGCCCGCCCGCGCGCCTTACGCCTTACGGCCAGGCCGAAAAGGAAACTGACAAATCATCGAACTGTGATTAACTCGTTTAATTGCTGGCTAAGCAGCGCACGCGACGACGACCTTGTGTTGGGCACCGCTCAGCCATGGGTTACTCTCTGTCGCCGTTCCCCCTCTCTCCGCTGTTTGTCTGTGCATCATTTAATTTATGGCCAGAACGAATCAACAACAAACGAATGACTTAGACAACGAACTTGCCATGGCATAATATATCGATGCGCTGCCCAGTTGTAAATCTTGCAGTCAAACAGCGTCCATTTAAATAACATGCGACACAAACAACAACAACAACAACAACAACAACAGCAGCAAGGCACATTATGTGGCTGCAGAGCTCGCATTAAGACAAAACATTGACAATCGCATTGTGTGAGGGGGAGCAGCAGGCACAACATAAACTAGCCACAAAAGAGCAACAGCAACAACAATAATGATCAGTGCGCTTTGACAAGCGACAGTCGCCACAGACTGTGCCACAGAGTTGCAGGCACTGCCTAAAAGGACAACAAACGAAATGCTCGTAATAATAAAGAAATTGCGCGCCAAACGTTGTCCAGTCTCTCTCTCTCTCCCTCTCTCTCTGTCCCTCCCTCCCTCTCGCTCTCGCAAGCACATTATGCCAACGGGCTGGCCAGTCCAACTACGATGCCAAGTCCAGGCCAGTCCAGGTTTCTGGCACAGACAGGCCAGCGCAGGATGATGATGAAGCTGATGCCACACAAGGCAAATAAACCGCTTGACTCTGCCTCTGCCTCTGTCTCTGACTCCGAGTCTGAGTCGGAGTCTGACTCCAGCTACGAGTCTTGGACTCGCGACTACGCTTTACATTTTTGCCTTATGTGTGTGAAAAATGCCAATTTTAGAGCAAGTCCAGCTCATGTGTGTGTTTGTGCCAGTGTGTGTGTGTGTGTGTGTGTGAAAAATTGCCCGTCTAGACAAGCGCAGCAGCCGGAACAACAACAACAATCAAAGCCTTTTGCTAAGCTAATAAAATCGAGCTGCGATTGGGGCAACTGCAGACCGCAGACTCGTGTTTGTGCTGGCTGGCCTCATGTTGTCCAGCCTCCCCTCTGAACTCTTAACCCATTGTTGCCATCAACATCGATCTACCACTGACCCACAGCGGTAACATTTCTTCTTACAATTTACGACAATAATTTATATATATTTTGATTTACCTTTATTTGTATTAAGATCTCAAAGTTTGATTATCTATAAGCTGATCTCATGCAATTAAATTCGACCTGTTTTAGACAAACATGTTCTGAATAATTTTTTCCTTAAAAACATTTTTTAACGTACTATGTTAAAGAGCTGTTAGCTAATATTGTAAGTTAACAGCACTCTGTTACGTTAAAAGCGGTTAACAGCATACATTTTATATTTCTTCTGCTGATATTTGTTTAAGTTGAGGTACCTTAAATCTGTTTTTGATAATTAACTTAACAGCTGCTGATTATTTTCTTATTTCGAATTCTATATTCTCTTTACTACATTGTTTATATTGCTCGTATTTGGCATATATGTATGAAAACCCAGTCAATGTCAACTCAGTGTCAAGCTTGCATCTCTTTTTTTAATCCCCTTTAAGCTGTCAATCAAATTAATCCTTTTTCCACGTGAACACAAGCATGTCAATGGGTTAAGGTCGCCTTTGGGCCTAGCAAGACAATGCGTTGCAGCTTGCAGCACCGCCCCCCTCCACCCCCTCGGTCCGCTGGCAGCTTTAAGTGCCCGCTGTGAGTTAGCCAGAAAAAAAATAAGCTGGGCAGACGCTGTACTCGCAGTGGAGTCTGTGCGGCATTTGGCAGATTAAAAGGCAGCGATAAGAAAACGAGCAAATCGAAAGGCGTCGGCTCGCTTTAAGGGCCTCTGTCTGACCATGCCTGCCCCTGACCGGCCCCCTTACTGCCCGCCCCCCGATTACCCCCCTCGCAGCGCTGCCCAGGCATTTGTCATCAAGTGCACGCCATCTTTGTGCCGGCATTTTATTGAATTACAATCCGATCGGATGTGTATCGGTCTGGAGCCGGGCTCGACTGCGAATTGCTGCTAGTTGGAGCCTATTGTTGGACAAGGACAACTCACTCGCGCCTCGCCTTTAATTAGCCAGCTGCAGCAGCAGCAGCAGCGAGAAAAAAGAGTATTATGAAAATACGAATCAAATGCTGTTTTCTGTTTTTTTTTTCGATTTGGCCCGACTTTTACCGTTAGGCTGACCATTTTGGCAACGGGCCGAAACACAAAATCTGACATACTGCATGGCAGGCGGAGCGACGCGGCCGAAATGAAAGCCTAAAAGGCTTTAAACTCAGCACAGAGCTGGTCGCCACCGCTGGCCGGCCGCACAATCAATTCGCGTTCCCAAGGCATTTCAATTGCGGTGTGTGCCTGTGTGTGCTTGTGTGTGCTTGTGTGTGTCGCGAATTGCGTAGCCTGAACCTGGCCAGAGACCAACTCTAACTGTATACCGCCACAGTCGCAACACTTAACGGGTTTGGCACTCCTCCAGAGCTGGGCAGCCAGCAAAAGCAAAAGCAAAAGCAAAAGCCATGCGTATTACACAAGACTAATTGTATTAGGCAGCAGCAGCAACTGCAGCAGCAGCAACTGCAACTGCAACATGGAAATATATAACAAAAGTGGTTTAGTTGTGCCACAAGCTCTTAAATCGACTTTGCAACTCAAAATGATATAACTGCACACAAATTTGGCATGGGAATTCGGCATAGCTCTTCAAATCCAGCCAAGTTTTAGCTATGCTCAATTCAGTTAAGCCTTGGGAACTCACTTTCATTGTTTCAGGCTGCTGCTGAGCCGCAAATATGCGTGAAATTTAAAAACCACTACGAATTCCAGTACTAAATGAATTTCACTTTAAATTAATGCACTTCAATTTGCATAACGATAGTTTACTGCATATATTTATTTACACATAATAAATGAAGAGTTCATTAAAAAGTTATAAAAAAGTCGGAATTGTAGCCTATCTATATGAAAATGTGGTTGTACTTGCGCCTAGTTTTTATTAGCTTGTGGTTAATTTGAGCAAATTTGAAACTAAATTTATATGTCTTAGAGATTTATAAGTCTATTAGAAATAAAAAATTTAACTAATCAAGAGGCAATCTAATAGCTGTAAAGCTTTCCTAAATACAAAAAAGTCAAATATTCCCATATTATATATTATTATAGTATTATTATTTTTAAATTTTAATGACAGTTGGATCTCAGCTGGGCTAAATCTCCTGTATACATATTTCCAAATCAGCTGATATATTTAAGTACCTATGTTACTTTAGACCTAGTTAAGAACACTCTTCGAGAAATTCGCTACCTTTCTCAAACGTGCAAATGTGCTGGCAAATTGTCAACAGGCAGCGCAAGGGCACCGCGTGCATATTTATGAGGTCTGTGGCCTGATAAACGTAGATCTTGGCCATAAACTTGGCCAGCTGGAGTTCTTTTTGCGTGTGAAAGCAATGCCAGGCGGCAGGTGATATAGTTGATTATGTGTGTGTGTGTGTGTGTGTGTGCGGAATCTGGAGCAAATATTATGTAAATTTCAGAGCAGGCAAAAAAAAAGAGAGCAGCAAAAAAAGCAAACCTGAAGCTAATCCTGTGTGCAACCTACGCGCGTTGGCAACCAGCCAAGAAACTGCCGCCGCTTACCGTTAGGCACAAAGTCGCCCAGTCCACGTACACGTTCACGGCCATGTCGACGTCGATGTCGATGTCCAGGTGTCCGGGTGTCCAGGTGTCCAGGTGTCCAAGTGTCGAAGCGGCCAAGTGGCTCGTTGGGTTTTTAATTACCAAACAGTGGAAACACTGTGCGTAGAGCCGCTTTAAAGCGCTGCCGACGCCAGGCAAATAACGGCGCAGCGGCGTCAGAACAGGATCAGCGCCCCATGGAAATTAATAAGGCAGAAAGAAGAGAAGGAGAAGCTACGCGCGAGGGGGCGCAGGTGGGGAGCACTTTAGTGCGTAAGTTTGGGGCGCCTGGGGCGGCAGCCGGCTAAAATATTGCTCGCCACAATTGCATAATTTATGCGAAATTTATTTAATCTATTAGACGCACTGACCCGCAACGGGAGATGGAGATACGCACAGAGAACCAGGAATAAAAAACGATAAAGAGAGAGAGAGAGAGAGAGAGAGAGAAAAAACGACATTTACAGACTTTTGCTGTTGCCGTCCGCATGATAAATTGCATGTCTAACTGCATGTGGCAAATTAATCATATTTATTTGTTGTCTACTTGCTGTTGTCGGTCGTTGTTTGTTTGTTTGTTTGCTTCTTGCTGTTGTTCTTGCTTTCGTTACACATGAATTTAGCTTGGCTTTTAAGCAAAACGCGCGTTTATTAAGCCAACTGTGAGGAGTTCTTGTCGGGCATTGATGGAGCGCATGCCAAATTCTCTTGAGATTGATGACGGCATCACAGACACTGCTCAGCCTATTGCATTGATTGCCGCCATTCAGCTGAACACAATGCAAAAGAAAAGAAGCTCAGGCAAACAAAAGACTTAGGCAACAAACTTGCAAATCAACAAAATGACTTGGCCAACAAACTTGCAAATCAAAGCCAACATTATGTCCGCTAGCGAGCGGAAAAAAAGATTATTATTCATTAGAATTAATTTGACGGTGGCTGCGAGTCACTGACCACTGCGACAGGCGGCAGCTTTTTGTGTTTGCTTCTAATTGTGGCAGCCACATTGTCGCTCAAGTTTATTTACATTTCATGGCCAAAACCATATGCGAATGCTGCCAAAGCTGGCTACAACCATGTTGTAGTGTTGTGTTTGCCACGTCTGCGTGCTGTTGTTGTAGTTGTTGTTGTTGCTGCTTAGCTTTTTGTCGAGCTGTCGTCATCGCATGTTTGTTGCCGCCTGGCGCTCTGCCTGGCGCAATTTACGCACGCAGAGCTGCCCAAAGTCAATGACACTGCAAAAAAAAAGGGCAGCAGAAAGCGCAAAATAATAAAAAGAATTGAACAAGTGGCCAGCAGCTCGACTATGATATACCCTATAAGTGCAGCTGAGCAAATAAGGACTTGACTCTGCTTCAAGTGGAGTCGCATTTACCCACAAGAACTCCTTGGCTGAATAGCAGATAGAAGAATGCCCAACTCCAGCATCTAGACACACTAGAGATGTACTTTTTTATGGTCCAGCTACACCTCTAGACAAAGAGTTTCCAGCGAGAACACATAAAACTTTCTGCACAAACCCCAGAGCTGAACTAAACAACTGCTCTATGGATGCGGCTATAAAAATGTGCTCATTATTATTGTAAGCGTTTTTAATGACAATAATAACAGGCCCGCTAAGGGGCAGGGGTGTGTGTGTGTGTGAGTGTGAGCAGCACATAAACACTTAATGTCATATGGTTTTTCATGTCTATTATTTTGGTTTTGTCGGCCTGTGGCCTCTTTAATTAGAGAGACACACACAAAAAAGCAGACACGGAAAAAACTGCGAGGAGTTCTCTGGTTTTCAGCACCTCATCAGCTGCGAGTCGTATATATAATTATATACACCTAGCTGGTGTGGATCTTATCGTTCAGTGCATAGCTGAAGGCGTTCTCGCCGTCTGCCCGTCTGCCCGTCTGCCTGGCGGACACTCTGTTTGCCTGGTTAATGAACGCGTAATGAAAACTCGGCGGCTTGTGGCGCGATAAAATCAGTGACAAAAATTTTTTTAATTAATTTATTGAATTGCTGTGCGCGCAGTTTATGGCGCAACTGTAAATAAAAAGCGAGCTGCGATCTGGAGCGGCCTCATAAAAATTCGTGAAAAATGATGGCAAAACTTGCAGCAATGCCAACTGTTGAGCAAGTTTGTGTCTTGAGTCTTTTGATATGCGGGCCCGGGCCTGGCTGTCTGAAACCCGCCGGCTGCTTATCAAACATGCATGCGTTTGATGGCCAAATTACATGGCCATGGCCAAGGGTAACCGAAACCGCAAAAAGAGTAGCGCCCGCCCGTAATTGAAAAGAAATCCAAAACGGAATGCCAGGCCGAATTAAACAAGTACCAGGGCAGAGAGGGGGGCAGGGGGGGGGCCAGGGGGAGACAACTGCGGTGGCCACTTGCCCGGCGGTCAAAATCAAGCGAACTGCAATTTGCTTTGCCCAAACGTTGCCCGTTGCCAAGATCTGCAGATCTCCAGATCCAGGAAGCAAATAATTTCAACCGTCCAAATGGTTTCGCTTTTCTTTACTTCAAGGGCAATTCCCAACGCCCCAAACGAAGTGGGGGCCGCAACGCAACGCAAACTGAACTGAATTGGATTGGTTTGGTTTGGTTTGCATTTGGCTGCATTTGATTTGCATTGGTTGGCATTGGGCTGGGATTGGATTGGATTAGATTGGATGGGGTCTGCGAATAGAGTTTCTGCGCTGCCTGATGTGTGGGAATGGCGCGTAATGCGCCCTGCGGTTACACTGGACCACACATTTACACTGTGCCACAACGATTTCGAAACGAAAATGGACGTCGAATAATTGACTTTAGAAAGTTATAAATTGCACAGAATATTTGATGATGATATCAGCATTTGATGGTTTTCTATAGAAAATAGAGAAAACTAATGACTTACTTTGAAAGAATCAACCGACCATGAAGGTTATATAACTTTACTAACCAGAAACTTTTGGAGGTCATTAAAAGCATAATGAGTTCCAGAGATTTGTGATAATGTGAAATAGCTAGGAGATAATATAAAGAAAATAATATGTTAATTAACTAAACTGGCAAAGTAGAAAAGAACTTGCAAAATAATAATAAATAACATAAATAATATTAAATAATAGAATTTTGTTAATGTTATCGATGAATTCAAAAAATATTATAATTTTGATTGATGAATTTATCAGCTATGCGAATCTCCTCTAAATTTAAAGAGCTCTCGAAAGAGGAACAGTTTTTCTGGTTTCTCGCGCTGAGATAAATTTCCTTTAGCCTTTTTTGGCTTTAGCCAAGCGTAAGCCCGTATCTTGTTGCTGAGTGTTATTAGCCTTAAATTGCAATTTCTGTAGAATTTCAATTAAAATGTCGCCCAGTCGGCAATTAAAAGCGCAGCAGCGCACCAAAAAGAAATGCTGTTAACAATGCCGCTCGGCATGTCCAAAACGGTTATTAACGTGGCCAGCAGATGGTTAGCCAAGCGTTCAGCCAAGCCAGATAAACCAACCAGGCATTAGGCGCGAGACAGCGGCCAACAAACACAAAACGCGAGACAAATGTTGTTTCAACAAGTTTGTTGTACACGCCGCGATGGCCATCCGGCCTGACCCGGGCCATAAACTACGGCCTATCAAGATGCGTAGAATGGAATGTCTACCCAGAGACCCAGTTGGACAATTATAAATCATGATGCTCTTGTCGCACTCAACGCGCACGCTCCTCTCACGCAACGCAGAGCCAAATAATAATGTCAATTGCAGGTGTGGGCCCAGGCAGAGCGGCCCCAGCCTGCCGCAGCCATATAGCCCGGAGCCGGCTGGCCCCAGACCGCAGCCGCGCCAGACTCCAGACTACCCGGCTCTGGCCACATTTGGGCATTAGCTGCAGCTGCGCGCCGCGTCCCCAGACAAACGCCCACGGCCCGTTTTGGTCATTGAGCTGCATCGGTGTGAGTGCGAGTGCGAGTGTGTGTGAGTGTGTGTTGCCCGCTGCTAATTCAACGCAAATCGCAAATGACCAAAATAAAATATTGCGGCCTCGCGCAGCTTCCCCATATGCAACATATGCAACATTGCAGCAGTGCAACTGCAACTGCAACAACAAAAGGAGCTGCACACACGTATGCAATAAATTTCTTGCCTGGCATCGGTCACTTGGTCACGCGGTGGCTTGTGCAGATTTCCTGTCCCATATACACACACACACACACACACACATATTCTCCACTCGCACTTAAAGTGTTTGCCGTGAACACCTTTTTGGCCTGGTCTTTGGCCGCGGCGCTTCAGTTTATTAGAAAAGCCGCAAACCACAAACAACGCATAACAGATTTATGTGCCCTGACCCGCTTACCCGTACCTCCCCCCGCCCCCCCCCCCCCCAACTCCTGATTAGCCACGCTGCGCCGCCCCCCTCTTGCGTGCCCGTAATTAGCAATTGGGTCGCAGTTCAAAGGTCGCCTGCCCAGGCCCAGCCTCGCATTTGGGCACGCTCATCGAACGGCGTTTGATTAATGTTCCACGCTCTTTGCCAGCATATCGCATTACACGGCCAATAGACATTGGCCCAAAGCATCGGAATTTGTGTGTCATCGCCCCGGGCGGCCGTTTGGAAATGTGTCAGCCCGATGTTAGCCATGAAAATATCTTTTGATAAATGATGGGCGACAAGTGCCGAAAGTCTCGCTCGCTCTCTGTTGGTTCTCTCTCGCCTTCTCGCTGTTTCTCTCTTGATTCTCGCCATTAACCGCAGGCAACAACTTTATTGCCAATTAAGCATAAAAAGGCAACACCGGCTGCCATTACATTAGGAGAAATGCAATTATACGGCGTGTTTTCAAATCGCAAGACGAGTCTTTCAAGCAGCAGCAACATCAGCAGCAGCAACATCTGCTGCAGTTGGCTGCTAGTTGCCGGCCAGTTAATGCCTTTAATTGCAAATATGGTAAAAGCAACGCGATATAGACAACACTTTCACACCAAAATGGTAAGGCTGCGAGCGGGCAACTGCCAGCCAGAAACAACAGAAACAACAGAAAATAATAACACGTTAGAATGCTCCCGCTGAGTGGGCGCGACTTGGGGATGCCCTGTAAGTAAAAGTATATAAACTTTAGTATATGTTTAATCTTGTTATTATGGCTACATCTAACATTTTCGACTAAATGATGCCCTGTATTCGATATTAAATTACTCATTTAATTTAAAACTTGTCGGATATGTAGTAATATCCTATAGATTGAACATGTTTATGTCTGTTAAATTTATCTGTTATCTGTTAAATTTGATTTCATTTATTTCGATACTAGCTTTGAAGAAATTAAAATTTGTCAAAAGGAGAACAGCAATATGCCACCTTTTCAAGTTTAATTTTATTTTGTTTAAAATTGAGACCATTGCTTTACTTCTTCTTTGCTGTTAACAGGCGCAGCTATATTTGAGTTAACAGAGTTTACTTATGCTAGTAACATACATTTTACATAGCAAACAACATGTGCTGAAATGGCTGTTATATTTAAATGGACTGAGTGTTGTATAAAATACAAGCGAAATAAAAAGCTTTCTGCTCCGAGCAAACATATATCTGACAGATCTTATTTATATATATCTCTTAGATAATATTTGATATTAATTATTTATTATATCTCCCCCTCTTAACTGCAGTCAAAGCTGTAACACCCACTGATAGGGTATTTACACAACAGCTGCTCCTGCTGCTGCTGCTGCTGCTGCTGCAACAATCGCAACTTGACTACCAATTAGAATGCCAACTAGCTTTCGAGGCAGTTGAGAAGCAGGTGAACGCCGTCTGGTAATAAGCCGGGCCCGATGTCTGATATGTTCTGTTAACTGCTTGCCGCATTTAGTTGCAAATTGAATTAATTTTTATGATTATGGCATGGGGGTATTTAGTGATTAAGTTGCCTCAGTTACAGTTAGGCGGGCCGACGGGCAGACGGGCAGACGGGCTAATGGCTGATGCCAACAGCCACCCAAAACTGTAAACGCATTTTTCGCAAATTACTTTATAAGCAAACGCAAACAACTGCAACAAGCAACAGCAGCAACAAACAATGCAACAACTGGCTGCAACTCCCTTTCGTTGAGGTTTTTAGCGGTAAATTCTAGCGTCTAGGGGCCCACACGTTCAGCTGCCGCTGCCGCTACCGCCGCTGCTGCTGCTGTGGCATGTGGAAAGCGGCAGCTTGGCTCGCATAATATTTTTTTATTATTTTCTGCTTTTTTTGCCACTGCAATTTGGCTTACCCAGCGGAAGCTAACAATTTAGCAAATGCCACCGCGTAGCGCCAACTGAATGAGTGACTAAGTGAGAAAGTGAGTGAGTGTGTGAGTGAGTGAATGATCGAGTCGGCAATCGAGCCACTTGCGGGTGGATGCGCGGCGTTTTCCGTTTGAACACTTCTTCGCTTCTTCGGCATTTTGGCATTAGCCATGCAAATAGCTGAGTAAGTGGCGCGTCTCGTCGTCGGCTGCGGCAGCCGTGTCATGCCGCATTTGCAGTGGCCGTGCCACATGAGAGCGTGCAACAGCAGCTGCTTGCAACAACACTTACAGCTGTTGGCCACGCCTCGCTTGCGCATTGCTGTTGCAGCCAGGTCCAAGTCCAAGTCCAAGTCCAAGTCCAAGTCCACGTCCACGTCCATGTCATACTCATAAAGCTGGCTTTGTTGCCGTTGTACTGTTCTTTTGGCTTAGCGTTTTGGCCTTTTTTGCGCGTTCATGTCTAAACTGTTGTGTAATTTAATTAGCCAGCTGCGCATAATGTTCACGCCAAGTGGAAGTTGGCGCACACATTTACCGTTCCCCAAGATGAACAGCATTTTTTTTGCATCTCATGTTCGGGCCAGAACTGAGACCAGTGCCGACCGGGCCGAGAGCGCTGCTTTCTCATCGTCTGGGGCAATTAATCATGCGTCTAATTTAAGCGACCGTGTCGGCATTGGCCGGCCAGGAATTGTTGGCTCCAGGAGTTGGGTCCCGCCAGTTTGGAGCTGGGCTATGTGTAGCAAATGTTATTCAATTCATTTGCCGCCTATTTGGCCTTAATGCGCTGGCCATTGATTGGTGCGCCGGGCGTAGCTGGCAATTTCCGGCTTGATGAGCCGCCATGACTGAAATCTTTCAGACTGATGCAATCAGTTGGCAAAATCTATAAATGGCAGCCGGCAATTGCGTCATTTCAAACAATTAGCAAACAAAAACCAGACGCTGATAATGATGAAAACACATCCAGCGACAGAGAGCAGGCGGAGGGCGCCAGCAAGAGAGGAGTTAAATGTTGAAAAAAGATAAACTGACAGCAATTTTGTATCTGCCTGGTTCGTACGCATCTGGCGGTCACTGTACGCGAATGCCAAGGCGTTCGGATCGCTGACTGGCCAAGCGGCTCAAGGATGAGAGCGGCGATAAAGCCGGAGTTGCGCTGCATTGGTGACATCACAGACATTACTTTACGTGAGATGCTGTGTAAATATGTACATACTTGAGTGTGCATACAAACTTGACCTAGGGTGGTAAATACATATGTATATACTTGTATATGTGTATTTAAATATTTATTTTAATTATTCAATTAGAAAATATGGTTGGATTAATTGCATTTTAAATGATTTATACACTTTTATAACTTTTTTAATCATTTCTACAGTGATTATTCCTGAAATGCTTACGTAACATTTACATTAACAGTTGCTGTTGAATGCAGCCTATGCTGTACTGCTAATGTTAGTGTTACTGTTGCTGTTACTCTCGCTGCTATTGCTGTTATTGTTATTCTGTGGCTGTTCTCTTACTATTATGCCTAAACAAGAACGTTCTTGTCACTGCTAGTTGTGATTTGCGACTGTGACTTGTTTCTCCTGTTTTATTGTTGTTATTGCAACCGGTGACTGTTATTGCCAGTGTTACTGTGACTGTGCGCGGTGCCTGCTATAACTGTTACTGTGACTGCAAGTGTAATAGCACAGTTGGCAGTCAAGTTTTTCACTTGACTTGGCCCAGAGGCAACGGAGGCGAACTGCTGGCAACTAAGCACTTAACAATTATCACATTTGTGGCCACATTGCAAGCCGGGCCATAAAAAAAAATACGACGCTGCCTGACGTCTGCAATTTGACGCTGTTCGACTGTCCGTCGGTCCCATCAGTTTTTGCAGTCGTCTTTCAGCTGGATTTGCTGTGGCACTCGCAGCTAAACAAGTTTGTTTATTGACTCGCCCACTTTGATGAATTTACGCGGTAACATTGACACATTGACACTGCTTAGCATAAGCGAAAAAACGAGAGAGCGGATAAATAAAGAAATAAAAATAGTAGGCATTGGCGTGCCTCCCAGCGTGTGGACAACACCCACCTGGCCCGACCCAAGTCGGATGAGAGGCCCCGGGTGCTGGTTACCTGGGGCACCGGCGCTGACCTCCTGCCCAAAGCGACGTTTTCTAATTTATTTTTTATGCATGGCCGTTAAGTGTAATTGGTCATTTGTGCGTCAATGAGACGGGGCCCAGACCCCGCTAACCAGACAGCAGTCGGCAGTGGGGAGGTTGCAACTGCAACATGTGATGTGACTGCAACTGCGGCCGGGATTGGGGGGCCGAGTAAATTACCAGTATTTCCTGTGCCTGCTGCCTGGCCAAGATTGATGATAATCGTGCGTCGTGTGTGTCAAGATTGTTGCTTTTGTTGC
Organism: Drosophila sordidula; assembly: GCA_035047465.1. Classification (NCBI taxonomy): domain Eukaryota; kingdom Metazoa; phylum Arthropoda; class Insecta; order Diptera; family Drosophilidae; genus Drosophila; species Drosophila sordidula. Next base: position 2,488,762 of record JAWNPQ010000131.1, read on the forward strand.
TGGCAATTTGTTGCAAAATGCGATAACAAAACGCTATCAGCTGCAGCGGTGGCAGCAGCAGCAGCAGCTGTGGCTGCAGCTGCACTTCAGCATCAACTTCAGCCCCGACCACATCATAACTGTGAGAGTCACTCACGGGTTAATGCTAATGCATTCTGAACAAATCGCTGTGAGTGCACAACTTTTGAGTAGTTGTGCTTTGTGTGGGGGAGCTGCGAAGAGAGAGAGAGAGAGAGTTAGGGAGAGAGAGGGGGATGGGCCCCCCTTTCATGCATGTTTACCGTTCGTTGTGCATTCAATTTAGTTTTCTCCAGCCGCCAGGCATAACACTTTGGCCAAAAACACACCACAAAAACAAAGACCTGCAGCTTCTTGGCAGCCAGCACCGAATGCAAACGTGACTTCGCTCGGACAGCCGACGCTGAGTCAGACAATTGCATAATCTTTGCCAGCAATTGCCAATTGCCAATTGCAATTGCACTTGCAATGCAGACAACGACAACGACGACGACGACGACGACGACGGCGACGACGCCAATGTCCATGTCCAGAACGTCGCCACACAGCGCGCTGGGCTTGGCCATGCAACGAGTGGGGCACGGGGAGTGCGGTGTCCACAGAATTGGCTGACAACGAGGTGCGGTGTGGTGGGCGGCTGACTGCTAGGTGCTGAGAGATGGCGGATGATGTCTTGCCACCTTTCACGACTGCTGGCTTCTTAGCTGGCGATGACTGCAAAACGATGCCATTTGCATGGCAATGATTTGAATTTGTTGGCTTTGACTATTGGCGTGGCTTGTAAAGCATTTGGCACTTTTTCTGTTGCTGTCGCTCTACCCTGTAATCGAGTAAGAGGGTTGGCAGCTGCTCGATGTTGTAACTCTCTAAACTCGACTGATTCTCGAAAGCGAACACGAAAAAAAGTAAGCCAAGTGCCATTTTAACGGGTATTCAAAGAATGGTTTCTCCCAGACAGTAGACAGTTGTTTTCAGTGGTGTTAAAGCTCTCGGATCAATAGCTCCCATATTTCAAACGCCCATAACTTTGTCAAAACTGAACCGATTTTCACGTTTGATGGCACTTTAGTCATGATTTGCCCTCTAAATTCAATCTACATTTAAAATATATGCACTTTTGAAAATAATTTTTTTTTTGAATTTTTTGGGGAAAAAAGCATGTACCCCCCCTTACTCATTTTCGAAAAATTTTTTTTTTCAAAATTTAGAATTCGGAATTTCTATATTTAATCGATTGTAGTTGTCACAATTAGCATAAAAAACAACATTAAAACCGGTTCTGAAGGGGTCAAATTTTTTGTCAAAAATCATGCAAAAATTGAAAAAAATTTTGACATGTAAAGCTCTCGGATCAATAGCTTCCATATTTCAAACTCCCATAACTTTATCAAAACTGAACCGATTTTCATGATTGATGGCATTTTAGTCATGATTTGCCCTCTAGATTCAATCTGCATTTAAGAAATATGCATTTTTGAAGATAATTTTTTTTGAATTTTTTTGGAAAAAAAGCATGTACCCCCCCCTTACTCATTTTCGAAAAAATTTTTTTTTCAAAATTTAGAATCCGGAATTTCTATATTTAATCGATTGTAGTTGTCACAATTAGCATAAAAAACAACATTAAAACCGATTCTGAGGGGGTCAAATTTTTTGTCAAAAATCATGCAAAAATTGAAAAAAATTTTGACATGTAAAGCTCTCGGATCAATAGCTTCCATATTTCAAACTCCCATAACTTTATCAAAACTGAACCGATTTTCATGATTGATGGCATTTTAGTCATGATTTGCCCTCTAGATTCAATCTGCATTTAAGAAATATGCATTTTTGAAGATAATTTTTTTTGAATTTTTTTGGAAAAAAAGCATGTACCCCCCCTTACTCATTTTCGAAAAATTTTTTTTTTCAAAATTTAGAATCCGGAATTTCTATATTTAAACGATTGTAGTTGTCACAATTAGCATAAAAAACAACATTAAAACCGATTCTGAGGGGGTCAAATTTTTAGTCAAAAATCATGCAAAAATTGAAAAAAATTTTAGCATGTAAAGCTCTCCGATCCATAGCTTGTATATTTCAAACTCCCATATCTTGGTCAAAACTGAACCGATTTTCATGATTCGTGGTGCTCATTTTAAAATATCGAAGATAAAATCTATTTATTTATAATTTTAAAGCAGTATCTGCTAGTCGAGCAGGCCCCGACTTGCATTGGTCTTATTGATTTGTGCATTCATTTGATTGTGCGCGCGCATTTGTTGCCAAATTGTTGGAGAAATGTGCAGCGCCAAATGTCGTGGCTGTTGATGCCGATAGGAAGTCAGGAGTCAGGAGACACAGCCAGGGGACACAGTTGCCAGTCGGGAGCCAGGAGCCGGTAGACAGAGACGGGGGGCCGGCGACAGACAGCGTGAGTGAATCGGTGGCTGGAGATGGGCCTGGTCAGGGCTGATGATGATGACGGTGCTGATGATGTTGCTATTGCAGCCGCTAACTGACCCAGCTCACCTCTTCCCCCACCTGCCTAGGTCTCTGAGCTTTTCTTGAGAATTTCGCTCCGGGTCATTTTCATTTTAATGTAATTTCTTTTAAATTTATTGTTAATGGAAATTTATGCTTTGCAGCAGTTGCTGCCCGGGCCGAAAAGCATGTAGCGAGCATGTTCATGCATGCTGCACGTTTTCTTGATTTGTCATGTTGCAGGTTAAATGCTAATGGCAACTTTTTTGATTTCGATTCCAAGAAGTCTGCCCCAGTCAAGCGGCACTTGATGATCTCTCGCTGTCCGTTCTGGCTGCCAGAAATTGGCTGTTGTTGCACATATAACAAGCGCCAAAAAAAAACAAAATCGAACCTTTTCGGCTGTGGTGGTGGTCATGTGCTCGCCGCACACGAGATGTGGGTTAAGTCTTTTAAAGATATTGTCCATGAGATGAGTTTAAGGTTTGCCAGCGCCGCGGGCCAAGATTCCCACGAGCCAAGCGGGCCATAAAAATTGTGTCAAATAAATCGTAATCAGCGGCATTGATATAGTCCGTCTATAATGCGATTCTTTCACTCGGCCATTGAGTTGTAAAAATTCAATAAAAATGCCTCGCTGGCAATTAAAGTTGTGCGCGCTGTAAGTGCACGGCGTTGGCGTCTGCGTCAGCGTCTTCGTCTCTGTCTCCGGCTGCAGCGAAATCAAAAGACTGAGGCGACAAACTTGCGTGGCTAGCAGACATTGCCAGCGAACTGGCAAGGGCTGAGCGCCTTAGATTCAATTATTGTCACGAGCAGCAGACAACATTTCCTGCTGGCAATACGGACAATGAGAATTTGTTGTTGCTGCACCACGGCACCAACATGGCTCAATTAAGTGGTCAACACTGCAACTGGCTGCATGTGGGCGTGTCGGCACATTTGCTCTGAGAACTCGGTTCCATTTGCTGTTCCTCTTCCAGTTACAAATCAATGGGCCGTTGTCGTGCCTGCGCGTAATTTGAACCATCGTCGGCCACTTAGGCACATGCCGTAACTTTCTTGCTTTTATTTGTTTTGGCCCGTCGCGGAAGCACTTAGTTTGGCCGCCAGCTCTCCATTCGGGGCCATTTCTAATTGTCTTAGGCGCCGCTTGCATTACGCCCACCTTGGCGCTGCCGCTTGCATTACCCGCTGACAACTGTGGAAATGCAGCGGCTGCCGTTTGCCGCTTTTTAATTGCCTTGCCATTTCTATTTCCTCGTTTTATTGTCGGCTGTTCTCATTGCCGAGTTTCACTCTCTCGCCAGCTAATTAAAGCCAAATTTAAGCGTCTGTTTTCTCATTATCTAGCGTGCAAGCGCCGCGATTGCCAGCGAGGGTTGCCACAATAACTTAGGGCTAAAGAAATATATATACTAAATAAATAGTATTTTTTTAAAAATAATCCCATAAATATATATTTGTCCAGCACTTAAAAACACTTTGTAAACTTTTCAACCTTATACACAATACTACTTGAAGAATACTCTTCAGCTCTCTGCCTGCCGCCCCCCCCCCTCCAACGCAGCCTCTGTGTGTGCCTTCACGCTTACGTTGAATTACAAAGAATTTTGAGGTTGCGTTTTCGGCTACACTTTTTTATTATTTCTTTTTTTTGTTTTGTTTTCATTGTGTTGCTTTGTTTGTTCTGCCTTTGGCTTTGCTTTTTACAACGCACATTTAATTGACGGCATTTCTATTGAAATTCGGTAATGTAATAATGGCCTTGTGCTGGCATTAGAACGAGATTAAGTACTTAGAGCAAATTATTCAAATTACTTGGCAATGCGGTGCTGATCAGTCTCCAAATGAATGCTCCACGATCGTTGCCGGAACATTTAAGCCGATCATTTTGCACGCTGGCCGGCTGCCTACACATGTTCCGGGCATAATAAGATTTTGATTACTGGTCTGCTGCTGCAGTTAAGTTGCTGCCGCTGCAGCAGGCAGCATCAGAATTATGCCAAAGCGAATGCCCAACACTCCCAGCCAAACTAAACCAAAGCAGTGTGTGAGTGTGTCTCGAGCTCGGCTCCCGGACGAGCTGACGCACTGACGGACTGACGGACTGACGGGTTGGCGAATTGACCAGCTCCGGCTTTGGCTGGACTTGAATTGACTCTCTGGGCTAATGCCAGGTTTTTGCTTTTTCTTTGCTAGAGAAAACTTTAGAGTTAAACGGCCAAATACCCTGCAATTAATTCTAGAGCTGGCTGGTCAACTGGCTGAATATGCTCCTTGGCATTGCTGCTGCTGGGTATCAAAAGCAGCCCTGCAGCTTTATGGAGCGAGGCAATAAAAAACGAAAGACTTAGGCAACGAACGCGTTCCACTTCCATAGTAATTATGCGGCAATTGTTTAGTGCTGTTGCTGTTGTTGTTGCTTAGTTTAGCCTGATCGGCTCGTCAATGTCCACGTCGGACTTGAGAGGCGTACCTGGCTGCGCATTTGGCTCAGTTCGGCCAGTTTACGCCACGGCGACGACATGCTAGCCCACTTTCAGTGGAACCCAAGGTGGTGTATTTTGTGGAGCGGCCGCAATTTAATTTCCATTTTGCATTCTTCGCGCTCTCGTTGCAGGCGCACACAAGGTACACTGCTCCGAGGACCAGATGCGCGTGGACATCGGCCTGCCAGCGGACACGAGCGCCGGTCCGGCCGCAGACCGTCCGCAGATCTACCTGGAGGGTCTCAAGGGCTATCCGGATGTGCGCTGTCAGCCCGAAATCAACGGCGCTCTCGCCGTCTTTCGCCTATCGCTCAGCGACTTTTACGAGTGCGGCGTGACGCGCATGGTCAACCAGTTAACGGTAGGTGAAGCTCCCCTCGCACCTCCCCCATACAGTGTAAATCGTAATCCCAAATACCTCGCGCTGTTTGTCACCGCAGGGCAAGAAGGTGTATTACCATAAAATCATCATTGAATCGGCCAGCAGCAAGGAGATTGTCAGCGTCAAATGCATTACGACAAGCGGTCCGGTTTACAATGTCATGATGAATGGCACCAGCGCCGCACGGGAGCAGACGCACGTCGTGCTGCAGGAGCAACAGCCGTCGCAGCATCACGGCCTGGTCAGACGCGACGTGCTGCCGGCGGGCTTCCAGGAACCAGAGTAAGTTTTCGGCCGGCCGGCCAGCCCGGCGCGCGTCTTTTAATTGCCCATCAAAATGCACCGTCCTCAAATTGCATCTATGCATATTTTTATGCGCAATCTATGCAAACTTTATGGCATATTAAATGCCCAGACCCGACTCCAGACGCAGACAGAAACCCAGACCCAACCCTAAGCCAAGGCTGTGTGGTCATAAATCAAAGCGACTGTCCCAGCCATTACCAGCCGGTAATTAGCCGTCAAATCGATGCCCGCGCTAATACCCCCACGGTCGATTTAATTGCTGGGCGTGTCGCCGGCCCGGCCAGCGGACAAACGTACTTAATGATATATAGTGGGTATTACAATGTTTGTTTTCGAGTGCATTGTTGATTTACGTGCCATGTCCTTCCATTTCCTTTGTTCGCTCCGGCTTGCATTTAAGGGGCGTGGCCCCCCTTTCCCACCTGCCTGACGACAGTGCCTTCTTTCATTCCGCAGAGATCTGGAGATAACCACCTCGTTGACAAAACGCGCACCGGAGCCGCGTCTGTCGATTGGCGTTAGCCAGGATGGCCAGAAGTTTACCAGAGACCTGACCGTCAAGTCGGTAGGTGGCAGCCAAAGCAGCTACGCTTGTTTGTGGCCCTAATGTGCTCTCGTTTCATGCAGGGCACGCCGCTGACCATGGAAATCAACTTGGATGAGGACTCGGCGCCGGTTTATGGCCTGGGCGTCAATTATTTGGATGTTACCGACACGCACACCTCCTCCGAGACGCTCATCTTCAAGGGGTGCGTTCGACATGATCAATTACCCAACCAGTTTCAGTGTTAATCTGTGCAATCTTGCCTTTTTACTTCTTGCAGCTGCACTGTGGATCCGTATCTGTTTGAGAACTTTAACACCATCGATGGTGATATATTGAACGCCAAGTTCAAGGCCTTCAAGTTTCCCGACTCCTCGTACGTGCAGTTCCGCGCCACGGTCAACGTCTGCCTGGACAAATGCTTGGGCACCCAGTGCTCCAACAACCAGGTCGGCTTCGGCAGACGCAAGCGCGAGATCAGCGCCGCGAACAAGGTCTACGAGATATCACTGGCCATGTTCCTGCAGGTTGACGACATCGAGGGCGTCAACAAGAGTTAGTTACCAGAGTCTGACTAATCTGTTGTGTGCTTGCGCTAATCGATTATTTCTTGCCAGATGAGGTGCTGCAGCTGGAGGAGCAGCTCCGCGAACTGAAGCTGGCCAATCAGCGCCTGGCGCGCAACAGTCGCGGCAACTTTGCGGAGCTGATCCGCAGCAGCGCTGTGCCCGCCTTTGTGGTCGATGAGCGAGAGCTGGGACAGCTCAGCTCGGGTGCAGTCAGCCCAGTTGTCTTAAGCCTTTGGGCGCTGATCGGTGCGCTGTGTTGGCGCCTCATGTAAATAGTCGGACGAATGGCAATTGTAAATCTCAAATGGAAGGCGGGCAGGATGTTAATCAGGTTGGAGCTGCGTGTGTGCAGTGTGTATGGCAATAAAACAATATATGTAATACCTACTACTAATATATACTTATGTAACTGCCATTTATAAAACGTAATTACAATTAATTTTAATGCGAGTAGTTCTCAGCTATAGCTCCCGACAATGCCAGCCCAAGTGACAAGCAAAAAACACCACAAAAAAACAACACAACAGCAACAACAAACACAGTGATTCTTATAAACATTTCGATAACATGATAAATTGGTCTTATGCATAAGCACCTACTAGTCTTCTAAGTTTAACTGTTAAGCTAATTTAATTAATGACTAAAACTAAATGAATTAATAAAATTAAACAATCCAATTAAGTTGAGCTTGTGTTGAATGTAGTCAACAACAATAAAGACGTTTTGAATTTTGCGCGCATTTACAGTACTGCACAACTCAACAGACAGCTAAAGTGTGACCAGGTCTGTGGTAATGTTAAAATAACATATAGTGTTGCATTCCCAATTACTGCCTTACAGTACTATTTTGAGTTAACATAGCAGCTTACGTGCTGTACAACATTCAGCACTTACCAGCTGACTGTCCGAGTGTGACCAGCTGTCAGTAATTCTAATATACCACGAATAAATCAGACAACAAAAACAGTTTTACAATCAGGAGGGACAAGCAACGTGTGCGTTTTCGTTTGGGCTTTTCGTGTTCTGACATTTCGCAAAGCTGGCGCATCGCTTTCCACATCAACGCGAACAGCAGTTAAGCCAAGCGCTGTTGCGTGACGCATGATCCATTGATAAATGTAGTGCCCGACACCAACAACGCCGCCAGCACCCTCCCCCATTTATTCACAACGCCAGCAGCCGATGCTAATGTGGTGCGACAGCAGCATAAACAGTGCAAACCTGAGCCGCTGCAAGGGCTGCTGTTGTCCAACGCATCGACGACAGCCACAAAGAAAACGAGAACGACAACAACAACAGCAACAGCAACAACAAAGCTTCCACACCCACCGACTAAAACGGCTTGCAATACATGAGCGCACCTGGCGCATCAACAAACACAAAGAATCTCAATTTTCACTCGCACATCGAGCCAGTCACGTCAAACAGATGCCACGTTAGACGGAACGAGCTCTTCTGGAAAGAGATATTGTGCGATTACGTACGCGTGAAACGCACGCCGCCCCCTCCGCCACCCACCTAACACCCAACACCACGCACACACTCACAACACACACTCACACAGCAAAATGCGCTCTCGCAAGGTGCAAGTGATGGTGATAAGCTTCCTCCTCATGTGGACTTTCATCACCTACTACATACTGCTGCGCAATAACAATTCCGCCCTCACAGCAGTCCAACAGCAGCAGATGAAACAGTTATTGCCACGCGCTTTGACGGAGGAATCGAGAAGCTCCAAGATAACACAAGCTCTGATTGAATTCCTCAAAGTCAAATACACAGAGGAGCAGGTGACGACAACCCCAAAAATAAGCATCGTTGCCGCTGAGGTCTCAAATGAGCTGCTGGAGCAGAATCCGAAAATCACGGCGATACCGCCAAAGACAACACCGGCCCAAATACCAACCCGAACATATCTGGCGAATGGCGAGCCCGTCATACCCATACTGGTGTTCGCCTGCAATCGTGTCTCAGTCGTCAAGTGCCTGGACAACCTGGTGCAGTATCGTCCCAGCATGGAGCAGTTTCCCATCATTGTATCCCAGGTAAGTGTTTGGCGGCGCTAGCAGAGATAACAGTATATATATAACAGTATAATTTGCTTTGCAGGATTGCGGCGATGATTTGACCAAACAGGCCATTCAGACATATGGCAACCAACTGACGCTCATCGAGCAGCCCGATCTGAGCGATATTATAGTCCTGCCCAAGGAGAAGAAATTCAAGGGCTACTATAAGATTGCACGCCATTATGGGTGGGCGTTGAATACCACCTTTCAGGTTGGCTTCGATTTTGTGGTCATTGTTGAGGACGACTTGAATGTGGCGCCCGATTTCTTTGAGTACTTCCTGGGCACACACAAGCTTCTCAAGCAGGACTCGAGTCTCTGGTGCGTGTCGGCTTGGAATGACAATGGCAAGGCGAGTGTTGTGGACACGGCCCAGCCAGAGTTGCTCTATCGCACCGATTTCTTTCCCGGCCTGGGCTGGATGCTGACCAAGGAGCTGTGGAGCGAGCTGTCTGTTAAGTGGCCCAAATCGTAAGTATTAATTGAAACGGATTGTTCTTATTTAAGATGAATTTTCCTTCCGCAGCTTCTGGGATGATTGGATACGGCATCCGGAGCAACGCAAGGATCGTGTTTGCATTAGACCTGAAATCTCACGGACGCGGACATTTGGCAAAATTGGCGTGTCCAAGTAATAACAAAAACAATAATTACTTACATCATTTAATGTGCTTCTTCTCTTCCGTTTAGCGGCTTGTTTTTCGATAAGTATCTCAAACACATTAAGCTCAGCGAGGACTTTGTGCAGTTCAGCAAAATAAATATGAGTTATTTATTAAAAGTGCGTATACTTTGTGCCCCATTGTCTTGTCAGCTAATTAACAATGTGTTTTGCAGGACAATTATGATAATACGTTTTTGAAGCAAATTTATGTGCTTCCCCTAGTTACCTTTGAGGAGCTGCGACGCAATCTCATTGCCATGGAGGGACCAGTGCGCATGCAGTACAATAATCGTGAACAATACAAGCGTATAACCCGAATGCTGGGGCTCATGGATGATTTCAAGGTGAGCATAGCGACGATTTCCAAAGTGGCATGTCTAATATTTATCTTAACTAATTGGCAGAGTGGTGTGCCACGCACCGCATACCACGGCATCGTCTCGTTCTACTATAATAAGCGACGTGTTCATTTAGCGCCCAGTGCTAATTGGAAGGGCTACGACCTCTCATGGAGCTAACATCGCTAAACTAGTTACTGTTAAGCTCAGCTCAATGCAGCTCGTAACGAATCAAAATATTTATTTTAAAACTGTTTGCAATACCAAAAAATATTACTAGAAGTATATTTTTCTTCGTACGTTACGTAGCTTAGTTTAATAATTGTACAATTAATTGATTTATCGCGTTCAGTGCTAAACCGATGTTGGCAGAGACTCCTATTTACTAAAACTATATATAATTTGTAGTATTCGTGCAACGAGGCCGCTCATTATATGTGTTATAGACAGTTTATACCCCTGCCAGAAACTCTAAGCACACAGCCAATTGAACTTTGTAACCGAAGCAATAGCAACGACAACTAACGAGTTGAGAGTATTAGATAATGTGTATATAGTCAGAGCTGTCGCTGACTTTGTTGCAATGTTTTCTGTTAATGCCGATTCGCGTTAATTTACTGTACAAATAGACGTTTAGTTGTTAAGTTGAACGAAACTCCAACTCCAGATCGAGCTCGAAGAGTCTGTAACGGGCGTTAAACATAAGTCTTTGTGATTTTGGTTTATCTAATTCTAGTTCATGTGTAATTTGTAATCTGTAATCTGTAATTTGAAAGAGAGCCAATAACCGACCCACAACATGTAACATAGCATAGCCATAGTTAACTATAAGCATTTCGGATGACAGGCACTCACTTGAAGAACACCCCAGTGACTCCACGCCCCTCTGCAATCCCGATTGTGTGCCACTGTCAAATAGTGATAGCTATTAACCTAATGGACAACATACACATGACACCTGTATGACTAAATGTATTTATATGAGCATATTTTTTGTGCGTGGCATATAAACATAAACTTTAAAGATAACTAACTACTTGCTGACTCTCCATCTCTATGGCTACTCCACAGCGTCCTCATCCTCGTCCAGCTGCTCACAGTCGATGTCACTGCACTCGGACTCCGACTGCGTGCCACGGCGGCTTCGTTGCGCCTGCGCCAGGCCTTCGTGTCCGTAGCCGCACGCGGTGCTGCTGCTGGCGGCTGCTGGCGTGCTCTTGTGCAGCAGAAAGTTGGCATTGGCATCGCCAAACACGCGCTCCAGCTCGGCCAGCCCGTTGCTGGCGCCCGCCTCTGCCTCCGGCGGCAACGTGGCATACTTCAGCTGCAGATAGGATTCGTGGTGGGCGTGTGGCGGAGCGTAGTCCACAAAGCTGCCGGGATAAGGCTTGCAGCGCGGCACATAGCTGGCTGGTGGGGAAGCCGCTCCTGCTCCGGGTGGCGGCGGCACCGCCGGCGTCGGCTTGGCCAGCCCAAACGGCAGTGCGAAGTTAAGCGGTTGTCCACGCGCCAAGATGGCATTTCTGGCGCTCTCAATAACGCTCGAGCCGTGCAGCGGCGGCATGCCAGGCGCACTCGGCGGAGGTCCGTATGGACGCATGGGCGGCGCCGCTCCGCTGCCGTTCAGCATGATGGACTGTATGGGCGTGGGCCCCGCCGGGGTCTGGCTGAACAGCCAGAGGCGATCGCCCACGACCATGGGCCGTGCCAGGCCGCCCATGCCCAGCTGGGAGTAGTAGTGCGAGGCGAGGGTCTCCACGTCCGAGGTGTACTTGCGCTTCCACTTGGTGCGCCGATTCTGGAACCAGATTTTAATCTGCAGAAACAAGGTTAACAGAGGAGTCCACCGACTGTGTTCGCTTGCCACTCGCCTGCGTCTCGGTCAGCTGGAGCTGCTTGGCCAGCGCCGTGCGCTTCGCCACGGACAGGTATTTGCCGCGCTCGAACTCCGTTTCCAGCGCCTTGATCTGGGCGGCGGAGAAGGCGGTGCGGGGTCGCTTCTTGCGATCGTCGTGCGCTGCAATTAGAGGAATCCCGAGCGGTATGTGAATCAAATTTAGAAACTAATTGCTATCGACTGCGGCCATTGTCGAGCGCGGTGCCAAACTATTTGCAGCTAATTCGAATTTGCCAATCTATTAATTGGCAGAGGTCGCCGGGAGCACCCTGTATGTGCACGCTCGACGCTCGATTTTAATTGGCATCGTTTCATCTCGATTGTGGTCAATGCATCTAATTGGCCATTTGGCAGCACATTTTCCCCGAGTGACCGTAAACAAATTGTCATATAAATTTTCTGTGACATTCATTCGGAAAATGAGATAAGCTACCGTTGCCAGTTGCCGTTGCTGCTTTTCCTTTTTGACATTTGCATCATTAGCGGACGGCGCATTTGGTGACGCCTCCCAAGCTAATTTCTGATTATTTGTTTGTGGATCGCGCACATGACGGACGAGATCACTCAGCCAATGCATATTAGTGAATGATGTTTTTTGTGAATTCCCAGCAATTAATCATTCTTTGTGCCTTAGAGCTAACTACCATATAGAAGGTGGCTAAATGAATACAATTTCAATTCATCTTATTTGTGAGCTTGGGAATATGAGAAACTTGTGAATGGCCCATTCACCTATTCAAGTCCGTCGGGGAACAATGTTATTGCTTCCTATATGTTCTTTATAATATCCTCTAACCACTCTATAAAAATAACTACGATTTCCTGCCTTAACCGTTACTTCTACATTTAAAGAACATATGTCCTTACATAATCTTCAGAAGCCTTTTTTCGAGAAACAATGTAAAATTAGAAAATTAGTTTAAAATTTGCTTACTCTTTTTTTTCTGAAATAATATATATATGAAAAGGTACTTTTCTTATTTAAAAAAAAAATTTGATATGATTTAAGAATTCTTAATATTTTCGATCTAGATTCTAGACTTCAAATTTTGAAAATCGATAGAAACTGTCATAAAATAACATGCTTAATTTATTCCAAAACAATATTTTAGTCTTGACTACAAATTCGATCTAGAAATTTAACCCTTTTTATTATGTTTAAATGCAGAACTAAGGAGTTTTTCGAAGTGTACAATATTCCGACGCAATATAGCTTTTAGCAATATATAAATTTAATAATAATGGGTATTCAGTCCTGCATTTAGAAAAAACGGCTGGGGTTTTTACGGCTTTAAATACTTCAAGCTATCTGCCATATATGTTTTAAATACACTTTAAATATCCATATCCTAATAATTTCCCAGAATCCATTATCAGTTTAATACGCACCACTTCCGTCGTCCGACGCAAGATCTATATCACTTTTGCCATCGTCCAGGCCGTCCTCCAGGCAGCTCGAGGTCGCCGGACTGGACACGCGCGAAACATCACAACTGGCCCGCCCACTTTCGTTGTGGGTTAACTGACTTTGGTGTTCGTTGATCACTTCGAAACTGGACGTTTGATCCCCATAATTGCTGGGGTTATGCGCCTCGGGCTTGGCTAGAATCTGTTCGATGGAGAAACTGTGCGGATGGCGACGCACCACGGATTGAGCGTTCATTTTCACTGGGAATCGGACCGGATCGGATCGGATATTTCGTATTGGACCGCAGCCGGAACCAGACACAACAGCGCACGGCGACTGGTTTCGAAAAACTAATTTGAATTCGAATACGCAACGGATCCTGCGTACTGCAGAACACAGATCTCGCAGTGGGCGTGGCCTGGGGCCATATAGCGCACTCTTTCCACTCGCCCGCACCGAGCCCATGCATTGGAAAGAAATGCTAGAGCTGCCTCAAGACGTTGCTCTTGCCGAAAACCACACAGATGTTTATTTTTAAAACATGTGTGAAATTGTCGCAGCCTCTGGGCGAGCGGTGGGCGTGTTTACTGTGCGTGTTTTTCTTTTTTCCTTTTTGATCAGTGTGATTAAAAGTCATAATTTTTGGCTAATTGTTTACAAGTAGCGCTATTTAATATTTCGATGGCGTTGCTAAATATATTTAATAAGTTTGCCAACATATTTCATACGCACATATACTAATATGCGGCTAGTATATCATCTGGGGGCGTTTTGGGGTTCTGCTCGGAATGAATAAGTGTAGTTTAAAGATGAATGCGCTAATGTATTTCGCTTATATCATATCTGTTTGAAGCTTTTCACTTTTCAATTTAAAGTTAAGTTCAGTGGAGAATTTAATCTAACATGGAATTTAATTTATATATTGTATATTTTTATTTTAGTATCAAGTTTAGTTTAGAGTAATTAAAATTGTGATAGGAGCTTGCTAGCAAATCAAAAAATTAAACAAAATATTTATTTTAAAATCCCCCCTGCTTACGCCACTGCCTGGTAACATAATTTCCTAGTTAATATACTGATCTGATATTTAATAATTTCTGTTTAATTCACAATCATGTACAAATATTTTAAAATCAGATCAAAAACTCAAGTCAACTACAATTGAAATATTTAAATATCTAAATGCCGCCATTGCAATTGAATTTCCCGTCCCATTTTCCCGATAACATTCTGTTTCACTTTATTGCCTGCCACTTGGCAGCCACACTTCTCGTGTAATGAACATTTGGCTGCTTCCTATGGCTGGGCTGCTTTCGAGGAACATGTAAAACGTTCATTAATTCCAAATTATTAACACATAATTCAGGCGAGAGAGATGGCAGCAGTGAGAGCAAGACAGAGAGAGAGAGGCATGAGAAATTGCCCTGGCCGAGGATAGTTTTCAATTGGCTGTTGGCCAATTTTACAGGGTGCCCAGGCTGGCAGCGGGCTGTAAGATCGCGTTGCGATAATGTCTTCATTATTCATGCACAATTTGAGCAAAATATGTGAACGCACGTTAATTAGTCGGCGCTGCCGCTAAACTATGGAAATGAGCGACGGAGGAGACGCCAACGGAGGGGCCAGCAGCCGGAATGGGGGCAGCGCGGGGGTTTGGGATCGAGGAATAAGGAATGAGAGCGGGCTGGGCCCATCTATTTAGCCAGGCCGGCTGTCAGTTTGATTTAATTTAATGAGCATATTGCTTATGAGCCGCATGCCACATGCCGCATGCCGCCACATTCAAATCAAAATGACAACTTAATTTTCATAATTGCGCTTAATGAATATTCGACTATTGCTTGCCATATTTTAAATTCCGCTGCCAGATCGGAGCACACGAATATAGCAACGTGGCACTGGCATTCCAAATCAATTACCAATTTGCAGACGGCCCTCTTGGCCACATACAGATCTGGATGCCATAAGGATTGCATAAGTTATTCTTTGAAACCCACATTAAACGGAGCTCGCTCTGCCGGAGTCGCGTACGTCCGCCACTGGCATTTAACGTTAAATGAAGCGCAACCGTGTCACAAAATATTTAATTAATACCAATGCATGCATCTTCATTATAAATCATCACTTCTCAAGTGTTTGTCAGGCGCACGCAACATAAATCACGACTTCGTCTCCGTCGCCGACCACGACTCCGGCTCCGATTCGGAGTCGCGTGCATCACTCGCCGTTTTTTGTCCTCGTCCCTTTTTTATATATATATGTTCTGTCGACTAATGATGCATTCAGGCTAGTTCCCGCAATGCCCCGGAGTAAACATCTGTCCGAGCCACTCCCACGCCATTGCTCGTGTATTTTGGGTTTCCGATTACGTCAAAGGTGATGTCCCTACACGCATCTTGCGGCGGGGCGTGCATTGAACTCTTTGAGGCAACTTTAGCATGATTAATTTGCTGGGCTGTTTGTTTGCCACGACGCTAATTTGTGCCAGAAACTAATAGGGCTGCAATGCGAGCCAAACAGTCTCTGAAGTGTGGCCTTAAATGTCTTTAAGGATTAGCATGTAATCCATGGAAATTAGAAACACACAGAAATTCTTGATAAATTCTACGTTTTCTATAAGCTGGCGGATCTGCTCTACAATAAAAGTAGGGCCAATAAAATATGCGTATAATAGTATTATTTTTAATGCGAACTCCTTACCCCAAACATTTTTAAAGAGTTCTATTTAGTATTTTAAGAAATATATGGAAAAGTGAGTATAGATACATGTAATAAATATGTCAGGACTATATTTTAATTTTAGTTTTATTTGAACTGCACTTTTATATTTATTTTGGGGTTTTCAGGAAGCCTTAAACTGGAATTAATTATAATATTTACAATAATAAAGCAAATCTTAGATAAATATAATGTAATGAGAATCCAGGTTCGAATATCTACTCTTCGGAAGAAAACCCCCTATTAGTCAGTGCTTTTATTAAATCCATATCTCTAGGATTTTCCCTTCTACTTTGAAAATTTTTGTTTTATTTTGTGTTGCCCGAGCGACTGTTGGTTATAGTTTTGATTCTCGAATTTCAGCATCCATAACAGTACCCGAAGCCTACCTCATTTGCTTGCTTCCTCATTAAGCAACGTCTGCATTTTATTTCATTCATGAAAAACTCCCTCAAGACGTCTCCTGCGATATGTGCTATATCCACGCCTTGAAAGCTGACAGATATAAATAATAATTAAAAAACAAAATAAAGAGAAGAAGCAGCAGCAATGCATATTAATTTAATGTGTGTGGGGAGTTCTGAGAACCGAGCGAGCTGAAAACGCATCAAAAAGGCGTCATTTATGCGTGTTTTGTACGGCCAGACAAAACTCATAAATTACAACCAATTATCAAATTAGATATTTACAAAACATGCAGTTTAAATCAACGTTTTTTTGAATGTGTGGGCGTAGGAGGGGAGAGGGTGTCGGGGTGTGAGGGGGGGGGGCCTTAGAGTTTATGTGGCAATTTCGAGTGTCTTTTTATAGCCACAAAAAGTAAATCAAAAGCCAACTGCAATTGCGATGGCACAATCAATTTTGGATAATCACGTGCTGATGGCGGCAATTAAAGTTGCACGTTGCACGTTGCACGTTGCAATTGGAAAAATTAGCAGACAATGCGCAGCTGACAGCGCCGGGCAATTAATTTGGTGCAATTACTCAGTGGACGACAGTTGACAAGACACAACTGGAGCAGGGAGTGGGCTGCCACTGGGTGCCTGTAGGAGCAGAAAACTGCCTCGCGACTCTAGTTGAGCTGTTGTGTTGCCACCTCAACGCATCGATGAAGACTTGTACGCATTGAGCAGCAGTTTGCTTAATTTCTCTGACTTCTGCTACAATTGCGGCGGCATTTTAATGAGCTGCAACCGAAGTCCCCCCACAGAAGTGGCGGCAAATTGCGCCCCAAACAAGGGTTAAGGCAATGTCTGGGGTCTAGCTGTTGCCCGCTAATTGGCCTGGGGCCCTATCCGCTTGTTGTTGTTGTTGTTGTGCTCTGTGATATCAAACAGTTTTACGCACAAATTGAAACTGATAATTGTCGCCGGGGCCTGATTTATGGTACTAAGTGATGAGCATATGTTTTAATTAATTTCCAAGAAAGCGTTTTGGCAAATGCCACTTAAGCAGTCGGCGCTGTCGCCTCTTGTTGCACTTGTTGCATTTAGTAGACGCCACACGTTTGCCCAAATCACATAAGCCACATAGGCAGCTGATTGTAGGCCATCAAAGTTACAGTTTAATGTTGCTGCCGCTCTTTTGAAATTATGATAAATGTCTTAGAAAACATGAGCTGCCCCTAAGACCGAAACAAGCACAGAAACAACAACGTGTTGCCGTCGCCCCCGGGGCACATCTGCACGACATTTTTTGGGCTCATTTGGGAACGTGCGCGTCTGAGGCGCCCCACATCCTCCAACGTTGCATTTGAGTGAGATTAATGCGGTGAGGAAAATCATAAATTAATTAGAAGTGCAACTAGCTGCCTGGAAAAACGATGCACCTCTCACTCTCGCTCCCTCCCCCCCTGCCTGCCTCCCCGTCTATTCCTCACTGTCGCTGGTTGCAGCTCACTTGGGGCAGACACTTATTAGTGACATTTAGCAGCAATTTATTGTGAAAAGTGTTGGTTTTAGGGGCCAGCAGGGTATCCTCCATTCACATACACCCATAACTTACAGGTGTTGTCACAGCAGTGCTTAATTAGCCTTTATTATTAGCTACGATGTGGCAACTAAATGCAAATGCTATCGACTACAAAGCACACGCCCCACTCCCAGTCCCAGCCTCGGTCGTAATCCAGAACAAGTTTCCTCATTCCCGTGCGGCTACTTCCTGTTCCCTTTACTTGTTGTTGCTGTTGGCGCCTATTGCCGCGCGTTTAGGCGCAATTAGCGAACGCCTTTAGGCGCCAGCTAGTAAATAAAAATGTCTGCTGTGGCATGTGTAGGTGACTGTCTGCCACCGGGAATGGCCCAGGAGCCCGGGGTGGAGCATTAGCATTCCAAATTGTCGTCAGAGTGTCGCGACTGTCGCATCCTGCCATTTGCTCAGCTGTCTGGCCGAAGGAATGTTGTCCTGTCAGGTTTTGTAATATCTACAGACTAGGAGATTTTTGTTTGTTTGTGAACAATTGTTTATATTGAATAGTAAAAAAAAGTTTATTTTAGAGGGATTTGATTTGCCAAGCGCAATTAACTTTGCTAACCTTCAAGTACTTCAAAATTATTTTTAAAAATGCAAAAAATTTAAAATGTAAACTAAAAGCTAAGAAGAGCAGATTTCAAAGATAAATCATTGTATCAGCTTACCTCAAGCTCATAAAATTTATATCACATTCTCTGTTCAATTTAATTTATTGTGCTCCCCAAAAGAGGTTACGTATTTGTAGTTTGTTAAATTGTAGCATATTTTCAGGCTGTATGTGAAATAATCTTCTAAAATGATGCATGAGAATTTTTCAAGCTCAAGTATATGCTAAGATTTCTTCTGCATGCCCAAATTAAAAACTAAAACCATAAGTAATGTGAAATAAAACATAATTAAATTACGAAGAAGCATCCTAAACCTTGCATAGATAATTTTTTATAATTAAAAAAAATCTCTTTATTCTGCCATTTATGTTCTTAAGCAAATACTAGCAATATACAATATACTATATAGGCTCACATATACCTTTTTATTATCTTGTCACCGAATCGATAAAAACTCATCGCACCCACCATAAGATTTGATATTTAGAACACTAATTGGGAAATGACTGAAATATGTTAATATACCTGACATCAATGTGAAAATGCCAATTTATGTATTTTATGAGTGTACGATATTTGTGAATTTATTTTTATTTGGCTAGAGAGAACGTGTTGAGGTCAGCCCCGACGACAATTGTTTATGCAATTGGGATTGAGATTGAAATAAATACATACGCACAGTGGCCGCAAACAACACGGACTAAATGTGAATTTTAATGTAGTGCGGAAATTTCTACGCACACTTGTTTGCTGTTCTTAACTGTTGTACTTGAAGATAAATGAAAAACCCTCGCACATGACAAGCGAACACAAGAGGCGCAACCTTTGCTCGAGTGCCGGAAGTGAATATCGCGCATACGCCATGTGAGAAAACGCTGTTGCTGCCGCAGACAAATTTCTCACTGCCTGTCGTTGGCGCTGAGTCGGCCGAAAGGCCTTTTCGTAGACTCGTTGAATGACGGTCAAGGTTGCTGCCAACAGCACTTGCCACACGGCACGTTCTACGCACCAGCCAGCGGCGATGAGTTTCATTGAATTCGCGAACGCTTTGAGACATTTTTAGCCGCCTCAAGGATAACGCAGTGTGCCAAAAGCGAGACGCATGTCAAGGTCAGCGCCAAGATTTCGCCGCAAGTGGCAGCAACAGCTCAATTTGGCGGCTATGACAGCTAATCACGGGCACAGTTCAACGCACAGCGTCTCCAGTCACGGCTCGGATCGGGTTATGTCATCGACAGTCCGAGCAGAGTTATCTGGTAAATTTAGTAAATTTATTTATGCCTGCTGTTTGTTGGCCCCAGGCGGCAGCTCCAATATCGTTTAATTAGCCATGTTTATAAATAAGGCCCTGGAATGCCCGGCTTGAACCCCGCTTGCGATTTGAACTGATTTAAAGTTCTGTTCTGATCAGAGCCGAACTTGAACCGGTTGCTCATTCAGCTTTCATTGCTCAGCCTTTGCTTTCATTTTCGAAACGAAATGTTTTGCTTTTTGTTTCTCGTTCCTGTTTGAAAGCGCAATTAGCATAAATTGCGCTGATCGGCTAAATTTAGTGACCGTACTTAAACGTACTTCAGCCGGAAGTTATATGCACATGCGAAACGCCTGTGTATCAAATAACTCTGATCTTCAATTAGCTCTCATAATCGCCGTCCCGCTCGTGCCCGCCCCAAGCGGCAGCTAGCCAAATTGCATGTGGGCCCCCATCTGGCAGCGGATTAGGCCACATTAGAGTTATGCAAGCGGCACGCACGGCTTCCCATAGATACATAAATTCACCCATGAAGCTGGAGCACAGCTCCTTTGCCCACGCTCTGAGAAATGTGCGACAATTAGTTCAGCGCTTAAAAACGGGTTTCGGCTGCTTTTTTTTTCGTTTTGATTTTTGTTTTGCCGCAGCGCTTTGGCTTTTTCGAGTGGGCGGCGCAATGCGTGCGCAAGGCAAAACAAATATTTCAAAAAAAAAATACAAAAAGTCAAAAAGCAGAAATATTGAAATATTTTAATAATAAAGTAGAAAAAAAAAAAAAAATGAAACATGCGAATACCTTGGAACCACAAAAAAATCGCACACGCACGGCCAACGATTAAGATACCGAGTGCCACAGTATAAGTACTTCAACTGCAGCTTTAAAAAAGCCAAAAAACAGCAACAACAACAACAACCGCAAGCAAATACCAATTGCGGGGCAACAATGCTAACGGCCGCTTTATGAACAATTACGAGCGTCTGAACCGCGGGCGGGCAACTGGGCTCTGGGTACGGCGTACTGGGCACTGGATACTGGACACTGGACTGAAGCTGCGACGTGGCGTTGCATGCGTCACGCGTCCACACGCTTTGCATGGATCGTGTGTCACTACACAAATTATTATTGCGCTCATAAATGCGCATTTGCGAGTCGATAATCGAATTTGAATTCGAATCGAGTTTTGAAATTTCAATTCGATTTTCGCTTTCACACACAGCGCCTGTATCTGTGTGTCTATGTCTTTTATTCGCTGGCCTAGTTACCTTCGCCTCGAACGGTTCTCGAGTGGCGACGCTTGAGCTGCGAATTTTTGCTTTCAATTTGCCAGTTGCGCAATCTTTCACATGGACCGTGAGTTGGCATTACTTGCGGGACAGACTGTGAGCTAGGGCCAGCCTTGTGGGTGCCTCTTTGGCGCGCTTTTCAAGTTCAGCTTTTTTGAGAGGAAACGAACAGAAATACTTTGTTTAATAATATGCACATATATATATTTGCAAAGTTTTACAATAGGTTTTACAGTTAGCATTTAGGCAGCTAATAAGTATGTTTGATATATATATATAGATATGTTTATAACAATAGTTAAGTTCTTATGTAATTGGCACCTAACTAAGCACATAAATTATCATTTATGTTTGCACAAAAGAAAATTAAAAGCTAAAAATGAAAAATATTTTTATTCTCTCCTGTAATAAACCGTTTTGCTGTTTCCTCGCAAGGACAACCAAGTTTCTTAAGCCTAAAACTCATAGGTGATTATTAAGCTAGCTAAAGTAGTGGGAAAATTAAGAAAATAAAGAAAAAACAAAAACGAATCAAAATGAAAAACAATAAACATTATTAAAATTTGGCAAAAGTAGAAAATGTGGCATTTCTGTTGTTAACCTATGAAAAAATGTATAATCTATAAACCTGAGACTCTAAGTTAATTATTTCTTGCAGTGTAGAGCAGCTTACCTTTTGCAATAACCTTAATTACTGTCCAAGCCTGGCTTACACTTTAAATATGGCCACATCTGTTGCCTGGTCATTTAATGGCGTACTTTATCTGCATGTTCCTAACTTACCTTTGATATCAAAAATTGAATAAAAATTTAGTTTTTAAGTGCCTTGGGGACATAACTCTCAAAGTTCTCGAGCACCTTTAGCACACATAATAATTAATTTTATAACTATACCTTACTCTAATTTTAAAAGTTCACTTGAAAGTTTTTCGTTTAAAAAGAATTCGTTTTTTTAGTTTAAACTATTCACTGGCAGTGTATGGGGATTAAATACCGGTAATTGGGAGCTGCACAGTGGGGCAAGTGCAAGAAAAATGCCACATTTTCTACTCTCGAGCCAAGCGGATTAATTTAGTAAAACCTTACGAGCTACAAATTCGTTACTTTGTTGTTGTTGTTATGTATCTACAACATTGCTTATGCCCAGCGGGGGCTAGGGGGCGTGGGCGTTGGCATGGTCGTGGTCGTGGTTCTGGTTCTGGTTCTGGTTCATGGACAGGTGGACAGCATCACAGTGTACAGCCATAAGATAATTTCACAATAAAAAAACGAATCGTTTAACAAAAGTTACCCACTAGAAATAGTTAACAATGGGGAGCGCAGCCTAGTTGACCGGCGATATGGTCTGGCCGAACTTGCGGGCCCGCTGGCCGAAGCCCTTGCTGCCGTCGGGGCCCATGGGCGTGCGCACGAGGCTCTCGGCGGCGCGCTGGGCAAAGGAGCCGGAACGGGAGCGCGGCGAGCCGTCCAAGAAGCTGCCGGCGCGCGAGCGCGGCTGTCCGTCGTAGTCGCTGCCGGGGCCGGGGCCGGCGGCGTGCTTGTAGCCGCTGAGGAAGCTGCCGGTGCGCGAGCGCGGCGAGCCCTCGAAGCCCTCGGAGCCAAAGGAGCAGCGGCGATCGTAGCCGGAGTCCGTGGAGATGCGCCGCCCGCCGATGTACTGGGCGTTGTCGTAGGCTGCCAGCTTGCTGCTCAGCTGCTGGAAGTTGTTGGAGTAGCGACGCGGCCACACCTGGTAGCCGCCGCCGCCGCCGCCCACCAGCTGGTCCGGCTCGCGATCGCGCTCCACGTTGAAGTCGTTGGAGGGGCGGCGATAGAAGCCGTTGCCGTCGCTGCCGTTCGAGAAGCTGCGCTCGAACTGCATCGAGCCGTTGGAGTAGCGGCGCTCGCCGTTGCCCGGACAGCTGCCGTTCGAGCAGACGGAGCTCTTGCGGTAGGCCTCCGACTGGCCAAAGTCCGAGACGCGCCTGGAGCACGGACAGCTCTCCGAGCAGTTGGAGTCGCGGCGCTGCGGAGCGCCCGTCTCCGAGCAGTTGCTCGCACGGCGCGACATGGACAGGCCCGCCGACTCGGGGCCGTAGTTCTGCTCGGAGCAGTTGGACAGCCGCCGCTGCAGGCTGCTCACGGGCGCCACCGGATTAGCCGGACTAGCCGGATTAGCGCTGCTGCTGCTCGGCGCGACGGCAGCGGACGGCGGCGTCGAGGGCTCGCCCAAGGCAGCGGCCGTATTGGCCGAGATGGTGGACGTATTGCTGTAGCGCCTGGGCGCATAGCCGAAAAAACCCGGAGACGCCGGCTGCTGCTGCTCGAGGCCAATGCTGCCGCGCGGCTGATAGTGCTGATAGCCATGTCCGTGATAGGCCACCTGGTGGTGATGGGGCAGCTGCTGCTGCTGCTGCTGCTGCTGGTAGTAGCTCGGCTGGAAGTCCGAGTTGTTGCGCTTCAGCTTGAAGCGCAGGTCGTGCAGCGGCTCGTGGCTGGGCAGGCCGGAGAAGCTGCCGCCGCGGGTGCGCTCGCAGCTGGCGTCGCTGTAGTAGCGGTAGTTCTCCACCATGCGGGCGACGGGCGCCGCCAGCTGGATGACGGCCGCCTTCTTGCCCGTCTTCTTCTTGGGCGCCACCATCTCGTACACCTGGAACGGCCCGGCCAGGTGGAGCGCCTCGCGCGCCGACGACGACTCGAGGAACTCGACCAGCGCGCACTCCTTCTGCTGCAGCTCCGGATACTTGTTCATGAACTGGCGCACGTCGACGGGTATGGCCATGCCCGGCTTGAGTATGCGGATGAGGGCGATCTCGCCGCACTTGGCGAACAGATCGGAGACCTTCTCAATGCTCAGCTTGTCCAGCGGCAGGTCGCAGGCGACAATGGTGCGCGAGGGCATCGTCTCGTCGAAGCTGGGCAGCGGCTCCAGGCGGCGCACCTTCGTCCCCTGCTCGTTCAGCTCGATCTTGCGCGACTTGCGGCGCACGGCGTCGCCGACGACCTTCCACTCGCGGGTCAGCTGGCGCACGCGCTTGAAGCTGGACACCAGCTTGAGGCTGACGAAGCCCTCCTTGTTGCGGCGCACGTGCTTCAGCAGGAAGGCGTCCTTCAGTATGCTCTCGTTCGAGAAATAAAACTCAACGGCGTCGGCGATCTCCGCGGCCAGCTCATCGCCGGGCACCAGCGCCGCGTCCAGCGTGTCGATCTCGTTGGCCAGCTCCGCCGGCTGCTCCGGCTTCGGCTGCTCCTCCTCGGCGGGCTTCTTGAGGCTGAGGAACGAGCGGTGTCCGCGACGCGGCTCCATTACGGGCGAGTTGGCCGGCGCCACGGCGGGCGGCGGCGAGGCGTCGAGCGTGAAATTGGGATGCAGATAGATGTTGTCCATCTGGTGTTTGCGGAACTTCTCCAGGTTGGCCTCGCTGAGCGGCACCGCCGGCGGCGATGGCTGGCCCTCGGCCAGCTCCGGCTCGTGCATGATGTGATTGTCCACGGCCAGGGGCTTCAGCTCGTCGTCCTCCTCAGACTCCTCGGAGTCGCCTATCGACGAGCCCATGCCCACGTCCAGCAACTTGTCATCGCTGGGCGTCGACAGCGGCGGCGACATCGGCGGCGCACTCGGACTAGTCGGCGCATCCTCGGACCCGGAGCCGAACTGCGAGTCCAGCGACTCCAGCTGGTGGAGCAGCGCCTGCGCCGAGCGCTTGGCGTGCAGCCGCAGCAGCTTCGAGGGCAGCGACGAGGACAGCGGCACCACGGCCTGCGAGCTGCAGCAGGGCGGCTCCTCGCGCTCCTCTCTCGGCTCGGCCAGCTGAGTCTTTGGCGGCGTCGCCGGCTTCATGACCGGCACCGCTGTCAGTATGGGCGCAGCTGGCACGGGACTGACGACAAAGGTGTGTCCCTGCGGCACCTTCACCTCGTAGCTGCTGCTGGCCTGTTCCTGCTCGCTCATTTTGGCGTTGGCTGATGCTCTGAGCACGGGGCACTCCAGCAAAAGCAGCTGAAAGCAAACTAATTTGTGGCACGAGTTGTGACGCTCAAAAGCTCAAATTGTGGCTATAACTGTAACTGCAATTGTATCTCTATCTGTATCTGTGTCTGTCTGTGTATCTCTATCTTTAGGCGCTTGAGCGGCGGCTGCTTGTTGCCAGCTTTTGTCTGGGGCGAATTTCACTTTCACTTTCAAGTTCAGCTCCAGCGGCTGTCTGTTGTGCACTTACATTTGGCAGTCAGTGTGTGCATTGACGCTCAGCTTTGGGCGTTCATTGAACGTCAGCTGTTTGTTGTTGTTGTTGCTGTTGTTGTTTTATTTTGCGTAATTCTGCAGCCTGCGCTGAACGTGCTTCGAATTCTGACCGAATTTGGCTTTTAGGCTTCAGGCCAGATCGGGGTCCGCGCGGGTTTTCGGGTAACAGCTTTTTGTTTTCTAGGCCGCGCTTGACACCGACACCATTTGATAGTCGTTAAAAAAACGGCACCGCAACAATTTGTTGTTATTGTTTTTCTTGATAAACAAATTGTTATAAAATTTTAAATTTACAATTTCGTATGCATTTGGGTTTTTTTTGTTGTTTTGTTTGTGTGTGTGTTTTTTTTTATTTATTTGTTGTTATTCCGTTTGTTCAGTTGTTGCCCGTGCGAGTTTCTTAATTATTTCCGTTGTCTTGAGGGTGTTCACCAAGTGCTTGTTGTTGTAGTTGTTGTAGTTGTTGCTGCTTTATGTTGATCCGTTTCGTACGCGAGTTCGTGCAACGCTGCAACGCGGAGATAGACTGAAATTGCAAATTGATTTGAGGTCGGTTAAATACCCTCTGCTTTCGTTTAATTTTTGTTTTTTATTTTGTTTTTTTGTTCGTTGTATTTACAGCGACTGCCGGCGGCAGCGACGCCGGCAGCGGCAGCGGCAGCGACAGCCGCGTCGAGCGTTATTGAGCGGTCCAAGTACGCACGAAACAGCCGATAACAACAACAGCAACGGCTGAGCGACAGCTGCGCCGACTGCGCAGCCGGCGGCGACAACTTATTGGCAACTGAGCAACAGCAACAGAGCAACAGCGGCAGCAGCCACACACGAAACTTGTTGCGTTGGCAACAGCAGCAACAGCAACAACAGCAACAACCACGGGCAGCAGCAACATTCGCTCGGTGCATTTGTCAGCTCGCGTTGTTGTTGTGTATTTTGCATTTCATTTCTTATAAATTGTTCTGGCAAGATACGGCCACACACACACACACACACACACACACACGCACACTGCGAGGTGCTTCCGATTTATTTATTTTGCAAATTTTAATTTTTTTCCTTTTTATTTTGTATTTGTTTCTCTTCACAGCTCGTTTGCATTGAGCGAAGCGAACGATCGCGAAATGCGCGCATTGCTCATACGCAACGTTCGCCGCGCCGCTGCGACGCCGCGACGCCTCGTCTCGTTGCGCGAAAATTGGGAAAGTGCTTCAGTTTATTTCGCTTCGCCTCTCTCATTGTTGTTGCCGTGTCGATTGGCGACCTTGTTGCATCCAATTTGCCGTCAAACAAATTGCAATGCAACATGCAAGTCCAGCATGTTAAAATTTATCTATGGGGAAGCAGGAAGCGTCGCAAATGACAATTCGTTGAGGGTTAGGAAATGAGCAGGCACTAATGGAGTGTGCCTCTAGTCAGCTCGGCTCGACTGGGCTGGGCTCTGCTGGCAAGGAAGGAAGTCTTTACAGAAGTCTAAATGCGCTAAAAATAGAAGAGAAATGCATTTGAATGCGATAAATAGCTTGCTTTTCAATGTCATTATTTAATTTACTATAAAATTACTGTAATAAAAAATATATATTACAAAAGCCAAACAAAAAAATAATTTAAAATAATATTTTATTAGCTAAAAGTGAGATAAATCAATATATAAATAAAATGAAGTATTATAAATAAAGCATATTTGCTTGTTTAGATTTATCAAACATTAATATATTAAAAAATAAATAAATTTTACATTCAATATTTTTATAAAATAAAATTAAAAATATATTCATATATTTGTTTTAAAGTTCCACTTGGTGTTTTTCGCAGAAATCAATATCGGAATGCATATGTTAATTTTCTACTTTCACAACTGATTTTGCAACAAGGTCGCAAATTTGTTAAACTAGGCACTTTGCCATACAGCAATTAAATATTTTAACGATGCAATATTATGAGCTCAATGCCCGTTAGCTCATTAAAAGACAGCTGGCCAGCAAGAAACCCAAAGCCGGCCTCCCACGCCAGCTGCGACTTGCACGGCAAGTGCAAGTTCAAGAACAATTGCATTGTGCGGTGCCTCCCACGGGTTGGCCCCTCCGTTGGGGCAAGTGTAAATTTGTGCCACTATTGCATGCTAATCCTTTTAGTGGCTGGCATTTATGAAACGTTGTCAACGTGGTTGCATCAGTTCCTCGGCGACGTTGCGTCGTCTTTTTCAATGCACTGATAAAATTACACAATCTTAGAGTGCTACAAACATTTGCAATCCAATTAGGAAGGTGTGCTCGTGGCCAGTTAGTCAGAACTCTCTTACTCAATTGGGCTAATGGGGCGTATGCTTGATGTGATTTCGGCTGCTGCTCGATAAGGTCAGCTGTCCATTAATTGGCAATTGACGACAGGCATTTGCGGCCCATTTGATTTCGAGTAGTCATACAATTTGATTTGCCAACAAGTAAATTATGATTTTTAAAAAACAAGCCAAACAGTGGAATAGAAACAACAACAGAAAACTCGTACAATACAATAGTTAAATAACCTTGCGGTAAAAGAAACAGCAACAACAAAAACCACAAAGGCAAAATTCAAGTATTTCTATTTGGCTAGAAAACAAAACAAATGATTTATTTATTTAAAAAAAAAATAATATATTATGGTTTTTTGTAATTTGTTGCTTGTCGCGGCGGCAGCCTCCAAAACAAGAAAAAAAAGGGCGTGTCAATCAAAATATACCATAGACAGATTAATCTGCAATTTTGGCCAACAAAGCTGGAAATTTAACCAGGAAGTTGCCAAATTGTTTTTTGCGTTGGGGTAGGTCAGAGCTACTTGCTGGCAGGTTTCTGGCCTAGTCAGCTGCCTGCTTGTGGGACAAAAAATATGAAAAAGAAAAAAACATCAATTGGGTCTAAAAGGCACTTTAGCTTTGAGTACGCTGCATTGTTGGCCATGCTTGTTGTTGTTGACGCATTTATTTGCTTTTATTTAACGTTTATTTACTTTTTGCACACACATCGATTGTTGTTGTTGTTGTTGCTGTTGTTGTTGTTGTTGCTATGCCTACACTCTTTGAAGCTGTTGCCGTCGCTGCGCCCAGGGTCATCCAGGCGCTGTCGCTGTCGATCTGCTTATGATCAGCGGTCTGAGCATTATAATTATTATTACTTATTGCTTTTGTTGTTGTTGTTGCTGCTGTTGTTGTTGCGGCTGCTTTACACTCTAATTTTTGCTGTTGTTTGTCCTTCTGTTGACATTTTGCACGCGTTGCGCGTTAAACACAAATTATGTTTTGGGAATTGTTCACTTGAGCCTACGCAAAGCGAATCGACTCGAATCGAATCGAATACACTCGCATTGGGGTAGGTGGCAGCTGAAGCTGCGCACAAGCTGGTTAGCAGTTTGTTTAATAACAATCATAAGTTAATTAACCAAGAGTGTGTTCACTTAGGAAATACCCAAATACAACGACGGTTAACTAATTTCAATACCCCATGCGATGGTGATTAAGAAAGTGCCCAGAACTCTAACCAAAATTTTAATATATTTATACTCGTTCACAAAGTGAAAAGAGTATATTGGGTTTGAGCAACTTCTGACCTGAAACTTGATATATATACAGACAGTATTTGGCTGACCTCCTCTTAATTTTGAGCCAAAAAATGTTGGCCACGCCGAACGAAGTATTACGCAGTCGGTTACGGCCTACTGCAACGTTCTTACTGGTTTTTGTTAAGCAAAACACAAAAATATTTGTAATTTTGTAATGTGAAGAGGACATCGAACCGCAGCGAATTATTTCATCGTACAGCTTACATGGAAGCAAACACTGGACAAACGAGTTTGGTGCAAAGTTTTTGCCTCAAAAAAATATCCTAATTAAATTTGATGCATTTACTTGAAGCAACTTTTTGTTCTGTAAACAATATTGCATGGGAATATTAATATATTAATATGAATATATTTTTCTAGATAGTGCTTTAACATCATTTTATGTATTCCAGAGCAGTCTTCAGCATTTTTTGTTGTCATATAAGTACTTACATAATTTATAGCTATAATATATTTGGCTATATATACTACATAAATGTTTTTTCCTTAATATGTGAATCAGCAACAGCTCATTAGATTGCATGACAGGTAAGCGTCGTGGGGCAATGGCTAGGCCCAAAAGCGAAAAACAACAACAGTGAAGTGCCAACAGGCTAACGTAATCACGACATCACCCAAAAAAAAAAAAATACAACAATGATAATAATATTAATAAAATATTAAAAATGACGCTGTTCACCTCAAGTTCAATGTTAAAAGCAGAGAAACGTGGAAGCACAGTTATTGTTCGTGTGGCAGGCAAAAGTTGTTATTAAAGCCAAACCTTTCCCAGCCCAGTTGCCAAAGTGCAATTTGCGGCATAAGTTAAGACCATCTACAACAGTTACCATGGGCCATTAAGTCCTTTAAGCTTATGCGATTTATGATGGTTGAATTAATCGACAGCCGTGGCAAGCTGTCGGCTCGCTGGCCTGAAAATTGGGTCATGAGAACAACGGACAGGAACAGGGATTGGTTGCATAACCCAGAACATTTTGGCTCCGCAGAGCGGCTAAACAGGTTCGGTTCAGTTCAGAGGACTCTGGTGGCCGACTTGGTTACAGCCAAGGGCGTTGCAGCCTTGAAGCTGAACGCCTTTTGTCCGGCCACAAGTTGCAATCACCACCTGCATTAAGCGCTACTAAGCTGCCAGTGGCATCCACTTGAACCGGTTGCCCGCTGCTACATGTGGTTGCAAGTGCCAGAGCCTGAGCCTGAGCCCGCATCGCAGCCAGTGCCGGCAACGAGCCCAAGTTTCGGCACTTCATTAATGAAGCTCCGACAACGTCGTTGGCGTCGCCTCGTTGCAACCTTGACAGACCCCAGGCACAATTTATTGTATTGTAATCAGAAAGCGCGCACTGGCCAGGAAGCCGCTGCCGACGCTGCCGACGCTGCTGCGACTGCTGTTGGTGGCACTGGCAGATTGATCCGCGTGTGTGGAACAGGTTGTCTGGCTCCGTCTCTGGGTTGGCTGACTGCAGTTGACCTCCACAGTTGGCGTTACATATTTTTTAATTTTTTTTTTTTGTGTGGATTTATTTATTTTGAACGCACGCTTTTAATTAAAAGTTTGCCGTTCAATTATGTTGAAAAATTGCAAGTGCAACGCCTCGCAACGCGCTCTCTTTCTTTTTCTCCCCCTCCCTCCCTCTCTCTCTCTCTCGCTCTCGCTCTACTTCAGCCAGCGACAGAATTGGGTTACATATGTCAAGCAGGCAGTACGAGAACAGCCCCATAAAACACGCTTCAGGCCTATGTAGAACTGGGCCCGGCTCGCATTTAAAAGCCAACTCAAAATTGTTGTGCAATTAAAATCACATTTTGGGCCCGCAAACGTTTTGTGAATGGCTCACAGAGACTGACTGACTCCGACTGGGACTGGCCACGCTTGGTGTTTGGTGCGTGTTGTGCTAACGACGCACAAAGTCGTCATGTGTGTGTGTGTGTGTGTGTGTGCGTGTGGTATGTGTGTGGGTTGGTCTCGGTATGTGCAAAATGTTATGGCCATAATGAAAGACATGGCAATAATGTAAAGCACATTTCAAGCACTTTAAACTGTTAACATTTATGGGCTGACAGTTTTCAATAAAAGTGTTACCAAATTGCGTAATCGCTTCACTGTTGTCAAGCAGTGCTGCCACTCTGCCGCGTGAAGTGGAAAGTGCTGCCCATTTTTATTGAGTGCTGGAACTAAACGAAAGAAAATTACTCACTCTATACTTCATTAGTTAATTAATGGTTAAATGAGTATACAATCATGAATAAATATTTCGAAAATTAAGAATTCACTAGGCTATGCACATTTAAGACAATAACGCTTAACTACAGTTAGAAGCTAAACATATAATTGCTGTATTAGAATTTAATTTAATTAAACCTCAGATAAACTCTATTCACATTGAACAATTGTTTATTTGTTTTGTAGCATGAAGCAATTAGGCCATTTAAATTCCAATTGCACGCAAGATTTCTAGAGAAACACAATTTAAAAGCAACGGAAATTGCTAGAGATGTTTGCCATACAAAAAAAAAAAAAAAAAAACAATAAAGTAAGGACAAGTTCAATGTAAAGTAAACAAAAAACATTAACAAATGGCAACATTGATTGCAAATCAATGTTTTCGGAGTCAAAATTTAATGCAGTTTTTATTTTAGCGTTAATCAATTTGAATATGACTTTGCGCTTGGTTTTATCGGGTGCATCAACTTTAGATTTGCATTGTCCGGTTGTTGCGTGACACATGCCACATGCAGCTGTTGTTGTTGTTGGCTGCATCGTGATTAATCTGCATATACATAGAACCCGTGCGGCCTTCTAAATTCGCGACATTAAATTATGCGCCTAGGCCTATTATTTTATGCAATTGATAAATTGACAAACGGTCCGGTAAACATTTTGCTATGCCGCTCACTTTTTACAATGTAACAACACAATGTTGTTGTTATTCTGGTTGTTCTTGTTGTTGTTGTTGTGGCTGCTGCTGCTGTTATTTTGCAGTGAAAATCCGCTCACAATGCGTGCCAAGTTTGTCGCTGCCCTGCCCCCTTGCCCCGCCCCCTTCCCCTATCAACTCGTTGGCAACTTTCATACGTGAACTTTTCATAGTTATTGTTGTTGCCGTTGTTGTTGTTGTTGTTATGCTCATTGTCTGTCATTCGTTTTCAATGTCAAGGTTGCAATTGTGTGCATTTTTAATTAATTTATATAGCATTTATTGACTTTCAATTAGCTATAGCGACAATATCTCGTCTGCTGCAGCTCGCATCCTTGTAGCCTACACAGCTAATGAAATATATATATACATATATATGTTCTTAAGTCAATTAGCTGATAATAATATTTAGAGCGGCACCACAAGTGGCTCGCCCAAGTGAAATTCAAAATGACGCCCACAAAAGCAAACGCAAATTTAGTTCATTAACAACAAAGAAAAAATTTAAAAAAAAAAAAAAAATAGATAAAACAACGAGAGCAGAAAATATTGAAGGTAATTTGTCGACGCTGACTGCACTTGCCAATAATAAATTCTATTCGCAACGAGCATTTGCAGAGATCAAGAAAATAAAAAATCATTGAACTCGCGCCGCAATTTGACAAATTGCATGCGATATTCAAATTGCGGTTTTGTGTCGCCTGTTTTTTGTATTTGTTTCATTTTTGGAGGTGGAGCAGCCGTCAAGGCTAAGTGTGATACGCATAAATCATGGAACATGGACAAGGCATAAATATGCCATATATAGTGCTCCTTTATCATTTACACAAATCACTTAAAAAGACAGTGACAAAATGAAGCGTATTTATTACGCATACGACATGTGGCCCTAGATCATGTGTGAAAATTGTTTACCAACCAGATTGTAATGTGCACGATTATCCGTTGACCCATTTGAAGTAGTTTGTGCGGAACTAATTATTATCGAGTATAATGTTGATAATTATTTTTTGTTGTTTTGCTAATCGCTTTTTTATGGTCAGTTGCCAAAAATGATCAAGGTGTATTTAGTACTCTTTCGGAAATGAATGAAACTTGCCGCATTTGCCTCTTCGTTTGCCTCTGGCTGCTGGCCACTTGGTCACCTTCAAACGGAGCGCGCGTAAGTCCTGCGAAGACGCTCCCGAATTAACTGATCTATGCCTGTTCCCACGTTTCAGCGATCGCGCTACAATCTGAAGTGGCACAGCTTTGTTTGCGTGCGCCACTGGCCAATTGTCCAAAACATGAGCTGCTACATTGAGGATGATGGGAACTTGAGCAGCGATCTGCGGCTTAGTGAGCCCATGACCGAGGTATGGGTCAAGTACAAGTTGCTGGTGGCACGCCCCACACAAAAGGCTGAAACCGTACTATTCGAGTCAGCATTTGATGGCTGTAAGCTCTTGACTGATCGCATTACGAAAAATAAACTAGTGCTGTACGTTTATCACAACATGATCAGGGACAGCAACGTAGCAAAGCAGTGTCCAATTGGAGAGGTATGTATGGACCCATTTTGGTTAGGTTCTATAGTTGCTTTCGCTTGCCTTTCAGGGACCTCTCTATTTTCATAATGTGGTTAGCTTGGATAATTTTCCGGCGTTTCTGCCCGAAATGGATTTCACGCTTTCCATTTTATTCTATAGGCCAAATACAACGGACAATATTGATGTTACGCTTAAGGGCAGCGTGATAGAGAATAATCGACAACGTCATCTTTTTTTTGGCATTGAGAAATGTGTAAATTGTTAATTAAACAACCAAATTTCCAATTTCGTTTGATTTCAATCATTGTGCATTGTGATTCACTTGATCAACGTGTTAGCGCTTGACTTTATATAGTCACGCCAGTTAGCAGCAGCATCGGCAGCGGCACCAGCATCATCGCCATTAGCACTGCTGACCTCAAATGTCAATTGTTGCCAGAGAAATCGCAATTGCGAGCTTTTGTTTTGTTACCAACCTTGGCCTTACGTAGAACGAAACGAAAACAAGCGTTTCATGACTTATCGTTATATATCTTATTGCTCTATTCACACAGATCTATCATAATTTAACGGCACTTTGCAACACAGCTGTTAATAAGCGACACAGCTGCCGCCCATAAGTGCCGCCCATTTACCAAGTTGTGCCTGACATTGCAAAACTATAAATAACATCAAATCTAACGACAATGCAAAACTTATAAATACAATAGCAATAACAAAATAGCCGTTAACACTGCCCGACCCCGTCTGGGGGTCTGTTAGATTAATTGCACATTGATTACACACAATTGCAATGTCAACGAGCCGCACAAACGGAAATACAAAACGCTAATCGCGCACAAAACGCCAGCAAAACGCGACAAAGTCGCGCGTCAGCCGCCCCCAATTGAAACGATAATGCGGAAGTAGCGCAACGAATGCGCGTTTGTACGCTAGTGTGAGTAGCAGAAAGAGAGAGAAATAGCGCAACGACCCAGCAGAACTTTAAGGCATTTAACAGAGTTCGTCAAGCTGAGAGCTGCCTTCATGTGATCGCCGCTAAATGATATGAACTGCTCGCTGCTCTTTTCATGCTGCTGGCACGGTGGCAAGTTCCCCTGGGTATTCAATTGCAGCCCAAGGCGAAGATGAGAGCATCAGTGTGTCACCGCTGTCTGTGCCTATTGTTGTTGCTCATATTACCAGTGACCCAACAGAACTAAAAGGCACTATACTGTGGCGTTCGTCAAAAAGAGAGCTGCCTCTTGGCGATCACCGTTTAGTTTATTTATGTGAACTGCTCGCTGCTCTTTTCATGCTGTACGGCATGCTTGCTAGTTTAGCTGGGAGACCAAGTGCAGCCAAAGGCGAAGGCGAGAGAATCAGTGTCAGTGTTTGTGCCTATTGTTGTTGCTAATATTACACAATTTACAGTAATAAAGTGGACGCTGATAGCGCAGTTTGTCTTTCAGCATAATTGTGAACTTTGATGCTATTTATTTTTCATTTTGCACTTCGGATTGGTTTTTTGTTTTTTTTAGTTACTTAAGTGTTTCAATAAATACTTATAGGCTATGCAAAACGTGTGTTACACACGCTCTTTAGGTTAGCAACTAAAATACAACTTCAACGGGGGAGAAGGTGGCGGGGGAGTGGACGATTAGCCGGCGACAGACAAGGAGTTTGACCTCACAGTTACGGCTACTGCACGCTAGGCGGCGGCACTCAAACAGCTCGAGGAGAGGCGCAGTATGGCCAGCTTAGGAACAAAATACTACAACTTTAGCTGGCGCTTGGCCTGCTGTTTCTCCTGTTTGCGTTCGCGCTGCTGCAGGAACTCGCGTCGGATATCGCTGGCGCGCATCTCCAGAATACAGTTTAGCTTGTTGCGTATCTGCTCCGCCGTATGCACGTCCGTATCGAAGTCGTAGTGCTTGAAGCGAATATTGGACATATGGGACAGGAGGCCGAAGGGCGAGCTGGAGCTGTGCGGTGGCTGGTGCCGCGGACTGGCGGGCGAATGGACAAGGCCCGCCGCACTGCCGCTGCCCGTGATCAGTGTGGCGAGGCTGGCGGTGCTCGGCGCCGAGGCGCAGCTGGTGGTCAAGCCGCTGGAAGAGTTCGATTTCAGCCAAATTCTCAGCAGCGCCTTCAGCTGCCGTTGCTCCACAATCTCGCAGTGCGCCACCAGATCAATGGGCGTCGACACGGGCTTCCTTTGCGTCCAAAATTTGGTGTGCTTGTGCTGATCGATCTCGATGCGTTCACCGGACACGGCCAACGTTACGTCGCACTTGAAGAATCGCTTGTCGATAATGCTGACGCGATAAACCCGGTGCATGGGTGCCTCCAGCATGTCGTTGTGGTTTAGCAGGCGCTGTTCATACTCCTTAACATGGTCCAAGGGACTGTCATCACCTCCGTCTCCCCCGCCCGAGTCGGGCACATCTCCGTTCAGATTGATGTTCTGCAGCGCACGCACTGCAGCATCCGCCATTGCCACCTTGTCCTCCTCCGAAGTCATGGACTTGGTGCCCAGCTGGTTGTGGTAGTCAATGCGGGTAACCGGCGCCAACGGCCGGCGCTCGGCCAGCGTTAAATGCGAGAAACCAAATTTGGAGCACGGCTCGCGATTGTCCAGCGGCGGAAAATCGTCCATGTCATCGTTGTCCTCCGTCATATATAATGCATAGTGCTGCACAGACTTGAGCTGCACTGCATCTGGATACTGTAAGGTAGTTTTGTAGCAGACCAGGCCAATCACCTCGATGATCTTGGCCGTGGCCAGCACACATATTTTGAGCGGATAATTCCGTTCCGGCTCGGGCAGCATATTAACATACACATTGATGCGTTTCGTGGGCATTCCCACCTGCGCGGTGCCATCGTATCTTGCGTATTCAATGAAACGATTCTGGGTCTGCTTGGGGCTTCTGGCCAGTTGCTCCGTCAGCATACTCCTAACACCGCCGTCGGGAAGGTCGTCATCGCTTGTTTTTTCCTGTCGCTTGGCGGACGCTTCCGCTGTTGTTGCTGTAGTTGTTCTTGATGTCGAGGGCTTCTCTGTGGGCTGGGGATTAAGCACTTTGCGCTTGAAGAAATCTTTGCGTTCCGGCGGCATCGCCTCCTCATTGTAGTTGACGCTTTTAATGCGCGCCGCCTTGCGCTTGGCTATGTCCAATTTCTCCAGTTTCTGGGCTGTATTCGAGCGAAATCGATGGGCGCCCACTTCGGGATACATTTGTATGTCAAACGAGTGCGTGGACATATCCAGATCCTCGTCGTCGCTCAGATCCAGTCCCGGATAGCAAACAAAGTCTACTTCCTGCAGCGGCTGATCCACAATCCTCGGCGGCATCATTTGCTGCATGGGCGGCGACCATTGCTTGGGCGTGGCAGTATCGGGCGTCTTGGGCATCGACTTGCGCTGCTGCACCGACTGGGCAGCCCGCTGGTTGCGGATGTAGGGATCCCATTGGGTTGTGGCAGTTTGAAATTTCCTCAGGTAATGCTTGGGCATATCGTCGCTCAGCATTACCGTCTCGCATATGCCCGTGTCATCCGTGGAGATGAACGAGTTGCGTATGTGCGAGAGCAGCCAGTGCTGGTTGGAATAGGTGGCCATTGCACTTGGTTCGTCTCTTACTCACAAAACAAATCAAATTCTTAGTTATCTCTGCATTTGTGAGTGCCAGGAGTTGTGTTCCTTCTTAATTATTCTTCTTCTTCACTTTTTGCTTTAAACCAACACTAACAGGGATGTGTGGGCACCCTAAATACTTAGCATTTGTCGAAATGTTATTAACAGCGCGCAATTTGTTTTCAGGCCAAACTTATAGTATCCGTTTTTCAGTTGCAAAACATCGGATTTGATTAATGCAGTTCTATGGAAAGTAGTCTAAGAAACGGATTAATGAAATGCATTTACTTCCAACGGCGTCTGATTCAAGGGAAAATCGGTGAATGATACTCGACATTAAACTTAACATCTGTTACTTGCCAAGGTTTGACAGAGACATAACAGAACAGCTGCTGCTTAACCTTTATATCGCCTAATTCGTTTCGTTTGAAACGCTAGAGCTACAAAATATCAAAACAAATAAAATTTCTTTCATTTATGTGTGCCAGTTAGTAAAATTCAACAGAGTTGTTTACTATTAAGCCGGGTCTGCAAATTGCTTATGGTATCTCGTGTTCCATCATTGAAAAGCCTACCAAGAATTATACATATACAAGGTTACGCTACACAGAGATATCGATAAGTTATTGCTCTGCACAAGCCTCAACAAAACTTTATTAATTATACCTAACGGCATCACATCATCATTGTATTATAAATCTCTGAAATGCGTTGCAATGGGATAATTGTGGCGAAAATTTAAATTTGACTATGGCGGCAAACGACTATGCTTCTTCTTCATAGCTTGTGACGTAAATGTTTTATGTGAAACGATAGTCCTAATAATAAATACGATATCTAATGACTGTCAATATCAACACAAAAGCAAATAATGTGCTACAATTCATGTTCCTATTAATAACTTTAAGATAAATAATCTAATTTAATATAAGGAAACTATAAAAAGCAATCCATTTATACATTTAATTGTGATATTTGCCTAAATTGTGAAACGAGTCGACTTACAGCACATATATCGATAGCAACACGCTACCATTTCGTGCACCTTTTGCCGATAGAACGATATATTGATATCTAACGCACATCTCTACTACCATATGACTTTTCTACAAGACGCGAAAAAGTTACATAGAAATTAGGCAATTCAAAGTAAGTTTTAGTACACTTGTACTCTTTATGGATCTGTTATTTCCAATAAGTACGATTCAGGACACAAAACCACATCGGATCGATGTTGTAGCATCGCCAAAAATGGCGGGCATCTCGGTGGAATTCGATGAGACGGTAGTCAATCAGTTTAGCTGCAAACGTTGCGACCGCGTAAGTTTCACTCGTCTGGGCGCATTTAATGTTATTTACAAAGGACTGACAATTGTTACTTATTGTTATTTCTTGCCTGCAGACGTTTAAAAGCAAACGGGATCAGACGCTGCATCGACAGGAGGTGCACAACCATAACAAAACTACCTATGAATGCAAACTGTGCGCCAAGAGCTTTTGCAATAGTGGCAATCTGGACCGCCATATGAAGGTGCACAACGATGTGCGGCCGTTCGTCTGTAACATATGCTCCAAGGCGTTTGCACAGGCGGTTAACCTGCAACGACACTTTGCCGTACACAGCGGCGAGCGTCCATATCAGTGTAACTTTTGTAACAAATCGTTCACGCAGCAAAGCAATATGAAACGCCACAAAATGACACACACGGGCGAGAAACCGTTCCGGTGCCAGCGCTGTGGCCGCTACTTCTCGCAACTGGTCAACCTCAAGAAGCACAAGCTGGGTCATCTGAATGCCAAGCCTTATCAGTGTAACTACTGCGAAAAAGGCTTCACGCAGCTCTCCAATTTCAAGCGGCATCTGCAATCGCACATAAAGGAAGGCGTCGATGTTGACGTGCCTGGTGCAATACAAGCGGCCACGGCACTGGCGCGAGAGCGTCTAGAGGCCGAGCAGAAACCGTAAGATACTCTCACAACTTCACGTTGATAATTGTACTGGTTATTTAACTTTATCTCTAATTTATTGCAGTAGTTTCTTCGAGTGCATGATCTGTCGTGCCATTTTTGAGACGTTTGGGGATTATGAGAAGCATGAGGGCAAGTGCCATGAGGACCATGAACGCACCCAGCTAGAGGTTAATCAAATGTCGCATATGCATGCGGACGACTACTTGCCTATGAAGTTTTCGGTGCCTGATCTGGATACGCACGAGATCATAATTGAGACTACACATTAATGCTACATATACACACACCCACACACATACACACATACCCCGCATACAACATCATCCCAACATCATTAAACAATTATACATCCAATCAAGTGAGAGCAAACATATATGAAAGATGCATCTGCTACGTCAATGAATATGCAGGCCAACATATTTCTTCTTACAAATAAAAATGCAACACATACAAAATGGAATTGTAAATGTTCACGGGCAACTGCATCAACATAGTTGCTAATTGTGTAATTTAAGCGTATTCGCAATGTTCAATTGCATTAAAAGCAGTAAAAAACGAATCTAAACTTTTTAATGTAAAATCATGTGTGAAAATTTATTGGCCGTAAAGATTTAGGGCTTTAACTACTCGTTTATTGTGTGATTTTATGGCTATATGATTTTTGCCATTTGATATTGGCACGTCATAAAGACCAAATGGCAAAATTACTCGTGTGGAAGTTTTAAGACGTAGACGTGCAAATTGCCGTTTCATCGGACATTTAAAATCTGGCAAATGTTCTGCGCTCTCACTTGCACAAAGCTAACTTATCGAGCTGATTTTCATTATTCTGCAATTGAATTTTATACCCTGAAGTTAAATATTACAAGAAATACAATTTTATAAGAACTAAATTAGAAGCCAGGAAACGCTTTTAAATGAAATAGTCAGATTTAACATTTAAAAATATTGAAAATAAATCATTTTACAAATTAAAAATAAATTATGTGCCAAATTAATTAATTACGATATTGGAGAAGGTGTATTTTTCTCTGTCAAAGCTTACAGATCAATATAATATGCATCGATTCTCAATGGCAAAAAAGCTAATTAGTGTCACGTACTTGTTTACGTGGTTGGATACAGCTTTGGTATTACATAGGATTATTTATCAAGATGCGATCTTTATTGCCCTGAGATGACAGTTGTACCTAAATGATGTTACTGTGCGTTTTCCTAGTTTTTGCTGCGTTTGCCAGGCAGTACAGTCAGTAAATCAAACTATTATGCCGCCACGTGGTTTCACTGTCGCCCAGTCAGTTCCATAATATTTCATGCTCCCTTCGCCCTCATCCTTTTGCAATCGTCGTCGCCTGGGCGTCGTGTGTGTGCCTTCAATTGGCATTCAGTTGCTTAAATAGCCGCCTTAATGTCCGTCCAGACAAATGGACCACATTAATTATGGCGGACCGTGACATTTGTTACAAATTTATTATGAAAATGCTTGGTTGGTCAGCCTCGACCACAGTTTCAGTTACTTTCACAATTTCATTTAGCTGCAAAAATCTCTTAAGCGATGCGCAAATAAATGCAGCTTTTGTGTTTTAAATTCAATTCGTCTGAAGTAAATACTCATATCGCCCAGCACTGTAGGTAGCCGTATGGTGCTTTGTGTGTTTTACACACAACAAATATTTGCACATTCAGATTGTGTGGCCATCGGGGGCGGGCTCTGGCGCATGGCCGGTGATTGGGCGAGAGGCTGAGGGGCTGAGCCGAGGGCAGCAGGCAAATACGCGTAATCAAGCTGGAATGCAAAAGCATTTAGGGCACTGCAGCACAATGCACGCTGACGTCATCGTTAATGCGTTGCTGAGTTTTAACATGGCGCTTAATTCACGTCGCACGCCCAAGCGCAAACAAAATGGCGGCGATGCGAAGTTGTATTTACAGCAGCGCCCGAAAGCAGGCAACAGTTTTTGTTATTCTCTTTACAAGAGGAAACGTCGTCAGTATTAAATGTGGCGTTTACGCTTCCACGTTAATGAATTCTGAATGAATAATGAAAATATAATTTTTATGATATTTTTGAGCAAAAATCCCATAATATTCCTAATTAAAAAACTGTTTGAAAAAAAATTTAATTCATCCAGTTTAATTGCATTTAGTCATGTTTTGTGCTATAAGCAAATTTAAAATAAATTCGTGATTTTTATTTTAATTTGCGCTGCACACATGCATTTCCATTTTAATTCAACAACTGGCCGCATATAATTCAATTAAAATCAGTTTCGAATACTTTATTGCTGTGTATCCGCCGTTTGAATTACATTTTCATGCTCCAAATTTGATGGCTGTTTTCCCATTGCCATTAACGCTTATGTGGCCAATAGCCACGCCCGCGAACACGCGCGCCCGTTGCCGTTGCCTAAATTGATTTGGCAAATGTTCTGTCATCATCATTATCAGCTTGGCTGGAAAAGTGGCAATGTCATTTTGAAAAGTGGCACCGCAAAATGTAAGCCCCAACACGCAACAACCGCCGCCGGAGACACGCAGCGCAGGCGACAGAAGCAGGCAGGAAACCGAAGACTAGAATAGAAGCTCGGGCGCCAATTGGAATGAGAATGGAAACTGAGGCAGCTGTGGTTGCCATCATCATTTAGCTGTTAGTGGTTGCACATTATGGCTACCTAGTAGCTGCCAACAGCAAACGCCACATGTGCTTCAGTCCATTTGCCGGAGTCAAATGTTCGAGGAATCAAGTGCAGTTGCAGCAGCCGTTGCTGCAGCAGTTGCTGCTGTTGCAGTTACAGCTGCAGTCTCAGTTGCAGTTGCAGCCACAGCTGCGGGGCACTTTAATTCGCCATTAGAGGAACGGCAAATTGGCTTTGCCGCAACGTAATTGAGTTTTACGTTGCTCGATGGGTTAACCGAACGGCCAACTGACACCAAGAGCATTTGTGCACAGGACACGCATCCGTAGGCGGAAGCAAGCAAACAGCAGGAAACCAACGACTAGTACTAATGTAATGCAATTCACTTTTATGGCCAGCTCTGTATTTAACTATGTATTTCCTACATATATACTCAAATGTAAATATCATGCGATTTTCATGGCCTGAAAAAACAGGCCGAATTTAAATAAACAAACTGATTCTCGACACATTTATAAACAGATACGCGCATGTATGTGTGTGTGAGTGTGAGTGTGTATATGTAAGCCATAAGCCAAATGAAGTCATTGCTAAGCTGTCGTAGAAACTGTTTTTATACCCCGTAACCATAAAGTTGGGCAAGCAGTGTATTATAAAGTTAAATGCGCTTAATCGGCTGAAGGAGGATTTGATCCCAAAAGGTGTTAGTGCGGTGAGCTACAGGAGAGCGTGTCTGAATTAGTTTCATAAGGAGTCTGTCCCCGAATCGATCAACGTGTTAGGGTATGTCGATTCTCACATGTCATACAAAACTTTTAGTTACTGCAAATCGCTTTACAGGCCATCTGCCAGTCGAGCAGCTCGCTTACTTTTGAATAAACCATTCAGTTTGTTACTATTTGATGATGTTTTCTATTTTTGGCATGCCAGTCACAGCGGATGTTGTTTGTGTCGCCGAACGTGACACAGCCGTGTGGATGGCCCCATCGCATCGAGAGGCGTATAAACATGTCCCCCCCCAATTGGAGCAGGGGCGGCATATGCAGATGTCTATTAAGCACGCAAGTCGCTTAAACTAACGCGTTGTCTTCCAGCCAAACAACAGCGGCTTAAACATGACAGGTTAATTTGGAAAATGGGCTCAAAGGCAGGCCGTAGACATTGTGTGCGACTTCAGGCTAGGACAGCTCCACCTCAACGGGTGTCAACAGCGACAGAGGACAGTTGAGTTGTTAAGTGTTTGCTTGTTCAAGCACACACAGGCGCAGCAACAACATAAAAGGTAATCAACTTGGCCTCTACTGTTATTGTTATATGTTGGCTTTAGTTGACTTTTAAATGGGTTCCAATTGGGGGCCAAATGCGAGTGTTCTCCAGTTGGTTAACTAAACATGGCAATCAGTGTACGGCCTTTAAGATAATCAGTTTCTGTTTCCATTTCGGTTAGAGTTCGTTGAGCTGCCGCTGCCCAACTTGTTGGCTTTTGTTTTTGTGCCTTGGACCAAAATGAAGATAAATGTTTGTATGCGACGAGCCCAGAATGGCCACAAGTTATGCTCAGATAACTAATGGAAATGCCAGGGCGCCTAAATGCTCACCAAAAATTTGAGTGGCTTAGTTGCCTGGCCAGTTTGACAGGGCTTTAAGGCAGCCGGGTTGGCTGGACGCATTTAAAGCGTCAAGCTGTTGCCCCCAATATCAAAATTAGAAATGCAAATCAAACTGTCCGATCTGGTCGGTTCCGGTGCTGGACTGGATTTGCCTTTGGCTTTCATGTGCTCAGTGCTCGCTGGCGCACCCAATAGCCAGGGGGTCGCCTGCCAGGATGTAAGGGTAATGCGCAGAATGTCGGGCATGCATAAATTATTGGGCGTGTTCTTTTTGTTGCTGCTGTAAATGTTGTTGCTGCAGTTATCAAATGCATTTCATGCACAAAATTAAAGCTCTGGCACGCTTTTCAAATGCTGGCTACAGAAAAACTGCGTCTGATTGAATTGAAAAATGCAAAAGCAGCTACTTAAATATACACTGAGTGCTACTCTAATGTCCTGCGCCAGCACATCAAAGGACAATACTCGTTTCTCGCTTAGCGCTTGACCCTGCTCTTAAGTAGAGCTGGCCGCGTGTTTTGTGTTCTCCGAGTACCATCAACGTTATTGTGCTCGTGCAGTATTTTACACAATTGTTTATAGTTATTTCGAAGAGCGAACTGAAAGCTTTGTTGTTGGGGCCATACAGTCGTGTCAAAAATATTAGACACACGTCTAGTCGGCAGACAGATAGAAGGCTAATATTTGATTTATTTTCGTGCGTCTCTCTTCTCGTTTTCCTTTCAAGTATTCAGCACGCGACCCTCTCTAATCCAAACGCCAAACTGAAGCAACAACTGTCGCTCGTTTGTTATATAAATATTATATGAGTGTGCGAGTGGCTCCGAAATATGCAACTGTTGAATTCTTGTGTTTATTTGCCATGGAGATTTGCACATAAAGCACGCAGCAGTCGAGTCTCTTATGTTTGTTATGGCAGTGGCTTAAGTGCTGCTGAAATAAATTAGACAGCGCTGTAGATGGACTGACAGAGCGACAAGCAAATTGCAAAATTGCTAATAAACAATCTCTTATGTTGTGCACATGTCCTGCATTTTATAATAACATATATGTGCTCGGATCTTATGGCTCATCCCTGGCTTCTTGTCAGCTGCAACAGCTAACAACATTTTGCACTCTCATGTACACAGCTGCTGACTGCTGTTCAAAGCCTTTTTGTTTCCGTATGGCTGGTAATTTGTTTCTATTGTTTGCTGCCTTTATAGTTAATTAATGTTGCTTGTGTACACACACACACACACACACATACACACATACAAGCACTAACTAACAATCTTTAATACTTTGCTGGTTATTTCGTATGCATGCCAGGACGTTTAATAACTAAAACAATGTTATAAGCAGCATATGAAACTTCAACTGCGTCTTTGTCTTGCCAACTACAGCAGCTCCTGCCACTCCTTGCAGTCCTGCTCCTGTGGAAGCAGCAGCTGCAGCAGTTGCTTTTCAGCATAAAGTCAATTTGTAGTCGGCAGTCCATTGTGTATGCAGCTGCATTGTATATTGCAAATTATGTTTATCAAGTAAGAGAAAAAAGCTGAAAGAGCAACAAACTACAAAGTCACGAATATAAGATACTCTCACCTCAAGCATAGGTTTTTAAACTTTGTTTTAGTGTGTAATCTATTAGAAAATATAATCAATTAGAAACTTCTTTTCTACTTAGTTAATAGTCGTGGCTAGTTGGTTAATAAAGCGCAGTAGAGACTTTTTAATTATATAATATCGTTTCAAAATCATTCCAGAGAGTCGAAACTTTAAATTTAAATAAAATAGTTTTATTAAAAGTCATCTTAAAATTCCTTTATAAACGCCAGACTGAGTTTTCAAATAAAAATGAATTTTTATATTATATCCCTTATCCAACACATTTATATATAATATTTAATCTAT
Source organism: Drosophila sordidula (assembly GCA_035047465.1). Taxonomy (NCBI): domain Eukaryota; kingdom Metazoa; phylum Arthropoda; class Insecta; order Diptera; family Drosophilidae; genus Drosophila; species Drosophila sordidula. The sequence goes on from JAWNPQ010000131.1 coordinate 2,533,737, forward strand.
ACAATATGTCACCTTTGTCAATGTGTCGCACAGTTCTTGACCATATTAAAATACCTCCAGCCAGGCTATACTCTGCATAAGCTTGGTATTTTATTAGAAAACATGCTGGGACTTGCTGCAGCCATACGTATGCTCAATATTGCGCATTCGCCCCATGGCACAGCAGCAAAGTTCAAGTTTTTCATTTACACATTGAAAGTTGTAAATTGACTCGGTAAATTTATTGTGCCCTGTTTGAGTTATATTGGAAATTGATCACTACAAAACTTAGCATATTAACTTTATAGTTACAGTTTCTGTTACTCATATGAAACTTGAGAATTTATAACTTTTTTATTGTGGTCATATATTGATTAATTTCAAAGAACATATGGCGTGTGTTATTGCCTAATCAAAAGCTAAAGGGACCGACGCCCCTAGGTGCCAAGCATATAACCTTGACGCCAAGAAGCTGCCACACCCACGAAGCCAGCCGCAACGCCCCCTGGCAACCTGTTCATATTGATTACCCGAAGCGATTGCGTTTGCCACTGATTTGCATTTAAAATGAAGGCCGCGGCAAAAATTTAATATGTATTCAAATACGCTGCGGCATCTGAAAATATCAAATTTGTGCCCCACTGCGGGAGAGAGCGCCGCCTGCCCCTTGCCGCTGCGGCAAGACACAGACTGCGCCCTGGTTGCCACATCGCACTAATTAGAAATGACTTTGCTGCGTATTAATGTCCCATTAAATATTTCATTTGATTTGTTTTGGCTGTTATTAAAATTCAATTTCGACTGTTTACGTTCTATTTTTGGGCCTGTTTACACACAGAATTCGTGAGACGCAGCTCTTTTTACCATAATTCGAAATAAATTTGTTACGCCCATTTAACGTAGAATACAAGGGATAATACGGGGCCCTGCATATGCGCTCTTCTGAAGCGGGGGCGCACAGCTTACGGCCAAGATTTATGCCCCGTGGCAGACTCTTATCTATTTGGGTTGGCTTAAACATAAACAAAAAGCATACGCCACGCAAGCAGCGCCTAGGTAAGCTGCTTGGCAGCTGCCAGCTGGAAGCTGGCAAACATTTCAATTTCGGGGCCCGCAATTGTTGCCACATTCGGCAACACTCCACAGTTCATTGTGCGGCAAGCGTTGGCTGATTGCCGCAAATATTTTACAGCTGTCTCAGCTGACAGCAGCCAAAGGAGCACTCTCAGCTGTAGCTGACGTCCTGCTAAATGTGTGCCGTTAGCGGGGCCACAAAAAAAAAAAGCCAGCGCTTAAATGTCGTATAAAAATATCAATTGCCGCAGATAAATTATATAAAAAGCCGCATTTCATTTATTTAAATTTATCTGCCTTCGCTTAGCTGAAGTACAAAATCTCGGCGGCTTTACGCATCAAACATTTTCAGCACATTCAAATTGGAATAGGAGCTGCGGTTGTCGTTCGTGTGGCCCTTTGAAGTTGCCGGGGTCGTCTGGCTTGGGAATTGGGCGGATAGCGAACATATGCGAGTGCTGCTCCATTTGTATCATTTATTATTGACTGCCGGTCAACTTGAAATGCCGGCCGACAGGCGAGTTAATAAGATGCGGGCGCACTGATGGACACTATCCTGGGACCCACATTTGATTGCCTGGCCACCGTTGGGCAACTCTTCGGGCTGCTGGCAACACAACAATGGTTTCAGCTGTTTGCACAAAGTTTATTTAGCTTAAATTCCTTAACCCTGTCATCTGGTTCCCAGCCACATTTCAGTCCTCACGCGGTCTGCCCCGCACAAATGCTCAAGTGAGACAAACATGCTAAATAGCTGCGCGTATTTAACACTAAAAATGTTGCACAAATTGTTTAACAGCTGCAGTTGGCGCTGCCTCCAACAAAGGAGAAGGGCGCAAAGGGCCAACAACAACTAGAATGGGGAAACAACAACAGCAGAAAGTATGGGGAAGTAAATACTGTCAGGCAAAAGGAAAAGCAAAAGCAAATGATTTATATAGAATTTCCAATGTTGAATGACATACAATGAAAATACCCCTTCAGAGCTTACAAGAAGGCCAGGGCATATATTTATTTTCAATTTCAATTCAGACTCAAATCCACTTTTAGAGCTACTTTAAAAATACAATTATGATAATTTGTATCTTTAGCTTTAGCGATTTATTCAGACATGGCAAACCCAGCGGACACTTTGCCTACAGGGTATGTGGACACAGAAAGTTTTGTTACAAATTTTCCAAATTAAAAGTTCCAGGGTGTACCCCGGCCAGCAGGGGAATTGCTGCGAGGAGCAGCGGAAGAGCTGTGCTGGGACCTAAAGACCGGAGCTTGATCCCGCCGCCCCATCCCCAGGCCCGGCCAATTCAACCCAGTCATGCAGTTAAGCAAACAAATTCTCGTGTGGGCGTCGCTGGGCGTGGCAGTGCAGAGAGTTTTTGGGCTTTGTACATTGTAGATTGCACGTTGTTCGTGTTCGTCTCCGGGCGTTGAAACTGGCGCCGTTTCCCATCAAATTGGCACCGTCACAATTTATGCCAGGCGCCTTTCCTTTCCCCCCCCCCCCCTCTGCAATATTCCCATTGGATTTTTTATGCCCCGCGAAGGTTGCAACTTTGTCGATTTGTTCGCATCACTTGCAACGGGCGCTTGATGGATTTAATTGCAGGTTGTGTAATGTTGATTGGCCGAGAGAACTGGCCTGAACAAACGTTGTTAGTAATTTACATCAGTAGCGAGCGCGTCAGAGGTTCATGTTTAATATTTAACTGCAATTTGCATATTTAACTTGTTTCCATTCCGCGTGTAATGTGTATTTAATGAGCTCAAAGTGAAAATGCGGCAACTGCAAATGAAACGAGTGCGAAAATTGCGACAGACAGCAGAGAATATGTAAATTGCTTAATTGTTTACTATGGAGCAATTGAATTTGTTTCATCAATTTAATTTGTATTTAATTTAATTTCTGAATAATTATGAAATTAACGACTTCAACAAATAATGAATTTAATAAAAATGTGAAAATGGAAATTCGTTTAATTCAACAGCAAACTATGCAATTAAATCTAATTAAATTAAGACAGCAAATCAATATAATTTTAAATGAATCACAAATGGTAGTCTATTTGCTATTTAAATTAATAATGTACACAGATAATTATCTGGCTCTCTGCTCTTGTTACATTTTCAGAACTTTCTTTTGTTATGGCTCCTAAAATAGCTCAACAAACAATTTCAGGTGCAACTTTTTGCTTCCTGCTGCTGATAACGTTACAGGGGAAAAACTTCAAAAGCCTAGCGGACTGGCTGGAGGCGCCCATCTTCGAGCTGAGCGGCGCCATTCCGACTCGTTGGAGCACACTTGAGACAGGTAGCAACAGGACATACAGGCAGGCTGAAGGAGCAAACCTCATGTTTGTGCAGATACACAGATCGTAATTCTGTGTGAGCAGGCAAGCGAAAAACTCAACTTGCAAGGGCAAAAGCCACAAGGGACAAGAGCATCCAAATGCCATACACAAATATGCACGAGCAACTTTTATGAGAGCCCTGCAACTCGAGCTGTCTTCCAACAATGGCCAATAAGCAATGACAATGCCAGAAAGCAAGTGCAGCTAGAAACAGCTGCCTGCCCGTATCGTGCCCTGACCGACAGCCAGTTGCTGCTCTTGGTCACGTCCATGGCTCCGGCTCCGGCTCCGGCTGACTGAGAGCCGGATGCCAACGTCAATGCCGAACACTTTATCAAAAGTGCAGAGCGCATAAATCAAATTGTGCCCGCAGCAGTTGCACCAACTGACACTCGCATATGAATGGCTGAACTCTGCCCCCACCCGAAAATGCAATCAATGTTCGATGGGTTAACCATTAAAAATGCCTGGTTAAGCAAGTGATTGCTCCGAGTGCAAACGCTCCAGCATGAGTTGTGGCCAGCGAGAGTTTAAAATGATGAATAGGGCAGCAGCTTCTGTTTAAGGTACCAGAACGGGCTCATAAATCATTTCATTTATATAAAAGTATGATAAGTTTAAGTTTGCGAAACGTCATAAAATGATTATACAAGAAATTAACAGGGGCAGCTCGCATTAACATTGTTTATGTTCTGTTAATGACTGTTAACTTGACAGTGGCAAGAGTGATTGTTATTAGATATTTTAATAACTTTAGATAAGGCTAATACAATCCATTAGCAGACACATACAGCATAAAGTGTTATGCGGTAACTAAGTAACATTCAATTAGCAACAAGAAATTAACAGGGGCAGCTCGCATTAACATTGTTTATGTTCTGTTAACTTGACAGTGGCAAGAGTGATTGTTATTAGATATTTTAATAACTTTAGATAAGGCTAATACCATCCATTAGCAGACACATACAGCATAAAGTGTTATGCGGTAACTAAGTAACAGTCAATTAGCTATAGGAAGGAGCACATACACGCCTCGCATCCCTGATTATCTTATTACCAGGTAAAGCGCCTTTTCATTAAGCTGTTATTCAATTAGCTTCGCTTTTGGCAGCAGCTCTTTAACAAAGTTATGGGTGGCCAAAACTCGTTTATCTTCTTTTAAAGGACAAAATCCCAGATTGGCATTCGGGCTCGTAGTAAACAACTAGAAATGACTTTGCGTTTTTGACAATGGGGCGCCGAAAAAGTTTTTTTTACTGTTGCCTGTCAACTGCACAAACACACCCGCACACCCACACGCATATACACTGGCGAACAAGGTGTTAAATATTTTTTGGGTTTTTTTTTTGTTGGTGCCGCTGCAGAAATCATTTTACAGTCTGCCTCATGTGGTGAGCGGTGCACAAAGGGGCCTCCAATTTGGCAGCTCGTCAGACAAAAATCCAGTTTAAAGCAGCGAATTGTGAAGCTGGTTACATTTCATTAGCCCGAACATTTCAGACACAACTTCAGCTGGCAAGTGCCATGAATATGCAAATACGCGATGCAAAGCTGCGAACTGGCAACTGTCAGTTTTTGGGTTTTGCTGACTGAAACTGTGCACTCGCATTCGCAATCCAAAACTCAAATTCAAATTCAAATTCGACACTTTTTTCGCACTAAGCTCGTCAACGCGCCGCGCGCCTGATTAGCTTCATTATGCAGCATTTTCGAAAAGCCATTTTAAGCTGCGCTGCGTGTGTGTGTGTGTGTGTGTGTGTGTCAGTGTGTCGCGGTGTGTGTCGCTCTTTGAAATTTAAAACCATGCCAAACTGCTTAATTAGTATGCATGTCACAGGCGTGCGAAACGAGCGCCACGCCAGCTGCTGCGACAGCTTACAAAAGGCTCAATGCCAATGCCAAACGCTCGCACACACACAAACACACACACACACACACACACCGACACACGCACACGGCGGTGTGTGCTGGCCAGAACAAAGTTTTTTTAGTGGCTGACCATAAAGTGCTGTAATTGCGGCAGGTAATTAACTAGTTAAACTCAAGCAAAGCGTGTGGCACGTTGTGGCCTTAAGGATCTGCGCTCAATTGAGCCTTGACATTGTCACGTTTGCTGTTTAAAAAATGAGGTACGCTGACAGTTAAAGTTGTTGCAACATTATTGGAAATTGACTCGCAAGTGCGACATGCGGCATGTGTGTCTGTGTGTCCTTGAAACAGGCAGACAGGCAGACAGGCTAGCAAAAAAGCTAAGACACACAATGTAACAAAGAGCTAGGACAGGACCTTACCTACGAGAAAATATATTAGGCGGGTGGCAACACAAAGTACGGCGAGGCAGCAACACTTGCGACCTCAAGCGGATCAAGCAGCCCTCGCAAGGGGCTTAGATTAATGTTTTTAGCTGCAGACACAAAAGGATTTTTGATAAATGATGTACCATTCTTACAGGCAGCTCAAGTTGTTGTACTTTAAAGCACATGCACTCAAACTAATTGCCAGCAGCCAGCAAAGCTCAATTGCAATAATTGGCAGTGCGGGTGTGTGTGTGCATGTACAGCTGTACACACACACTCGCACACTCACACACAGATGTCTAATTGCTGTTGGCCAAAAACTAATTGACATTTGCAACGCAGACAGGTGTCCCATATCCGAAAGGCCGATGCAGGACGAAAAGCAAACACACTAGCTGGCCAATGCGCAGGACCTGCCTGGCCAGCTGGGCCCGTCAAACTGCCTAACAAAACGGGCGACAGGTTGAAATGCGATAGTGCCCGCACTGACCAGAACCAAAGCATTTCACATAAATGCCATATTAAAGTAATTAAGTGGCACAATAACTCTGATATCCCGTCCCAAACCCGTGCGTGTCGTTGCCAGGACACTCATCGGGATTGCGAGGTCTCGTTCGCATTTTTGCCCTCACAGGCAAATTGCCTTATTGACTCATTAGCCCAGTTTTGAGTGTCATTAGCAAGGTTTTCGTAGCTGCCAGCCAAAAATTTAATAAAAACAGCAAGCAAATAAATTTACATAGAAATGTGAGGGACACAGGACTAGGTCGAAGGAGCCAACACAATGCCGTTGGCCATGACAATGTATGCATAATCTTATCGAATGATTTAATTCCACTGCTGCTGGGGCCGCCGCCGCTGCTGCCGCCGCTGCTGCTGCTGCTGGTGTCCCTGTCAGTGGCAGGCTTTTTGCCATTTAGCTTTTGTGATGCTTATCGTGTTATCCTGCGCCCGGCCGCACAACACACAGCCACTATTGTCAAGCAAATGAGCTGGGTGTGTGCTCGGCACTGGTCCTAAGCTGCCTCAGCCAATTACTTTCATTTTTTTTGCCGGTCCGCTGTCATGGTGATTATGAGGGCGCATTCAGTTTACAGTTTTTACTTGCTTTTCGGGCCATAAACAGTTTTATATGCAACCCAAAAACACTCAAACACTTGATTCGATTTACCATTTGTCGCTTCAATTATTTATCAAGTGCGAGTTAAAGCAGACGCAAGTGCTTTTTATGAACAATTATTTCCTTTGATTTCGGGCTGCTCACAAAAGCATGCTACGCTTTTTTATTTTATGCGACGCTTGTTAGTGCGCTATGCTTTTTGACAACCGTCGACTGTAAACTCTTCTCATTAGAAATTGATATGGAGCTGACAACTGCCAATCGCCATTTTATTTTACTTAACTGATTTTCACTTCTCTTTTTTCGCCGCCTTCTGCTTTGTTTGTTTTGTGCTGTTGATTGCGCAAATCCCAGGCGACACTTCTGGGCCATGGCTGCAACTGTTCCACAAAAAATTGCGAATTTTTCACGCTTCTAACAGAGCTACCCCACTGTGGTTGTTGTGGCCCTTGTATTGCACAATGCGAAAGTAGCTTAGTGCTGTTGTATCCAAACTGCCAGCCGGTCAGCGGCTCCCGGAAAAAGGCTTAGCGTTTAACGGGCAAAGCGGCTGGCGATAAAAACCACTTTGAGCCAAGTCGTTTGCAAATGGATTTTGTGTTATGTGGCCTGAGGGTCTAAAAACAACTTGAAAGCAATGAGAAATTGACAGCCGGCATCCTTAGCATACCAACTGCGAGTCGACGTCGTGCTTAAGGCTGCGCTTTGGCCACTCATTATGGCCAACTAAGACCCAATTTTGCTGTGTGGAAATTATGAGAAATAAAAGGTTAAGCGAACAGCGATCAAAATCAACAATTTTAAAGCCACAAATATGCTGAATATATTGGGGGTTGGGGCCCGTCTGCGCTATAAAAAGCTCAAAAGAAGCTTGTCATGAGTCAAGTATCAATAAAGGTCGTGTAAGCCGCAGGAAACCAAACGAAGCGGCGAAAGGTCCATGCAAAAATATTAAACAAAAGGCCAAAACTGAGCAGTCGCAGTGCAGCTCGACTACAACTTACCCTGTACGGCGCAACGCTATCAATAAAACAACAGCTATTCTATGCTGTTTATATACCCGCGACCCTTTTGCACATAAAAAAGCCAAGGCGACAACTCGGCCCTCTCGCAGTACAGGGGTTCTTTTACTGCGCATATAACTAAAAATTTGCTTTGTGCGCTCGTAAAACTGGCAGAAAAAAAAAGAAGAAAACTCACCGAACCCAAAAAAGTGAAGGCCAATGCCGGCAGCCGCCACCCGCTGCCGTGGCGGGTGGCGGGCTGAAGCGGTTACACAATTTAAATTCAAATACAAACGCAACGCGTCAGTCGTAAACTTAAATTCATTTCAGTTCTGAAGCGCTCGCTCAGTAACCGCAGCAGCGAGTGCGCATGGGATTCGGGATGCGGCAAAGGACATTGTTTTCTTTGCGAATCAATTATAGCTACAACTCCGCCGAGCTCACACTCAAACTCTCCCACACACACACTTTGTCTCTGCCGAGTCGCCTGCTTGCTGCCTGGGAGCGAGTTTTGATTAGCTTCCGCCCACGCAGCTTGGCGGACATTTGACGTCAACAGCGGCTCCGTGGCGTACCCGGGCGCGGCTGCATTGGCATGTGGGCCGCGAAGCTCGCTTCGAGCAGGTAATAAAATAATAAAATGCTTTTCTGCCCCGATTTTTGTCTTTGCTCGTCGCGTTGTCTTAAATTTCTGTCAACTCGGCAGACTTTTCGCTGTCATGACAGCCGTTTAATAAGCAGCCGAAAGGAAAAACAAAAACAGTAGAGCAATCAACTGACGGCATCGGCAAAGCCAACGCGATGATTGCCCATATCAAACTCTGTGTAGTATTTGCCCAGGAAAACGTCGCCCAGTATCCAGAGCGGTCCGCTGGGCGAGGGCAAGTCCACGGCTATGAAGGCCGAGGCGCAGATGGTGCGATCCACGAAGATGTCGCGGAAAACATAATCCTCGCCCTTCAGCTCAAAGCGACGGCCGCCCAGGGTGAAGCTCAACGTGGGCAGCTGCGGCACCTGATTGCACGGCACGGAGAACTGGCCGTAGGCGGCGGGCGTGCCGCCAATCGATTCGTTGATGAGTATCGCCTGCTCGTAGGGCACGGCCAGGAACGAGGTGCCCGTATCGATGATGACCTGGCAGCCGTTCAGGCACAGCTGCAGCTGGCCAATGCGCGCCGTCTCCAGCTTGACCTGCCAGTAGGCGCGATGCGTGACCGGCACGTAGGTGAAGTTGCCGCGATAGTAGCGCGAACTGGAGCCGCCAAAGAAGAGGAAGCCGCCCTGGGGATGGCTCGCCCTGCGGTTCAGATACACCGAGAAGACGGGACGCTTCAGCAGATTCTGCTCGACGATGGCATAGAAGGGCGGCTTGATGTTCTGTATGGAGATGTCGCGATAGGCCAATCCGAAGATGCCGTCGAACTTGGCCGCCAGAAAGATGGGCCCCGGCATATCGGTGGCCTCCGCAAACGTTTGATTCCGTATCTCCAGGCCCGCCACGCGCACCGTGTCCTGCGATAGGTAGCCCGCCAGGCTGCCGGACCCATACTGTATGTCAAACTGCTTCCCATTGGCAGCGTAGCTGCGCGAGTGCTTCGAGTTGTAGCGACTGTGGATCTGGCAGGCGAGCTTCTGGTAGCACGACTCCGAGGGCACCCACAGGTTCGCGGAGCCCGTGTCGAAGATGACGTTGAACGTCTGGGCGGGTGTGCCGATGCTAATGGGTCCAAAGTACTGCGCATCCAGGTAGTTGCTCAGCGGCACGCTCTTCACCTCGCTCTCGCGTGCCTTGGTGCTGTACTTGAGGCGCAGTCGTTCCATGCGAATGCCGAACTGTTGGAAGCGGTGCCGCACCGAGGGGAAGCGACGCAGGGGCACGCGAAACAGTTGTGTGCGGCGACCAGCCACCAGCAACAGGGGCAGCAGCAGCGACAGCAGCAGCAGCGGAGACAACGGCAACTTCATAATGCTATCAATAAATGCGGCAACAGCTTTGCAATACTTATAGTTATTGTTGTTACTCCCCTTGCTGGCAGCAAAAGCAGCTTCGTTTCGAAGCTGATACGCTTGACTGTTGCCTTGTTGTACAATAAATTGAACTTAAATGCTGTCAAGGGCTCCAATTTCCATGCATAAAAATCTCACTTCAAAACGTAATTGGAAATGTGAGCTCTGCGTGAGAGGCGTACCGTAAAAGGTAAAAATTAAATTCATGGTACTTGAATTCGTGTGGGGCGAAAATACGTTTGGGTATGAGAAAGCGAAAATAAAAGTAGGCGTCTACGCTCAATTTTCTTGACAAGCATTTCAAATGTTGTTGTTGTTGTTGTTGTTACTACTGTTTTGCTATGCTCGATTACGCCAAAGGTGACTACCGAGTCATGATCTAGTCATAATCAATCAACCAAATGCGAGAGTGCGTTACTCATACGCCCCGTTAGCAAGCACAGCTCAAGTTCAGTTTTATGTAGCATACTTTCTGGGGCCGCGGAAGAAATCGTTGACAGATTACGGCCAGAAATCAAGTCTTGATTGCGATATATTTTGATGTTAGCTGTAAATAAATGACTGAACTGGCCAACTCCGACACTTTTGGGCCATTAGCCACAAAGCATGCCAATCAAGTCAAGAGCGTCAGGGCTGTAAATCACGCGTTCGCCTCGTAGAGCGCTGACAAATGTGTTGCAATTAAAATGACACTTCGGCTAATGCGGCAAGAACAACAGCAACAACAACAGCGAGGCCAAACAACAACAATAGCCACCCGCTGCTGCTGCTGGTGCCGCTGTCAATGGCAGCACTTACCACACCTGCCACACGGCTAATGGCCAAAAGCTAGACGGCAACAACACCTTGCGCTTGTATTGTTAGTTGCTCTGGGCCGCTGAGGGCTTGCCAATATTTGAGCAGACACAATTAAATATGTATTCCGCTTGGTATTGACATGGCGCACTGTTTGCGTTGGCCTGGCCAACAAGCCTTTGATGTGCACCTACCAGCTATTTAATTGACAGCGTACAGTGGCCCGAAAAAAATGAAGGTAAATTTGGCGCAAATAATATTAAGTTGTAATTGAAATTGCATTACTGCCATTAGCAGCTGCCCGGGCGTCAACTTGAAGCTGGTCTCATTGAATTAAGCACAGGACAACAGCGGCCAAAGTTTTGGCCAGGAGAAGTTGTCAGTTTAGTTTAGGCCAAAAGTTTTCAACGAGTGTCAAACTCAATCCAACAACAGTTACGGTTGTGTGTGTGTGTGTGTGTGTCAACACTTGTTGCCTTATGCAAACCGTATAAAATAAAAAGGTAAAAGGCTAAAATTAAACGAATTTGAAACCGGAAATTACGAGGCAGCATTTGTATCTTTTGATGCTTTCAAATTAAGTTTGCCCAACCAAACGAAAAGTTTTTTACGCTATTGAAATTGGGCAAATATGAGTATTACTGGCTTGTACAGTTGTAGGTAACAAGCAGAAGGAGACATTTCGTTCGCAGATATGACCTTATTTGGCCAAGATATGAAGGTTTTACTTATTGTAATAAGCTATAAATGGCTATATCTCGGCCAAATGAAGTGCAATATCGGAAAGATATACCTCTTTCGACTCGTATACGTCTATAGAATCGATCGCCACTCAAAATTTTTGATTTCAGAATTTTCGCCATTTTGGCAAAAAAAAGTGATGTTACCCCTTGTCATTTTTGTCAAATTTGGTCAAAATTTAGAATGGGGATTTTTTAATACCAATCGGAAGTCCTGATTCACACGAGTCTAAAAATGCATATCACTCGAAGATATGACCTTATTTGCCCGAAATATGGAAGTTTTACTTACTGTAATAAGCTTTGAATGGCTCTAACTCGGCTATATGTAGTCCGATATCGGAATGATATATCTCTTCTGACTCGAAAGTATTTTTTTAATACATACATAGAGTATTTCAGTTTTAAGAGTTTTTTCTAAGCATATATATATATTTTTCTAAGCTTGCTATATTCATTAAGGTGAAGTTGAAGAGATTTAGGGTATTTCGTAGTCCCTAAAGAATTCTGTTCATTTCGTGTTCATCTTTCTGTGCAAAGTGGGTTTATAATGTGCCACATGCCACAGTGAAAGATGCTGCAAATTTACAGCTGCTGTTGGGCGGACTAAAAGTTCTTTGGGCCCTGCACTTGGCTTTTTCCCAAGGCGTTCGCTTTGTTCGGCTTGTCTTGGTTTGGACAGCATATAAAACTGCAAGTTCATGCCACCGACCTGCAGCGAATTTGCAACAACGACAACCCTGATAACAGTAGCAGAAGTGCCAACGAAGTCTAAAGTGCTCGTATTTGAGATTTAGTTTTGGGCTGAGCTTTGACGTAAGCCCCGAAAACCAATTAAATGACCAAGAAAATAAAATATACAAAACTTTATCCAAAGAGCTCACGCTGCCTGCCACATTCCGCGCCCTCTCTTCACTCTCTTTATCTGCTCTTTTATGCTTTTTGTGTATGTGCCTGTATTTATGTGTTTTTTTTTTTTTTTTTGTAAACTTAGCCCTTGTGTAGCATAGCCGCACAAAGGTTTGCCCAACCAACCCCTTAAAAACATGGCCAAGTTTTCAATGTACACGGAAAGTTCGAACTGGCTTCGTCCCCGCTGCCGACTTCGCCGCCCGCTGACGCCTGTTTGGATATCAGATAGCAGCGGGCCAAGCAACAGGCCTAAAACAATATTTTAGCCGCAAACTTTGTAGATACACGTAGAGTGACTTGTTGCCCCATGAAAAATCAAAAACAAGCCGCATTATAAATGGCCCAATTAGTGGTTCAAGCAGGTTGCAACATTTTTCCACTCGCTTGCTTCCTGCCCCAAAAATAAGTTACTTTAACATCGCGCAGAAAAGCATGCTACAAATTTAGCTGCCAGGCATTTTCCCAATGCGGTCGCCTTGTATTATCCTTGAATTCCCGTGTACAACTCCTTTCTGTTTCTCCAGCTGTTGCTGCTGCTGCTGATGCAAATGTCGCTGCAGCTGCTGCGTAATATGAATATATTGCGAAAGCTGCGAATAACAGGGGTAAAAGTGTCCTGAAATAAAGCACCCAGTTGCATTAAAGTGTCAATTTCTGTTTTCTTAATGGAGCACAACAGCATCAGCTGCAGCAGCTGCTTTTACTCTTGACTGTGCTCCTTGAGCAGCTCAGCCGAGTCGCCTGTTTATGATAACCCGCCAGCAACACTTGAAAGCTTATTGAATTTTGAATTGCTCTAACGCTCAACCACTCGCAACTGTGCGAAATTCCTGCAGAATGGCATTAACGTTTAATTGCATAATTACACACCATTTATGGGGGAATTAACACGAGCAACTTTCTGATTGCCAATAACTCAATTTTATAGTTTAAAATAGATTAAATGTGCTTTGTAGTTGTCGCTGTTTCTGCTGTTGCGGTACATGTTTATGCTGCCGCTGGGTTGGGCTTAGCTGTTGCTGTTGCTTAACTGCTTGAGCTGCTGCTGTTGCCCATCATTTTCTAGTTGTTGATGTTGCTGCGGCTGTAATGGGTTGCAGTTGCTAAAGCCTTTTGCTGAAGATAACAATGTTGTTGCTGATACAATAGGTATTTTTGTTACACTGCTGAAAATGTTGTAGTCGTTGAAGTTAAGTATCCTGATGTACTTGATGTTGTTACTGCTGCTGCTGGCCGTCTGCCTTATATAGTTATTGCAGTTGCGTAGTTGTTGCTGTTGTTGGTGTTGTTGCCACAGCCGCTGTTGCTGCTGTTGTTTGCCGTTGTTTCTGTAGGTGTTGCTTGTGCGCAACTTGTGTTGCTATCCTTGTATTAATTATTGCTGTTGTTACTACATCTGTTGCCGTTCTTGCTGCTGCTGCAAGCAATCAATTAAGTAAGCGATTGATCTGATGTCAAATGTTTTGCTACTTTATATTGATTGATTTTTTCTGCTCTTGCCGCTTGAGCAACACAATGTTGCTCAATTCTGTGGAACAGCAGCAACTGGGCTGTAAACGTGGCCCAAATGAAATGCTTGGCAGCCAGCTCAAGTGTAGACAGTTCATGAGTCGGCAACTTGAATGTTAATAGAGTATTAATAGAGGGCTATCATAATAATTAGTATGCATGACAGGCGGCAAAACGATGAAGGGCAGATATTTTATACTCTATAAAGCTAAGCGTAACAGATTTCAGTTTCAAATGAAATATATGCAAAGGGTGGAATTCTGATTTCTTTTCTCCGGTCAAGTCTTTTTAATACAAAGTGCGGCACCCCTTGAGGCGCGCTGGCAATGGATATTGCAACATGGCTGTACGTGCAACTTGCGACACGGGCGTCTTTCAATTTGCATATAGAAGTATATACATATATATTTATATAGAGATACAGATGAGGCAAGGTGAAGTCGCTCGGCGTCTTTCATTGGCGGAAATTGTTTTTTAAACGTTAACGGACAGCGCTTCAAGTTGTCAGCACCAGCCCCGGAGTCGGCAGAAACTTAACGGAAACTTTCTCCACTAATCTCTGGACAGCAATGACATGCTTTTGGCCAGAGAGCAAATATTTAATTAGCTATAACACGGGCTGCGCCTCGGGGACCGTCGGCCAGACAGTTGGCCAGTCAGGCAGGCGACTGGCGCATCCTGTAGCAACGGCCCAGGCACATTTTGGCGGCAGTGAAGCGTGAAACCACATCGAAAGAAATTCATTTTGTGGCCGGGAGATTAAAGAGAATTCCCCAAATGAGTCGACAACTATGCGCAAGTTGTGCGCCCGGTTCACGCTTTAATGCCAGATACTCATCCATAAATATGCGAGTTCAAGCATAATTAAAATGGATTTGCCAAGACGTGCCATAAATCACTGCACTCTTTGGGAGCGAGCGGCCTACATTTCGGCTCTATTAATAAAGCAGCCAAAAGTGCACAGCGAAAAAAGAACAAGGCGCTTTGCTGTTCATTAAAACGCGTAAAGCTGAGGCGTGTTCCAAGAAATAAGTTTCCACCCTTTTGTTAAATCCGTTGGGGTGCATTTTGTAACACTAGATTATGGTTAATAAACGCTTTGCTTCGTTACGGAATTTTAATGATGGAATTTATCTTATAAGAATTCTCCAGCAACTAATTGTAGGTCAACTCTCATTACATCAGTATTAATTTATGTGCACATATTATTCATTACAATCTTCTTAGAATAATACCTCAAACAGAATAAACTTAGTATTGACTTTTGCTTGCCCAATTAAATTAGACTTTGTGTACTTGGAAATTAATTACACAAATATATAAATATAGGAAAAACTCAACTCAGTGCAGAGCTTATTATAGCTGCGTATGTGATATATTCCACTTCGAATTATGCCACAAAATTTCCATTCCTTTGTCGGCAAGCAAATTAAATAGGCTCTCATATTTATGTTATTGTTGAATTTGTATGCATTGAGTTCTACTTTAAAAGAAATGTTGAAATGAAGTAGATTGTCCTTCCTGGAATTCAGTTAATTATTTGGGCTGCTGCTGCTATTGTTGTTGCCTTGCCTTTGTGGCAACACTTTGGTGCCGTCAATTTGTGCGCCCTGCCGCTCGGCTGACCTTTAACATCATTTCGCCTGGCAGCGGTCGAGTGGGTAATGTGACTCACTTTTGATTATGCGGCAACTTAAATTATGCTCTTCGGGCCGCACTTAATTAAAGCGGCGAAAAAATTGTGTGGATCCTCAACAGGCGGCAGCAATTTGAGCGCCTAAGCGACTTTTAATTGAGTTTCATTTCGTACGCGCAATGTTAGCCAACTTTGTTGGGGTAGCACAATTTGGTTAATTAAAACGTTACAATTGGCGTTGGCATTTTTGCGGCATGTTGCTGGCTGACGGTTGCCACTGGTTATCTTTGTGCTGCACCCTGCCACACATTTGGGGCGCGGTGCCACTGTGTGTGGCACAGCCAGGTGGCAAGTGTCCTTGCCATTCGGAGGCAACTACGCTTGACGTGTGCGCTCCAAAGTGCCAAAAGTTGTGCACTTCATCAACTGTGCGGATGTGCCACATCTACGCTAGACGCGCTAGAGCATTGCCAGCTGCCACACACGACTCAATTTGCAATTTGTGGCACAGTCTGTAGAATCTTTATTTATTGCAACTAATTTGCATAAAAAACTTTGCAATTGCCGAAACACATTTCGAATGCCAAAAGCCACTTGGCCACACAATAAATGTTTATGCTGCCGCCCAATTTAAGTATTATTGTTGTTGCTGTTCTGGCTGCTGTTTGCGGCAGTTTAGTGCTTTGAACTTTGACCTTGCGGCATGCACATTAGGTTAAGTACATACAAGTGCCGCGTTCCGAGTTTGTTTTTAGTGTTATAGTTAGCACTCTAATATTGCTCATACGCCACGTCCGCGTTCAATTTCCGGTTAAAAAAAGGACCAAGTATGCTAGCCGGCCAGCAAACCCATGCAATGCATGCATATATTTATTTTTTAAATATATAAAATATTTCATGCACTTCATGCGGCTGCTTCTAGTGGCAATCTCATGTTTTGCATTCATATTGCCCTTTATATATGTACATGGACTACCCCAGCTCGACAGCTCCCTGCCTACATTATACCACACACAAAGGGGATGCATAAAGGGCAGCAGAAAGCATTCCCTAAAATACACAAGTGTACTACATATTTCTTATCGGCATTAACAGCTGACTCGTTTCAGTCATTTCCGGCTTTGTGTAGCCATTGATCTGAGGCTGAGAGCTCTCGTATACTAAAAGCAACTTATTTTTAATTATTATACTCAGTATACTCTCGGTTCAAATGTATATAGAGTTATTAAAGCTTTAACTCGCCTTAGGCCCAACAACAGGGTATCTTCACGCCTGGCAGTCTCCACTTGCTTTCCGCGCTGCACTGTGCTGCTCATGCAATATTTATAGGCACTGGAATTTTATTGTGGCTGTGCAATGCATTTTTATGGCGTCTCCTCCGCTGCAATGGTTTATTCATAAAGCCTCGGCCAACAACTCGTGGCCTGCAACATGCCAGCTAAGTTGTGAACCACCTTTAATAAAACCGATATTAAACCGCCTAACTGCACCCCGCCTCAATAAACTCATTATACGCTTGCTTACCTTGCGCTTATCCCTAATTAATTGAGGCAGCAAAATGCTAAAGTCAAGGATTCTGGTTAAGTCCTTCTGGGCTAATGTAACAGCGGCTACAATCGCGCTTTGAGCTGCACTCGAAACTTGTTGGTGCCACATAAAACCACAAATTGGCATTCAGTTTAATGGTTCTCAAAACCACAGAGGAAGCTTCGCAAAAATGCAATTAAAAAAGAAAAACAATTTTCATGTTGCTGTTGTCATTGAGCAACTGTTGTTGTGCGCAACGAAATTGCTTTGATGTAAGCCCCCATTCAGTCGCTTTTTTTTAATGTTATGAATACAAGGAAATTAAAATTCATTGAAAAAATTCTTATAGCAACAACACAATAAGCTATAAAAATTAATGATGTTGCCCAGCGAAGAGAGCGGTAACAATAAACTGGTAAAAATTGCGTTAACATCGGAAAAACAAAAAGAAAAAGCAACCTCCAGCCCAAACTCTGTGATTTATTTAAATTATAAACATTATTAAATAAAATGTGTTTACTATATTTTTAATAAAAAATAATAATATTTTACACTCACCTTTTTACTACTACTTATTTCCTATTTAAAATTAAGTGAAATATTTCATAATTTTGTAGCTTTTTATACACTCAAATTTATTATTTATTAGATCTTGAAGTTCGTGTAACATTTATCACTTATACATATATACACATGGATTGGATTAGTTAGTTTAAGGTAGCGCTCGCGTAGATTAAGATTGTATGGCGGAAAACACTTACAACATCCAACAGTTAAAACAGTTTTATGGCTATCTTTCATTCATAATCATAGTAGGGTTAAAACTACAGACATACAGCTATGCGTAATTGGAAACTAATTGTTAACTTATGATCTTCAGCTCCACGTTGTGAATTCGTGTGGATGGGAAAAGTCAAATTAAAATTCAGATCAGTCTCTTAAGATGCTTGCAACTTGCTTGCCATTTGCTAAAATCTTGACTAATAGTTGTACAATTTACAGTTACAATCAATGCCAACAACACCACCTAGGAGACTAAATTTAAGCTAGCATCTGTGTGTGTGTGAAGTTGTGTTTATGGCCATTTAAACGGAGTTCTCCTCGAGTCCTTGCTGCAAGCGAGTAATAAACTGAGCAATTGCAAAATAGATTGTTAATTTCTTGGTTACCTTCATCAGGGGACTGATGGCTCTGGGCATGACGCTCAGTGTGCTGCCCGTGCCAGCGTTGTTGGTGGGCAGCATGTGCAGCGCATTGTTGGAGCCACGGTGCAGGGTCAGCGGTGCATGCTGACCCACCAGCGTGGTGGTTGTGGCCGAAGACACGCACGACTCCCGCTTGCCACGTCCGTAGTAGGAGGTCAAAGGGCTGATAAATAGAAAACTTAATAGAAGCTGCCACTTAATAGTTGAGAGGGTGAACGGAAGAATACACAATGGAAAGTATTTTAGGTGTGTAAAAGTTAAAAGAGTGAAAATTGTTTTTTTTAACACAAAATTGTGTAAGAGGTGTTGCAAAGTAGTTTTTAACATTTTTTATATAACAATAATTTAAGCTGGCTCAAAAGCTGTTAAAGAATTTAATTTCATTAAATTGTATCTTTCCTTAGCATTACTTATAGCAGAAATTTTTTAAACAGATTTCCAGACACAACTGTTCAAGTTTCGTATAAACGAATACCCGAAAAAAAGGAACGGGTTCAATCGAAATATTATCCGGCCATCTGCTCATTAGTGTCTGTCGGGGCCTCATTATGCGAAACAGGTGCGTGTAAATAAAACCGAAAAATTCTTAGACAGTTTTCACTTACCGCATGCTCTCAGCGCGCGGGGAGCCGCCGCCCTTGGAGAAACTTTTTGTAGTATAGCTGCCAAGTTAGCGAGAAGAAGAGTTTTTAAAGTGTGCACACGCATTAAGAGAGATAAGTGAGTGTGTGTGTGTAAGTGAGTGTGTGTGAATAGTTGGAGCCAACTACTTGGAAGTGGGACCCACCGTCGGTTCTGGTTGCGTTGAATGTTGCGCGAGTCCCGCCAGGTGGCCACGTGATGTCTCAGCGCGTTGCGCACCTCCGAGTTGAGGAAACAGTAGAAGAGCGACACCCAGAAGCCCTGTCGAGCAGAAGAGCAAATATTTGAGCCGCCTCGCTGGGAGAAGCGTCCGGGCAAACAAAACACTTGCCTGCGTGCTGAGCAGCACGGCGCGCAGTACGGCGAACATGTGACCCATTAGGCCCGCTTCGGAGGGTCCCGCCAGCACGACCAGGTAGGTGATGCCGAACAGCGGAATGAGCACCAGCAGCGCCTTGGCCGCCTTGCGGTACTGACGCGTCTCCACGGTGTTCGCCGACCGGAGTTTGGTAATCAGCACCTGGCACAGGGAACAGGTAACAGAGGGGCGGCTGCAGCTCAGTTGGCCTACGAACTTACCCACATGATGCGCAGCAGGAATGTCAAATTGATGATGAGCACGGCGCAGACGGGTCCCTGGAATATCCAGTCCACGTTCGTTTCCTCCATCCACGGACAGTTGATGTCATACTAAGCGCACGTTAAACTTTAATGGGCCCGAGTCGAAATTGAGCTTCACCTACCTTCTCCATGTTGTTGTTGTAGGTCACCGTTAGACTCTTCGCCAGCGCCCAGGTGATGACAAACAGCGCCGGGCCGCCTGCCGAACAGCGGGAGACTCAATTAGTGGCACAAATCAAAGACAAAACTTACCCCAGCCAATGGAGGCGTAAATGTTGAAGCGTATGTTGTCGCCGGAGAAGGTCTTGACCACCAGCATGTACAGATAGAGGCCCTCCACCAGCATCCAGAAGAAGTTGGTCAGCGTGAAGAAGTGGAAAAGCGTCACCAGGGCGATGCAGCTGCTCAGCCCGCTGCGAATAGAGATCTGGAAAGGGCCAGCGAGATGAGGATTGGACAGCGGCAGCAGCTGCCGGACACGTCTCACCTGCACGGACAGCAAGAGAATCCAGAACAAAGCCGACATGATATACGTGAAGAACAAATTGGCGTGGATGGTGTTGCGCAGGCAACGCAGCTCCCTGTGGGTCAAGAGGGAAAGGGGAGCGTGAGCATAGCTGGAAGGCACTTGTGTGTGTGTGGCCACTCACTTGTAGTAGGCGAAAACAATCAGCGCCAGCGTGAGCGAGACCAGGCTTAAAGCGTAGCCAATGTAATAGATGATGGTGGGCAGCTCCACAATGGTCTCGAACTCCGGCACCGTTTCCGGCGCCGGCAAATGGGCGCAGGCATCGTAGTTCGTGTATTGGGCCCAGGTGCCGTTGGCGTGGCAAAAGCGCGTGGCGTTCTCTGCGAAGAGTGTTGGCTAGTTTGGAGGGGTCAAAGGTGGCGCTGTCGCCGTATATACTCACTGCTGCTGTCATAGTGTATGCCCTGCAATTCGTCCATGCACTGGAGCACGGCCAGGGTGCCGTGCGCCGTGCGCGGCCAGCAGAGTATCGAGTCGAACTGGGTGAGGCAATGGTCGCTGGCATTGCCGTAGGTCGACTCCTCGATGTGCTGCTGCAGCCGGCAGTGCAGCTCGACGCTCTGATTGATGTCGTCCAGATTGCTGAGGGCCCAGAGCGCGTCATTGCCGCTGCTGTTGAAGGTGTCGCCAGCGAGGGCGTTGTTGTTGTTGTCGATGTTGCTGCTGCTGGTGTGCGGCCAGTTGTCGTTGCTCATTGCTGCAGCTGCTGCTCCCGCTTTGGCCGCGGGCGAGTTACACTTGGCCTGACCCTCGCATCTTCGCAGCCACTGTAAAGTCACCTTTTAACTTGTGCCACATAAAATGCGCCAATTTACGATAGATCCCAAGTCTGGCAAATAAAAGTTACCCAGACTTTGGAGGGCACTTAAACATGTAAATAAGCTGACCAAACGCCAGAAAAACCGCAAAATGGCTAAGAACAAAGTCTGCGTGTGTGTGTGTGAGACTACTGCTTCCCAGTTCTAACAAGCTGCTGGCAACCACAGCTTGCGGCTAGAACTCTGGGTGTGTGTGTGTGTGTGTGTGTGTTAATTGCATTCGCCAAGCCGCAGTAAAACAAAAGCCCCAGCGAAATGCTTTCCATGCCGAAAGGGCAACAGTTTAAAGTGCCGTAAAATCAATGAGCACCAGGAAGAGCCCCGACCTCCCGACGCGACTGGGAAATACCCTGTTTGCACTTAATTCTAAATATAAAGTGCTGCTAAATGCGTGAAGATACAAAAGTGGCAGTTAGTTATGCCAAAAGTGTATTCTATTTGATGTAAACAAATGGTAATAGTCTCTTAGGCAGGTGGATATATTTAAACTGGGATCGAATACGCCTCCTTCTAGCAATTACCCTCTGTTATCCCAGTTTCATGGCGTACAGGGTATACAAATTGCATTTTATGCCCAGCGGCCTTACCTAACGGCTTTAAGTTGGCCCAGACACATTCTGCCTGATTTATTAATATAACATGAGCGGGGGCCGCAGTGCTATAAAAATTCATTAGCTTGCACAAAAGTTGGCCATCAACGACTGACTGACAGTTGGTTTGATCGTGGCTTGGGCCAAAACAGACAAAAAGGTAGCCGACAACCCGCAATAGAAATTAGAGTCTAGGCGGCCCAGCAAAGGGCGTGGCCCGGAGCACAACCTTCAAGTCAGCAGGACCCAAATCTTGCATTTATATGCTGATAATAAATGGCATAAATGATGCATCGTTACATTAATGCATGGCATAAAAACAGGCGCACAAACACACACGCACACACACACACACACACATCTAAACAGATAATAAATATGTAGAAGTTGTGCCCAGCGAGACGTGCAATACAGTGGGCTCATTGAGTATGCGAACGGGTGGCAGATGAAAACGGATGTGGTTTTCCATCATGTGCCGAGAACTTGTTGAGACCGTAAACGGGTTCCGCAGGCTTTCGGTAATAGTTGGCCTTTATTTATGCATGGGGTACCAGAAATAAACACTGTTTACCGTAAATAGCTAACAATTATTTATGTATTAGGCGGAAGAAATGAAAGCTGTTCTCGCAAACCTCAATTTATGCATATTTCGACCAACATTTTACTAGCTAAAAATAACAGAAAAGGCACCTTTTATTTGAATAATTCATGAGAGCACTTCAAATAAAAAAATCTGAAATTAATGCGATATAATTCCACTTATAACAAAAAACATGTATAAATAATTTAAGACTGCCATGAGGCATCAATAAATTTAAAATACATGTATTTATTTTGATTTTATGTTTAAGCAAGAATTATAAGGAATTTAAAGATGGGTTCTAATTAGCCGGCTAGCACTGTATATATGTACTTTTTTCATTTTTAGCAGACATGAGCTTTTTTTTTTTGTTTTATGGAACATTTGTTGCCTGGCGGCAATTTTGCACATATTCCAACAAACTTTGCGAGAGCGCTCTACTTTTCTGACTCACTGTGTGCTATGTCTCATATTTTCTTGGTCTTTTGTTGGACGCCTTTTTGCTGTAACTGTTGTTGCTGCTATTCTTGCTATTGTTGCCGCTGTTGTTTGTGCCGCCTAGCTCGTAAATTAGCGCAACATAAAGGCGCCGACTAGATTATTTCTGCACATGCCCCGAGCTTACTTACTTCCAGCCCAGTCTTCATTAGCCACGTTAGCCGTTGGCTTAACCAACTGCAATTGCGGCTGGTAGCAGAAGCCAAGGCGGGGCGTGGCACCCACGGAACATTTCAATTTGCAGCCGCAATGAAGAACAAAATTGAAATACCCGAGAATCTAATTGCCTCATAAATAATGTGCAGCTGACAAGCTGAACCCTAAAAAAAGGGAAATACATAAAAATTGTAATTAAAATGGAAATATGATTGCTAATTGCATATTTGATTTCAATTAGCCGCAACCAGAGACGACGCCAACAAAATGTCCAACACAATTCATCGGGCGTAAATGTAAATTTATTTTGACAGTTCAGCAAAGACAAAACTCACACACGCACGCACACACACACACACCCAAAATGAAATGTGTTCATCTGACAATCTCATTTATGGCGTTCACAACTTGATGAATGTCCGTCTGGCAGCACAAAATATTTTCAGCTTGGCCAAATCAACGCAAATATAAAAAGCACATTACGAAAACTGCCGCTGGCTAGAAAAAGAAAAGAGCAAAAATAGGCTTCAGGGAGGAGGCATTGACAAAATGATACCCTCTGTTCGAATTTAAACTCAGGCGTATACCTTAAGCCCTATGCTCCGGGTATCTTCGCTTTGCTCCACAAGTTCGCCATTTTTGGTTTTATTTTACGAAACATTATTCAATTCGGAACATAAAACATTTTAATATATACGTTGACCTAGGGACATTTGAGCCTTTGTGCCAATATTTATTTAATTTTTGGTGGGAAAATAATTTCCGATAACTTCAAGCCAACCATCTTGCCAGCTACAGGGTATGAAAAGGACACAGAAGTAGACGGACAAATAAAGTGCACAGCAAATGGATATACACCACTGGCTAGCGGGGGCGGGGGCAGTGTGGGATAACGTTTGCTTATTTGCTGTCGCATCCTTGCCCAGTTCAGCCCCCGCTCCCGCAGTGCCCCGCCCCCAGTGGCAGCGTATATGCTATTATAGAAGATTGTATCTAATCTCGTGCGATTGCACACAATGGATTTGCCAAAGGCGCTGGCGACAACACACGCACACACACAGTCACAAAAAGACGCTGTGTGTGTGTGTGCGTGTGGATCGAATTCCTGCGGCTGACTGAGTACACTAGTGTACGTACCACGAGCTCTGGCCTCTGTCTGTCGAGGCGTGCGAGTGTCGGCAATTTCCGGCTGCGGCTCTAATGCTTATAAATGCGTACGCTCCACGCCAGCTGGTAATTGTCGAGCATTCCAATATACAATTGAAAATATAATAATAATCATACAAGTAAAACACACACGATGGTGCAATTGCTCTGCCATTTGCGGCATGCAACATTAAATGGCGGCGGTCGCACCGCCAAAGTGGGGCAGCTCAACGGTGCTTTGCTGCCCCCTTCCCGCACGGACAGGTCGCGTTTTCTTTAAAGACGGTTTCATTATCAGCAGATGGAAAGTTAATAAAGCTGTGCCGGGACAGCGGCAGGACACTGCCAGGATGTGCAAAACAAAAGACCGACGCAGCTTGATTGCTATTTTTAGCTTTTGTTGCGCTGTTCCAGCTTTCGTTATTGTTGCTCATTAAATTTTATATGCATAAACAGGACACACAGCGAACAAGGCGAAACAATGAGGCCGCGGCGCATTGAAAAATTCATGAGCACACGTTACACATACGACGCGTGCGCCCGTGCAGGATGCTTTAAACTACGCACACACACACACATACGCACTCACTCCGCCTTGGGACATACATTATGACGTTCGCATTAAGCAGCGTTGACAAGGAAATGCTGAAGCTACATTTATCAAATGTGCTTAAGGCGTATTCAAGTACACTTTTACTGCAAATCCAAACAACAATTGAACTTTTTGTTGCAAATTTATGAAAAAATAAAAGCAGGTAATTCGCTGAAGATCCCTGTTCTGATAATTAAAACTACCTATATTTCAACATTTTTACTTTTTTCCAGAAAACATTTCCATTATCAAAATTGGTTTATAAGAAAAAATAGATTCTTTCAATTATATCATATCGCAAACAATATTTACTTCATAGCAAATGTTCTCTTAATTAATTTTATGATTTTTAATTGTTAAATTTCATAAATTTCAAATTCAATAAATATTAAATTTCTTGTAATCATTTAAAGCTCTACACAAATTTCTTTTAAATAAAAATGTTTTAGCTCTAAGGGGAGAAGCATATTTTCCTGTTAATCCAAGCCGAAACCTAAACGTTATATTTAAACAATTTATGATTCGAATGCGAAATCCAATGTTTTGGCTATGTTTCCATCACATATCCCAAATTTGTTCGATGTGTCTGTTTTCGATGCTATAAATGAATTCTCGTACTGCTACGACTCCCCTAGGCGCAATCTCCGCAATACTTAAATGTGTACAATGTGGCATGTACATAGATCGGGCGGCGCATAAAAGTTTTGTGGCAAGTGTTTCTCTCCCGACTTTTATGCATCCACTGGCGGCAATGAAATTTGATGATGGGCGGCAAGAAAAACGCACACGCTGCTCCTTAGACGGTCGAAAGGTCAGGCAAAGGTTTAAATATTGAGTTACGGATGGGTTTAGCAAACGAGCTGCGTGCAGGGAGGGATGTGGAGGGATGCGGAGCAAGTTTGGCTTTGGCTAAGACCGGCACTTGTCTAGACGAGCCACATAATTTGCAGGCACTTCCGTCGGCTGACACCTCTCCTTCCACCTGGTTCGGCTGCCGTCCAAAAACTTGACGGCCGGCCATTTGACGCAGGACGGGAAGCCATTGCCAACAAGTGTTGCGTTTTATTGTCTCGCCATTAACGGCTTTCCGTTCCGCTTGAGTTTTGGGGCACGTGCAGCGGCAAAGCTCGGAACGGCACGCGCTGCAGCTACGTGAGTGCTCGAGAGGATGTGGCTGCGGCTTTTCATGAGATGTTGCTAACAAGCCAAGGATTTACTTGCGATTGCTGCCTCGCATAAATCCATAAAAATACGCACAACAACAGCTAAATAAGACAAACAAAGCAAGGGCAGTGTGTGCGTGTGTGTGTGTGCGGGTGTGTGTTGCGAAATCTGTTATTTATTGGGTCAATAAAAATTTGGTTTAATGCATTGCAAGTTTTGCCAAATATGCCAGAGATTTGCCAGGAGATTTACGACTGCGGTGGAAGAGGCGGCCGAGAAGCCCTCGATACCGGGTTGAAGTGTGAAGGGGCGGCAAGCGGAAGTTCATAAAAAGATATTAAATTCGAGGTACATGAAAGGCAAAGCCGAAAAGTAGGCAACAAGTTTACTCAATTGGAAGCCATTGTTAAATATGGCAGCAGCAACAACACATAAGCTTCCGTTTGTACTTGTAGCTGTTGCTAGGGCTATGGATATCCACATATAATGGAGTTTTTGGCAATCGATATTGCACTGAATGTGCACACACACACACACACAACAATGTTGCCAATCCTTCTATTCTTTTGCACATTGTTGTGTGTATTTGTGTATAGCTTTTTGCTTGGCGTTTTAATTAAACGTTCAAACAGTTGATGATTCTTGCCATCACACATCCTCGCACACCCACACACACACCCTCGCACACACACATTGCGGACATACCTCTAGCCTGTTGTTATATAGCGCCGAGTGCCTGCAATCCCCGGCGTTTTGTTTGCTTGACCTAAGCTAACGTGGGATTTTTCATTGGACCGCAGCTTAGCCAAATGCTGTGGGTCTCCTTTGTCCTTTGTCCACTTATTTGCGCCGGCTTAAATGTGTTTAACGCCTTCTAAGCTGCAAAATGATTATGTTAAAGCGTTTTGCTCGGCCTTTCTTGTTTTTCCTCGTTTTGTACGTGCTATGTCGTTGTCCTGGTTATAGACACACACACACACACTCACACACTCGCACACACGCTCTAATTGTTGTTGTCATTTACGCATTATTACGCTGGATTATTTGCCATGGCATTTCACTTACAATTCTCACTCATTTGCGGGTGAATTTAAAGAACTGATTTTTCAAATATAATAAATACGTTTAATAAAACATTTAAAACACCTTTAATAATTTCCGACACTATTTAACAATCGTTGAGAAATGAATAAAAAATTTCGTTGCGTTATTCCCCTTTTTAAAGAGTTTTGCTTTGGGCCCACTTTGAACTGCCGCTGCTCGAACCGCACTCGCCCAGAAGCCGCTGATAACTGAACGGTATTCTGTGGCATCTTAACAAGCCCCGGAAAGCCACCAAGTTCTTACCACTTTCGACTCGGCAAAATGGCGCGAAACATTTGGGATCCACAGAAAGCTCTGCGAAAGCTGCGTTCCACACCAGCGACTGGCGCTTTCCCCACCTCGCTTTTCCTCAACAGGTGTGTGTGTGCTGCTGCTGCTGCTTGGGCAGGAACTGCCTGAAAAACATTTTTGAAGGAAATGCAATTTTTTTTTTGAGCCAGCTCCTCGCTTAAGCGCCTTCAAATCCGCTCATTTGATTTATGCAAATATTAGCCGTCCCCACTTGTTTGTGGAGCATTTGGCTGCCCTTTTGAAGAGCCGTGTTTGCTTAGGTGCCGGCCGCCCCGGGCATGCAGGCGAAAGGATAACATTTTTGGGGTCGCCTTTGAAGTTGCGTCCCGTTTCTCAGCTCAGTTTCAGCGCGCAGCTAATCAAATTAAACTCGAGAGCGACTCGTGTCGACATTTATTAAAAATCACAATATGCGACAGGTGCTCCAATTGAAATTGCCCGAAAGCAAATGCAAATTGGAAAAAAAACACAAGCAAACAAAAAATCGGGGAAAAACAAAGCACACACACACACACACATGCGTATTTAAATAAAAAGCCGACATGGTGCCTACTGATAATAACACAATGACA
The DNA here is from genome assembly GCA_035047465.1 of Drosophila sordidula. Taxonomy (NCBI): domain Eukaryota; kingdom Metazoa; phylum Arthropoda; class Insecta; order Diptera; family Drosophilidae; genus Drosophila; species Drosophila sordidula. The sequence continues at coordinate 2,561,193 of JAWNPQ010000131.1, forward strand.
AACATTTGGGCCCGTAAAGCCGAGGGCTGAATGCGTCTGACACATTCGGCAAGCGTCCTTAACAGCCCTAACAACAACAACAAGGACAGCAACCAGAAAAACCTTCTACAAAAATAAATGCTAATGTCAACTGCCACTCGAGAGCATTTAAATTCCATTTGAAAAAATTCATTGCCAAAAGCAAATACATGTTCGCCGTAAATGTCCTTATGGCCGCTGCGTGCCTGGTATACGCATATCCCTATGCATATTAAAGCGCCCAACCAATTGAATTTACCGCCAGACATTTAAAATCCGGCCAGCCTATAAAGAGAGATTTTCAAGTATCTGCAAAGTACCTTGGCATTGACTCCTAGATTGATTGCTAAGACACGCTGCGGCAAAGTTTTTCAATTTTCCCACAGCCAGCTGTGTAAAACTATCCAAGTTAGCGGCCTTCGCATTGTGCAAAGAGTTGCATTGTCTATTGTTGTACCCTGTAAATTGAAAGCAAAAAAGAAAGTATCTCTGAATTTAATATTAAATTCAATATAGGTGCTATTTACCCTTAAGGCTGCGCAAATTGCCTACTTCATTAAATTTACTGTCATTTAATCACTTTCGCAACGCACCTATAAATCTTAAGAGCCGCCTTAGCCTACCTGTAGGCAGGGAATGGCTCCCAAAATATTTAATGTCCTTAATCTCACACACGCAGCTCAGTTTACAACCCAAAAAATCATCAGCACTCGTCCCGGCGGTTGAGAGCTTAAGGCATATGCCAGAGAAACCAAACGCAGATGATGGTGAGGCAGTTGAACAATGGGCTGACAGAAGTAAGCTCGCAGCCAAGTGCGAGTGCTCCGGCAACAATGGCTGGCAACTTGTTGGCAACAACAATCTTATTGCGCACATTACTCATGCATGCATGAACTAACTCCCTTTGAAGCTTGCATCGCCATCAACTGTTAAACGGAGCTGTGCTCGTCCTGATATCCCGGACTCAGCCTCAGCTCTTGCATGCATCACTAATTAGTTGCCTAGGAGTTGTCTTGTGTGGAAAACTAGGTAAACAAAGGCATTGAGCTTAGCAGGTATTAAGCGAATAAAGTCTGCTTGTTGACAAACATACCAGGCAGTTTATCTACCCACTAAATATTTACCATTAGCAGTTTTGCCAGCTAATAAACAATCAATCAATTATTTATAACATTTGCTGCCTAAGAAATATTAACATGAACTTTAACATGAGCATTTACTATTTAGCTTTATTCCGCTTTCCGCTTAGCTATGCAGAGCAAATGATTCAATCAAGATCAATGTATTTAGTGAGTATTAAAACCTCTTTAGCTGCTGGTATTTCCCCCACAAAAAATGACTGTTTACCCTGGTCACGCACTGGCAGCTGTCGGGTGAAAGTAATTCCCATATCAGTCGACCTACTCGACCCATCAGTTGGTCAAATTTGTGTCTCTTTTTCTCTTTTGTTTTTTGTTTTTTTTGGATGTGTCACCTTCAACTGACGCATTGGACCAAGGGCCGCTTTTGGAATGACGATTACGGGCTCATTAGATGATGTTTTCCGGTTGACTATATAAAACCGCGCTTGGCTGGCGCTCGAGTTTTATTCTTTTGCCACACTCCAATCAAACATAAAGTTGCGAAAAATGCGGACGACGGTTTTTCAGTGCGCTGCATTGTTAATGGTGGGTAAATACACTTTTTTGCGCTGGTTCTTTAATCATTTATTTATGTGCAGGTGTCGCTGATGCTGTGCCACGCCCAGACCGCCTACAATTGTTCATCGCCACCGAACTTTAACAATTTCGTAAGTACACTCAATCGTTGGTCCACAATGAATAATCAATGATTCATGAACCGTATTTGACAGGACGTGAACTCGTGCTGCCGCTCGCCGGAAATCAATCTGGGCAACGTGCCACAGAAATGCCAAAAGCACGTAAATCAACTCAAGTCCGCCAATCAGAAGTATCCAGCTTTTGCGCATCTGGTAAGCGAATGCCAAACATCGTTTTAAATATTTAAAAAAAAAAAACCCCTCCCCCCGCCCCACCGTCCCAGTGCTATCCGGAGTGCATTTATAGGGAGACGGGCGCCCTGGTCAATGGCAGGCTGCAGATGGACAAGGTCAGGCAGTATCTGCAGGAGCACGTGCATCGACGCGATCGCGAGGTCGTGCCCCACATTGTGCGCTCCTTCGAGACCTGCCGGCAGAACAGTGCGTATGCGTAATGTGCGAAGTCGCCAATTAACTCGCTGCCCCCCTCTCTCTCTCTCTCTCTCTCTCCCACTCGCCCAGTTCACGGCCACATGAAGTCCGCCAAGATCGAGTCGTATAAGCAGCTGCCCCAGGGCTGTTCGCCGTACGCCGCCATGCTCTACAGCTGCGTGAATGCGGAGACCTTCCTTAACTGCCCCCCCAAACTGTGGAAGCCGGACGAACAGTGCCTCGTGGCCAAACAGTTTGCGGAGCAGTGCAATCCACTGCCCCACGTGCCGCTGCCCATGAGCTGAGCCCAATTGACCCATTTGTGGACTACTTAAAGCTAATTTAATGTTTGCGATTTCTGTCTAGCCTACGTCAATAAAAGTGAAGCCAACCTATCGCCTATCTTTACATAATTACGCTGATGACCCCGGCTATTAGAATCGGTTCCCATTAAATGAGCCGTGGCAAATGCGGCTGGCTAATGCTTTCAGCCGGGGCTCATTCAAGGTTCAGTTGCCAAACGGCTCAGTTTACGAACGATCTCTGATCACTGATCACCATGAATCACTGCGCTCTGTTTGTCATTGGCTGCCTGCTGCTGGCGCACAGCGCGCGTGCCGCGTTCAAGGACTTTGTTGTGCTGCCGGAAACAGAGCAGGTGCTTTTAACTTGGCCTAAACGCACGTCTGTCCATTAAGCCACATTCCGTCAATTGCAGTACGAGTCGAACAACGAGCTGGCCCTGGGCTGTCCGGCGGGGGCGGAGTCGGAGTCGGAGCTGGTTTCCTTCCAAGATGTGGAGCACGATGGCATTGTGGACACTCAGCTGCTGCTCACCGCGCTCATGCAGCATGCCCAGCGCCTGGGCATGAATCTGGAGCAACTGGGTACAGTTCAAAGGTCAACTTATCGGATAACACTATAGGTATATTCTTCAACAGCCCAAGCGCACGCCATGGAGGAGGATGACATGTTGCCCTCCGATCTGGGCTGCAGTGCAGCAGAGGCGCTCAGCTATCGGGAGCAGCCCAGTTGGTACGATGTGTTCTTCAACTGAAACCTATGTCAGCTCAAATATCATAAAGAATATAAATACTGTTTATTGGCAAGGAAATTGCTTGGACAAGGATAACAGTCCCTATTTATTTTTATTATTGGCGCTGCACGTCCTCCCGGTAATATCGCACCTGCAGTTGAGCTTGTGTTCCCGTGCATCCTCGCACGCCTGGCTGCGTGTCCAGCTGGCCGGCGGGCAGCTGACGAACATGTGCTCCATGGTGCACATGCCCAGGTACAGGGGCAGGAGGGTGCAGTTTTCGGTGCCGAAAAATCGCCGTTTCTTGTACTTTAGCATCTCCGCTTCATTCGCGGTGCAATTCTGCATAGCCGCCAGATAGACGTCCACGAAATCCTTGTTGTTGCCCAGGACCTGCTCGAGCATCCGGCGTGCATTCTCCACATTCAGCTCCATGCCACTCAGCACGTGGCTGGCATTGAAGATGCAGTCGTACAGGCACTGACAATTGGCAATACTATAAGCCTAAATATTATAAACCTGATCCGCGACTTACAGGAGACATGGTCTTCTTACGATCCTGCAAGAACCTGCCGCAACTCTGCCGGAATCCCTCAAAGTGGAATCTGGGCTTTGCGCAGCAGTTGCCAACAGCCTGCAATGGAAATGTTGTTAGTGGTTTTTTGGGTATATAGAAAAACCTCCTTTCCGGCTTGCTTACATTGTAGTCCAGACGCCTGCTGCAGTTGACATCCGCGCTGCTGGCCAACTCGCTGGCTAACAGCCAGATTGTCAGGGCCAAGCTCCTGGTCAGCATTCTCGCTGCTTTGAGCCATGTCTGCCGACAGCTAATGCTATATATACGACCTATTCAGGCTGTCTATAAATTAATGAGGCGCACTTTAATTATGCTTCATTAAAAATCCAACAAAAATTTGGCAAAAATTTTTCTATGGCTGAAAATTTAGCAGGCACTTTACAATTATGTTGTATGATTTTTACAACATTTTAGCACTAAAAATAAACATTTATCCTGGCGATAGCTGTCCTGAACCTTGTGTCATGGGAAAATGGGTTTAGACAATAGCTTAGAAATAGCTTAGTCATTGTTATTATCTGGAATTAAGTAATCAAAACAAATGCTTGTTTAATTGAAAGTCACAATGAAAGCAATTTGGCTTATAACTGTTTATGCTCAGTCACAAAGTGAAAAGAGTATATTGGGTTTAGAGACCTGGCTTGAATTTAGAATCGCGTGTATACCCGAGGCAGATAAAGCAATTTGACTTAATGATCTCCCGTAAAGATCGTACAAAAAATACGCCCACAGAGGGCGTGTCTAGGCGGTAAAATCTATATATCTCCGACAATTTTAGACCTAGATTCCCAAATTTGGCAGGCAGCTTTCTGATGAGCTCCTCTCAATTTCGGCCATTCCCACTTCCAGCTCAAAATAACAACTGTCTTCAGCTATTATTACCCCGCGAACGAGTATTGAGCAGTCGGCTACACCCGTCTGCAATTTCTTACTTGTTTGGCAATAGATACAAAGTACTTATCGGCTTGTAATCTGCGACGGAAACAAGCTGCAACGCTTGTCAACAGCTTGTCCGGCTGCACATGCAACTGCAGCACGCAACTGCAACATTTCATGGACCACATTCGATTCGTGGAAATGCATTCAGTTGATTTAGAAACTTTCGGCCATGAGGCAGAGACTTTGGCTCTTCCTGCTCTTCCTATTTCCCTCGCAACTGCGCGCAGCCAAGTGCAGGGCAGCGCCCAAATCTCTGCAGGTAGGCACTGCCTTGGGCTATTCACTAGATTCAACTCCATTTGCTTTCGCAGAACGTCCAAATGTGCTGCCCCCTGCCCCTGCCCAATTGGGGCGCCTACAACAGCGAGTGCGCCCAGTCGGGCATCCAGCCCAGTGTAAGTGCTCTCAATTTGAATTTGATTTTGACGACCTGTGACCTATGGAAAAACCCATTCAGTGTCGCCTCGCCTGCATATTCAATGCCACAGCGGCGCTCCAGGGCCAGCAGCTGAACCTGACCCAGGTGCGGCCCATGCTGGAGCGCGCCTTCAGCAACGCGGACATCATCGACGCCTACGCCGGCAATTTCGCGCAGTGTGCGGCGCTGGTGCACGCCAAGTACCCGGAGCTGGCCCAGGTGAGTGGCCAGAGCGACGCCTGCGATCGGCACGCGCTCTTCTACAGCCTGTGCGCCTACTCGCGGCTGATGCGCCGCTGTCCCGCCAGCGCCTGGCAGCGGGCCAACAAGCAGTGCCAGGAGGCCAGGGCCTACATCAAGAACTGCGCCTGGCCAGCGCTCAAGATGTTCATGAAAAGCACTTAGAATAAAGATTCACAGCCGGGCGCTTTTATTGCCTACATAGTCGGCCAACGGGCGCGTTATCAACTCCAGCAGGCTGCGATCGCATTGGCCGGAATAGGCGCCGCAGTTGTCCCGTTGTCCGCTCAGCTCGGCGTCGTAGTAGCGCTGGGGCAGCGCCTCGTCCTGGGAGCTGCTGGGACTGAACATCACGTGCACGAGGCTGCCGAGCACGCCGTTCAGCTCGCCCAGCTGCGCGCCGTTCGCCTCGCAGATGAGCCGCAGCAGGCAGCTGTCGCCGCTGCCGAAGCCGTGCCTGCGGAGTAGACAACTTGAGTCCCAACCAAACTGGATGCTCGGTTATACGAACTGTTCGAATCGGTGGCTGAGTATCTCGTAGAACCTGGTGCGCGAGAGCAGCGACTGCGCCTGGCGTCGTCTGGGCGCGACTCCGTCCGGATAGCCCTCAAAGAAATCCTTGTAGTCATCCGCCGGCGGCTTCCGCTTCCGCTTCGGTTTGGCTTTGTGCTTGTGCTTCCGCTTGGCTGGCCCCGCTGGTTGGTGGTGCGGCGGCTTAGGTTTCTTTCGCCTGGGCGGCTTCAGCCTGGGCGGCCCGTGCTCCTCATTCTCATCGTACTCGCCATAATAGTCTTCAAAGTCATCCAGTGGGCCATCATTTGGTCCCAGGTGCGTGCCGTTGCCACGACGCTGCCAAAAGCGGCCGAAATGTGACTTAGACCCTATAGAAATATTCTAGAAACTTACAAAAATGGGCGGCTCCTTGTGCCAAGTTCTGGGCAGCCTGTAACTGGCCTCAAAGTTATACGACAGGAACACATGTCGCCTGGACACATCAATGGGTATAGCTATAGATATGAAGAGCTGCACAATTGTAGCTTATTAATGGGATTTTCAACTGTTCTCTCTCTCTCAGAGACTTACCGCGACCTCGCCCCCTGTGTTCCAGACGAGTGCTGCCTGTACAGTTCGCCCCACAGCGATTGCCAACAGGACTGTCAGGACATCCAAACAGCTCACGCCCATGTTGAGCTCGTGCAGACTCCAGCGCTCGTCGCCAACGACTAACAATCGAAAAGTTTGCCATTTGGCGAAAACACAACGGAGTCGACTCGCAGCTGATGTGGCAATTAGGGGCAGCTAGAAAGGTTCTCTGGCAGCGAAAGTTGCTAATTAAAAAGCAGCCACATTTCGAATTGGGTCGCGCACAACAAAAGAAAGTTGTTTTCGTTTTGGGGCTCTATATTTTTGGAAATAATTTGGCTACAATTCATTACGCTCTATGCGCCCGAGGACTTGCTCGAAGGGCTCCGATATCATCTCCAGCAAACTCTCGCCACAATTGGACTCATAGATGTGGCAATGATCGTGCCGGCCATCGTGTTCCGCCTGATAGAAGCGCAGCGGCAGCTGCTCCGGCTCCGAGGTGCTGGGGCTGCCGGAGGGACACGCAAGTAAGAAACCAGTGAGAACGATTTGGTCGAGCACGCCCGACTAGGAGATACCCTGAACCCAGCTGCGAGCTGTCATTCTTTAGAACTCAAATTGGACAGACGGACACGGCTGATCCACATCTTCAATGGGTTCAGGGTAATCTCAGGTTTCTAAGGGCTCACCTGAAGAGCACATGCATTAGACTGCCCAGAACGCCGTTGACCTCGCCCAGGTCCGCGGCGCTGATCTCGCAAATGAGACGCAGCAAGCAGGACTCGCCAGAGAAGCCGCTCCTAGAAAGCAATCGCCTTAATATTAGCTACCTCATCGTTTGATCAAATACACTGTAAACACCTCTTGAACTTGTCCATTAGTATGTGATAGATATTGGTTCGGGTGAGCAGCGCGCGTCTCTCGCGTTCCGGCCCAGAAGTGGGCGTGGCAGTTGTCTCCGGCGCCTGCTCCTCTTCGCCACTGCCCTCCGTAACCTCTTGCCCCGGCTCCACTTGCTCAATCCCACGGTTGGTCTTACGCGACAGCTCCACCTCCTCGGATTCGATGGGACCATTTTGCTGCATAAACCAAAGTATTTATGTGAAAGTATTCCTATTTCTCGAGAATGCCCAGCCACATATAGAATATCAGGCGCAAAGCTGTTAATTGACCTTTTAAATTGGCGCTAATTGGCATTGAATGCGGCGTTTTATAGACGCCAAAAACCAACATCAGACCGGCGTGAACGAGACTTACAAATAAGGTCGGTAGACTCCAGTTATAGGGCGAGTTGTAATTCGCCTCAAAGTTGTACGAAACGAAGACGTTGCGATGCGGCAGCTCCAGCGGCACAGCGAGTGCGGCAAAGATCTGCGGGAAAAGAACACTCAATTCCACTGGCTACGCCACACACTAGACAGAACTCACGCCATGCGTGCTGGAGGGCGTAAAAGCCAAGTAGGCTTCGCCCAAAGGTAAACACAGCGCGCACAGGGCCAGCAAAAAGTGGCCTAAAAACCGAACTAAGCGCATTACGAAATGATCCACTAGAGCTTCAGCTAACAACTGAGATTCGGGTTCAGCTGGAGCAGTTGGTCGCTGAAAGTGCGCTAACATTAAAGACACAACTGCTAATTGGCAGCGCAAACGGCCAACGAACCCCGGGAGGCGACCCAAGTGAGTGAGCGAGATGCAAGGTTTTCTAGTACTCGACTGAGTACTCCAGTTTATTTTCTTCTTCTTCTCTGCGCAATGTCGTGCAGTATGCGCTCCACTGGCGCTGAGATCAAGTCCAAGACGTTGTACGGACAATCGTCGTCATAGGCGCCGCACTGCTGCTGCAGTCCATCCGACTCGGCCTGGTAGTAAGCGGAGGGCAGCTGCTCGTCCATGGAGCTGCTGGGGCTGTGAGGCGTTTAAGTGGGATATAAGAGAAAAGGAGTCTGCCACTTACGTGAATATAACGTGCACAATGTTGCCCAGCAGTCCATTGATCTCGCCCAGCGTTGAGGCATTCGTCTCGCAAATCAGGCGCAGCAGACAAGCCTCAGCGGGATAACCAGATCTGGCGAAATATATATAGCTTAGAAGGATTTCCAATACACATTTCAAACTGTCACACCTGTCCAGCTTATCGCGCAGCATGGCATAGAAGGCTTTGCGTGTCATCAGCGACAACTCGCGTTTTTCACGGCCCGGCGTAATTGTCGTCTGTGTTGTTGCCGTTGCTGTACTGTTAGTGCTCAGTGTACAGTTGTGACACTGTCTGCTTTGCGTTGCATCATGCGTGGGATAGGTGAGGTAGCTATCCTCGAAATCTTGGCCCATCTGTGTATGCGGAATTGGGAATGCGTGAACAAAAGACTGAGGACACAAACTCGCTCGCACTTACCAAAATAGGTGGAAATTTGTAAACATGTTCCGGCTGGTAGTAATTGAACTCGTAATTGTAGGACACAAACACATTGCGATGCGGCAAGCTAATGGGCACAGATATGGCCATAAAGATCTGCAATGAATTCACGTTACAAACAAAATGCGAAACGTGCTAAAAGCGCTGACAAGTTACACCATATTCCGAATTTGTGGGATAAAGCAACGCTGCGTGGCCAAAAGAAATGCACCAGCCGCCCATTAGCCACAACCAGAGACTCAACTTGAATATGGCCTTCATAGTGTTTCACTTTTAACTTGGGGAAGCTCTATAACCAAAAGAAGGTTTTGGGAACAATGCCCAGTTTTCGACTGTTCTCGCAAGCGCGTCTCGTTTGAAACTGGCGCACATTGTGTGGATAGCCAAGCAAGAAACTTGCCGCTAAGAACTATCAAGACGTTGTTAATTAGAACAAATGGATTTTCTTTAAATATGCGTAACATTTTATGTGTGTCAGGGCGAATCGGTTTAATTCAGTTTGAACTTTGCAGCGCAACACGTTTATCGCTCATGAAGAGGCGCGGCTTAAACCCGACAACAGATTTGGTTCCATCAACTTTAAAAATCAGTCGGCAATGATGTTGTACAAATTTATAAGCATCACAAAATGGATACATACAAACAGTGGTTATATCTTAATTATATATACGCTATAATAGTTATTTTCTCAATGTGTTGCGCTGCTCATCGATCGATTAATGAGTACTCCTAGTCGACAATAATATTGTTTAAGATAAGTGGATTCTGTTGCTGATGCTGATGAAGTTGATGCGGCTGCTGCGTTTGTTATCTATTGTTGCGCAGCTTGCGCTCCTTCCAAGTGGCATACTTGGAGTTGGCAGTCCGCAGCAGCATGTTCATATGTTGCGTGAGTGATGAGCGCAACGGCGAGAGCTCATGCATAGCACGATTCTAAAAAAAAAAAAAATTTTTTTATAAATTTGTCTGCTGGGAAATTTGTATTTCGCAGTAGTTCACCTCGAAAGGCACTAGTTTGGCCATTTTAAAACGCTGCAGTGTCTCGTGCATGCGCTGCAGCTTAGTTTCCAGCTCCTCCGTGGTGGGTGGAAAGCAGTTCCAAAAATGTTTTAGCAGCTCCAACAGCGACAGATATAAGTGCCGCAAATCGCGTTGAAAGTCGCGCGGCACCAGCTCTGCGGTACGAATCAGGAATTAATCAGAATAGTAACAGTTATTCTAAATATATAGTACACTTACGTCCCGCCGACTGCTCCTGAAAGCCTCGCATAAGTGAGCCGCCTGGGCTGAGTTCACCTAGAGCATTGACAGCCGCTTTGGAGCATATTACATTACGCTGGGCACTGCGATCCAGCCAGGATTCCGAGTTGCGCACCAGCTTGTACTGGACATCGTCCAGACTGAGCGCATCACTGTGACTTTCGTACATATTGTTCTGCAGCGGACCGTTGAGGTAGCGTTCCACCTTGGACAACTCAAATTGTTTAGATTTATTAGACGATTGGGGCGCATCGTCATCGATTTCGATTAATGGATTGCCCAGATCTTCATAGTGTATCTTTTCAATGAGTCGTTGCTTTTTTGCTTGTGCCGCGTCATTATCACTGGGCGCACTATCGACCGTGTGCTTAGCTCCCTTGCCATTGAGGCCATTGGTGTAGCTAGATTGCCCAAGTGGCCCATTGGCCATGTTGCTGCCGTTGGTGAAGGGAACATGGGGGGCATTTACATTGGCGCACGTTTTCAGAACCATGATGGAGTGCTGATTGAAGCGCTTGATCATGTTCTGATGCACAATGTTGCCACTGTTTACCACATTGCGATCGCCGGCAACGCTGCCAAAGCCCTCCTCCAGCGGTACATCGTCAAACTTTTTCAAATCCAACGATGAATCACCAGCACCCTGCTGCACGGCTGCCTTGAGCGCCTGATCATCGATTTTGCCACACTCTGTGAAGATGTCCTTGGTGCCAGCAGTGAGCCGGTCCCGGTGAAAATAGTGCGATTGAAAAAATTTCGTCCAGAACTCCGACTCGGGCATTTTAGCGGGAACATTCTCCGCATGTTTGCGCTTGACGGCAGGATATGTTTTAAAAATGCAGTGTATGACGTCAGAGGTAAGATTGTATTTAAGGCCATTGCAACCGTCCGTCTGTGGTTTTATGTCGGCCAAAAAGGCGCCGGAAACACCTGCGGGCAAATGGGAGCACATTTATCAAATCATATTAATGAGCACAATGAGCACAAAATATGCATACCAATTTCCTGACTCTTTCCCATTTTTTTGAGCGCATGATCTTTGGCGTGCGTGGCCCAGAACTCATCACTAGTAAGCACTTTGGTTATAACCAGATCCTTGTATAGCTGCAGTAAATTGGGATTCTCAACGAGAACACGGTTCTTGTCCTCCAGATCTTTGTCCACCTTGCGCTTAAAATTGGGCAGCAGCTGCTGCAGCAGCTCCTTGACCTTATCACGATCGGCAAGCATGGCTGGCTGGCCCTGACGGTTAACAAAGTGGAACGTCGATGTGTTGCCATCATGCAGCACCACCTGTAGCTGCACCTTGGGCTTGCCATCGGGCGAGATCTTCTGTGCTGTATATTAAGCGCATAGAAGAGAACGTTAATTAATCCACTTGTTCGACTGTTCACGGATACCCACTCTTGATATCCGCATAGCGATGAGAAACTGTCACCGTGTCCCGGTGCTCCGCCATCCACGCCAAGCGCTCGTTCATCACATAGAGCGTACCATCGCCCTTCTTGTAACGCACCTCGCCCATCTGCAGCAGCACATCTTCACTGCTAGTGGTCATCGTTGTCGTCTATGTCGAACGTCTGCAGCCGGCGGCAACGCTTCAACAATGGCCAAGGCAGTTCACATGAAATTTCGCAGACGCCAGCCTAAGTCTGCAATATGCAAAGAACACGCATTTTCATCGTATCGCAGCACAAATTTCATTTTTCACAGTTGCCTGCGACGCCCAGACATACTCGGCATCATGCGATGCAACGTGGAATAGCCAAATGGTACAATACACCGCTATTTTCACGAGATTACTAAAAAACGCACCTCGAAGCAAAGCGCAGTTGCCGAACAGTGTGTGTGGTTCGTGACTGAGCACAAAACCAACGTTCACTGAACTAGTTTTCTTTTCGGATAATTTATGTGGCAACTCTGATTAACAGTTATAAGCCTCAAAATAAAAATAAATCACAAAATTAGCAATACGAAAACAAAGGACATTTAATGAAATGTCAACATAAATAATACAAAATATTAAAATTAACAAATTTTCAATATGAAGTCCATCTACATCTATTGATATACACATAGTATGTACACACATATGCCTGCGTATATGCTTAACTGTAAATGGAGTATGTACTTGTGAATAGTCGAGTATGTACCGTTCATTGCCTCTCAACAGTCGGCATCGTCTCCACCTGTTAAATCGATCTTCACTTCATTCTCCTTTTTCGCACCGCATTCGCCGTTGCGACGAATTTTACCTTCGTTCCCGTTGTCTCTATGTGACTGCCAAGTGAGACGCTCCTCGTAAAATTTGATAACAACCTGTGGACATTTCACATTGGCCAGCTTGGCCGGCACTAGCTCCATGCATTCACTATTCTTCCAAGACATCAGAAACATTAGCTTTCCAGAAGAATCGGTGGCTCCGAGTATTTTGGAGGCAATCAGGCCGCGATCGAAACCAAACGTTTCTTCACATTTATCTTTAATTTCATTCGTTTGTTTCTTTTGTCCGTCACATGTTTCTGCAGCTTTGGTGTCATTTTTCTGCGACTCCTCAAATTCGGCTATAAATTCGGGGCAAGATAGATTGTCAATCGGCTCCCAAGTGTTTTCGCTGCGTGGATATCCCTTCCATTTTAGAAAGTATTCCGTAACTCCATTGACTATGCGTTTTCCCTCTATGCGTTCAACCAAATAATCGGCCATATTTGCTTCAAATTGTGTTTTATATTGCGTTAATAAATGTGTTATTATTTAAAGACAAATATTCACCTTCCCGGGAAATCCTGCTTTGGAATGCGTTTGAACCAGTTCGCAAACTGAATAATGCTAACGAGCTAGTGTGGCAATACCGCCACGCAATATGGCAACGCCGCCTTAAAAGCGCAACATTTTTGAATTTCGAGCTAAATGTATTTGACAAAAAGCTTACTATGGCTTTGTCTTTTAGATCCACTTTTCGATGATGTGTTAGTGAAACCGTAAAAATGGCTTGATATTCTAGCGCTTGGATTCAAAGGAAATAAACAAATAAATTCGATTCAAAGGAAATAATCAAGTAAACATTTGCAGCTTCAACTGTCCAAATATTTAGCTATCGAAGCATTTTCTAATTGCCCTTTCTGTCGCTCACTTCCCGAAGTGTAGGAGGTAATAAATTGGAGAAGCCCGCAAATGGTATCGTTTTCGTTGAAATGACAAACACATGTTTATTTATTTATGTATATATGAGTAGGAATATATGTATGTATGTACATATGTTTGCGTAGGCGTTGCTTCTGCATGTGTACATATGTACATACATACACAGAATGTCAAGAACTATAAATTTTCATGCAATCATGAAATAAAAACGGAAATGCAAAAGAAATAAAGCGATATTAATAATTAATTGGTGTCTGATAAAAGGGCTTACTAGTCCTCAAAATGTTGTTATTATTTACATTTACAATGCATTTTACGAAACTGTACTTGTTTGTATGTAGTGTGCGATATGATTCCGATTGAGAGACTTAAATGTTGTGCAATGCACAATTCCGTTATTCGGCGCTGAAGTGAATTAGGTTTGTTCTTTGCATTGCAATTAAATTTTATCTTGGGATCCCAAGAAAATCCGAAATTTCTAATTACATCGAAACTTCTCTTTGCCAAATTTGTGAGTCTCTAAATCGTGACTAAAGCCAAATACAAATGTAAACAATATCGACATTCGTTCATGCATGTACATGTACATACATATGTAGTACATACGTACGCGTACGTACATATATGTGTACATATGTACGTATGTAAAAGAAATAACGTGAGTCATTTTTACAGAACTAGTGAGAAGAAATGTCAACGCAGACGATTCGCTCTGCTTGCGTAAGAGCTTTTTCGAAATTAAACGAAATAAACGCTATACAGCTATAAAAGGCGGCCGCTCGAAACGAAACTTTAGTCAACAACGACCAGCAGAAGCGTAAGCAGCTACATTCGCCAACGGTTACTGGCTTTGTTCGCTGTCCCACACGCCATTTACCAAAATTGTTATCAGTAACAACCTAGTGTGTGCTCCCAAAACCGCTAGCAATGGCGCAAGTTATTCAGATGACCAATGAGCAGCTACATCAGCTCATCGAAGCCGTCCGCTTGTCTGCCACCAGTGCGGCCGACAGCGCTGCCACCGTCAGTGGCACTGGCGCCAACTCCAAAACGAAGGGTAGCTTCAGCGCCTGCACGCACAGATTTTGCGGCTCTCGCAGCCATGACGAGGTCGAGGAGTTCATCACCAGCATTGTCACTTACAAGGAGCTCGAGGACATCAGCGATGAGAACGCCTTGAAAGGCATATCCCTGCTGTTCCACGGCATGGCCTCGACCTGGTGGCAGGGCGTGCGCAAGGAGGCCAAAACCTTTAACGACGCCATCGGCCTCATCCGCGAACACTTCTCGCCCACCAAGCCCGCCTACCAGGTCTACATGGAGTTGTTCGAGAAGAAGCAGGAGGACGGCGTGGCCATCGATACATTTGTGGTCGAGAAACGCGCGCTGCTCGCCCAGCTGCCCGAGGGCCGCCACGACGAGGAGACGGAACTGGACTTCCTCTACGGCCTGCTGAACATCAAGTACCGCAAGCACGTTTCGCGCCAAAGTGTCCAGACATTCCGCGATCTCCTCGAGCAGGGCCGCATCATCGAGCACAACAGCCAAGAGGATGAGACACCTGCACAGGGTCCGCTGCGCGGTGCCCGCCGCGGCGAACGTTGCACCTACTGCAACTTCCGCGGCCACACGTTCGACAATTGCCGCAAGCGCCGTCAGGCGCGACCAGAGGCGATCGCCGAGGACTAAGGAGCACACACAATCCAAAAACCAGGGGACGTGACGTCATCGGCTTCTACCACAACACCAGCAATCGTATGCGCAGGGCGCATATTTGAAGCACCGACGTCATATCCCACCAACACATCCACAACACTCACTTTGTCGCGCTGGCCGTACATGGACAAGAGCGAGAGGCGAAGGGGACAACAAAAGAGAGAAGCAGCCGCAGCAGCAGAAAACACTGGCAGCTTTTTAGTTAGGTTCATTTCACACTCTCATTCAGCGCCAAGTGGCGTGCCGGCAAGCAAAGCTGAGCTTTAACATCGAAAACCACTTTTCGATATCGAAAAATCTTCACGCCGCATCAGCGGCTATTTTTGGCTCTGAACGCCACACTTGAACTTTTCGTGATTTTATCACAACATGGAACTCAAATCTTGAAACTTGCAACTCGGTAAACTAAGTTTACCACTTCTCGATCGGCGGGGCATGGCGGGGAGCTTGGCGCACGCATTTCGCTCCCAGGCGAAGGCCTTGCGTTTTGGCGCAGCGCAGCAGCAGAGCAGCGGCGCACGGCCGAGCAGAGCTGCTCGCTGTCGTTCTGCGGGACGACAGTCGATGAGCTTTGCGCGGCTGGCGTCGCTGCCGCTGCTGCGCGTGCGTCGGCGCAGCGCCTAGGGCCGTGCTGAGTGTTGCGTGCGCTCTCGCTCCCCGTTCTCTCTCCGTCGCTCGAAACCCGCTGCCTTGATCTTGTGTCGGCGCAGCGCGGCTGCGGCGCGCACGGGTCGATCGGGCTTGGGCGGGCTCAAAGCTCCGCTGGCTTCGGCTGGCGGTGCGATGCGCCCGCCCGCCCGCCCGTCGCTCAGTTCGCGCTGCGGCCGCTGCTGCGCCGGTCCTTGGTCAATGCGGCAAAACAAAAAACACGCCCGCGGGAAGTGGCGTCGCCTCTCTTGTGCGGCGCCGGCGCGGCTGCCGCAACTCCACGCCGTGGCCAGCTGGCAGCGCTTGGCAGTCCACCTCGGTGCGCTGCCGCGGCGCTGCCAGCTGCGGATATGCCCGGCCCGGTGTTGTTGCCGCCCGCGTCGGCGTCTGGCACGACAGCAGCGGCTGCTGCTTGGTCGCGGGCAAAACTAAATCTCCCACGGAGATTTAAACAACCCACTTTTGTTGACATTTTATGTCAACCCGAATCAAACATTGCACCACGATGGCTATGCTGTCGCCATTCGTGCAATTGGCACGCTAAGTTGCCCAGGCGCCAGTGGCCCGGCTCCCTCGGGAGCTGGCCTGTGCTTGGCAAGCGTTAGGCACGCCAGCCCACTCTTCACACACCCGGCGGTTTCGGATTCGTCGCTGCTCTGTTGCTCCAGCTTGTGGCGACTGTCGCGAAACCCCAAATTTTGTCAATCCAGTTTCTTGTGCAGAATCCGTAGGCGCGTAGTGCCATCCATCCTCAACATCGGTGTCCACACCATGGTGGCCGTCGTTGTGCAGCGTGTGCGCCACCACTTTGGAGCCCGGCCCCACAAAGCGCTGCAACGACAACGGCCCGCGTTCCCCGATGACATGCAGTGCCTCCCATCACCTGGCATTCGCATCTGCATCCTGCTGGGGGCCTATCGATGACCACAAGAGACTGGGGTAAACAAAACACATCCAACATAAAGACTGAACCCAGAAAAACAAATACAATCCACTCGCAACCAACTTTTATGTCTTTTTATACATGGGTAGAGGGAAAGATAAGGATTTATTTCAGAAACATCAAAAGAGTTCCGGAACTGCCCAGAAGTCTGTCTACACCACATGCGGCTATAATATATTCATTTATCAGAATATAAAATAATATGCCAAATTTAAATAAAATATAAAAAAAAATATTTATTGAAAATAATTTATTTTTTATAGCTTTCCAGCTTCTTTTAGCATGAATATTTAAGCGTTGCTTTTGGACGACAGATACTTCAGAATTTGGATAGGCAGAGAGTTGTGTATACCCTGCCCAAAAAGTCGGTGTGATTACGCAGCTCAGTTGGTAACCATTTTATAAGTTACAAGGATATATAATAAAGTATTTAAATTCAAATGTACAACCTAAACAAACAATTTCTAATAATTTATTTTAAATGCTAATATATAAATAATTATTAACAGCCGTCAGCAAAGATAAACACTATATAAAGGTACAAAAATTGTATGGAACTACTTGCTAATATTAGAGGGCAGTGATTGCAGAAAAGCGTACTTAAATTTAAAAACTTATTTATTTGATTAACTAGATCTCCATAAAAATTATTTTGTAGGTACATTTCAGTGCCGGGTGCGCTCCACGTTGCGGCCGCGCTCGAGCAGCTCGCGGAAGGTTTTGATTTCGTGGCGTGGAATGTGTTCCCTGTACTTCTGCTGCATCAGGCCGTAGACGAAGTCCAGCTCGGTCTCCTCGTCGTGCCGTCCCTCGGGCAGCTTGGAGAGCAGAGCGCGCTGCTTGCACACAAATGTATCGATCACCTCGTACGCCGACTGCTTCGTTTCGAAGATCTCCATGTAGAGCTGATACGAGGGCTTCGTGGGCGAGAAGTGGTCCCGGAGCAGCTGGAGCGCCTCTGGCCAGGTCTTTACGTTGCGCCGCACGCCCTTCCACCACATCACGGCTATGCTGTTGAACAGCAGCGAGATGCCCTTCAGCGCGTCCTTATCGCTGATGCCCTCCACCTCCTTGTACGTCTCCACCGCCATTATGAACTCGTCGACGGCGTCATGGTCCCGCTGCCCGCTAAACCGAACCGGGCAATTGCTGAAGCTGCCCTTTGACTGCGGCTCCTCCTCTTGCTGGGGTGCCAAGGCTTTTATGGTTTCGATTAGTATGCGAAACTGTTCTTCCGACAACTGCGTCATGACGGCCGGACGAGTAGCTGCTTCCACTAAAAAACTCAGCCAAACTAAACTGGTGTGGCTTTTTTCGTTGTGAAATCAAAACAATTTGCTGGCTGAGCGAAGAGGTTAATTTTATAGAAAAAGCTTTCGAATTCGAAAAATTGCCATCTGTTGCTCACATGTTCAAGAGAGCGTACATCTCGCTCTTTCTCTCTGTCTCTCTCAATTGTGTTGTTTATTTCGCTGGTATGATTAAGATGTTTATATTTATGTGTGTATCTATATATACATACATATCTACTAGTTTTACATGCAAACATATACTATGTAAGTTGCCATTAGGGGCTTTTGTTAATGGCAACTCTAAAGATAACCAACGAATATTTTCTTATCAGACTACTTTCATTAGCTAATTGACATATTTATGTATACATATGTATATATATAATTTATGTAGTACATTTTACTTATCACTTAGCTTGTACTTTTAAAGTATCAATTCTTATGAATTGATAAATTAGCCTTGTATTTTGCCAACCCAAAATTCTAATAAGCTAGTTAAATATAAGTGTTGACATACAAAAAATATTATATTATTTATTATAATATTTAAAAAAAAAATAGTATATGTGTGCATATTAGATTTAAGTTTTAATTAGATATGTGAATATAAAAATATATTTTATATTATAATGTTATTGTAAAATAGTAAATGTACATATTAGACGAAAATTCGAATCAGATATTATTCCTCTTCTTATTCGAAACGAGACTCGTAAAGAAGCGCAATTGCTTTTCCGAATTGCAATTTCACAATGCTGCGATATAAAAGCGGGAAAAAGACTAAATGTATTTATTTTTGCAACACAAACGTGTCTAAACATGTCGGCCTAGGCTATACAACATTCTCATTAAATACACCCATTGATTTTAAACCGCTTACTCATTCGAAAAGAGACTTTCGTAGAGAGCGCAATCGACTTTTCGAATAGTATATGCAGCTATTCGGAAAAAAGACGTGTCTGAACATGTCGGGCCAGACCATACAACGTTCTCATTAAAGCCCCTGACTCATTCGATAATACATATAAATGATTCCAAGAGAGTCTCTCTTAGATAGCGCAGTGGTTTTTTCGAATTGTGATTTCACAAATCGCCGCTATAAAACCGGGAAAAAAATCTAAACCGTTTCAGGTGTATTTGCAACACAAACGAGTCCAAACAAGATGGCCCAGACCATACAAATTACCAATGAACAGCTGCGTGAGCTTATTGAAACTGTGCGATCATCTGCAGCGGCCACTGGCTCCAGCTCCAGCCCCAGTTCCAAATCGAAGGGTAGCTTCAGCGCCTGCATGCACAGATTTGGCGGTACTCGCAGCCATGACATAGTCGAGGAGTTCATCACCAGCATTGTCACGTACAAGGAGCTCGAGGACATCAGCGATGAGAACGCCTTGAAAGGCATATCCTTGCTGTTCCACAGCATGGCCTCGACCTGGTGGCAGGGCGTGCGCAAGGAGGCAAAGACATTCAACGACGCCATCGGCCTCATCCGCGAACACTTCTCGCCCACCAAGCCCGCCTACCAGGTGTACATGGAGTTCTTCCAAAAGAATCAGGAGGACGGCGTTGCCATCGACACATTTGTGGTCGAGAAACGCGCATTACTCGCCCAGCTGCCCGAGGGTCGGCACGACGAGGACACGGAACTGGACTTCCTCTACGGCCTGCTGGACATTAAGTACCGCAAGCACATTTTACGTCAAAATGTCCAGACATTCCGCGATCTCCTCGAGCAGGGCCGCATCATCGAGCACAACATCCAGGAGGATGGTCAACGGAAAGCGGGTCAAAAGCGCCCATACCCTGGTATGTTAGTACTGTTTCCCAATTCTCAATTGTTTCCAATCCTAAACGACTCTTTTCCCATAGAAACTTTTAATGATGATGTTTGTGTCAGCAGAGGTCGTGGCGTAGCTAGGGGCAGAGGCAGAGGCAGGGGCAGGGCCAGAGGTGCCCTACAAATAGCTGAAAGCAGTTTCCCAGACGCTACGGGACAGGATGATAACATTGCCGATGGAATATAATGTATAATAATAAATATTGTAATTAACGTATCATAATTAATACCAAAAATTGGCTTTGCATCAAATTGTAAATGTGTAAAAAATAGTTTAACCATATACCATAATAATATTATGTATAAATATAATAGTAATACACGCTCAAAATAATATAAAACTTGTGTTTATTGTTTGTAACGGTCCGTTCAACAAGTTATTTCTGCGTTGAACGTTGCCAGATGCTTCAAAAGTGCCAATAAGTAATCAAGCCGCCATATTTTTACTTGCTTTTCAGGGCGGCAGTACTTGGGGCTGGTATCGTCTGGGACTGCGCAGTGCGCAGGGTTGATGTGTAGCAAAAGTATCGGTATCGGACGGTCGTATTTTTGTTATGCTCTTGTTGTTGTTGTTGTTTAGCAAAAATGGATCAACAACTACACCGTCTGACGGATCGTCATTACTCTGAAGTGGAGGGCTTGCTACAGGTAAGCAAACATCGAGTTCATAACGCATGCACGGCAAATTCAACCGTTTCGATTATTATAACGCCCATTTTTTCGCCCGTTTTCGTCTGCCTACATCACGCGAACGCACCCACTCTCAAAACACCAACACACACACACGCGCACATTTGCACATACAAATAAAAACATACACACACACACATGCGCTGCTCGCCGCAGGCTATGGACATGCCGAGTTCAGACCACGAAGAAATCGAGTCGGAATCGTGCCGACTTAGCCGGTACAATGTTGCCAACCTGTATGAGGGACGTCAGCGTTGCTACACAATGCCGCACGTGCCCCCCGCGCCGCCCTCCACACCAACGCTGCTAACGTCCAACGGCAACAGCAATGGAAATTGCAGCGCCAATGGGAATGGGAACGGTAGCTCCAGCTCACCCACCGCCAGCCTGGTGGCCGATAATCAAATCAATCATTTTATCTACGTAAAAAACGGTAAGAACCTGCGTCGTGAATCACGTTGCGTTGACTCGGAGCTCTCCAAGCTGTTCAACGTGGTCTCAATCACAAACCGGCTAACGGCCGTCAAGAATCGCACGCACAAACACCATCTGGCCGAGCGCGGCATCATAAATGCGTCGCGCACCATTTCGAAGCTGCATGGGGCGACGAAAATCTTCAAGATCCATCGCGATCCCAAGGAGTTCCTGCGCGAAACGGACGAGGATTCGGTGTCGGCGCCCGAATACGACGAGGAGGAGGAGGACACACGCTTCCGTTTCTTTCGACGGACACGACACTCGCGCCGGCATTCGTATACGCGCATGGAGCGTAAATTTGCACGGTTCGAGCATCACGAGCGTATGGAGACAATCGTTGATAGTTTCGATGCGGCCATGAGCTTTAACGATGCGGATACCTGAGCGGATGTGACAGCAGCCGCAACAACAAAAACAACCACAACAACAACAACACCATCAAGAACAACAACTGTAGCGGCGGCAGCAAGAGCATCCGCATCCGCATCCGTATCCGCATCCGCGAGCAACCAACACCACAGGCACGGGCAAGTGGTTCGCCGCCAAGTGCAAACCAATGTGATGAATGTGAATTTCTACTAAATTATTTTTATTACTACTACTATAATTATTACGATTATGATTACCGAACTGTTCTCTCCATACATTTAGTTCTTTTGCGCTGATTGCCGTCGCGTCTCGTGGCCGCAGTTCCCTAATATGAATTAGCTGGCCCGGGCGCAGCGCAGGGCGAGCATTTAGTTTTTAGCTTAGTTCATACGCCTGTGCGGCGCCAGACTGCTGCGCGCTCAGCGGCAACAACCACAACAACAAAAATAACAACAACAACAATATGCACAATGTCAAGTATTTGGTTGTTGCCCGAACGCGAGTCAAATGGCAGCCAAACAAACGATTCCAATAAATGCACAAAATAATGTGTTGTATTTGTGAAGACGAAACCGCAATTTTCTTATCGCGCCGCCGTTAACATATCCAAGCGGATCTATTTAAGAAATTGTTTATATGACAGCGTTGCGATATTGTGATTCATACTTTACAAAAAAAAAACGAAAAACAAAACAACAACAACCAAAACGAACCGTCTAAAATTTCAATTTGTACAAAACAATCTATTTCGAACGACTGTTTAACAAACTATATTATAGTGCAATCCTGATTCAAGTTTACTGAATTGATCTAGATTTATTAAAAAAAAAAACAAAAAGTCACAATTAAACAATTTCCTAAAAATATCCTCATCAAATATATAGTTTTTATAAATTTGGAGGGTTTTTAGCCATATTTACAGCAGTTGTGAGCTGCCCATAAGATTTTAAACTTTGCAGGTATCCAATCTATCTCAAATTTCGGAACACATTAAAAACTACTCTTGAAATATTTTCCATTACCAGTCAACGCAGAGTTTCCTAACATAATAATTTTCATAATTTTGATTGCTTTTAATTTTACATATTTATTTAATTTTGGCTAGTCAGGGGAAACGATTAAAACCTGACAGTCCGTTTAAAATAGTTATCTTTAACAGTTGAAACTCACTCCAGAAACGGAAACTTGTGCAACTTCTGTTTATTGGGGCACAGACGTTACACGTAAACAGGGGAAGAGATAAAGGTACAGCTAGTTCCGAGAACCGATTTAAGCTTTAAAAGCTAAACAACGTCGTTTATAATAATAACATAATGCTAATCACTAATTCGAGTAATGTCATAAGGTGTCCTAACAAACTTAGATGCGCTCCTTGAAGAAGTTGGCCATCAGATTCTCTTCGAGCTGCGCTGGATCGGTCACCGGCATCCGGCAGACGCGATCGTGGCAAATGTAGACGGTTGTCTTTCCGTTGACCATCTTGAATTTACGCTGCAGTCGCTGGTTGCACGCCTCATCCGGATGCTGGGGATCGCAATGGACAATTATCATGCCGGGTACATAGAACTTGCGCACAATCTCCACGAAGCGCTTGGTGTCTGGCGAATCCGGACCCACCACCGCCACCAGGTCGAGTCCGTTCTCGTGCAGCAGCAGCGCCGACAGCATTTCGGGCAGCGCATGACCGAAGGGCTCAACGTCGGCAAAGAAATTCAGGAGCTTGGCGGCACGCTGCAAATACGCTTCATCGTCGTAATAGTGCGATAGCAGGGTGAGATTGCGTGCGGCGACGCTGTTGCCACAGGGCTCGGCCCCATCATGATCTGCGGACGGGCGAGATTGTGGCTAAGAATTGAGCGGGAGTGAAATGTGACCCGAAGACATACCTTCCTTAAGTCTAACAATGACATTGGGCGCATTCTGCTGCGAGAAGAAATAGGCGCCATTTGCCTCATCCCAGAAGAGCTTGTCCTGTGTCTCCTGCAGCTCCTTGGCCCAGTGCAGAGCACTCATGTCCAGCGATGCCTTGTAATAGTCCAGCAGTCCCTTGACCAGAAACGCATAATCGTCCAGAAAACCCTCGATGCGCGTACTGAAAGGACGCTTAGACTTTACACTTACGTTCTCTGCCCAACTTTCGTTCGCACTTACGCGTTCTGTTCGAGCGTGTTGTCCTGCACGCCGGCGCCGTAGCAGGAGCGCAGGAGCAGCTTCTTCTCCGCATCGTACAGATGCGTGCGCAGGAACTCCGTCAAGTGCTTGGCTGTTGCCAGATACGCGTCCCGCTTAGCTGTGCCGCAGTTGGCCAGCTTCGAGAGACCCGACAACACCAGGCCATTCCAGCCGCATATGATCTTGGTATCCAAGTGGGGACGCGGACGCTGATCCCGAATGGCGTGCAGTATATCGTTGGCCGTCAGCAGCAGTTGCTCGACTTGTGGCAGCTCCAAATTGAAATTGGCGCACGTGTCCTCCTCGGAGCCGCGCACAATTAGTATGTTCTTGCCCGTTAGATGGCCGTGGGGATCACTGGCGGGCGGCACATTACCCGCCGGCTTCATATCGTAGTGATAACTGTAAATGTCAAAGACGCGCGCTGGGCTGATATCCCCAAAGCGCGCTTTGTGCGCTTCAAAGGCCAGCTTCACCTCGTCCCAGGTCCAGGCGTAAAACGCACCCTCCACCTTCACGGTGTCCGTGTGCGTGGGCAAGGAGTCGGCGTCTTCGCCGGCATAAAAGCCGCCCGCCGGATGACGTAGATCTTTGATCAAGTACTCGTAAATACGATCCGCATAGCCCAGGAACTCTTGGCTGCGCGTCAGCTTGTAGGCATTGGCATAGGCGGCCATCAGCTGGCCCTGATCGTACAGCATCTTCTCGAAGTGGACGTTGTGCCAGTCGCGCGTGGTCGCATAGCGCGCGAAGCCGCCAAAGATGTGATCGTTGATGCCGCCGCGGCCGATGTGATCCAGCGTTTGCAGCACCATGTCCAGCACGTCCACATCCTTGCTGACCAAATACGCGTGAAAGAGAAAATTGAGGCGCGGCACTTCCGGAAACTTGGGCTCCCGGCCAAAGCCGGCGTGCTGCTGATCGAAGCGCTGCTTGTGCACGCACAGCGCCTCCGCCAGCTTCGCCTCCCCGCCGCCCGGCTCCAGGGCGTCGTCGCCGCTGGTGCCAATATTCTGATTGGTTTGCAGGGCCTCCATCAGCGTGGCGCCCGCCTTCATCAGGGAGTCGCGATCGGTGCGCCACTTCTTGGCCACGGACTCCAGCACCATGGTGAACGAGGGCATGCCATAGCTGGCAAGCAATTGGCAAATAGGTTTACAGATAAAGAGGGTATTTTTTTTTTTTTGTAATTTCGCTTACCGCGGCTTCGGCGGAAAATACGTGCCAGCGGCGAGTGGCGCCAGTTCGGGCGTCAGCCAGACGCTCATGGGCCAGCCGCCGCTGCCCTTGGACATGAGCAGAAACTGCATGTAGACCTTGTCGATGTCGGGTCGCTCCTCCCTGTCCACTTTGATGTTCACGAAATGTTTGTTCATCACGGCCGCCGTGTCGGCATCCTCAAACGACTCGTGCTCCATGACGTGACACCAATGGCACGTCGAGTAGCCCACCGATAGGAAAATCAGCTTGTTCTCGCTGCGCGCTCGCTCGAAGGCCTCCTCGCACCAGGGATACCTGTCGGGCAGGTGGCCAAAACGCTGTTAAGACGTTGGCTTCTTTGTGGCCTACTCACCAGTCGACGGGATTGTGCGCATGCTGCAGCAAATAGGGCGACTTGGAGCTGGCCAGTCTGTTGCTGTGCTTTGGCGACGCCGCCTTTGTCTCCCCGCCCGTTGCCATGCCACGAAACAGGTGCTGCTGCTGCTGCTGTGTTGTCGCTGTTGTTGTTGCTGTCGCTGTCGCTGTCGCTGTCGCTGCTCTGCTGCGCTTTGGAGATTGTCAATTGTCATTAGCATCAGGTTGGAGTTAAAATTTTGAATTGCACTGATATTTGAACTTACTCGTTAATAGGCCAACTACGCTGTAGCTGTGTTTGAGGCGCTGCAAATGCCAAAGCGCTTCTTATCCAGGTTTGGCACAGTGTTTTGCCTCTAAACATAGCAATTTAATTGATAATATATTAAAGA
Organism: Drosophila sordidula; assembly: GCA_035047465.1. Classification (NCBI taxonomy): domain Eukaryota; kingdom Metazoa; phylum Arthropoda; class Insecta; order Diptera; family Drosophilidae; genus Drosophila; species Drosophila sordidula. Next base: position 2,586,629 of record JAWNPQ010000131.1, read on the forward strand.
AAGGGTGTTCCATCAGCTGATTGAATTGATTACCAATTAAAGTTATCGATTATTGATCAATTATTGCAATTAGTTTAAAATAAAAACAATCTAGTGCATGCACGTTGAACTTTATTTCTAACTGAAAGTTTGATTATTGGCAAATGTAAATACTATTATTTTCCATAAATATTTGCAATTGGCAATATCCAATAAGATTATGAAATTCCAATGATTTATATCGATACTGTTCGTAATCGATAGTTACATTGCGATAGTTTGCGGCAGGCGATGTTTGTAAACATTAACAGGTGTTTGAAGCGCAGTGGCAACGCCGCAAATATTGCCAGACAGCTCAGTGGAGCGCCAAAATTGAAAACAGCATTACGTTAACTTAAATTGTTTTAAAATTTTTATTAATGCATACAGTTTATCTTTGCTTTTTGATAATTATGTAAAAAATTGCTTACACATATGCGGTTGATACATAGTTTAACCTACAAGCTAATTGAAAATCACAAATGAACATAAAATATTTATACATTATAGTGTGTGGTTGTATTTTAAGCACATCGTTAAGTTAATACACACACCCCGACCGGCGGCGGCAGGGGCAGCGCTCAATTCTCGCAAACAGCTCTCAACTTTGAGTTGACAGCACGGAAAATTGAGTGAGAGCAAACGCGATTTAGCAATCGCTTTGGACTAGCGCATCGCGGAGCGCGCCCAGCTGCTCCTCGCTGCCCTTAATCCTGTCGGACAGGTCGCGTGCGTCGGCAATGAGTTTGGCCTTCATGTTGATAAAGTAATCATAGTCGGCGCACATGTCGGCGCTGAGATGTTCGCCAAACAGCTTGGCAATGCTGCTGCCACGCCTATCGATGTCCGCCTTCAGCCGTTGCGCCTCCTCCAGCTGGTCATAGAGGCGTTCGCGTTTCGCCTCCAGCGTACTCTGTAAATGTGAGGATAAAGGATTTAGAACTCGTTCTTTTACTTTGTGCTATTGTCGCTCACCTTCTCCTGCTGGCTGCTGGACGTGCGCACCTCCAGGCTGGATTCGGTTTGGGCCAGGCGCTCCGACAGCGACAGGAACAGACTGGTTATGTGACCCACATCATCGATGTAGGTGCGGAACTTGGACGCTTCGCTGGGACGCACCTTCTCCGTCAATTTGGCCAGCAAATCCAGGCCCAGCTTGTCATTCATGGCGCACTCCTCGCCAATCGTTTGCTGCTCGCGCTTCAACGCGCCAATTTTTTGGTTCAACTGCTTGATCAGCTCATCCTGCAAGGGAATTGGGATTGCAATTGACATTGGCTTGCATATTTCGCGTGGATGGGCCGCACTTACCAGCTTCTGCTTGATTAAATTCGTGCTCTCCGGATCGACTGCGTCGTCGGTCAGCTGGAGCTCCACGCTGACCAGCTGCAGCTCCGCTGTCGCCATCAGCAGGGCCGCGGAGCCGCCGCCACCGCTGGCGGCCTTCATGCGCATCAGCGTCGTGGTGCCCACGTCCCGCTTGGCCGGGCGCAGCTGCACGTTCGGATTGTACAGATTGTTGACGTACTGCGTCGTCGGCTTGTAGCTTTTTGGTGTCAGAATTTCGATGAGCTTGTCGTTGGGCGGCAGCTGCTTGATCAGCTCCAGCGCCAGATTCTCGTATTCCAGCTCGATGGCCTGGCGCTGGCGCGGCTGCAGCGTTGTGCGCGTCTGCTGCTCCTCACGCGTCGCCACCAGCTCGTTCTCCAGCAGATCCTCCGTCTGGCAGGCCATGTCCGCCGTGCTGGGCGTCGGATTCACAATGAGCACCAGTTCGCTGCGCTGCATCAGCTTCAGGCTATCCGTGTTGGCATCCGTATTGGGCGACGCCGGCGCGGATTCGCCGGCCAGCTCGGCAAACTGCTCCTGGCTGGGCGGTGGACTGGACGGCGGTGGCGGCGTCTCTGTGCTCGGCGCCGGCTCTGTGAGGGTGGGACTCAGCTGTTTGGCATAGCCGCTCAGCAGGCCGGAGTCGCAGAGGTGGGCCGACATGAGCTGCGACTGGAGCTGCGTGATCTTCTCGATGTTCTCGCGCAGCGACTCCTGACGATTCACGGGCGGCGGCTTCGGCAGCGTCGTGGTGCTAATCAGCTCGGCGCGAAAGATGTGCGCCTCGGCCGGATTGCTATTCGTGCTGTGATTGTTGTTGTGATTGTGATTGTGATTGGCGTTCACCGGACTGCACTCGAGGGAGCTGCTGCTCAGGCTGCAGTCGGAGTTGGCCGGCGAAAGCGTTGGCGGCGTCTCCGGCAGCACCTCCTCCAGCGTCGTCTCGAGGTCATGGACGGCTTGCTTCAGATCCACATGTGACTGGGACATGAACGTCGGCTCGTTCAGCTGCTGCTGCTGCTTCATCACGTCGTACGACTGAGATCGCGTGTATTGCGGCGCTGGCGATCTGCACTTGCTGTAGGCGTGGCCCAGCGCGGGCGATGAGTACCGTTGCTGCTGCTGCAACTGCTGCTGCGGCTGCGGCTGCTGCGACGCCTGGCCATAGATCATGGCGTAGGCTGTGTTATTGCCCATGCCGGCGGCGGTGGGCGTGGCATTCGTTGGCGATTTCGTAGCGAGGTTATTATTGGACCCATAGCGCAGCGCCACCACATCGCCGGGCGAACTGGGCGGCGGCAACAGCGGCTTGCCCGGCTGCTGCTGCAGCTTGACGCCCAGCGGCAGCACGTCGGGCAAATTGTTGGGCAGCTTCAGCTTGCCGGCGCCGACGCCGTAGCTGGGCTTGCTGTGCGCCACGAGGTCCTCGTTCGAGGTGAGTGTCAGCTTATAGATGCCATGGTCCGGATCCGTGTTGTTCAGCTTCTCCAGGCTCTGACGCGGCAGATACGAGGCCTTTGAGTTCGATCTGCAAGTAGATGGGCGCAAGGCCATTTAAGTTTTAGTATGGGTTTATAAGGAGTTTTTCAAAAATATATGAGATTTATTTCTTTTATATTATAATAAATTCGATTTAATCGTTAAATCTGAATACATCGCCATCTAGCGGCCTAACTTAGAAACAAACCAAGCGCAACGATCTTTGTGTGCATAATAATTCTACTTCTTAAGTTTGTCAATAGGTGGCGCTCTTCGCCATCTAGCGGCCTAATTTACAAAAAAACACCCAAGTCACAAACCTGTGTTGGATTTTCTTAGAATTTTGCGTTAATTATATTTACAAGGTTAGCATATTAGATAACTTAACTTGAATTTCGTTACAACAAAGACGAAATGGTTGATGTCGATGATGAGAATAAGAAAAACAGATATATCCAATGCTTTTCTACATTTACATTTACATTTCAGATTTAAAACAGAAAATTTATTAAAAGGATTTTTATTTACTTTTAACATTGTTTAAAGTTTAAAGGTTTAAAAAATCTATACTTCAGATATCAGATTTGTCTCTTAAATGCAATTGCAAAACTTGAGCAATTTTATGGCAATCGCCTGTCACGCGTACGACGCTAATAAGCATATGAAATTGCCTTTGGCCCTACCCAAAAAGTGCCTGCCAAATGTCAATCGTCAGTTTGAGCCACTCGTGGGGGCCGGGCTTGGGCGACAGGTCATCTGTTGGGGGTCATCGGCTGCTCACGCAGGCCACGATTTGGCGGCGGTCTCGTTGGCCCGTTACGACTGAACATTATGCAAATGGGCTGCAACATAATCTACAAAGGGGCTGCTAATTGAGTCCTCAACGGATGCTCTAGAGAGCATCAACTCAAGTTTATATCTGCTACAGCTCATCAGGCCGCAGCAGCACCCACATGGCGAAAGTAGCTGGTCGAAAAACAACAGGAAAAAAAAAAAATTATAATAAAAACAACCGAAAAAAATTATTCTGTGCACGATGCGCGGCGACAACATTTTGTGTTTCGTACGGGTATTAAAACAGTCTTTTTTTGTCGAGAGAGACACAACAAAAACGAAAGTGAAATGTTTACAGTGCAATTATAAAGAGTTTTATGTTTCAGTTGTGAAGAGTTCAGTCTTTAGTCCAAGTCGGGACTCATTTCTGTGTGCAGCGAGCGTATGATGGGGCATGCGGGGGTCTGGGGGCTGGGGGCGCCCAACACGTCGTTTGTTGTCGACAACTTTCAAAAAGTGCTAAACTAATTTAAATTTTTTTCGCTGTTTTTTTTTGGGTTTGAAACAATTTTGCAGCTTGGCCACCCCCGGAATTGGACAAAAAGGTGTTGCTCTAACGGTTCAACTGTGGCCAAAATGTGCGTATCAGCGATATATAAACGTACACACATGAATATATCTGAACTTGTATAGTCAAAAGAAAGCCGACATAGAAATGCTGACAAGTTGCACATTTGCATAAATTAAGAGCAAGAAAAAAATACATTTTGGCCGCTTACATCACCCAAAAACAGCTGTAGCCAATGTATCTGTATCTGTATCTCTATCTATGGCTGCCTGTATTTGTGCTCGTGTATCTGTATCTCTCTCAATTGGCTGGCATTTGCATAAGCGACCCTTTTGTCTAGTTCCCAACGCCTCACATTTGATTATAGCCGACAAAACGCAGCTTCTTCACTTTCTTCGCTGGCGAAGGCGCTGGCGAAGGCATCCGTCAGATACATTAGCTGCTTGTAGCTGTTGTAGATGTATCTGCTGCTGATAGCTGTCCACTTGTTGCTTCTCTTAATCACTTCCGTTCGCCTGCCTGTTAAGTAATATGCAGCTCTGTCTGTGTGTCTGTGCTTGTTGCCAATTTTACCATGTTTATTGTTGTAGTTTGTTGTTTGGATTTTGGCTTTTAGCGTACAAGCCAAAAAGCTTTTAATTTGCATACTATGGAATTAACATATTACAGCAGCGACAGAATGTCTGGCATATATGAAGATTGGCCCCCACACCTACATCGCCGTCACCAGTGCGTTTATATAGCTTAGCAGACAAACTCTTGATTGATATCCAAAGCTCAACATTTGCTTTGTGTTCCACTCTTTGCTCTTCATGTTCTTATCTAACTAAAATATTGTTCAAATTATAATCTTAAGTCCGGGTTTACACTGGTTTTAATGCACTTGACATTTTGATGCTCTGATAAGTCTGTGTGTGTGTTTTATTTGTCACACACACACACACACACACACACCTAATTATTGGACAAGCCTCTCGGTAATATAAACAGAAATGAGTAAACTTATACTAAGTGCTACAATAAAATACAGTACTAGGAAGTTCGGATGAGGAAATGTGACTACACAGAGGTAAAACAGCTGATTAAAAATATGACTATTAAGTCTTCTCGAATTCAAGAACTGATAACCTTGGAATTATAGATATGGGGCGATGACAACATTTTTGTTAGCTGTAAAGAAATTATTCTACGTTTTCGGTTATTTTAAAAATTGTGCGCAGTAGTTCTTTAATTCTAATTAAATTTGCGTTGAATATATATACTTATTATTTATGATAGCAAAAAACCTAGAAAAGTCTATTGAAACCAATCGAAGTATTGAAGACAATAAATTCATTGTATCGCTCACTGATTAAATCGACAATTGCAAAGATAATTGCAATAAAATATATATCTACTAAATTTACAATAGCACAACTGTTCCCTATTGCTCTGAAAAGCAAACAAAAGTTGCTAAAGCCAGTTATAAACAATTTCTTAGTAATCGGGTTAAGACAAAAATAAACTGTGTTTATTAAATGCGTTCTATTGCGTGAAATTGATTAATGGTGTCAAGCTAACGCAGTTCTTGGGCATTGAAAGTTACTAAAAAATCAAAAACTGCAATCAATAATGTGGAGCAGTTTCTTAAGATAATAAGAATTCAATGCCCTGTCGCTCTTGGGCAACAGCTGACATAACGGCCCTCCTACTATTTATGATGCAAATGGGGAGAAAATTACACCCGCAATGCTAAGTAGTTGGATTATAATACCAGGATTTATGGCAAATTATTGTTTTATTTGGTTTTGTTTGAGTTTCTTTGAATGAGTCGTTGAATGTTGTATAAGACGCGTAATGCGCTGAGGCATTTCATTGAAAATGTTTAAAAAAAAACAAATTCATAAAAATAAACCGAAAGACAGAAGAAAGGGCCCCAATGAAATGCTTGGCTGGGTTGGACTTGGACTTGGGAGTCACCATCCGAGTCACTATCGCTGGCTGAGAGTGAGTTTCAGTCTGGTCAATAACATTTCCATTTCCATACAATTAACGCATATTTTTTATTTGGCTGTTATTTTATTTTTATTATGTTTTTTTTTTTTTTTTGCCCATGTTTGGGGCGCTGGTTATGTGATGCAAATTATGAATACCAAAGAGCAGATTTTGATAAATTGCCTGGCCTTTTGTTTCGCTAGTCGAGCGTTGCATAAGATACGCTCGATAGATACGGCGCTACTTCGATGATGGGTAGTTATGGTAGCTGGCAGGGGCGCTGATTGCCCACCCGCTTTTGCTTGAGGTGGGGAAAGGGGGATGGGGGGATGAGGTTCACTGTCCCAAACGGCGACGCATGAAGATTGGCGAGTCACTGTCATCGGGTGGTAGCCGGCCGCCTGCCCCCCGTTGTTGCAAGTTCCAGTTGCAAGCTGAGTCTGGGTGCTTTTGGCGTTGGTCAGTGGCCTCTGCGTGGCGCGTTGCGTATGCAACGTTTGGCGCCGTTGCACTATAATTTTTGATCAGCAATATAACGAGCTGGTTGCCGCCGCCGCTGTTGCTGTTGCCGCTGACTAGTTTTCTTTGATAGTAAAAGTATTTTATTTAAATATGCCGACGACGACGACGCTGGCGACGCATGGAAATCACGTTTTTAACATCTCGTCTTAACATTGAGCCAAAAAAAAAAAGCAGAAAAAAGAAGGCGAACAAATGTTCGCTGATGTTGTGGTGTTGCTTGTTGTTGCTGCTGAAAACATAAACATCTCACAAGCTCAGCCGAGAAAAAAAAACCGGATTGAACGCGTCGCACACATTTTCACTTGCCGCAAAATGACGTCAAGTCCAACATAAACAGATGGCCAACAATCGCAGTCGACGTCGCAGTCGCCACTTTCTTCTTTCGGCGGGGCATGAAATTGCACTGAGGTCAGATCAGTGTAAAAGGGGGGGATCGTGAGGTCAGGCAGGCGGGCAGGCAGACCGAGACTGCACACACCAGAACAAATTGCAGCAGCAGCAGCAGCAGCAGCCGCAGCAGCATCAGCAGCAGCATCAGCATCAGCAGCAGCAAGTGGCGGACATTGCTCGCTCGCTCTTCAAATATCTTGGAACTCAACTGTCGTAAGACTCTGGTATTTAGGCTTCTTTTTTCATCTTCTTCTTTTTTTGTACAACTGCAAGCAACCGACGGCCACGCATCAAACTGTGGCATAAATTTCTCTCGGAAAAATTACTGTAAAATACCAAAAACAACATGGAAAAGCAAGGCAAAGTAAAGTAAAGAAAAGTAAAGACAAGCCAAGACAAGACAAGAAAAAGAAAAGAAAAGTTCTCTCTTCACATTGAAAGTGGACGTTGCAGCATCTGCGGCTGCCGCTTGAGTGGCCAACAACACTTGGAAGATTCGTCTCTGTGCACCGCACAGTGGTGCGAGTGACCAATGAAAAATAATTTTTAATTTCGGGAAAATTTACTTTTTATAAAATATGATTTACAGTTTTTAGAAATAACTATTTAGAAAAACATTTTAATATGTATATTAATTTTTTTATATTTATTATCATATTAAATATATTTATATCAATAATAATAATTATTATTTTGCACCACTGTGCAGTGTAAAGCAGCTTCTCTTGAGCCTAACAATTGTTGGCCAGACGTTTCGTGGGCTGTTTTCATTTCTAATGCGGTTGTTGTTGATGTTGCGGCTGCTGTTGCCGCTGCTGATGTTGTTATCGTTGCTGTTGCTGTCGTTCAGCAATAATTATGATCCATTAATTCTGGCGGCGGGCGGCGCCTTGTGCAATATTTTTAATGTAAAATCGATTTAATGGCGCTTCTCGCTCGAGGGCTCTGCCCAAAATAGACAACTTGGGAAATGCAGCAACAGCAGCAGCAGCAGATGCCGCGGCTATTGAAAGTGTCGAAAGTGGTTGGAACAAGACTCGAACAGAGCTTCAGACGGAGGCTGCAACTGCAACTGGGTAATTAACTTGTGAGCTAAACGGCCAAGTCATAATAATTATATGGGAGACAACAAGGCAAAGACAAGCAGCTGGGGCCCAGAACAAAAGACGCGGCCGCTGAGCGCACTCGACTGTGCCCTGGACATGTGCGCACTCAGCTACAGCAAAGACAAGATCGTAAAATGTTAGAAGAGCCCCGCTCCCCCTGCCCCTCTCAAAGCTACCCAAACTAGCTATAAAACAAGCAGACCGCCTATTGTTCACCCTTTGGCGCTGCGGGTCTTTTGTTTTGGGCCAAGTTGCTGCTGATCATGTGAAGTGAATGATCATGTCTTGTGTCTTGTTGCAAATATCCGCGACACATCTGCCAATGACATTTTCACTCGTAGCCAAAACAAAAAATACAAATAAATTATAAAACAACAGCGTATTTGGCCCGCGGGCGCATGCGCAACACGTCCGACATGGATCAGTCGCACTAACCGGAGTCGAAGTCGGAGTCAAAGTCGGAATCGCAGCAGCAACAGCAACAGCAACAGCAGCAACACCAGCAGCAGCAGCACTTTGAGCCATTTGCGTTTTAGACATTACACAAAAGCCGCTGGCGAATGCCAAAGTGTTGCCGCTCTTTGAGTAGGAACTGCCCTGAATACGGATTTCGCATTGTTTTTACCTCTATTTTGTTTTTGTTTTAGCTGCTAATTTGTGCGCTTAGCTTTTTACTTTTTGCTCGTTTTGCGAAATGCGTCAAGTGCATGAAGTGTTGGCGGCTTTTAGAGGGGGGGAAAGCAGATGGCTAAGAGCTACTAGCGAAGACTTTACTTGTTGGTCATGTCACGGCTATAAGATCCGGGCCTGTCAACAACACTGAACAAGCGGGCGAAAATAAAAACTTTAATTATAGCTAGAAATATTATAGCTATATAAATTTATATATGCTTAAAAGCTAAATAGCTGGGAGAGTTTCTGTTTATGTATTATATATAATTAAAATATTGGGGCTATTTTTTTAAAAAGCCAAAGTAAACTTTCAAATTGGATAAAAGTAAAATAAATCTTTAATATAAGCAATGGTTTATTAATTACTAAATAAGCCATATTTTAATAATTTTGCAAATTGGAAAAAAGGAAAATAAATCTTTAACATAAACAAAGGTTTATTAATTATTAACTAATGAGGCGGGTTTAAATGCATTGATTAATGAGATATACATAGTATCCGCAGCTCATAAAAACAATAATATTCCAATGGGATTTAAGGGTTTTTACATTGTCTGCCAGCAGATTTTGTGTTCTTAGTGTATTAATAAGCTCTCTTTATCATCTGCCCGATGTACTTGTTTTTCTAGTTAATTAATAAGAATTTGCTTTTTACACAAATTCTAATTTTATGATATGATATTAGTCTCTGCCTATCAGTTATTTATGATAATGCACTGTGTTATTAAGCTGTCGATGGAGGCTTATACAATGCTGAATCTAAAATTAATCGCCTAGTCAGCCGTCATTAGCTGTTAATTGCACATTTCTGGCTGCAATAGCTAAAACAAAATTTATATATGATATCATATGGCTATGATAGATACAAACAGAACAGAAGTGCAGCAAATGGTGTGTTAAATGGACATGTAAAAGGTTCGTGAGCTCATCAGTGAAACATGTCAGCGACAGGCACTAAAATAAGTAATACGAAACACAAAAACAAAATAAATATATATATATATAAATGTGTATATAAAGTCAGGCAACAACAATCAACAATAACAGCAGCAGCAGCAGCAACGATCATCATGGACATTTATATATTTCAACACGCGGCGACGCATGATCGACGATGTTCGTGTCAACTGCAGATACACAGATGCAGATACAGATACAAATAAAGCAACATACACAGTATATGATATATGTAGCACCAGTACAACTGTGCATAAGTACATTCCTGTACTTTTTTTTTATTTATATGCATATATTTTTTTCGGAATGAAAGTGAGAGATTGATGGATGGTCCGGCAAGTTTATGTATTTATATGCGGCAGTTAATTGCCCAAGTGGTTGTTGTTGTTTTTAATTTTAGTTTCCCAGTTTGACATTTAGCATATTAATGATGTAGACCAGAAATAACAGCAACTATAACAAGAGCTTTAAGCAACAACAATCGCTTGCATTGTTTTTTTTTTTTTTTTGTCATACAGACGCGCCCAGAACAAAGCAAAACATTTAAGATACACAATAGCTACACAATAGTTATGGAGTTATTGATGTAGCGTAAATCAATCAAGGTTAATGCTACAGACTCCCATAAACAGCCACAAACAGATCGTACAGTACTGAACTTTTGCTTAATTAATGCCTGGCCATAACAATCGCTATCGATATCGGGCCAAAAATTTGCATCAGTTTGCAATTATTTATGCAAATTATAGCGCACAGTGTGTAGCAAAGAAAAGAAGGGGCCGAAAGGAACGACAACAAGATGCCAGCTAAAGAAGAAAAAAAAAAAAAAAGAATTCTCACGCTGCCATAGCGAACTGTTCCAAGACCAAGTTTTAATTCAAAGTCGCGGCTATCGATAGCAACGCTCGATTGATCGATTTCTGAGGTATATAGCATAGCATAGCCCCAGAGTTTGAAGTCAGGCATTGCCCCCGGTTGTCTGTTTGTTGTTATTACTCTGTTTGTTGTTGCTGTTGCTGTGGCTGTGGCTGTGGCTGTGTTGTTGTTGTGTCAACATTGGGCTGTGCCACACTGTAGTTCACTTGGTGACTGGGGCTGCACTCCAGTTGTTTTCTATGTCACGCGCTTCACAACCCAAAAGCAAACAATAACAAAGCGAAGCGAATGAACGATTGTTGGAAGCAGCAAAGCTTCAAGTATGACTCCTCGCCTGGATACGAGTGTGCGTGTGTGAGTGTGTGAATGTGTGTGTGCTGTATAAATGTAACTAGTTGTATTTGCACTCATAATAACTGGACAGCTGACGTCACAAGGCCAGCACTTAAGAACAGCATGGCAAAGCAATCTTTTCTTTTTTTTTCCATATTTGTTATGGTGTGGAAAATAAACATGGGTCGGAAGAATAATAATTGAATGCCCTTACCGAGGAGGGTTAACATAACTCAGTCGATATGTGTGATATATTCATATCATTTTCATATCTTTGAAGCTTACCTATCTGTTTAGCTTAAATAATGAAAATGGTTCCTATTCAGACATCTTTAGCTTTATTCATAGAAATTCTTTTAAATGAAATGTTAACTTTCTTATGTTGAAATATAAGTTTTTTTTTTAATTTGTAAACCTTTTTTGGCTTTAAGCTAACTATAATCCACTTTGAATTATGCTCAAAGTCCCAATACAGGTAAAAGGCAGTAAAAATACCTAAATGTCAAATTGAGCTGTCTTTTTTCGCTTTTTATACTCATTTACGAAGTGAAAAAGGATAGATTGGATTTGAACAATGGGTTTGAATTGCAAATTTATATTTTTCTTCGATTGTGGTTGTCACAATATTTCATAACTCGCATAACTTAGTCAAAACTGAACCGATTTTCCTGTTTGATAGCATTTTGGTCACGATTTGTCCTATAGATTGGATCTGCATTTAAAATATATACATTTTTAAAAATAAAATTTTTTTTTATTTTTTCGGAAAAAAAGCATGTACCCCCCCCCTTACCAATTTTCGAAAAAATTTTTTTCCCAAAATTTCGAATTCCAAATTTACACTTTTAATCGATTTTGGTGGTCACAATTAGTATAAAAAACAACATTAAAAGTGATTCTGAGGGGGTCAAATTTTTTGTCAAAAATCATGCCAAAAGTGACTAAAATTTTGACAAGTAAAGCACTTGGATCCATAGCTCCCATATTTGAAACCCCCATAACTTTGTCAAAACTGAACCGATTTTCATGGCTGATGGCATTTTCTCCATGGTTTGGCCTCTAGATTAATCCCGCATTTAAAATATATGCATTTTAAAAATAAATTTTTTTTTCATTTTTTGGAAAAAAGCACGTAAACCCCCCTTACCAATTTTCGAAAAATTTGTTTTTCCAAAATTTAGAATTCCAAGTTTACACTTTTAATCGATTTTGGTGGTCACAATTAGTATAAAAAACAACATTAAAAGTGATTCTGAGGGGGTCAAATTTTTTGTCAAAAATCATGCCAAAAGTGACTAAAATTTTGACAAGTAAAGCTCTCGGATCCATAGTTTCCATATTTCAAACTGCTATACCTTTGTCAAAGCTGACCCGATTTTGATGTTTGATGGCATTTTGGTCATGATTGTTCCTCTGAATTTAATCTACACTTAAAATTTATGCATTTTTGAAAAAAAAATTGTGTTGCAATTTTTTTTGTGTATAAAGTTAGGGTACATATTTTGGTTGCTATTACACTGCATGCGAGTATTGCGCTGTCGGTTACACCCGGCTGCAACGTTCTTACTTGTTTTTCTTTCGATTTTTGATTCTCGGCAAACGTCGCAATTTGCTGCCCAATAAAGCGAAGGTTTGTGGAGCGGAACACCCAGTCAAATAGCCGCAGAAGGTAACAGTTCGCCAAGCCAAGTCGAAAAAGATTTTTAAAGAGCGAAAAGGAGCCCAGCCCACACCCACGCCAAAAGCTAGTGCTTGTTGTTGCTGTTATTGTTTACAAAACCTTGGACGTGGACGTGTGGCGACCGCTCCAGCCAACCGAGCGTTGGCCCCAGTTGGATTTGTAGCTGGTGATGAGTGCCACTCCTAGCTCTGTGGATAAAAGCTGAGAAAAAATACAGCAACAAAAAAAAAAAAAAAACAAAGCTGAAATACATCCGCGTATTGTTTGCGCAGGCTGCCAACAATTGCAACAGTTGCCACAAAATGTTAGGCGCTTGATAATTAACGGTTTATTGATAAAAGATACAAAACCAATGACGATCAGCAGGCCGATTATCAGCAGCAACGGCAACAGCAACATTATCATCATCATCATCATTATTATGATCATCATGATCAGCCACAGCGCGATTTGCCGCCAATGGTCATTTTGTTGCATTTGGTGGGCGTTTTTCCAGCAAACAACGAACAAAAAAAAAAAAAATGCCATAAACATAATTCTCTGTGGCAGCGATGCGGCAGTTTGGGGCAAGCAAAAGCGTGAAATTGTTTTTGCCTCCATGGCAGCCATGACATTCGAGCTGCTGTGCCTCGGTGCCCCTACCCCCTGGCCCTAAATAGTTGCTGCTCGCTGAGTCAAAGCAACTTTTATGTGTACAACGAACCCGAATAATAATAATAATAATAAAAACAGCAACAACAACCAGCGACAACAACACACTCTTGCACTTGTTGCAATGTTGAGGATGGTGCTGCTGTTGCAGGACAGGAAGCGCTGTTGCCTTTTGTCGTCGCCCCCAAAATTGGTTACACATTTGGCATTCATTTGGCTTGGTGTTGCTCGCGTGCAGCAACAGCACCAGCAACAGCAACAGCAGCAACTGCGAATGCCAAGAGCAATGCAAGAGCCTGGCAAATGTAAAAAATAAACGCAATTAAGTACTCGCAACACCAACAACAACAACAACAACAAACAAACAACAAATCAAAAACGAGATCAAGATTTGGCTTTGATTGCATTTTCAAGGTTGTTGTTGTTGTTGCTGCATTGCCCAAATTGGCGCAGTGCAATTAAAAAAGGCAACATATATGGCGTGTTTTTTGCTCTCTCCTCTTCTTCTGCTTCTGCTTAAATGTATTGGCTAGGAAACGTTGCGAGTCGCGTAAATTGCACCGCTTGTGCCCCAAATTGCGCAGCGAGCCGCCAAAAAATGACGTCACACTGGCTGTCGCTATTTAAAGTTTTGCATAATACACACACACACACACACACACATAGATATACAATTGGCCAGTTGGCGTCTAGACATTTGCCATTTACTCGCTTAACTAACGATTACCTAAAGCCCAAGTGTTGGCACCAATGCGACATATTTATAACTTCTCCAGTTGCGCCGACAGTTTTTTTCCGATCAATTTTTTTGAAGATCAATCACTAAAAATACGCGCCTTTATTCGCACACATTAAATGTTGTTGTGTTAAAAATAAACTGAAACGAGCGAAAAAATCCGTTGCTTTTCATTGAACAGAACGAACTAAACGAGACAAATGCCGCGGGCTATCCAAAAGATACGCGAACTTTTGTGCGATCCCGGCGTAACGAGCAGCTTTTTCGGTCGCTCATCAAATGAAAATGTGCGAGCATATGACAACGTGGAAATTGCTTTACTTAAATAACGAACTGGGAATGCCCTTGCTGAGGAATGCCGAACAGTTGTTGTTTTTGCCAGTGATAATAATGGGAGTTTCTTTAGAATAAATAAATGTGGGAAAACTTATTAAAAAGTAAACAATGCTTGATGTTAATTTAAAGGTATATATAATATCTCTAAATTCTAATGATACATGGCAGGCTATAAAGCATTGTTATATGACATGATATGTAGATAAATATAGTTAATTAAACATATGAGAATATAAGCCTGAACATATGTATACAATATGTGCATGATTTTTCAAAATATTTATGCAAAAAATAATATAACTTTAAAATATTGTTAGTCTCTATGAGCTTGACAGTTTAGATTTTTGTAATGTTCATGATAAAGAAGTTTTTGTTTAACGATTTAAAAAAATTGAATAATTAAATAAGAATTTAGGTGTTTAGCCGTCGTGAGGTCAAGTTTATTGTAAAAAACCATGGTTTGTTTTTTGTTAAAACAATAGGTAAATATTTGCATAATCTAGAACACGTACGGTCATTTCAGGGTAATTTTATGGCAAACGGCATTTAAAAAAGTATTTAGATCAATTACAAAAATACGCCCATTATTTTGATTACGATTATTTATTTTTATGGTTCATATGTACACTAATTTTTTGTTTTATTAAATTATGGATTTATGATAAATTTCAAATATTAAAGAAGTAGTCGTAGTAGTAATCTTTAAAAGTAATGCATAAGGTATTTTAATTTTCAAACACCTTTTCATAGAATAATTCTATACTTTTTTGCTTCTCAAGTGTTATTAAGTTTTTGTTAGCACAGTTTTTGCTCAGTGTGTTTATCTCAAAATGTGCTGCATCATAAGAATAACTGAATAAATTAAGCAATGCAGTTGCCTAAATGAATCTATTAAGTACATTCATATTCGAATAAATGAAATTAATTTTGGCAAGGGCATGTGAACGTAAATATTTTTTGAAAAAGAGAACAAAAAAATATAATGAATTAATGGCAATGCGATAAGCGTTTCTAAAAGTGCTCTTATCACAAATTAACTTATGTGGCTGTGAGTCAGCTGCAGGCGGCCAAATCGATTTGGCTTAAATATGTGTCGCCGGGCAAACAAATCACGGGCAGCTAAATAGCTAAGATTTGAGTTGGCTAAAAATAAATGGCATAATTCCGGGCTGCAGGCACAATTTATAAGATGGGAACGAAGAAGACGGCGGCGACATGCAGCGGATTGTCAAGCCAACAAATGGCGCCGTCGCGTTCCATTTAGACGGAAAATTTCGGGAGTGCGCGACGGCAACTGGTGGCAACTGCTGATTAGCCAACAAATTAGACGCATGCCTGACATATTGGCTTTTATAAATGTTGTTGTTGTTGCCTGATTTATGCACTGCGGCTGACCCAAAAAAATGTAAATATATAAATTGTAAAGAAGTTGGCATCACATAGCAGGAATGTGGCTGCTCTTGTTGTTGTCCGCTGCTGTTTTTTATTTTATTTATGGCCAGCGCTTTTGTGCACTGTGGAATGTTTTTTTTTTTTTTTTTTTATTTCTTATTTTTCCTTTTCTGCTTAGCTTTGCATTTCATTTCGGCGGCAATTGCAAATTGGCCGCCCCATCAAGGGGGGAGACAAAAAAGAAAAAAACAAATTGCAAATTGGAGTTGGCTTTTGGAGCTGCTTGCATTCTGATTGAAAATTGTTTTCCCTGAAGAACGTGATGCAAACAAAGCGGCCGCTGCAGCAGCGGCAACTGCGGCAGGATGCGCTGCATATTTGTGGTCAGCCTTTGCGGGCTGTGGGGTACTTCTGCACCTTTGTGGCCTGGCATTTGCCTTTGTTGATCTGGCTGGTAATTCGTCATGCGATCGAGAACAGCAAAAGTGGCGGCAGCAACAACAGCAAATAAAAAGCAATATACGCCGCTTAGTTGGCGCTTTTTTACTTTGTTGTATTATGCAGTCAGGCCCGGCAGTCAGCCAGTCAGTCTGTTAGGCAGTCAGGCTATGTAATGCATTGACAACGTGAGCTGGCTCAGAGAGTCTTGGCTCCAGACTGTCGGCCTTGAGCTGTCGCTGGCCACGTACGAAAGCAAAATGTGCAACGAGAGTCGGACGCGAACTTGGACGCATAATAATGATCTCCAAACTGAACAAGCCAACAAAAACCAAATGCTTGAAAAAAGGCTAAGAAAAAGAGCTAAATAAAATGCAAAATGCCGCGCAGGCAAAGTGTTCACATTGATTGCATTTCATTTGCATTGTGAGAATCAATCACGAACAAAACGCCAGCCTCTACAGCTGAAACTGAGTCGCGAGTGTGAGTCTGAGACTGCGTTTGAGTCTTTCAGCCAGACGGTTGTCTAGTCGGAGTCATTTATTAGTTATTAACGTGGCCAAGTGCATGTGATCATATACATTTATTTTGTGTACTTACAACATGGCAATTGCAATTGCCAATTGGCAACAACAATAACAATCATAATGATTGAGCACAAGGCAGACGACGCGACAACTTGTTGACAATCATTGGACGGCATTGGCTATTCTAGCTCACAGATATAAGTTGTGTATACACTCAGAGAAAAAGCTCTTTAGTTCTTAATAGTTTAAAGTATGAAATATACTTGATTCTGCTTATAGATATATATATATAAGCTTAAATTAAGAGTACAAATTTTCTTTGATCAAGTAAAACACAAACTTTTGTGCTTAAAAAAAGATATTGTGATAAGAATTTCGTTGCCCAGGTGTATAAAATTCAAACTTGACCGGATTTTTATTCAGTTTTTGAGCACGCAATTCTTGTTTTTTTTTTCTGAGTGTATGCAACTAATAACTACACACACACCGTTACAGTTATGACTATGCGTTGCAGCTGGCTTTGCATTTCAATTGTGTGCGCATGCTTTCGTTTTCATTTGGCGCTTTCCACCGGGCCGCGTGCTAATCGAATAGCCCAACAAATGGCGCTGATTAGCCAAAAGGGTGGGGGGAGCGGTAGTTGAGCGCCAGCCTGGCTCGTTAGGCCTTTGTTGTTGCAACACGCTGCTTTCATTTTCAGCCCTGGCGGCTTTCACGCCCAGTGCGGCATGCGTGCGCATTAGCCACATTTTGTGTCTATATCCAATTGCCTGTCTGGGCGCCCGAGCAGGGACATTAGTCCTCAATTGGTTGCAGCTTTGAAACTGTTCCATCTGCTAGCTGGCTGACTGGCTGCCTGCTCGGGCCCATTGTCTATGCGTTGGGCTTCGTTGAAAACGAAAGTGAAAGCATTTAATATGCATAATGCACAAGTTTATATGTATTTTTATTTTTCTATCTTTTTTTTTTTTTTTTTTTTTTTGATATGCGAGACACATTTCTGAAGTCTACGTACATTTTTCAAAGTCAGCTCACATTTAGATGACTTTCAAAATAGTCGCGCAATTGTCACAGAAAGCCGAATCAAAATCAAAAACCCCCCCAAAAAACAAAAAAATACATTTTGACACTCTCGTCGTTTCCCAGGCTCGAAATTGACTCCAAATGGAAGCGAGCGAGTTTAGTATTTTTTGGTGTCAATTTCAGTTCCATACTCGTAATAAAATTAAATTGCTTTTTAAGTTTTATGAGTGTGTGTGTGCGTTGCTTTTGTAATGATTATGTCCATTAAGTGCCGTCAGAACTTGGCAGCGGTAACAGTCGGTATCTTGTGGGTGTCACTAATTGAATTTCCACTCAGATGGAGCGCCCTAACGGCACTTTATGGCCCAATATTCGAACTGTTCTCAGCCTCAGCCTCTCACGTAGGCCACATTAAATGTTTCATTTCAATAAATGAAACACATTGCGCAACCAAAAAATTTCATCAGCTACCACAAATTTATGCAAAATGAGACTTTGGTGCCTGTCTCGATTCTTCCCAAAGAATAATTGCAGGCACGTAGCGAGCCTGAGCAAAAAAAAAAAACAAAACCAGAAGAAATCAGAAGAAAAAAGCAGTCCAAGTTCATTGACAGTCGTCAGAGTGTCGCGGCTGAAATCTTGTCTGCCACGCCCGATTGCCGATTGCCGGTTGCCATTGCCGTTGCCGTTGCGTCGCGCTGCGCTGCGTTGCGGTTATCGACTTGGTCATTAGCTTTTAGCCCATAGCCAAAGCGTATTCAGCGGACATGCAAAAATATCGTGACCAAAACAAAGGCTCGTCAAAAGCCAAAAACAAATGACGAATACCTAAAGTACACAAAACATTGCATGAATTCAAGTTATTTGCGCCTGTAATAGCCACAAAGAAACCCCAGGGCTGAAATTAAATAAACCCTCTAGCACATTAAATTTGAATTTTTGCTGACCTAATCTTTACTAATAGACCGTTAATGACTATAGACTAGTATATAATTTGGGGGAACTGTTTGATAAGCGCTTGTTGCTTTGTTCTTTTAAGAACTGACCTATTATTTCCAAAAGCTTGAAAACGTTAACAAAAATTTCAGTATAGATAGATAAGTGTCTAATGTAAAGATAAATAACGTTTTGTAGGCTGCTTACCTCAACTTTCTTATCAAATAACCCTAACACCACTATAAATTCTGGTGAAATCTGAGAACATGCCCCCTGCCTCATTTTGCTTATCTAATAATCGTAAAATCTCTATAGATTTTAATGAATCTTTGAACGTAGCAAGATACGAGTGTAATATTTAGAAACACAAAGAACTTTAAGCCGCCTGGCCTATCTTTCTGATCAAATAACTCACACACAATTGGAATGAAACTTGGTACATTATTAATTAGTTACACAATATTTGTTTATGTAAACTCATCAAATCAAAATGCAAAAAGTGTGCAATTTTTTTTTGCAAAAAAAAACACGAGCGAAAAATCGCATTAGATAAATCCATAAGCCAACTCATTTCTGCAAATCTGCAAAGCGACGCCAACTAAGCAAATCTTGCCCAATGCTCCATTCAATTACATATTTCATGAGCATTACATGGCTCAAAAAAAAAAACAAAAAAAAAAACAAAGACCTTCCCAGGCTACTGTGAAATTGTTGCGTTTAAAAACGCCATACATATATAAAAGTGTGTATATAAATGTTAATTGCATTACAGTTTGGCCAAAAACGAAACAAAAGCAACAACAACAACGAAGAAAAAGTAAATTAGGCAAACAATTTAAACATGCGCTTGTGCCGGGAAACCCAGCCGTAGTCGCAGCCTTAGCCAAGTGCTGCTCCGATTTTAATTTGGGTTTTTGGTTGTTTTGTGGGTCGACGTTTTTGCGCATGTTTTGATTTTTATCAGCTGGGTGGGCTGGCCCCTGGCCAAGGGTTTTCATTTGCTGTCTCTCGTTGGGTACGTCATGACGCGCGTGACCCACTAAAAAAGAGTTTTTTGTTTTTTGTGCCTTTGGTTTGGTATATTTTTTGTTTTTATGTCAAAGCAATTTTCGTGCTTGGCAAGACCAAGACCCCAAAAAAACAAGACCCGACCCAGGCAGATGGCAGCGATCCGATCGATTCGATACATGTGTCGTTTACAGTAGCGGTGCAGTCAAACAGGAAGCCAAAATATATTTACCTTTTGGCCACTTTTCAGCTCATAATTATTGATATAAGTATGTATGTTCAGTCATATAGGTGGATGTTTTGGGGCCCGCAGACATTGTTATTGCTCGTGCGAGAAATTTTCGTGTTATAAAGTTAATTTGTGAAATTTTCAGTTTTTGTTGTTGTTGTTGTTGTATTTCTTAATGATTTGCGTGGCTCGTGCAGCAACCAAGTCTGCTGGCTGGCCGAGAGGAAGTTGCGCGCCATTGCCAGAGGTTACTGGAGCGTTTAGCTTCGTTTCTTCATTAATTTTCAGCTAATTGAATTTGCTGTAGTTGCTCTGCTGCTGCTCTTGCTGCTGTTGCCTCAAATGGTTCTCATTTCAGATGTGACCTTGTCATTTGGCTATATGTCCGAGCCATCAGCGAAATAACGCAATAACCTGGCCATTAAAAAACACATCATTGCTGTTGTCGAGCCCTGTGCAAATGTTCTGTGCCCGCACCTGTTGCTGTTGTTGCTTCCTCTTCTTCTGGTTGAACTGCACCTTTTGTTTCCTCTTTCTGTGTTCTTTATTTGCTGTTGTTGTGTCTCTTGACTTGTTGCTACATTTGTTTAACTTTTGCGGTACTTTGTCAGCCCGCTCGACTTGAACTTGCCGCTGCTGTTGATGTGGCTGCTGCTGCTGCTGCTGGAGGCCACGACTCGGGCCCGCAACTTTATCTACACATAATTCTGTAGAATGTAAACCGTTGTTGTAATTACAATCCACAGTCATACAAGCGTGCTCTCGTGGCTAGAAGCACATACGCTATGGAATGGGGTATGTTACACAGATATCTTAAGCATATATTTGTCTTTCAATAATAAGAAGAATTTCAAGGCAAGGCGCAGGATTGTAAGTGATATATATAAATGCTAAGCTATAGAGTTGTAAAACGCTTCTCCTTACGTGTAGCTGTGTAGTCTAGCATTTAGATAGCTTCATCTAATATATGTACATATATGTAGGTGTAGCTAAAAGCTAAGCCATTTTATATTTATATGCTTTTGATGGTTTCATCAATTTGTTGACTATTCAAGCATTTTACAATATTCGCGACTTTTGTGAGTTTAGCATTTTTTTATAGCTTCATAAATTAGAAATTAGAAACTTTAAAGCCATATAATAAACTGCGAGATGCCTTGCCCATAAGAGAGGCAATCTATGGAATATATATATATTTATCGATAAGTTTTTAGAAGTAAAATATCTATATTAAAGTTCTATACAATGTAATATGTATGTGAATATGGGATTAAGAGATTGCTTTTAATAAATATTCATAATTCATCAGTCTTAAATCAATACAAATTATGCATTGGTTTGTATACGAAATTATAACATCAATTTCTCTGCAAGTGAAAAGATTTCTGGCTTTTTTGTGTTTGTTTATCTCAAGTATAAAGAGTTTCTCTTCAAGAACACTTATCTGAAGAGACAATTACTCAATGCTGAGCTCAATTGCTTATTCAAGAGCTGTCTTTAAACTGGTTTTTATAGTGTATACTTCAGTCACTTATTTAAAGCAACGTTCTGAGCCGCATTTGTTTTGTCGCTGCACTCATTTAACTTCATTTGGCTTTTTGTTTTAGAATATGCATGAATAATGCGAGTATTCCCCGGGCTATTGTACAGAGATACCGATTGCGAGACTTGATGGTTCGCTGACTGCCGGCCTGACTGTAGCTCTGTGTGTCTGTCTGTCTCTCATTCTGTCTATCTGCCTGCCTGTTGGCTGAGTAACGAGCGCTGCGCCGTTCACTTTCAGATAAAGTTGGGAAAGTAACTACTACGTAAATATAGCACAAAAAACAAATTACAATTGGAATGCAATGATATATAGAGTAGGAACAACAACTGTGCAAAGTATGTGGGTAGCTTTTGTTCTACTGGCTTGTGGCGGCTCTTTGTAGTGGATCGCTTCTGGTTCAGCTTGGCTTGGCTTGGCTGGGGTTCACCTGTACGGGGTGTTCTCGAGCTCCCATTGTGAGTGACAAAGATAAACCAGAGCTTTGGCTCCATTTGCATATCGTGTGCCCGTCGTGGGTACAATGACAGTTACCGTATGGATAGAGCCAGAACTTAACACGTACACAGGCCCAAGCAGGCAACGGGCAATTGATTGTGGGGCAGGGACTGAGGCAGAGTGGGGGGGGGGAGGGGGGCACTCATTAGAGGCACATTTTGAGGCAACATGTCGGCCAGTTTCACGTTTTCTTCTCTGTTTTTGTGTTGGTTTTATGACGCTCTTATCTAATTATCATAACACAGAACTGGCACAACAGCACAAACTGATCGCCCTATTGATCAATTGATGAATTGAAACAAGTTTGATCAGCCTTAAAACAAACAACAATAAAAGCTGCGATCAGCCATGTCTATCAAATTTTCGATAACATTGCGAACAGTCTAATGAACTCTGTTAGTTAACAGCTTGTAAAGAGTACACTGAGAGAAATAAGAATGAGAGAGAGTTCAAAACAACAATCAAAATATTGAATTGATATGATTGAAAATAAATAAAGATATGAAACACAGGAAGCTTAACTTAATTAAGCGAATAAAATTATAAAAAACATGATAATAATTGCAGTGTAAATTACAGTGTTAATTGGTATCAGTAAGTTTCATATATCTTATTGCTAAACACACCCTTTTCGCATTAATTGATTACTAATGTTATGCATGTTTCTGACAGTGTAGCCAGCTGCAGTTAGTTTTTAATTATATATGCCTTTTGTTTTTGACAATTTCCGCATAAATTCCGCTAAATTATTTACGTTTAATTCACTTTTATATCAAATGTTTAACCGTACATATTTAAATGAAGCGCTTCAATTGTCAATTTGTCAGCGTTGATTAAAGAAATGGAATTTTTTTATACATTTTAATTAAGACTGAATTATAGCCGCGTGTCGACGAGATATTTAAAAAAAATTGTACTTTATTGTTGTTGCTGCTTCTGTATAGCAATTGAAAAGCATGTTAATTTTTGTATTTGCACAAGTGTTGAATGTTTTTTGGCATGCCACAAAAATAACCCAAAAACGAAGCACGCGAAAAACAAAATAAAAAATATCATACAGAAAAAAACCCGTTTAAACATTTCAATAATTTGCCATATCACAAAACAGATCTGTTTTTAACATAAAGAACAATCAATTTTATAGAGCAACAGCGAGAGGCGCTAATTGAAAACTCTTGACATTTGGCGCTGACGTTTTCCTCATTTCGTAAACCTGAAAGACGCCGACTAGCAGGGGGAGGGGCGGAGGTGGGGAGGGAGATGGTGTTTTGCCCCTGAGCATCTTCCCTATTACAATTTTTCCACATCGATTCGATTGGCAATGAAAAACGTTTTGTGGCACAATAAACGTTTATTGTTTGATTGTTTGATTTGTTTAGTGGCCCGCACAATAATAATAAACATTGAGCCCTACACAAAATGCCGCAGGCACAAATCAATTCCAAATTGTTGCCGTTTTAGACCCGTTCGATCGAAGGTCATCGCAATTTCTGTTCCAGATACACTCGGACACCGTAAAATTCTGGTGCCACACAACTGATTTTTATTTTTACATAGCTCAGCATTTTGTTCGCTTTTTGTTTAAGTGCTCTTCGTTATTGTAAATGCGGCGTTTTATACCCTAGAAAAGTGTCGAGCTAATGGCAAAATCTAGCCTAAAAACTGTTGATGAAAATTGGTACAGCTGCTCATAATTGCATGCTGCTATCGGGTTACCATATCATATAAGACCACATCACCAATTCTTGGTAAAAAGTAGTGCTCAAAAAGATGACTGAATAAAAGTTTCATGATTGAAGAATTTGTTTAATAAATTGAAATTCCCAGAACTATTTCATATAACTGCCAGAGGAACGATCAGGCGATTATTTTTCTTACACGTGTTTGGCTGAAAGTCACAATTTACTTTATTCTATATAAGTATTATAGATTGGTCGAAAAAGCTTTAAAATGTTGCTAAGTTACAATATCTGCCAGGGTATTATTACATCGTCGTTTCCCCAAAAGTGAGCTTTTCATTCTTTATTTTGTAGGTTCTTATTGATTATTTGTTTATGCTGCGAATGAAATTTGTGGTTCGTTAACATTTCTCCATAGCTAGCAAATTCTTTAGCTCGTTCCGTTCATTTTATTTATGTCGAAATTCGTGCAAAGATTCAATAAAAAGATAAAAACACAAAGAAGAAAAACAAAAACAAAAGCATTTTCGAACCGCGACGTTTCTGTAAACGCAAACAAATTAAATGTGCTTTGAAGTTTTTACCCTACACGAGATTTTTGGTGGGGGAGTGCGAGAAACATTAGCGTACGATATAAAGTAGGGTATGAGTTATAGAGATGTGTTTTTGCTGGCGTTTAAATTTATGTGTTTGGTTAAATTGTAGAGCTTAAATTAAATTGCATGAAAATGAAGGAACTTAAATTATTCGATTCAGAGAACGGGTAAACTACCAACTGCTTGCAGTTGTCATAGCAGTCAGCAATTGTCAGCGACGCCATTTTTCAACCACTTTTACAGCGCATCAAATAGTTGGCCAAGCAGGTTCTTAACCAAGTCAGGCACATGTGCTTGGCACGAGGGTGATTTTGACTCGGCGAGGGAGAGATTGCTGAGGGTGCGGGCTAAGGGTGTGTCCCTGCACGAACGTCGCTAAGGGTGACCGGTTGTTTGGGCCAGAACCGGTTTTGGCCAGTTTATGGCCGCCAAACAAAGGCAACCATTGTTTTTATATATGGCAGAAGGAAACACACAAAAATCGATAAGATCAGCGCACAACTGATAAAAATGATAGAGAAATCAGTTTAAGACTTGTAGCTATATACAACATATGTCTGCAGACCACTGGGAATTTTAGAGCTCTGGATTTACATTGTCGGCGCGTGTCACTGACAAAATGTGAGCAAAAAGACGTTTTTTTTCTGCATGCTGGCATTTTGATTGCCAGGCAGGAAACGTGCCGCGAAGGTTTCTTTCTTTCTTCAGTTCGTTTTGCACCTGCCGCCTACAATGGAAATGCGAATTGGTAGAAGGCAGCCGAATAAACTGCCAAGTGGCATGCAACAAGAGCGACGGCTGCTGCTGCTGTTGAGTTAAAGATCAGCTCGAAGACGACCAACAGCTGTGAACAGTTATTAGCAGCTGTAAGTGTGTGTGTGTGTGTGTGTTAACCGGAGCCAACTGTCGTCATTAGCGAGTCTGGAGCTAGGCATTGAACATGCTAAATATGGTCACACTAAAGTTAGCCGACAGCGCCGCACACACACACACACACATACACTGAGCCAAACTAGTGCAATTAGAGCTTAGCTCAGACACGTTTTGCGATAATATCTTGAGAAACTGTCGCTTATGCTTATTAGAGGCTTTTCATTTTCACTGCGCCCAGTTTTAATTAATTAATTGTACGGTTTTTTCAGAATTTCCTGGTTAGCACAACTTAATTACCACTTAATTAATATGTACTGTACATTTCTTATTTTTTTTGTTTTTAATCATATCGTTTACCTTCTAATGCGAAATCTGCCGCCGAATACCATTTTCAGCTGATCCACGGTATCCAATATTGTGAAATCCAATTTGAGCGACAACAAAGACCTACAAATAACACTAACACCAACAACAACAACAGCTAAAACGTGTTGCCTGTTTTTTCTGCTTCTTCTTTTAGCTTGTATTTGTTGCTGTTGTGTTTTTTTTATTTTTTTTTATTGTAATTCACTGTCGTTATTTGTGCAAATAAAATGCAACTTTTGGTGTGCGGTTTGTTGGCATAACATTTGAACCTGGTGCCGAACTTCCTTGTTCACTTGGACGACACTTCTTTTTTTCTTTGCAGAGGGTTGTTTGCACTGTGTGTTGGGCGGGGGGCGGCGGTGGGCGTGTATTATTCGTTCGGTGAGCGCGACAATTGCAATTGATTTACACGTATGCAAAAGAGGCGAAAGTTTAACATGTTTTTGTTGTATGTTTTTTTTTGTTGTTGTTGTGTTTTATGACAAATCCGTTTGCATTGCGGTTCGATCGGCAAATGCGAATTGTTGGGGGGTGAGGAGAATTTATTTGCACACGCGCCGTTGTCGTCGTCGTCGTCGTCGTCGTCGTTGTTGTCGCTGTCGTCGCTGTCGTCGCTGTCAACGCTATAAAGCTGCGCGTACGTCTGCACGCGTCAGCGGTTTTCACTCGTTTGAAGTTGCGGCCACAAATGGCCGAATGTCAGCGACGATGGCAGACAGCGGCGCACCGCAGTGGAGCAGCCGGCAAAGCGCAATGCTGAGAGAGCGCCAACACAGAGAGCGAGAGCGGGAGAGGGAGAGCGGGCGCGCAGTCGTACTGAGTGGGAGAGCGTGCGCAAGCGTGGCTCAGAAAAGTGAGAGTGTATGGGTGGGCCAGCAGCAGGTTTGTTGCTGTTTTGTTTGGCATGCTGCGTCCGGCTCTCTCATTCTCTCTTCTCTTTGGGCTGTCTCTCAGGTGCGACAGCATTTTAGCGTTTGGCCTTTGGAGTGATTTCAACTGAGCTGAGCCAGCAATTTTCACAATTAGAAGAGCGTCAAAGTGTGAGTGAGTGCACCGCGCAAATAAAGTTATGTATAAATATAAATATTTATATATATTTATAGAACATTAAGACAAAAACTTAGTTTTTTCACCTATGTTTATTTATTATATATACTTTCGGCATATTTACCCATACTCATAAATTATGCGTAGTTAGTTTTTAATGATTAAATTCTTTTGTCTTGGGCCTTATCTTTTTAAGGTTCGATGACTGCGTTCACCCAATTTAAGGTTATATGTCGGTTTCCAATTCCGTATTCATATTTATCACTAATTTTTTATTGGAATATTATAAAGATTATAAGCGCTAATCGTTTGCCAACTGACTTTTGGTCAAATTAGTCACTTTTCCGTCTTGGCATCGGGGTTGCTCTCAACATTAGTGAAAAGTATGCAGCATACTTTTAAGAGCAGTTGAAAATTTATTGTGTGCGCTTAAAAGTATGCAATGCATTTTAGAAACCTCATTTTGGCTTAAAATATCCGGTTAAGGGCCGCAGAAGGCCCTTAAGTGGCTCAGGCTCAGCCGTTATTGCGGTGTTTGGGCATAACATATATGTTTTTAAACAAATTAAATAACTAATAATAATAAATACAAGATCGCCTAAGGAAATAATTTAACGAATCATTTCACTCAAGATTTATTTTACTGTTGCGTATCCCAAGACAGTGCGCACAAATCAGAAATAAACAAAATAAAATGGATTCTGAAATGGGATAAACTTGGCGTTGACCATAAAATAAATGTGCATTAAATACAATCGCCTTTTGTGTGTGTGTGTGTGCGAATTTTGCGCAATGTTCTCAGCCAAAGTTCAATCGATCATTGCTGTCGATATTTAGCCGGCGATAGCGCCAAAATTATGGCAAGCACTTTGTTAAATGTTGCGCACGACGGCATCGCCGGCAACTGGCGTCGGTTTTCATTGTTGTTACTTTTGTTTGGCTCTAATCATGGCGACTGCATCGCGTCTGTCGCGACTGTCTCGCAAATTGAATTGTCTAGGCGCAATTGAAGTTATTTTGCGGCCGCAGTTGGCGCAGGCGCAACGCGGCGCATGAGTGATTTATTTCGCATACGCCGCGTGTGCGCAATCGAGTTGGCAGTTAATTTGAAAATAATACGCTAGTTGGCCATTCGGCTAGTTGTAGTTGGTACCCGGCTAAATGGCCAGTGTGTGGCCAAATTGGCTTGCAAAATTAATTCAAATAGCTAGCCTGGGCAGCCCGCCGGCTGTGCCGAGGCGATAATTAGCGCCTGTCGAGAACACATGGCCAAAAAAAAAAAAGAGGTGACACACCTCAAGCCCAAACTGACAGTGGCCGTAGGTGTTGGCCAATTAATGACCGCAAAGCGGGCCAAAATACTAGCTGTCAGGCAATGCTGTGATTAGTGTGCCTTAGTGTGTGTGTGTGTTTGTGTGTGCTTGCAGGTGGTGGAAGCGTTGCGAGGAAATGCGCTTGCCCTTTGCTCCAATTTCTGCACGAGACGACAGGCAGCCCAACTTTCAAAATGCAAATGAGGCACGTTCGACGATTGAACGGCATTTGAACCCGGGTTAGAGATACGGGAGAGAGACAAGCCCCAAAACTTGCCACAAATTGTGTCAATATTTGTCTCGTGCTGGATGTGCTGCAACAAATCGTGCCGCAAAGGTCTGCAGCGGTGTCAGAGCCACCAAAAAAAAAACCACAACAACAACAACAGCAACAACAAAAAACATGACAGGCCACAGAAATTATTGAGCATGCCACAACACCAACAACAACAGCTCGTTGTTGCTCCACTTGGTGGCTGAACTGCTGCTGGCTGGTTATCTAATGCCCGCACCCAGCGTCTAGTACAGTGGGTGCAAAAACTATACGCGCGCGCGCGCGCTAATGAACCCAACATCGTTCATCTATCAATGTCAGCGCGGTTCCAAAAGAATGGACCTTTTGTATTTGCCGTAGACCCCTTTAAGATAAATTTCGATTTCGATTACGTTTACGTTTACGATTTCAATTCGCTTTGCTTTTACCCCACAATCAGAACAAAGAACTGCGACCCACACGCCACAGGAGCCGCAAATAATCAAAAAAAAAAAATTATACAGTAACAACAAAAAAAAAAAAACATAAATTGTTGACACATTTTTGTGGTCGTTGTTGCTGCTGTTGTTGGGGGGACTCAGGTGCGCCCGCGCCAATTGGCGATCAGCGTTTGGCGATTGGCGTTTGGGCTCTTTGGAATATTGGGTCACCCACAATGGCTACTAAAAGCGAAAGTCCGCAGTCGACACTCGATTGGCTTGATTCGCTTGATTTGCTTGATTTATGTGGTGCAGTGAGTGTTTAATGTGTGTGTGTGTGTGTGTGTGTGTGTGTGTTTCATAATCCAATTAGGCGCAAGGCACAGCTGCTCAGCGAGCATTAGGCGACAGCTGATTGACGGCCACAGTTGGCCCAAAGGAAGCGGCTTATTAGCCAGCAGCACCGCTCAATAAAGCTTGTGCGGCTTGTGCTCAGTGGTGCTTGCACCGTGGCTACTGTGCCACGCACCGCATTCAGAGTTAATTGGATTCGATAAGGTCAAGAACAATGCGGCAATTGAGCGAGGCGCGTCATGGCTACACTTAAAGCGATTTTGCTTTAATCCACAGTTGCCAAATGTCTATATATATAAAATATTTTTAATTTTTTCTTAGCATGTTTCAAGGTGGAATGCGAGCAAAGTAATTTGCTTATTTTCAGATTAGTTTGGTAATGGATTAAATTAAATTGCACATTGTACAAAGATATTATATCTTTGTTATAGGAATTTTTAAAATTCAAATGCCACTAACATTAGCTGAAAGAGATACTTTTAAATAGCAATTCAAGCCAGCTGAGCAGTGGATCAATAGAAGCATTTGGAAGCATTATAATTGATTAAAGAGAAGTGTCAATTGCATTATTCGAAGTTACCGCTAAAGATAAATGTATTACTAATATAAAGACAATATTATTGAATACAATAAAGCTCAGATATGTGCTTTGTTTTTTGCTTAAAAGCATATTGTGTTGCTTTAAGCTATAGACTTAGATTCTTTGTATTTAGCCAGTTCAGTTAGCGCTTTAAATTTGTACGCATTAAGCATAAAGCCTATTTGTGCTGTAAGTTAATTCAACTTTAAGTAAATAAAAACGAATACTGGAAATATGCTTAATTATCGAGCATAAAGCAAAATATACATTTTAAAATTAATTTCAGACTTAATTAAAAGTCTCAACTATACTTAAAGCTTTCATGTGCTTTACTACTAAGACAGTGCATATGTTTATCTGCTTTCCATCTCTTTAAACTTAAGCATTTCTCCATATTTTGTCAACCTATTGTAAACCAAGCATAAATCTGCCAAAGTTCGGCTTCATTTCTGACCAACTTTTCGCACAATTTTCCGCTGAACTTCCCGCTGTGTTCAATTTAAGGCCGTCTAACACTTTGGGCTTGCGAATTGAATCATAAATATGGAAAATGTACACAAAAAAAAGAAGGGGGCCCCAAACAAACGAAACGGCTTAACGGGGCGTATGATTGATGTACAAATTGTGCAGCACTCACCGTTTCTGCTGATTGCTCTCCAGATTGTTGGCTATAACGCTGTCAGCGAGCGTGGGCCGAGCGCGCGGCAACAACGGCGGCGGCGCGGCGCTGCTGACGACGACGCTCTCCAGGATGGGCGGCGGATTGTGCGGACGCTTGCGGCTGTTTGTGGGCAGATTTGTGGGCTTGACGGCGCCATTGGACAGCGATTGTTGCGGCTTATGTGGCAGCTGCAAGAAGAGAAGGCGGCGCACACGTGAGTGCAACTGTTAGTCAAACGCAACAGCCAGACTCACCTGCCGCAAGCTGGTGGGCTTCTTGGGCACCTGCGGCGGCACCTTCGGCGCCAGCGTGGGCTGCGCGTAGGCAGAGCGGCGCGTGGACGCGCCTGCAAAGCTGTTGCGTCGATTCGGCGACGGCGGCGGCCGCGGCTGCAGCACTTCCGGCGGCGGCGGCGGCGGCAGCGGCTCGTCGAACGTATAGCTGGTGTCCAGCTCGGCGCCGAGCGGCGGCGGCGGCAGCTCCGGCGAGGGCACGCGCAGATGCGGATGCTTCGGCGGCCGCTCGGGCGGCGCCGGCGCGGCCGTCGGATAGACGCGATGCTGCTGCGGATGGTGCTGCTGGTGGGCCAGCGCGGCGGCCTGCTGCAGCAGCAGCTTGTCGCGCATGGGCGCGTACTCCGTGGCCGAGGAGGTGCGTCGCGCCGGCATGGCCAGGCGGCCGCGCGGCGGCGGCGGCGGCGGAGGCATGCCGCAGTCATTGAACGACAGCTTCTCGGCGCTGCTAATGTTGCGTATGCTGGGCGGCTTGGACGGCAGCAGCTGCTGCTGCAGATGTTGCTGCTGCTGCAGATGTTGCTGCTGCTGCTGCTGCTGCTGCTGCTGATGCTGATGCTGTTCACGGAACTCAACATAGTCCGAGGCGGAGCTGGAGCGGCGCAGCAAGTTGGGCAGCAGCGAGCGGGAGCGCGGCGGCGGCGGTGGCGGCGTGGGTGAGCTGCGGCCAGAGCCGGAACCGGAACCGGAGCCGTTCGAGTTGGGCAAGCCAACCAGCATGGGACTCAGATTGTTGGGCAGCGACTTGCGGTCCACGTGGAGCGCCTGGTACGAATGCGAGTGGGATTGGGAGCGCAGCAGCTGCTGCTCCTCCTTGTGGGCCTGCTGCTGCTGCCGCTCCACGTACGACTGCACGGCGTTCTTCTGCAGCGCCTTGAGCGCCGGATTGGACACGCGATGCGTCTTGCTCGGCTCCAGATAGGCGAACCGGGGCGCCTCATCCAATTGACTGCGCTCGAAGTCGTTGATGCGCTCGGCCACCGAATGCCAGGCGGGCTGCACTGCAGCGCCCGCGGGCGTTATCACAGGTAGTCTGAAAGATCCGGAAGAAGCACATTAGCTAGAGATCTAACCGGGCTGGGGTGGGGTGGCTACTCACTTGGCGGACTTGTGCAGATTGGCGCTGAACTGCGGCTTCGGATGCTGCACGTACTGCGAGGTGTTGCTGTGCACCGGCTCCGTGTAGGTGCTCACCGGGAAGAGACGGTGGTTGCTGCGATAGGAATCGTTGATGGCGGCGGGCGGCGACTGATCCGCGCTGCTGGCCACATTCGGTGCACTGCAGCTGTGCAGCTCCAGCTTGCTCAGCTGCGGCTTGCTGGGCGGCGGCTGTGGTGCAATGGTGACCACCGCCTCGCTGCTGGATATGGTCACCGATATGCTCGACTTGTGCTGCTGGGCCGGACGATGCTGCTGCTGCTGCTGCAGATCACCCGTCGACTGCGACTGGCCCAGCGGCGAGCGCGGCTCGTGGGCGGCCAGTGCCTCCAGCTCGGGCAGGGAGCACTGTGCGGTCATCTTCTTGAAGAGCTGCTCGTAGCTTTTTAGCACCATTGACGTGTGCACCGGCGGATAGCTGGGACTGTGGCGATGCTGAACGCGCAGCGGCTGCACAACATCCTCTGAGATCGGCGACGACTGCTGGCTGCTATTCACGGCGCTGCTGCTGCCAGACTTCGTTGGTGGCTGCGCCGGCGGCGGCGGCGGCGATGTCACCTCGTTGTCGTGCAGATAGAGCACGCTCTCGCTCTGATGCCGCTTGGGCGTCAGCACACGCGAGCTGTGCACAATCAGCTGCGAGGAGGAAACTGCGGGCGGCAAAGCAAAAAAGCAAACAACAAAAATTAGACATAAGTAAGCGTTCGATACCAACATTCTAATGGGCTAAAGGCGCAGCCAGGAGCTGCTGCTGCTGCTGCTGCTGCCGCTGCTGCTAGTAGTAAAAGTGGGTCGGCGGGGCCAAAAACAATGACCCAAGGTCGGACCCCCCCTTAATGTGAGCGGCCGCCAGTCGCCGAATTTTGCGGCAACTGGTTTAGAAGGCTTCTAAAATCTAACAGAGCTGCTAATAGAAATAATGCAGATAAAGTCACGTTCATGTCAGTCATGATTCTGATATGCATATTAATATCAGGGGTATTCCTGCAGTTGCATAGGCTGATTATAATTTAATTGTATTTCATCAAAAAGTCAGCAAGTAAAATTCGGTGTACTTTTAAAAACTACATTCACGAATAGTGGAAATGAGCAGGAATACCCCTACCAAACTACTACAAAAATTGTACCTTTAGATATTAATATTTAAAACACACTTAACTTTTTAAGCCTGCAAATATTACATAATAAATTGGATTAAATAAATAAAGATTATTTAAGCTACCTCAGTAAGTTCCTAAATGTATTTCTAGCATACCTTCAATAATGTATTAGGTGAGGGGTATTTTATAGCTAACCTTGCTACTGTATACCTAACTAGAAGTGCGGCTACACAAAATAATAAATCTTGTCTCTGCTTAATTAATATATTTTACAAAATGAAATAGATATTTTTATAAATGCAAATAAAACAAATTTAATAGCTCACAAGTCTATTTCAAATCAAAACAGAATTCGCTTAAAGGATTTTCCATGCCTAGCGAAATCTAGCACAACCACATAAATGTCGTCTATAGGCTATAGTCATAACTCACCCGACTCGGCAATGGCACTGTAGCCCGTCGCATGGCTCGCCTCGGAAATGTCGCTCATGGAGCCGAGCCATTTGAGCGTTTCCGTGGATGAGGTGCTCTCTGAGCTGTTGTTGTTGTTGTTGTTGTTGGTGTGATTGTTGCTGGGACTGTGATTGCTGGCGCTGGAATGATGCTGGGCATGGGTGTGCGCTGAGCCGTTGGCGTTGCTAATGTTGCCGCTGCTGCTGCGGCTGCTGCATTGGCGGGCCAACAGTGGAATGGGCGATGGGGCCACCGAGTTGCTGCAGACTGAGGAGAGATCGTTCTCAGACCAGTGATGTGACTGCCGGGACAGCAGATCGCTCTCCTGACGTAATCTGTAGGAAAGAGAGAGAGGGCTTTAAAAGACGAGAACTTAAAATATGGCAAATCATTGCGTGCTGCGTCGTTGACTATATAAAAGTCCAAAAAGTCCAAATTTGTGGTTGTCATGTTTGGCGTTTCCTTCTGCACGGAGGCCCCCAGACAAAAAGGTATGACCGTAATTACTTGAATTTCAGCTTAGCCTTCAAAATCGCATTTCGATGGCGATAGACATGAGACAGCAATGAGTACAGCGGACAGACGGCCAAAACTCTCTTCAAGCTGTTTGCGGTGGCAAGTTCAAAACATATGAAACAACAACAAATCAACAAGTAAGTACGAGCAACAACAACACTGACAATAGAGCAACTTGAGTCTCTTGCCAAGACCTTGAAAGTTAAGCTAGTTCGGTTGTGTTTTTATGGCTCATGTGCGACGTTTGTTATTTGCCTTACCAAGAATCACATTTAATCACTTTTTTATGTAGATCTGTGAGTGTGTGCGTGTGTGTGTGTGTGTGTGCGAGTGGCAAATAAAATTCATAATTGTCGCCAGAAAACATGTTTCGCAACTGCTTAAGCACAATAAGTACGGCGCATCAATGGCTCAACTACTCACTTGTCAAGGAACGGCGTCGCGGATGTGGAATCGGAGCTGGACACATAGCTGTGGTAGCCCTCGGATTGTGCATAGGAGGCCTGCTTCTGATGATGAAATGTGGTCTGATCGTAGTAGGATGAAGCTCTTATATTATACTCCTCCAGGCCCGCCTGAGTCAGTCCGCATTGATCCAAATGCTGCAGCGATTGTTGCTGCTGCTGTTGTTGATGCTGCTGCTGCTGCTGCGGTGGCAGCAACTGTTGCTGCTGTTGCGTGGGTGGCGACTGCAAGTCATCCTGCAACAGAAAAAAGACAAAAACAATTTAGGTAAAATGTTGCTGTGGTCTTTCATTAACTGTGGCCAGCAATTTGCAACTGGCAGCTGGCTTGCATAACGCTGCGTATACGTAATGCGAGCCTGCAAAAAAAAAAGAAAAAATAATACAATTTCACTGCAGCGCTTAACAATTTAATCATTAGTTGTGTCCACATCGCTGCGGGTCAAAACCCGAGCTGAGATTTAAAAATCTGTTTGCAAATGATCGCAAAATCAAATAAACTCAAAAGCCCCAAACGAATTCCCTCAGACATCATTTCAGCCTAACGCTCTTTGTTTTTGTTTGCTCTGTGCGCGCTCATTAGATAATTAAGTGAAAATTATTATTGTTGCACAGTGCAGCGATCGCCGGCGATATATATGTAAGCGATAAGCCCAACAATCCGGCTATTGCCAATGGTAACAAAATTGCCAACAACGAAACATTTGAAGTGCAGCCAAACGAATTTTGTGCGATGTTGAGAAACCAGGAGAAACAGCAAAAAAAAAAAAAAAAAAAAAAGAAAAGAAATACAAAAATTACTCGTACATAATCGCAGCGAGAAATAAAACTGGACGCAGGCAGCTCAACAAATCAACAGGCAACCAAACAGAGCGTCCATAATAAGCCGGATTAAGTAACTGAACCCACCCAGGGACTGGCTATGTTTATCTGTCGAGGGTTGGATAAGATTGTTCGATATATATATGCAAATTTACAGATAATTTCTTAGATAGCTACTAATTTGCATGATTATTATTTTTTTGTAACTGTGATTCACTATGCATTCAATTTCAAATCAAATAGTTTATCTTAGTTTGCATTTATTTATCATAGTTTATTTGTATTTATAAAATGACACACAGTATTTCAAATGTAATTAAAATAACATGAGTACATTTTAACTAGACAAATAGTACAAATAGTATTAATAAATTTGAACTTTCGGGCTGTGTAATTTATTACTCATATTTTGACTAAAAAATATATCGCAAATTCAATATATGTCTGCAAATGTATTTAATATTCGCCAGATTAATGATAAGTGCTTTTTCTTATTTATGATTATTATTCAAGGGTTGTCAATCAATCAACCTAAGTTTTTGTAGAATCTTTTGTTATTTCGAACTTCCTTTAGGCACACATTTGTTATTACGCATGTTGCAGAGCAGTGAACACTCTTTCTCCCCGTTTGGCTGGCATTTCGAGTGTTTGGCCAAGATTTTCAGCTTAAAGTGATGTCAAATATAAAGTGTTAACAATGCAATAAAGTTCAAGTTATTTACAGTTTTCGAATCATTAAAGCAATTGAAAACCCATCATAGCGGTATGTAATCGCAGCTATCAACATTTACGGCAGCCCTGGTGTCAAATGCTCAATCAAATCGCGCTACGTATACTTAATATTTCAATGTTTGCACTGTGCGACGGCGACTCTCATAAACCAAATCGAATTGTAAATGCTTATGCATATAAAGCCCCCCCAAAAAATATACACATAAGCAGAAAAACAAAAAAAAAACAACAACATTACGACCAAGCCTCTGAGCCACTTGACTGACTTTGACTGGCAACGTCAACGTCTCCGGTTGCGACTGTGCAGCACCGTGTGGTTCAGTGTGGTTCAGTGTGGTGCGACGCGTTCGCCATCGCATTCGCAATCGCCGCCATCGACGTGGGCAGCTGTTGATTGTCTTTTTGACTTTGGCGCCATAGAATTGTTAGCGGCTTAATGGCAAATATATATATATAATAATAACAATAATAACAATAACAAAAATCATATGACAGTCAAATGCAGCAAACGAAAGAGAAAAAAAAAAAGACAAAACAGAATAATAAATTTGTGGGTCAACTACTTAGGCAGTGCCTGGCAATGAGCCGCAAATCGAGCTGAGAGCCGCAAGTTTGGGCCTTTTGCCTGGCGGCGCATCGTTTGCAGCTAGCAAAAGAATTTTAATGGTTTCAAAGGTTCCCAAGACCAAAATCGCAGCTAAAGTCAAATTCGAAGCTGAAGTTGGAGTCGAAGTCATTCATTCATTTATTCATTCGCTCAGTCATTCGTTCACTCGCTCACTTATACGTTCGTCGTGCTTGTCAGTTTCGTTTCGTTTTGGTTTTGGCCAATTGCCGTAATTATTTTGTCTCTCTAACACGAATTTAAATCAGCAACTGTCCCACGGGGCAACGGGGCCCTTTACTTTATTCCTATTCCTAGAGCAACTGACAGCCCACCATAATTATCCATCCACACAGCTGTGTGGCTAAAAAGCGCGCATGTGAAATTGCGCCGGATGAGCATCAACTTCAACGTTAACTTCAACTTAAGCAACAGTCACAGATACAGATACAGATACAGATACTTATATATATATATATAGATACAGATACGTCTGGGGCTACATCTCGCACAATAAATCAATGGCAATGCCGGGGCGCGTATTAAAACTGGTGCAGTGGGTCAACAGCTGGACGCAGCTGAGCGCCGCTGGCCGTTGATGCTTCTTAATGGTCCCCAGTCCACAGTCACCAGTTTCGGTCTTCGTCTCCAGCTTCCAT
Organism: Drosophila sordidula; assembly: GCA_035047465.1. Taxonomy (NCBI): domain Eukaryota; kingdom Metazoa; phylum Arthropoda; class Insecta; order Diptera; family Drosophilidae; genus Drosophila; species Drosophila sordidula. Next base: position 2,623,588 of record JAWNPQ010000131.1, read on the forward strand.
TGCCCCTGCCCACCCCTCACTCGGATCGAGCGCGTGTTAAATAAATCACTGGATGGAGTGCTAAGCATGCGCCCTAAGGCTCTGGAAAACTATTGAAAGTTGCTTTGGGAAGCGAACGGCACAAACAAATTTGCTGCCCATTTTGATTATCTTTAACGTTAACACGCGCAGAGAATGGCCAGAATTCGGCTATTTATTTCCAATAGCCAATAGCCGCAGCACGGTGCGTATGAGCAATAAAAATAGTCAAGGGTGGGCTTTAGATATCGCCGTAAATGACAGAAAACTTTTAGAAACTTATTCCCTTCAAATATTGAATTCATTTTTATCAATTTATACAGCTTTCACAATTTCACGAGACTTTTTTTTTACTATAATGCTGCTGCTGAGGCTCTGTAATATTATGTTAAAATAAATCTAGAGCGCATGAGAAATCAGTTTCTTAAAGTCTTACAATTTAACGGGAGCATTCGTACAGTCAAAGCAATTAGTCATTAAATATATAGCTCATGCATTTAGGATACATTATTTTAGAGTAAGAAGGGCTCACACTTAATTCTTTAATGAGCTTTTAATGCACAGCTGCTTGTGTGAATTGAATGACAAGTGAGTGTGAGCTATTCAAAACATATTGCAGGTGTAAAATTAAATGTAGCTTTAAGTTCTCTTTTGATGTAATATAATACATTCTTGCTTTCACTTTCTGGTGTCTCGCAGATTTTCTTCTAAAGTCACGCTCAGCTTTACAGCTCTTTCTCTCGCACAGATTTTATTCTAATGTCACTTTCAACGGGTGTCATCTGGCACGACTTTTAGCTGTCATTTCTTTCTACAGTTTAAGTGTCACTTTCAGCTGGTGTCACTGAGCAATGATTGCCGCAGGCTCTTAATAGCAGTAAAGTGAGTTTTTATGCTAATGTCACTTTCAACAAGATTTCTGGAATGCCGCTGCTGCCGCTTAGGCTTTCAGTATCAGAGTCAAGCATCACTTTTGGCCAGTGTCGTTGGGCAATGATGCGGCTATAAGCTGACATCAAATAAATGAGAAAACACCAAAGAAACGTAAGAACGTGTTTCATTTAGTTTCTGAAGTGAAATTTCATTCATAATTCTTAAGCTGCATGGCTTTTGAATGTGACAGCTCGAAAGTTCGCATTAATCGTAAATGACAACACATTGGTCATTGCCAAAATATATAAAAAAAAAAAAAAACCAAAAGCACAAAAACAACTAGCTTAAGCTCGGTTAAGTGTTTGGTATTTAAAGAACAAAATACAACAATTCGCTGATATGCTGGACGACGTCAGCAACTGAGTCACCCACTCCCAGTCAGCGGGTCAGGCAGTCAGGCATTCCGAAAGCAAATTCAATTGTCGGCGGCTTATTTGTCGCGCTGTTTGCATTGCAGAGTCCAGCACAGAAAAAAAAAAAAATGAAAATAAAAAATACGCCTGATAAGACAGGCGGAACAAATCAGAGGGAGCGGTACAGAGAGGGGCCGACAGCGCAATGGGCAAATAAAACCACCTACGCGTTGGCAACTTGACTTTTGCTTTATTTTGATTGCAGCACACACACTTGAGTGTGCAAGTGTGTGTTTGTGTGTGTGTGTGGCTGCCAAGCTGTCACATGATGTGAAAAAATATTTGGCGGAATGTGCATTGAGAATGCGCCAAGACACAACAAAAAGACAAGAAAATATACAAAGACCCTCCTCCGCACAACACACACACTCCTGGTTACAGATTTGTTTTTGTGTGTCAAGCTGCCAAGCGCTACAACAACAGCAACAACAACTGATTGAAAATCGAAATTGTATAGCAAAAATGTCGCTAGCTTTAGCAGCTGATCAGCAAAAAAGTTTCTCCTTGAATTTTCCTTCTGGTCTGGTCGCATCACCATCATCATCATCATCATCTTTTTGGCTTCTGTGGTTGTTGTTGTTGGTGTTTTTCGTGAGGAAATTTTTCCTTGGCTTTTGATTTGCGTTTTCCATTGTCGCTGGCGTTTTAATGGCCAACACGAATTTGACTCTTTAATGGAGTCAGCGAGAAAACGCGCCCCGGCCAAACAGAAAAAGAAATTGCAATCAAAATGCGAGCAAACGTGTCAGCTACAACGTGGCCAGCTTCAGCTTCAGCTTCAGTTCCAGCTAGCCAGCTCCCCAGCTCCCCAGCTTCAGATTCAGCTTTAGTTTCTTTCAGCTTTTAGTTCCAGCTCTGAGCTTACAACTTAGGCGCGATCGTGCCACGATTTGGATTTGAATTTGGCAAGAGCACGAAACCAAACGACGCGTCAGTCACTCAGTCAGTCAGTCAGTTGATCAGTTTTGCTCAGTTTCTCGCTTGGGCTGTCTATCAGCCCAGCATTCAGAATCGTATTGCAAAATGCTCGCTTACTTCTCTCTTTACGAGTACTTAAAACTTGAGGCTTGAGTTACCACGCGAATAGAGATTAAATTTGCATTTAAATTGAGGTCTAATTGAAATTTTATCTCTTATTCTTAAAGTACACCATTAGAATTTAAATATATCTATTTTTAAATGGACCCATTTAAAATCTAGTAAGCTAAAGTCTCTTTAATTTCTATATTTATGTTTAAAGGAAATTTTCCAAATTTATTATTTCTCTTATTTTATTTGTTTGTGGCATGGTATTTTTTTGTTTTGAAAATATTTATACTTTTTTATACATATACTCAAATTCTTGTAGTAATAACATTCTGAAATTCTGTTATTTTAACAGCAAAAGAATTATGTTAAGGCTTAGAAATTGCAAGCTTATTTCTTGTTAGAAAAATTATAAAAACCTCTGTTATTTTTTAATTACACAAAAAGAAATATATTTTGATGTTTTTAAAAGCACGACAAACTGATTAACCGGGCTGTTAAGGGCCTGTCAAATTTACTTATTCTTTACACGCTCCAACGTTGACTCTTAATTGGATTTAGCAATTTGCAAAGGCTTCTGAATTTGGTAAAAGGCTTTCGCTGGCTGCATTTCGATGGTTCTTTTGAAGCCAACTGATCAACTCACTGATTTCTTTTACGGTTAACCCAGGCGGTGACAGGCGGTGCCTTGAACTCTTCTCCGGCTGCCGGGCAAATCAAAACGGATTCCATTGATGGCCGGCTTCACACTTTCGCAACGAAGTGGCCAAAACGGACAGCGGCCTCCTGCCGCCTTTCGCCAGCTGTCAAGTGGCAGCTGGGACCCTTTTAGTGCTCTGGGTTAAATGAAAGTAAATCTTTGTGACTTAACGACGCCACTTGGCCTGATTGGTAATTTGGCAGCGTGGCATTTCCAGAGGAGGGTGGGATGTGGGGGGGGAGGGGGGAATATATTTTTGGGGCAGGATGCGTCAGCGAATTGCGCAAGCTTGTAGGCGCGACTCATTAGCGTGCGTCCAGCCTGGGGGCAGGATGTGGCAAATGCGGGCAGACAACGCAGCCGTGTTGACTGACTGACTGACTGCATCCTTGACCCCGTTGGCAGCGAAACGGGCTGGCGTGCCGCATTGTGCGAATTAATAATAACCTGGTGCTGGAGCTGGAGCTGGAGCAGGCAGCCAACTGGTAATGGTCATGGCATGGCAACCAGTTGCAACGAGTTGCGAACTGCGAGCCGCGAGTCGCGCTGCGGATCCGGCCTGGCTCTGGTATGCGGGACAAGATTTATGGCCAGTGATAAGTTTGAGGCGTGCAGGCAATAAGAACGCAAGCTCTCTGCTTGACTTGGCTCTGGCAATCAACCGGCGGGCAGGCCAAGGAGCATGCCAAGAACAAATAAATAGCCATGCGAAAACAAACTAAGCAAAAGGCAGGCCACGACAAGCCAGGCCAGAGCAAGCCAGCCCGTTTCCAGCTCCACTTTAGCATGTCCATGCGAATATGCTGGCTGTGATGGCGAACTTCCCCCGCCCCGCGCCGCCTGAAGGTCATGATGCCCAGACATGGGCCAGCGCCCAGCCAGGCGCAACTGCATCTTGGTCAGATTCTTTTTATTTTCCTGATTCTTGTACTTTTTCGCTGCATATCAAATGGTTGTGGCACAAACGCAGCGTCATGTATATTAGGCATAATTAGCCAACAGGTTGCAAGACCCTTAATTATGCACGCTCCGGCTGGCAAGAACTTGCGGCAGCTGCCACAACCGCGCGTAATTAGAAAGCGCAGATTTTCACTTTTCTTTGCTGCTGCTCGACTCATCAGCCGATGACAACACACAAAATCAATGGCCCAACAACAACAACAACAACAACAACAACAACTGGCTGGCAGCTGCTGCCTCAAAATGGCATATCATGTCTTGAGGTCTCCGGTGTCTGTCACATGGGATTGCAACTGGATCGAAAGTTTGCATATTTATACCCTGCACACATCGCAAATGTGTGTAGTGGGTTTAATGGATAACAGAGGAAGGCAAGCAAATATATTCTTAAGCAGGCAAACATGTTAAGTTGTCTGTAGAAACGCATTAACCTGTGAGACATTAAATAGGTTCTTTAAATAGGGAATGTAAATTCCTTGTATATCATATCGATTTAGGAAATATCGGCTCCCTTTCAAAACAATTTTTAGTGAAAATACACCGTAGGGTATCTCCACGCCAGCCACTCGCAACTAGAGCACTCTTACTTGTTTTAGTTTCGCAAGGGCAGCTGCCCGGGCCTGAGGAATTTTTGCGTGGCCCGCAGACGCAATGCAGGCTGAAAGCTTCTAAGTTGGCATTAAATTACGGGCAAGCGGGCTAGGGGCTAGGGCGGGAGGAGTCAACAACATGCACGCAGTTCATTTGCGGTTGGCAGCAGCAGCAGCAGCTCAAGAATTTCAATGGAGTCAAGACAACAGCAACAGCAACAACAACAACAACAACAACAAAAGCAACAACAACTGCTGCTCGAGTGGCAGCCGGGGAGTCTGCTTGTGGAGCAGGCGCTGCTGAGCGCCCGCCGGCCTGGCAATGCGAACGAGTCTTTGTTGACCTCAAAATTTTCGTGGCTTGAATGTCGCTTTGTCTGGCGGCCTGCAAGAAACAAAAGTGAAATTTTCTCGTGTGGGTTCAGAACTAGCCATTACACAAAGCAACAACGAGAAAAAAAAGCAGCTAAAACAAAAATGAAATCGAAGCGAGTCAACGATATGTGGAAGATGTGCGGCCAACGGCACTTGGCCAAATGCATTTTCACTTGGCCTGTTAATTAATTAACAAGCCAAAAGCTCATAAAGAAATGCCCATGGCCATGGCCAAAGTGCAGGCCTGCTGTTGGCCTTAAACAATGCAAGAGGTGAAACTCTTGCACCTGTCGCCTGTCAAGCGTACCTGCGCACCCCGCTGTCCCCGTGCGGCCCGCAATTTGTGAGCGTTGCAATTATTTGTTATAATTTCTGTTGAAAAAATGCAAAGCATTGACGGTTGGCCAACAGCAGCTACCAACCAGCTAACAGCCAGAGCTTAGCCGGGCTCTCCAGAGCTCCAGCCAGCTGAAAGCGGCGCAAGTTCAAAGACGGCACAAACAATTTAGCTGGAATCTGGCTAGAATTTAGCGCTGACTGGCGGCATTGTTGCTGTTCTTGTTGCCGACTGTTGTTGCTGCTGTTGTTGTTGCTGTTGGTATTGCTGTTGGTCGGTTGGCATTAATTAATTGCAGAGACCGCCGCGCGTCGTGTGTGAGAAACGAGTTCGACGGCTAAGTTAGAAAACTAATGAGCGTTAAGAGTTTTGTGCTTGAGCATTGGAAATGAAAATGAAACAGCAAATGAAAGAAAGCAACAAACAAAGCACACGAGAACAATGCGCATGCATACCCTAAGTATTTGAGCAATGTAATATTTATTATAAAATTCTTGTTCTATTCTTCAGCCGCAATGACAACAACATTAAATGGGCAGCAAGACTTTTGAAGAGCTTGTGCAAGAATTTTGTAGGCATTCAGCTAAATCAAGTTGTTTAAAGAGGTTTTCCAGCATTAAGTAAGTGTAAAGAGTATAAATAAATTAATTAATATGAGCACATATAGCTAATATGTAGAATATGATATGTATATGTTTCATGTACTATACATTTTTAAAACATCTTTACTACAAAAACTTAATTATTCAACAATTTCCATAAAGAAATTTCCCATAGAATTTATATGCATATTTTCCGTGCATATTTAAATAAAATAAAATTTGGTAAAGACCCAGCCTTAGCCGGCCCTGAAAACATCAACTGAACCATATAATTTAGCTCTGGCATACCGTTCATTGTTTACAGGGTATCCGAAAAGGAGGCGTTTGCTTTAAGCCGCCCTAATTGCGCAACAATGGAGACCTAAACTATGCTGAGCCGAGCGCTGGGGAACTGTTTGTTGATCTCTTTGGCAAAATATGTGATCATTTCCGTGGGCAAAACGAAAGCGAACACCGGACAGTTCACGGAAATGAAGCAGCAATTAAGAGCCATGGCTAACACACCGGCTTGGCCAAGTGATCTGTTGGCTGCATAGCTACAACAACTCGACGGCTCCACAGCTCTCCAGCTCTACATACCAAATGCTTCACGCTGACCACTTGAACTTTACATTATGAAGGGCTAAATGGAAAAAAACAAATTCCAATGCAGCGTCAAGTGTTTTGGCTGATTCGACAGAAAAGAGCAACAACAACAACCACAGCAACAGCAACAGCAACGGCAACAAAACTAAAAACATTTAAAGCGGCAGCAAAGCAACTCTTACATCTAAAGCCAAAATATTTTGTATATATATATATAATGTGTTTATTTCTGTGGAAATCTGCGCATTCATCTGAAAGCAAAGAAAAAACCACATAGAAAAAAGAGACAAAAAAACAAGCAAAACAAAAGCCAAGCGACCTTCGTCAAGCTGGGCTGCATTACAGTTTGTTTTGTCAGCGCTGCAAGTGGGCGTGGCCGCAATTAATTTGATTGCAGCTATAAATAGCCAAGGCTTGCAGTCGTCTGCCGCAATCTGCTGGCCACGCCCACAAAAAGGCGACGCTTGGAATGCGCCTAATCGATGCAAAAATCGCCCCAAAACTTGTTCTAAGCCACAGCTGAAGAGATGCAGATGGGTTGGCTGGCCTTCCAAGCCAGCCCGCCAGTCCGCCAGCCCGTCCGCCTCCCTGGACCACCATCAATGGATGTTGTGCTTTGGCAGATGGAGTCATGTCTAATAACTGGAACTAAAGCATGCGCCGCAACGGCATGGGGCACGGCCATAGAGCAATTAGCGTTTGCCACAGAACGTTACGTTAAAAAAAAAAAACCAAAATAAAAAAAATGGAAAGAAAAAAATTGTTACAAATACTCGCACGTACGCGTATTGTAAGTAAAACCCGCGGCGCTGAGCGGTTCAATAACCTGCCAATCGGCAATCGACCGGCGACTATCGATGAAACGTCGCTGTGCCCCACGCCCCCTTTTCCCCCTCGCAGTTTTGGGCCAGCTGAGCGCCCGGGGGACAAGTTCATAATCCGCAACGCAAAGTTGTGGCCAACATGCAAAGATGATGATTAATCAACGCCCCCCAACCCGCAGCCAAATCAAAAAAAAAAAAAAAAAAAATAAACAACAAAAAGAACCGAAGAAGAAGCAGCAACAGTAGAAGAATAAGAAGCAGAATAACAGCTGTAGTTTGAGGTTATGTACATTGCACAGTGATAAGGTCGCTGCTTGTGTTCCAATTCACATAGTCGAAGTGCCCCAAACCGATAGACATTCACCTCGTCGCATTTCTCCAGCTCTGAGTGTATTCAGTTCTGTTCAATTCTGTTCTATTCTCTTATGTCTCACTATTTTGCTCTGTTGTTTGTTCATAACCCATTTTCTTTGTGCTCTCGCTCTCTCCGTCTCTTTCTTGCTGCTTCGTGCAACGCTTCGAGGCAGCATTTAATTGATCGGATTCACTTTGATTGATCGGATCGTCGCTGTTGATAATGGTACCGTTAATTTGGTAAATTATTTTGCATTTAGAAGCAAAAGCAATCCATTTTCATTGTGGCATCGATCAGTTTGAGCACGATGATGATCATTATGATGATGCCACCGCGGCCCTGGTTTACAATAAACTTGTAATTCAGTTAAGGTTAATGGGTGACGGGCATATAGAACTATAGCAAATGGAACGGAGCTGGTGCTATACATTTTAGTGTGTGAGTGTGTGTGTGTGTGTGTGTGTGAGAAGTAGTGGTAGGCAACAGAGAAAGAAATTCTATAGGAGCTTAAGAATGCGCGTTATAATCGAATTTCTAAAAATAAATATTTTAGCCAAAAAAGAAAAAGGGTTTTACAGTTTGTACAGATGATATCATCTTGCGAATAGCAAAACAATCTTGAGAAATTATCATGCATAAAATTGAGAAATATGCATTATAGAAGATACGGTAAAAATTAGAAACGTTAAGACCGAATGACTAAAAATTAGGATTTATAAATATTCCAATGTGGGTGGAAAACAGAAATAGAAATATTTATTATTGGCATAAATCAAGATAAAGATGTAGCTTGCACTTTATTTTTAATTTTTATTTAAATGCTTAATAAATATAGAAGGTAAATGAACAAAACCATTCCGAATACAAATTGATTGGGGCTTGATTAAGTTCTGGCAGTGAGAATATTTGGCCTACATAAGCATGTCCAAGCAAGATAAGAGGTTATTATAAAAAAGCAAATAAATAAAATATGAGTGGCATAATAAATTGTTTTCTTTAATAGGAAATTTGTTTCGAGATTTATTTTCCTGAGTTAGATAATCAATATATGTCAATCAATTAGCCCCAAATAATTATAACAGCACAAAATACCACACATAAGCCAATCCTTAAAGAAAGTGCTCATCCATTGACAAAACATGACAGCCCGAGGCCAAAACAAAATTTCTACGGTTTCATTCATTGTCTGGCTGCCAGTTGAGAGCCCGCTGTCTGATTCTGTGCATGAGACATGCGAATAATCCGCATTTCCCCACTTCGATGAGCCACACGGGTGCCTCAGTTCCGCCAAAAAGAAAATAAAACCAAAAGTACCGTTTTGTCGCCTGAGTATCTGACACAGTATCGTGATTTCGAAAACGAAAACCGAGCATCGGGTTAAGCAACACGCAAATGGAGGTCAACCTCATAATTCAATTAGGAACCTGCAGCGGTGTCACTGCAGGCCGAGCCTCAACAAATTCCGACCCACTGTGCGTGGGCCCACAACAAAAGAAGAAAAAAAATTAAAATTTATTTTCCGCTTGCTGTGCATATTTTTTTCTCATTCTTTTTATTTTTTTTTTGCCGGCCATGTAAATCGACATCGACGACGATCGAAGTTAAATTTCTGTTTGTTTAAGCCTTCACTTTTTCTGTTGTGGATTGTGGCTGAGACCGTAGACCGGAGACTGGAACTGTGGGCCAACGTGAGTCAGCGTCGGTGCGATTGGAATTCTGCGCGCTTTGAGGATTTATTAACAAGAATAATAAAAAACCGAAACAGAAACAGAAACAGACGCAGACACACGACGAGAAGAGCCGGCAGCGTCAAACCGGTTGGCAAAGTTTTATTCGTTGGCTATACCCTGCAGTTGTGGTGTGGGAAAAGGGTATGCCGACATTTGGGTAGATATATATGTATAAATAGAAAGAGCTGTTACTATAACAGATGTTGTAGAGATCTTTACAAGGCGACGCAAATTTCGTTAAATAAAGTTGTTCTTAAACGACAGTTATGTGACTAAAAGCAACAGGGTATCTTATTGGCCTAGCATATGTCACTCAAAGTTCTTATAGGTTTGCGTTTTCGTCTTTTCAATGCGAGGTTTTTGGCTGAAGTTTGAGTTTCGGCTAGCTTACCTGTATGGAGCCGGCGACTGATGCGGAACTGAAGCTGGCATTGCTCGCCGCATCCGACACGGAGAGGGGCGTGAATTGCTGCTGCCGTCGCTGCGACTGCGACTGCGACTGCGACTGAATCGCATCCTTCGAGGCGTTCTTGAGTGCGGGCAGCAGCAGTTTGGACACGGACAGTTTATCCGTTTGCCCGTTGCCGTTGCCATTGCTGTTGTCCAGCTTGGAGCTCTCCAGTGGCATTGTCGCCATCGTTGCTGTCGCCATCGCCATCGCCGACGCAGATGTTGTTGTTGCTGCTGCTGCTGTTGCTGTTGTCGTCGCGGCTGAGCTCTGCTGATGATTTCCGTTTTCTTTATGATTTCGCATTTTCATTTAAGTAATTGCTGCTGGGATTTTGGAAGTTTTCGTTGCGTCTCGTTTGGTTGTTGTTGATGTTTTTTTTTTTGTTGTTTTGTTGCAGCGATTATTACTATTATGATTATTATGTTGATGTTGAAATTGTTTTAACACCTTGTTGCCAGCATTTTGGCGACTCTAAGAAAAGATCACGCGATTCAAACAAACAATCAAAAAATAATAATATTATAAATAAATAATGGCACACAAATCAAAAACATTATGCAAGACACATTTCACTTTTTTTTTTTGCTTTAGTATTTGTTAAATTATTATTTCTCATTTTGTCTGGCGACATTTATTTTATTTTTTTTTTGCTGTTGCTGTTGCTGCTGCGGTTGCTGTTGCACTTTTTCTTATCGTCGGCTGTTGCGCATCTCTGGAATGCAGTCCCCAGAGCAGGCAGCTGCCAAAGCAAAAGAGATAGAGAGAGGGGCAACAAATTGAATCGATTGCTTTGGCCAAGTTATTTATTGTTGTTGTTGCTGCGGTTGTTGCTGCTGTTGCTGAGTTATTTGGGTTTTTGTGTAATATGCGGCCGCGTATTATGTATTTGCCGTGATGCATTTGTGTGAAAAGTGAACCAGGTTTACATAACATTGACCCAAGAGGGCAGCCGCTGACAGACCGAGCAGACCCCCAGCACCAAAAGCTAAGCCAATAAACAAGTTTTGTATTTATATATATACATATGTGTCTATATGAATGTATTTTCAAATGCGATTTGTTTGCCGACTGCATTTTCGTTACGTTTCGTTGCCCACGCACAGCAGCAGTAGTTCCGTCTACCTATTGGCCCCTTCGAAGCCCCCACTCCCCCCTCTCTCTCTCTCTCTCCCTCTTTCTAGTGTATGCAAATGTCAACTAGCCATTTGGCCTGGCCATGTCAAATGGGCGCCTCTTGGTTGCCCATCTTGTATATATGGTTTCTATGCAAATTGCTGTCCATTAATGCCAGGCAACTGCACCGTAAACTTCAAGTGTTTAATGCATAATTATGAGGCTGCGTTAGCGGGCGCCCAAGAACTGGAACCGCTTGGCAAATATGCTGGCAGCAAATATTGCCATCACAGCGAAACTGGATTCTAAGGCACCGTTGACAAAAAAACAAAAAGTATACAAAATAAAAAAATAAAAACCCCAAGCGTGCTAGCCACAAAAGTCAGCCCAAGCCGAGTCGGGCTAGGCTAGTCTTGGGCCCAGATAGATGGCTAAGAAAGAAGCCTGTTTGAGGGGGCAAAGTACGCGACGGCGCAGATAAATCTGCGACATACGAGTGCCGCAGCTAGCCTGGCTAACTGCCTGCCAGCCTGGCTGACTGCCTTTAAGTGCAATGACATTGCAATCGCAGGCTGCGTCGGCTGCGGCTCCTGTCGCCAGTTTTGTGCCCAGCGGCGTCGCTGACTCTGTGTGTAAGTGTGTGTGTGTGTGTGTGTGTGTGTGTGTGTGTGAAAGCTGCTGCCCAAAACAGACAACAAAATCTTTTTTAGCAGCCAAGAAATACGTTAATTATGGCCCCAAGGAGCAGAGCGGAACTTCTGCCGCTGGCAATTTCCAAGCACTAATGGAGCCGATTTTTGGCCACTAGACGACAACATTGTCTACAGCTTGTTATTGTTGTTGTCGCTTGTCTCGCTTTTTTTTTTTTTTGTTGATTTTTTGTTTTTTGTTAACTTTATTGCTTTTATTGCGTTAAAAGCGAAATTAGACACTTTTGCTGGGCTGTGCGGCTTTTGGCCGACTTCGACATGCGAAATGCAAAATGACAGTTTTTGGTCAGTCGCATTCGGAAAAATGCGGAAAAACATGGCTAAACAGTGGCGCCAGCGAAATGGGCACAGTACCCAGTTCCCAGCCGCACGACAACACCCCACACCACGGACCCCCCGTCCGACGCCACCCCACGCCAGCGTCACACCCAAGAGAACGAGTTTATGAGCGGCTCCACTAACTGCTTATGATATCAGTAGTCCAATAAATTCCACACAAGCGAGGTCACAAACAGGCTGCGGCACTAATCAGATGACGGCGAGTGTGTTACAAGATGAGTGAAACGATCACTTTCCAGGCATCGATGATTGTCTATATGCATATATATAGGAATGTATGTGCGCGTGTGCGTTAAAGATTGTTGATCCTAAACAGGAAATTTTATAATAGATTGATTTAAATACGTGCATGCTCTATGGTATTTATTGTGGGAAACAAGAACCAGCCGAGAGATAGAGATCATGTCTCTATTATTCACAATTAAGATTCTCAATCTTTAAGCGGAATTTTTAATAGATCAATTTAAATATAATATTTATGGTCATATGTTTGGACAAAGTAAGGTATTTCGAAATTTATTAGGTGGGAAATATTTTTTAATGCTTAGAAAGAATGAATCACTTTTGGTGGCAAATCCTAACTTATCCTTGTAAAGCTATATTTATTTATAAATAACACTTTATTATGAAAAAAAGGCTGGGGATCATTAAAGAAATTATTTACATATGGAGCATAGGTTTCTGAAGAGAATACAATCGAAGTTAAATATGAAAAGTTGCCAGTTGTTAAATACTAACGTGCTTTCATTTATAAATTCTTGTGAATTTTGACTGCAACTGCGAGCCGGAAACGTTTTGTTTAAATTAAACATAATTTTATTGTTTGCAATTTCGAAAAAGATGTTTAACACGACTTGCAGTACACAATTACATTTTTTTGCACTGACTTAATTGTTGAAAGAAATGATCTTTCACACGGAGATATAAGCAGAGTGTTTTCTACAAAAAGTAAATAAGAAATACACGATTGATTGATAAACCAACTGCATATAAAATTGTTTATATTTAATGGGTAATTGTCTTATGCCAAGATAATTTTTTTTTTTTTTTTGTGCACAAAGAATCCGTGAAATTTTCTTTATGCACAGCGACTCAGAGATTTCTCATAAGTACTTAAATACCCGAGTTTGCCGTGTTAGCAGCCGTGTCATTTCAAGTGGTTATCAGCGGCAGATTTATATTTTTCAGCTATGCCGCCGCGCCAGAGTTGTAGCCGGTTGCAAAAAGAGTTGTCAAAGATTGAAATGGCTGATAAAGATAGCTGTCCCTGAACTGTGACTGTCATAAATTCCGCTCAAATTGCTGTAGTGTCAGCTACTAACAAGCGTAACAAAGTGCTTGACAACAACAAGAACGAACAACTGCAACAACATGAATGAAACTGTTTTACCTGGCCGCTTATGTTGTGATTAGCTTTTACCTGGCTTTGAGCTCTGAGCTGGGTTTGCATTCGGCTGCAAGGTTTTAGCCCTGTCGCAGCTACCGCTGCGATTCATTATAATTTTTGTCAATTCTCACAGGTAGCGCGCAGAGGCTGACAAAGGTGAAGATCGCATGGCGCTGGGACATTCACACAGCGCCAACAACAACAAAGCCAACAACAACAAGACGCATAAATTTACAATTAAATTTAATTCGTTCGCTGGATTTCCGCAACTGCAAAAAAAAAAACAACAACAACAACAACTAACAAGAGCAACAAAAAAGGGCTCCCAACAACAATCGGCAATTGTTGCAGCGCAATTGCAATTGCAGCCAACGCTTGTGGCAAGTTCAACGTCTTCTTTAGTGCTCGCCGCGCTTCGCTTGCAGCACAAATAAAACGGCAACAAAAAAATAAGTATGAGATTCCCAAGCGCGCTTCTTGGTAGCAGGCAGCAGCAACAACAACACCCGCACACACACACACACACACACACACAAATACTTTGGCATTATTCATACTCAATGCCACAAGCGGGCGCAACGAGCCGCGAGCAGCCTCAACAAAACCTCATCTCATTTTGGTCTCTACGGTTTTTTTTTTTCAATTTTTCTGCAACGAGCCCTGTCAACAGCTCAGCCTCAGCATCAGCTTTAGTTTTAGCTACCTAGCGCTCGAGTTTAGATTTCAGATACTTTTTGGGTACACCCGCAGCCGTTGCGCATTGTTCTCGCATTTACTTCCGCACAGCGGGCAGGATGTGAAGGTCGATGTCGCAAGGTCGTCGCGTTTGCTTATCACCTGAGCAGAGTGTGGACCATTTTCAGCCAGCAAAAAACGCACAAGCTAAATATTTAGTAAGTGTGTGTATCTATGTGCCACAAATATTTGCACAGCACATTCCAAGCACTTTGGCAAAGCAAATACCAATTGTAAAACGTGCAACGTAACGGGAGCAAAAAACAGAAAAATAACAGAGAGAGAGAGAGAGAGAGAGGGAGAGAGAGAGACAGAGACAGCGAGAGTGTGAGCGTCTAAGGTGCATTTTTGAAATAAGTAATAATTAAAATGAGAGCTCGTTAAGGAATAATTATTAGCACATGTGTGTACAACATTTTAGTGGCTAAACTTTTGTTTAATGAAATTTTATATAAATAGAAAAACTATATATATAACGCCTGGAATATATATATATAGAAAGCTAAATATTTGCAACAATTTTATCAAGCAACGCATCAAATTAGCCAAAAAAAACGTCAGATTACGTGTGACTTAAAACTTTGTATCTTATCAAGCTAAGAAGCTACAACTGAGGAATTTCATAACATGATTAAAATTTTGTATAAAAACGCAAAAAGGTGGAATTCATCTAAATTGCCGTATTAAAATCATTCATTAATCAGTTGATCAAAGCATACAAACTAAATTTAAACATATTATAGCTCTATAAGAAATATAAAAAAGTATAAATAAGGTATTCAATATTTATTAAGACTATCTGGCTTTCTGATTTTTTAATCAATATCAGCTAATTTTGCATTTAAATTAGCTAGAAAGTAAGCTTTTTAAAAAAGGCATTATAAATTTTTAGATTCTTGCAAAAACTATATTTAACGAACATTCCACAAATTGCGTTATTTAGGTTTATTCTGAGAATAATAATAAACTTCCCGTACATGTTATCCCAAATTTAATTTGTAACAACACAAAAAAAATTACATTAATCTGCAAAATAGTTCCCCTACTCTACAATTTCACACTGGGATCGTAAATACAAACTGTGTATGTATATGTACTGCAAACCCAGCAAGTGCTATACATTCACCTAATGGGAAATTCATGATGATATTGTTATTTCTTAGGAACTTCAACTCTCTCAGTAATTCAGTGTGTTTAACTGTCTGTTTGCTATTTGCTTAACTGTTCAGTAATTTAGGGCAGAAATGTTGTGCGCAATTTGTTAAATTGTTTTTATTTCTTTTGTATTTTTTGTTTTTTGTTTTGGAAAATTACCCCTAAAATATGAACGATATGTACTTTCAAGGAAATCAACAGCGAATTCTTGTTGTTGCTTTGTATCTGAGCAATTTACAATGGCAAGAGCGAGAGGTTAAACGCACTCGAAATACTTGAATTGCTCGCTGATGTTCGTTTGTTATTTCTGCTGTTTGCACTACTTAGTTCTGACAGATAAGATTAAAATTCGACTTAGCCAGTCGCCACAGCCGCTGGGGATGATAAGATAAAAGAGCGCACGCAGTGAAAAAATAAAAAAAAAAAATAAAACTGGTTGCCAATGGAGCCTGACATGGAGCTACAGCTTGGAGCTGCAGATACACGTATCCGTCAGATACAGATACATGGCAAGGTCGCTGCATGCAATAATGTTTTTGCTTTTAATTGAATCGCCGATCGTCTGCTGTTGTAGCTCAATTTATAATTCAATCAATCTCTCACGCACACATTTTCGGAGCGAGTCTGAATGCCGGAGCGCAGTGTATTGAACCCATCCAGCAACGGCCCCCTCGTGTCGCCTTTCATGCTCCCCCCCACGCGCACTAAAGCAAACAAGTTTGTTTTGAGATTCTTTTGTAGTATTCGTTGTTGTTGTTGTTGTTGTTGTTGTTGCCATGCGAGCCGCATCTGCCACCCGCTTGGCTTTGTGACAGTTGATAAGTCGTCACATCGAATTCCGATTCTGATTTCGTTGCCCCAATCCGTTGCAACTCAATACCCTGCAGCGTCATAATGTCACTCACTTTTGCTGCGGCGGGGATTTAAAGTGTTTTTGTTAAGTATTTGTTTTTATCAGACGTTATCATAAGCGGCGTAATACTTGCTGCTCTCTCTTAAGCTACATGTAAATTTTTCCACTCGGGAATAAAATTCGCCAAAAATGTTAAGAGTTTGTCAAGTTTTGTGCCATAAAGATTAGGTTAAGTGGGAAGGAAAGTGTTCCGGGTTTAATTAGATCTTAACGGGTTAAACAAAGTGATCTCAAGCTGATTGAAATGTAAATAAATAGAGCTGGGAAAGGCCAAGGAGCTCCTAAATAACAAATGTTTTTGTTCTAGGTAGTATATGAGCACATTCTTGGAAATGTTCAGATAAGCAGAAAATTACTATTTGAGCGAATATTATTTAATGTTGAAACATATATTATTTAATGTGTTTGCATTAAATAAAACATTACGGAATTGGGAAAAGTTATCGATGTACATATAACTATATAACTCTATATAACTTTATAGAACTTGCACAAACCCCATAAAATTTGTTTATATAAATCATTTAATTATATTTTTAAAAAGTATGTATGTTTTTTGTAGTTTTTAATGAAGCTATATAGGGGGTCTGATTTGAAAGTTGTCACTGTATAGTTTTTTAAAGTTAGAAATTTAGGATTGTATTAAAGATTGATTAAAGTGTCAGTTACCCTAATTAAAGAATACTGATGATTCAATATTTTATTTTGTGATATTGGAGTTTTGTAATGCCTTTGCTCAATAAATAACATATTTCGTTCAGATTGCTGGCAACATTCTTGGGATGCAAATTTTTAGCCTACTTTTTGGCTAACAATTTGTATTTTGGGCACCTCTGTATCTGCCACCTCCCGTTGCACCTGCTCGCCGTAGTTCTATTATCCAAACCCAAAACCTAGCATTTTAACACTCGTTATGTCAGCGACTTCTTTGTTGACTTTTTAAGCGTTTTATCAGCTCTACATGTTTGTGCTGGCTTTTGGTCCATTCAAACAACAACAACAAAAATAAACACAAAAAACTGACCCAAAGCAAATATTTTTCATTGTGCATCACTTTGGATGCTTCTTCGACGGCTTCGGCTACTTCTTTTTCATATTTTTCTTTTTTCCTGAACATGTCTCGCGTCTGGCGCCAATTAAAATAATCCAAAACACGTACTGGCCGCCTTTGTTATGGGGCTGTGTGCAAATATGTGTATGCTTTATATGGCTGGGAAGAGTTTTCCCAAGTGCAACTGCCAATGGGGCGGCGGCAGCTGCTCTCAGCCAGTGCTCCGCCTCCCTGCCACTGCCTCGTCTTCATGGAGCTGCGGCGAGTTGCAGTTGAAGCGCGGAAAATGGCAAAATGCAGCCGCCAAAAACTGGTCTGCCTTAGGAAAATGTGGCTTGTGCGAGGGGCGCCGGCGACGGGGCGGCCGGGTGAGGTGCACACAAAAAAGCTTGAGCAAAACTTGTTGGCCCCAAAGCACAAGATGGAGTTGGCAAAGAAGAAGCAGCAGCAGCAGCAGCAGAAGCTTCTTGCCACCCGCTAGCGACGGGCCGCCGCAGCAGCTGAAGCAGACAAAGAAGAGGGCCAAAAGCAAGCGCAGTTTCGTTGTAAGCGGAAGAAATGTGCACGTTGAAGGCTGCGCAGCAGTTACAATTTTTTTTTTGTTTAATTAATTTTCTTTTGGAATTTTTGTTTTTATGCATTTTGTTTATGTTTGCTGAATTTTGTAATTTTGCAGGCACATTTTACACGCCGCGCTTTTGTGCTTAATATGCCGTTTCGTGTTGCGGCCGCTGTTGCAGTTGTTGCTGTTGTTGTTGTTGTTGCACTTTTGTTTGCTAGCGCGACGCGTGATGGTCGCCGTTGCTTTACATTACACACAAACACACACACACACACACAAGCTGTTCAGAGTTGTCGTTCTCGTCAATTATTGAACCGAATGTAAACAGAGAATCGAAAATTAAAATTTCTTTATTAATTTTCATTAAATTAACTGCAATGTGCGCCTCGCTCACTTGCACACACACACACACAGATGGTATACACACCAGCTAGACACACGGACACGTGACGCGCGGCATTAACTTTTTCGCTTGCAAACTGCACGATACGAGAGCCAAAAGTGGACTGACACTGGAGACCGAGGCGCGATCAGGCAAAGCTCACGGCAGCAGCGGCGAGTCAGAGTCCAACACCTACACATGCACACTGAGACGCGCTCTCGCGGCGGCAATTGCGAAAATGTTTTTCTTCGGCCACGCAAACCACAAGCAGCGCAAACGAGAAAGAGAGAGAGAGAGAGATTGAGGCAGAGCAGTCATACACACACACACACATGCACGCAGAGAGTCTTAAGTCTGCTTTACCTGCGCCGACTGTCAAAAACCCCAGTGGAAATTTGGACGCTGCTAACAATATGCTGGA
The DNA here is from genome assembly GCA_035047465.1 of Drosophila sordidula. NCBI lineage: Eukaryota > Metazoa > Arthropoda > Insecta > Diptera > Drosophilidae > Drosophila > Drosophila sordidula. Next base: position 2,642,255 of record JAWNPQ010000131.1, read on the forward strand.
CACGAGGCGTTTCCATTTGGTAAAAACGTTTGCTAATGGGGGTCAGTCTTATCATAGGAGACTGCAGAGAAGCCATGCACGCTGTAAAGCAGAGCAAACCAATAGCAATAGCAGCAACAACAACAACATAAACAGGTATTTTTATTGAAAGTCACTTATCTCAGCTGTCAGTGAGCGCGCCTGCAAGTCAGCGTGTCTGTGTATGCGTGCCAGTGTTGCCGAGAGAGCGCAAGAGAGGAGCACACACACACATGCGCTCGCTCACTCGCCACTTAATCAGGCATTGGACAGAACCTGTTGCGCGTGCTGTGCGTCCAGTTCTTGCTAAAGAACAACAAGAACGAGCACGGCAACGAGAACCTGTTGCGGCGACTGCGACGTTGGCAGCGACGGCGACGGCGACGGTGACAGCGGCAGCGGCTGCATTTAGCCAAAATTCGTGCGGGCAAAGGCAAACAAAGAAAGTAAAGACTAAAACAAAACGAAACGCAACAAGAAGCAGCAGCGCAAAATGAAGGAAACGTTGATAAGCAAGGCCGAGCTGAGGCTGCGGCTTAGGCTGAGCTGTTGTTGTTGCTGCGGCGCTGCACTTCAAAGTTGATTTATGCGCTGCTTCTTCTTATTGTTGCCGTTTCTTGTTGTTGTTGTTGTTGTTGGCACTTTTGATTTTCAGCGCAAGTCGCCTCCAATTAAGCAAAGCCACAGAAGAAGACCACCAACGTTGCAGCATCCAGAGGGACGACCAAATATTAAGGCCAATATTTGTGCCCAATTATGATTATGGCCGTTAAATGCAAATCAGAAAGATACAGAGAAAAACCAATTCGCAGTCTCAATTCGCCATGTCAACCAGGTGCTAATGAGCCCATTCTGTGCCATCTAATTTATGCGCCATGCTTATAAGGCCGTTGGCCATTGGCATTGGCTGCAGCCATGTCCAATGAGCGTAACGGTACAGGCGAAAGGTGGCAACATGCAAATTGCCACAATAAAAAGCACCCAAAAAATCAACAGCAACAACAACAATGGCCAACGGTTCTCGGGGCTAGTTCTAAAACTTTCGTTTGCCATTCTCACAGTTCATTAACCGATTTTAAATGATAAAGGCCGCAAAGCGCGCAAAACAGCTCGTTAGGATTCTATGGCCTGGTGCACGGTCAGCCCGGGGGAGTTATGTCTCGCTGAGATCAGCGTCCCGTTGCTCCCAGCTCCAAGCCGCCGGCTTGCGGTCAAATATACGGCTAGTGCCAACTACACGCATTCACGCCTCGAACGCCAACTCCTCTCCAATTAATCATCGGCATATTTTTTATTAAATTTTTTTTTTTGGTGGGCGCTCAACATTTGTTGATTTCTGTGGTTTGCAAAACAAAAACAAGTTTAACGCTCTCTGGTGGCCTGCTCCAGGTGAAGAGGAAGCATGGAATGTGCCGCGACTATCAATCAGTTATTGTCTATTGTCTATTGGGCCAAAAGCGGAGCCATTACCAAATCTGTGGTAGCTCTTACACAGCTGACCCAACCAACTGAACCGGCTCGACTTTCCATTGGAAAAGCCCTCAATAATCATTTAAATGCCAGGCCAAACAGCTGCTGCTGCTGGCCACGCTGAAGGTTACGCGCTTGTGGGAGTGGATCAGCCAGCGGAGGCGGGGCTGGGGCTGGGGCTGGGGCGGGTGGATGCGGTTGCGGGAGCATTTGCTGTTTAAGCATTCAAGTGCGAATCGCTGACAACGGCAACACACCCAGTTCCAGTGGCTGATATGAAATCAAAGGCATTTCACGTGGGAAACGCTCCAGCCAAAAACACGGCTCGGCCCTTTTTGTACCCTGAACATACTGAAAAGGGGTAAAACGGGTATAAGGATTCTGTGCGAATGTTTGTAACAGCCAGAAGGTGGGATCTTATATATTCTTGGTCAGCAGTCGTCGGAAACTACAAAAGTTACAGACCTCAACTTTTCGACTATAGATTCTGTTATACACAGAACGAGTTTATAAGCATATAATTATAGCCTGCTCCATTTTATGAATGTAGATAAATATCGATATTATGAAGTGGTTTTCTTGGCATATCTCGGAAACTATAAGAGCTAGAGCCATTACTTTTGGTTAAGCATGTTCTCACAAGAAAATTTAACTTTTTGGATACCTCCACCCATCTGGCCCCAAACATGAAAGAAGCACAATTCAAGTAGTAAAGTCTTACGCTTTGATAAGTACATATATAGATTTTATTGCTCTTTTTAAGTGCTGAAAATCTCATAAAAATTAAACGCTGAATTTAGAAGCTTTTCAAGATAAGGGTCTTTATGCAGGGGGTTAAAATGTAGGGTATCTACGAATCGGGCACACCCGGTTATTAAACTCTTACTTGCAGCAATTGTTGTTTGTGGGCGTTCAGGGTTGTTGGCTGAGCGCCAGTTGCATTTCAAGTGAGCGTCTTCGATGACGTCACCGGCGGGCCTTGCTGCATTGCTCCACATGCTGAAATTTGCATGCAACATGCGGCGGCCAACCGAGTGCAGCTGGCCCTGCTCGGCATGCCAAAGGTATTATGACACACATATCTTGGCTTTTAGATAAAGATGCGAGGCGCTGCAAGTTTGCTTTGATATTCGAAAATGCAACAAAAGGCCGCCCTCCCGCGATGCGGGGCGACACATGGGACACAAACGAACCGATGATGTAAACAAGCCAAAAAATAAATTTGAAAAAAAAGTCGAGAGAAAAAAATAGATACAGCGCGCGACCCGAATCTATTTGAAATACATTTGTATGTATATATATGGCAAGAGGAGCATGTGAGGCATGAGTTTGGATGGCGACCGTCCTCTTGGCCTGGCGGCATTTTGTGACTCTATCTAGCCGCGGGCCAGCCAGCCAGTCAGTCAGTCAGTCATCCAGTCAGTCCGTCAGTCAGTCAGTCAGTCAGTGAGTCAGTCAGTCAGGCAGTTCGTCTAATTGGATTTGCGCGCTTGTGCGTAACTATAAATCACACACAGAGTCGGGCGCAGAGCGCGCCAACGGGGTGTTTGGAGCAGGGACAACCGGTTTGGATTGCCAAGTCGCCCGCTTATAAACAAACTGCAGAGCGCGGAATCCCATAAAGCTTTTTCGACTATTTGTTAAGTGACCAAAACGGGAACAACAACAGCAGGCAACAAGAAGCGACAGCATTTCTTAAGCCCTTTCTTAGCTCATAAACGATACAAAGAACAATTATGCTGCTGCATAAAACCAACAAATAGAAAAAAATTGTATAGTATATATATATATATTAGTATTAGCTTACGCAACTTGGCCCGTAAGCTGTTGGGGTTTATTGCCGGGCACAGTTTTTTATGTACAGCTGCCATGTAAAACACTCGTGTGAAATTTATTAATGGCACCCAAGAAACAAAAACAACAACAACAACAACATGACAAAAAAAACGGCATCCACTTGCCAGTTCATAAGTCTTGTTAGAAAGTGTCCGGCTGCTCTTTAAACATATCTCTTGTAAAATGTGACATTCTTGGTACTTGTAATGTGCTGTAAGCTGATTTATTTTGGCCACCCAAAGTTGTAAGCGGATGTTGTAAGCTGGCAATTGCAAATCTCCATACACACAATTTGTACAATTTGTTCTAGCGAAAAGTACACAACCAAAAAAAATAAAAAAATAAAAAAAGGCCCCAAACATGATAACATTAAGCAAAACCAGGAATTTTGCTGTTGCTGTCCGTCTGTTTTTTTTTCTCTCCTCTTTTTTTCTTGTGTGTGTGGTCTGTCCGGGCGTTCTCAAGCCCTACGTGTGGCTTGAACTTTGTCAGGTAACTTGTTTGCGTAGCGGCTGTCGTTTCCTGCTATTTATTAAATTTCATACAAGCTGCGACAAGGACATTGGCTGGGCTATTCAATTACCAAAATAAGAGAGAAAAAAAATCTGGCTTAAGTCTGGAAAGTCGATACGCTGACACATGTTGTTGTTATGCCAATTCAAAAAGTACTCAAAACGCGCAAAGTACTCGTTGACGAGGTGGCAACCCTGCGCGGCCAGCTGTGCCAGCTGATAACGGAACAGCGATAAAAACACATCTGTTGATCGCCTTATTGTCGCAAACAAAGAATACAAATTCACAAAACGAACTGGCTGAAAATGTGGCACGCCCCGTTGGACTAACAGCATGCATTCGACGCAGGCACGCAATAAGATATTCAAAACATGGTCGGGCATCAGCGAGGTGTCCATCATCAAGGAGGTGGCCACCAAGGGCGAGCACATCGATCTGTGCATGGAATACTGGGCTGCCAAGCGCAAAATGCCCATTGCCGAGTATCGCCACTATTTCTACGACGTGGTGCAGGCGTACGTGCAGCGTCTGCTCTCCGAGCGCCTCGTCTGCAAGGCGGACAATGTGCTGCACAACGTGGACCGGGACGTGAAGTGCTTCTTCTATCAGTACGCCCGCGAGTGCAACGATGGGGATCTGAGTGAGTTTGTGCTGGACCATTTGCGCTGTCGCGAGCCGCAGCTGTTCGAGCAGGAGCAATCCGTGCTGCAGTATTACTGGTCGCTGGTGCAGCAGCTGCGCGAGTGCGGCGAGCTCTTGGAACGCCGCCAGGCGCTGCTGCCGCGTGTCCACATCGAGGCGCTGATGAAGCTGCCGGAGCAGACGCTGCAGCTGCTGCTCGTCGAGCTCTACTTTGCCAACGGCAACGAGGCGCTGCTGCCGGAGCTGAGCAAGCAGCTGGTGTGGCAGCATCTGGTGGACACCGGCCAGTTGGATAGATTGCGTCGCTGGTTCCGCTGCGAGGACGCCACAGCTGCCCTGCCGCTGGCGCCACTCGACCAGGCCTATGCCCAGTGGAAAGTCGAAGCATCCATGTACGAATATGCGCTGGAGTATTTGGCGGCGCCATGCGAACCGCTGCGCAATTACTTTGCACGCGCGGGACACTTCTTTCCGGACGAATCCTCGGACATGGCCACGCTGCTGCGTCGCCTGTGCACCATGCAGTGCCTGGAGCAGCACAAGGAGCTGCTCAGCCAACAGCCACTGGCGCAACATCTGCTGCAGCGCGGCTACCACAGCCTCCTGCTGCTGGACTGCGTGCCCGTGAGCTCGCTGGAGCAGCTGGCGGGCCAGAACGAGCCGCTGATGACGCTGCTCATCGATCTCAAGACAAATGATCTGAAGAAGCGCGAGGGTTTCGAACTGGTGAGGGCAGAAACCGGGCATCTTCCTTATTATACCCTGAACCCATAGAAAAGGCGGAAGGAGGCATATAATCTGGGCGAGGATCAACAGCCGAGTCGTCTACCCAAGTTTATTTCCAATTATCGATTACCCGCACCGTTTTCTTATTATCGATAATTATCGGTTTTGTTGAACCGATTTTTTGAACATATCTCCGAGACTTTAAGACCCATCTAAACCCACCAAATTGGTTTCTAATTGTTCGCATCTCTATTTCATAACCATCGATAAATATCGATCTTAAGGAGTGGCTTTCTTAGCATATCTCGGGTACTTTAAGATCATACTCTAAATTTAGAAGTTGCTCAAGAATTTGGTTCCCATAGTAAATGTTTTTTTGGGGATTCAGGGTATCTTCCAGTCAGGCACACCCGACTAGAGCAATTGTTAATAGCTCTGTTTCCTCTCCACAGATATCGAAGAGCGTGCAGAGCTACTTGGAGCGCATCCACAATGCCGCCGAGTCGCTGCAGGAGGACCCGCTGCTGACCTTCTACGACTTCCTGTGCCACGAGCCCAGCGTGCGTTCGCTGGAGGGCTTCCTCTCCTCCAGCAATCTGCGCCGCGTGCCCTACCTGAACTCGCTGATGGCGCGCTTCGAGCACCATGCTCCGGCCGCGGTGCCCACGGCCCACGAGCTCTTCCACAAGTTCAAGCTGGTGAACTTCGCCGCGCTGGCGTCGGCGGCCGGCGGCAACGGGGAGCTGGTCAGCTTCTCGAATCCGCGGCTGAGCCAGCGCTATGCGCGAAAGGCGCAGCTCAACTACACGCACTATCTGAAGCAGCAGAGGAGCGCCTATGCGGTGTACTATTTGCTGATGGAGCAGCTGCAGCTGTACGGCCAGATCACGCGGACGCAGCTGTTCCACGCGTGCGAGACGGCCACGCAGCTGGCGCTGCAGCATGCGGCCGACGAGGAGCTCGTGACGCACTGCGTCGCCTGCTGCGAAATGCTGGACTTCGATACGCAAACGTTGCGCAGCTTTCTCCACCTGCAGCGCCTGCTGCCGGCGACAAACGCCGGCGCCGGCGCCGGCGCCGGCGCCAGCTACGCGACGCAGCTGCAGGTCTGGGATCAGGCGCTGGTGCAGCAGCTGCTGGCCCAGCCCAAGCACTTCCCGCTGGAATCCTATCAGGCGCTGATGCGCCTCGCCGCCCGCAACCTACACGGAAAGTGGCCCGCGGCGCTGTTGCAACATTACGCCGCCGGCAACGATTGGTGGCAGCTGCTGCTGCTCTTCCAGTACTTCGATCTGCCGCTCAGCGAGCTGAAGCTGCTGCTGCCCCACTTCAAGTGTGGCGCCCTGGGCGTCCATCTGCTGCGCGCGCTCAGCTACGACTGCAGCAACGAACGCCAGCACAAGCGGGCGAGCAATCGCCGCGGCGACGGCCAGACGAACTCCTCGCAGGAAACGATGACGAACTCCTCGCAGAGCTCCGGACTCGATGCCAATCTGCAGCAGCTGCAGCGCGACGCGGGCCAGTCCATGTGCAGCCTGCTCACCCACAACGCGCGCCAGGATCTGTTCGCCATCGTGCTGTGCAGCAGCAACAGCCAGCCGGAGGAGTGCATCGGCAGCGCGGCCAGACTCGTCGAGCTCATGCAGAGCAGCGTCCAGCATGCGACCAGCATCAATTTGCTGAAGCACTGCGTGCGCCAGCAGATGCCCGTGCTGGCGGTGCTGGCAGCGACACTAACCTCGGCCAATCGCGACTGGTGCTGGCTGCTCTGGCTGGCCGTGGCCAGCGGCCAGTGGACGCAGCTGCTCCAGGCGGCCGGCAAGTGCAAGGAGCAGCCCCAAACGGAGCTGGTCTGGCTGGTGATTGGCGGCGCCGTCAGCGCAGGGCAGCTGAATGCGCTGCTGCACAGCTTCAGCATCTTTCAGCCGGTGAGTGCGAGCAGCCCCATCCGGGAGAGATCCCCACTAATCCTACTAATACGAATTCTCCCGCAGCACTGCAAATTCGTGCATCTGTGCCGCTTCCTGCAGCTGACCGCGCAGCAGCAGGACTTCAGCGATGCCACCATTGTGGAGCTGCGCCAGTTCTTCTGCCACTGCAGCCAGGATGCAGTGCAGCTGCCACTGTGCGAGCCGCTGCCGCGCAAGCCGTTCATGCAGCGCTGCATTGGACTGCTGCTGACGCAGCTGCAGTCCAACTTCGACTGCGTCATGCAGCAGCAAAAGTTTCTCGACTGCATCTGCCGCTCGGATGTGGGCGACATTTGTGACCTGTTGGACTTTTGCCTGCTGGACGGCATCTTCGGCGTGGCGGCGCCCTGGCTGCGCCAGCTGGGCATTGACTACGAGCAGCTGGTGCGCCGGGATAGCCTCGAATACAAGCGTCTGGTGGACGCACTGACCGAGGCCAAGGCCTACGAGGAGGCACTGCAGCTGGCGACGCTGCTGCAGCTGCCGCTGGCGGACATCGTCTACGCCAAGTGGCTGGCCGAGCTGGAGGCGGGCCAGCTGCGCCAGCACGCCCAGTACGAGCTGGAGATTGAGCAGCACGCTCTGCCCCCGGCCATCTTGGTGAACTTCCTGCTGCAGGCCGGCGCCCAGCAGCCGGAGCAGCAGCTGTGCCGACGCTATGAGCTGCTCCAGAGCGCGCTGGGCGTCATCAAGCAGCATCATTTGTTTCCCAACGAATGCTTCGATCGCGATCAGATTGAGTACGATATGGTCATGTGCTATTTGCAGCTGGACCCGGAGCAGGCCACGCCCTTGCCCATCTATCACTCGGAGTACTTCGAGCAGATAATGCGCCAGGAGCGCTGTGTGCTCTACAAGTCCTTCTCGGAGCTCAAGGAGCTGGCGGGCATCGATGATCTCAGCATCGCCAACAAATCGCCGCTGACGGCGGAGATGGAGCTGCGTCTGAACGAGCTGCTCCACCTGCTGCTGGATGCCGGCGACATTGTGGAGGCACTGCGTCTGCAGGAGCTCTTCGAGTTTCGGCCCAACGATCTGCGCTTCATTGTCTTCGCCATGGCCCTGGCCGAGGGCATGACCAGCATCGTGAATCTGTCCAGCAAGGAGCGCCAGCTGCTCAGCGACATCGAGAAGAGCACGTTTCCCAAGTTCAATCGCCTCACGCTCAATCAGAGTCCCATGGCCAGGTGCAGCAGCGACTTGTCCGGCAGCTGCTCCACGGTCGAGTTCGAGGAGATACCCTCCAAGGAGAAGCAGCAAACGCTGGACACCCTGCTCGGCATCGGCTCCAAGCTCAAGCACGGCGTCGAGCTGGGCCGGCGCATTGTGCTGGCGTATCGCGCTGCCATGTACCTGGACAAGGAGTACTTGGACGTGCTGCGCACCAAGGATGTCACCGTGCTGCTCAAGAGCGCCGCCGAGGAGGATTGCCTGCAGCGCCTGCTGGTGGTCAGCGACATACACATCTCCACGCGACTGACGCCGCAGGAGGTGCGTCCACTTTGACTCCCTTAACCCAATCCTCAATTTTTAGACTCCTTCACGAAGATTTAGGATATGCAATGTCCCTTCAATTCAATTGAATCAGTTTTAAAGCTAAATACAGATTACTGATGATCTCCGGGGGGGGTAAACAGTGAAAATCCCTGTCTCCCACAATTTTGGAGCTAGTTTTATTTTTCCAAAATATCAATTATAATAAAAGTTAATTTTTGCTCCCTTTGCAGATCGCCGAGTCCTTGGCCCTGGAGCTGACCACTTGCATTGTGCGTCCACGCTTCTACATATTCCACGCCAGCCAGCAGCCACGCAATGCGCCGCGCAACGCCGATCTCTGGGGCCACAACATCGATCGCGACTTCCATCTCTTTCTGGAGCTGACGCCCAACACGACGCTGCTGGGCAACTGCCTGCTGGAGTACTGCGATGCACTCAAGGCCTACAGGCGCTACCAGGACAACAAGCCCTACGTGCAGAGCGTTGCCTTTGAGCGGCTCTCGCGGATTATCACGCTCTATGGCCTGCCCAGCAGCAGCAGCGGCAGCAATGTGTCCGGTTCGCCCGGCATACCCCAGGTGCTGTCCCACAAGAAGCAGAATCAGATCTATGTGGAGCTGCTGATCAAGGCGCATCTGTGCTTTGTGCACGAGTGCTCCATGGAGGGCATTGCCAGCGTGCTGGAGCGCGCCAAGCTGCTCAACGGGCAGCTGACCAAGGCCAAGTCCTGGTCCCTGATTGTGCGCCTGCTCATTGGGATTGCGCGCTACCGGGAGATGTTCTACTGCTTCGACTCGCTCATCGAGAACGAGCAGTTTGAGTCGCTGCTGGGCCAGTTCGAGGAGGATCAGAAGAGCGGCCTGCGCCCGGCCATCTTGGGCTACCTGCGCGAATACAATCCCAAAAACGGCAAGGAGCTGCTGCGTCTGGCCGCCCATCACTTCCTGATGTACAAGGAGCTGGCCGAGATGTGGTCGCAGGAGGCGCAGGAGGTCCTGGAGAGAGTGCGCACGGCAACGGCCGCCGCCGCCGAGCCGGGCAAGCTCAAGTGCAGCCAGGAGCTGCAGCAGCAGCTGCAGCAGGCGCTGGAGAACTACACGCACGCCACCGAGAACTATTTGCTGGACAACAAGCTGATCCTGGCGCAGCAGACCGTGGCGCGTGCGGAGCTGACGGCCATGCAGCTCGATCTGTGCAACAAGGGGCTGGAGAAGCGCGGCGGAGGAGGAGGAGGAGCTGGAGGCGGCAGCTCGGCGCTGACTTGTGTTAGCGTCATAGGCGTGAAAACACGCGAACAGTTCCGCGAGCTGGTCAACAATCAGTTGAGGTAGACTACCGAATTCGACCTTTAATCCTATTTAACCATACCGTACTCTTGCCCCTTAGCGTGCCCCAAACCTTGATATTGAGTCGCGCCTATGGCTACGACATCAACTGGAGCGAAGCCTTGCTAACTCAGTTTGTGCTGCTGCAGCGGCGCAGCTATCTGCAGGAATATCGCTGCCACCAGCGCATCAACGACACTGTCATCGAGCAGGTTGTCAAGGGGTAAGCATATCCAGCGCACTCACCTGCAGCCCGTCCAGAGAAGATCTCGTAACACCTGCTCTCACTTTCCTTTTAAGCTACATTCTGCACGCCCAGAACTCTCCATCGAGTGCCAAACAGGAGGAATCTCTAGCCCAGCTGGTGGAGCTCATTCGATCTGTCACCCTTAAATACAAATTGGCATCCATTTTGGGCCTTAAAGCGATCGTCATGTCGCTAATAAACGATTCCACAGTGCATTACTTGCGGGACACGAATTTCGGACGCAACGAACTGCACAACATTACAAATATGTGACACAAAATACGTGATTTTAACAATATAATATATATATGCACTGATTGTAATACCAAATATTTTATTAAATGCAAAAATTTTGAAAAGGCGCGGAAACCAGTGCCAAGTGCAGGGCTGTCGTATTGTGGCGAATCGATACTATTGCTATGTTATCGATAGCTTTTGTGGCAGCATCGATAAACGAGTTAAAGGTTATAGCTCATACATTGGAACGATACCAATTACTCTCTGACACAAGTAAATAACGTGCGTAAGGTTTGCTCGTACAGCAAAAAGAAAAAAACTCAATTTATCTCATTTATTTGAACAAAGTGTGCTTCTTACAAATTTTAAGCAATTTAACAGTAAAATTCGCCTTATCTTATAGCACACACAATGGCACAAAGCAAACTCAATGATCTAGCGGGCAAACTGGGCAAAGGTGGCCCGCCTGGACTTGGAATTGGATTGAAGCTCTTGGCTGCCGTCGGCGCAGCGGCATATGGTGTCAGTCAATCCTTGTACACCGGTAAGTGGGCTGATCTGTGCGGAACAGCGTAAAATGAAGAGTAAAACGTAAAAACACGACTTATGTAGCGGCGTGTGCACATAACCTCAAAGGCGCTCTTGTATGTGTGCGTGTGTTTGAGTGTGTGTGTGTAGGTGCTTGCGGTGTCTGTTGGATTTCATAACTAATTAAGACGCTTGCACAATGCAATACAACTATTGCGATTCTGAACTGGACTCGAGAGATGTTTTTCGAGTCCAATTGGAATCGGTTTCTGTGATAACGTATGCCGCAGCTGCTCTACATGCCCCGCTGCTGGCGGTTGCATAACAACAAACTTCTAAAGTTTGCTCTCTTTTGTGTTTGCAGTGGAGGGCGGTCATCGCGCTATCATCTTCAGCCGCTTGGGCGGCATACAGAGCGACATCTACTCGGAGGGTCTGCATGTGCGCATTCCATGGATCCAGTATCCCATTATTTACGATATACGCTCGCGTCCTCGCAAAATTTCATCACCTACCGGCTCGAAGGATTTGCAAATGATTAACATATCGCTGCGTGTGCTGTCGCGTCCCGATTCCTTGAACTTGCCCTTCCTGCACAAGCAACTGGGCATTGACTACGATGAGAAGGTGCTGCCCTCCATTTGCAATGAGGTGCTCAAGAGCGTCATCGCCAAGTTCAATGCCTCCCAGCTGATTACACAGCGTCAACAGGTAAAAAGCAAATCCCAAATATCTTCATTTCTTTTATTAATAATTTTACTTTCCTTTAGGTGTCTCTGCTGATACGCAAGGAGCTGGTGGAGCGCGCGCGCGACTTTAACATCATCCTGGACGATGTTTCCCTGACCGAGTTGAGCTTTGGCAAGGAATATACGGCCGCCATTGAGGCCAAGCAAGTTGCACAGCAGGAGGCGCAGCGCGCCGTCTTCTTTGTGGAGCGCGCCAAGCAGGAGAAGCAACAGAAGATTGTGCAGGCCGAGGGTGAAGCCGAGGCAGCCAAAATGATATCCTTTTTTATACATAAAAGCATACCTTTTAACCATTTTATATAGGCATTTGTTCCTTGCACTTGGTTTGCACCTTAACTGTTATGTTTACTTAGGTCTGGCCGTCAAGCAGAATCCAGCCTACCTGAAGCTGCGCAAGCTGCGTGCTGCTCAGAGCATTGCCCGCACGGTAAGAACGTTTGGTAATACTCTAGAATACTGAATTCAATATCAAATCTTTTCCTCAATAGATTGCCACTTCACAGAACAAGGTTTATCTGTCCGCCGACAGTTTGATGTTGAACATCCAGGACTCTGGCTTCGATGATATGACTGAGAAGGTTTACAAAAGTAAATAACTCGTTCCGTCATTGAGTTTACATTTAAGTTGAAAAGTTAAAAAAGCAACAAATTGTTTTTGGTTTCGAGCATTGGCCAAAACTTAGACATAGACCGTGTACTTGAGTATCAAATTTAAACGTTTCATCTAATATCTCTCTTTTTCTCTTTGCCTCACAAACGGAATTATCCGCTGATTACGTTTCTTTTTCACACTTTTCTGTTATTCTTTTTTTTTTTAACGCGCAACGCAGTTTTAAACGTTTTGGATTGAGTCAGCGGGCTAATTCATAATCTGCTTGTTGATTTATCAATTCGATGCGATTGTTTTTTATTACGCGTACTGGTGTACACAGCGAATTGCATACCTTTAAGCTAGTGCCTAAGTACCGTTTAGTCATATAACTTCCAGGCGCGTCGTCAACACTTGTTGCACATCCTGTCTGCGCCACGTCTCGCGTTGTGCTTGCGCTGCGGCAACATCTTCATCTCATATCGTTTACGCAGCGCAAGCGCTCAGCACGCTAGTAAACGGGGGCACACAGGTGTGTGGCAAAGTGGCGACGATGACGCGGCTAAAATCGCCGCAGCATTTAGCCTTTTGTCCCATTCAACAAAAAAAAAAAACGAAAACACAAAACAATTCACCACAAAGAACTGTTAATAAATGCGCATTGAGAAAAACAAAAACACTGTCAACCCAAAAGAAAACCCATCTAATGTATATATTTTAGCTAACAGCTCGCGCAGCACAACACACAAGTCGAATCCTAAAACCTAAAACCCATCGTTTTTCAGTTGGCACGGGCTTGCCCAAGAATTGGCTAGACGCACGCAAAATGACATCCGATGCGGACTCCAATGTGGGCAATGTGGCCCGCAGCACCGCTCAGCGCATGATGTAATCGACGTACGAAGAATCAAATTGTGGATGCAACTCCTTTGGCTTCCCAACAAACAAGCAAACAAAAACAAATTACAAAAGAAAATCAACCCCAGTACAAAGCAAGAGCACAGACTATATTCTATGTGAGGACGTAATGCAAATTTCCTATCAAATAGCAGGCAACGTTGACGGCATTTCATCAAATACGAAACATTTACTTATACATTATAATAATTGCATGTATAAAATACATAAGAATAGTACATAAGAGAGGTGTGTGTATATAGTATAATTTATATGTATGTATAGACGATTTATGTAAATTGTAGGCAGATTAGGTTCCTTGTTGTAGCTGTTGCTTTTGGGAATGTTTCTTTTTTGTATTTGTTTTAATAAGTTCGTGCGAGATCTTGACTAGAAATATGTGTGTGTCTGTGTGTGTGTGTGTGTGTGTATTTGTATTGTTAAGCGTATGCAGAAGGGAGTTCACAAGTCGGACAGTTTCAAGTTGAAATTTAAAGTAAATTCCTGTGCCTGTTCCTGGAATGAATATGATTTTAATGGAACAGGCCCTATATTAGTAAAGCTAGGGAATGCATTAGGTTGGTATACTCGCCTGTCTCCGAACTCAACGCATATGCGTAACAATACCCTATTTTGTATTTAGAGTGATTTCGGCTTGTGGAACTCACTTTAAATACAACCTGGTTGTGTTTGGTCTACTTGAGCAAATAAGTGCCCCCGGGAAAGGCCTGACCGCTACCATATCAATACTCATATTGTATATGTATATATATATATATCTAACATATCTATCCATAATAACGAACTCGAACAATCAATCATAATTCCTGCAATAGGCGCGTTGGGGTTAGCTTTGTAAATTAGTGTTTTCTTCCGCTGTCTGCTTAGGGATGTCGTGCCTTCGACATAGACCAGGATCAGGCAGTCGATGGGGCCTTGCCGTTGCTGCTGCTGGCGCTCCCGCTGCCGCTGCCGCTGTCGCTGCTGCTGCTGGCATTGCTGTTGGCGCGTCGGCTCTCCGCCAGGACGGGCGTGTCGCGTCGATGGCGACGCAGCGTGGAGCTGGCCGAGGGCGCCGACGAGCTTAGAGCGATGTTGGCCGTAAAGGCGGCCGCCTCGGCGCGACTGGGCACGTTGAGGGTGCCGCTGGTGGCGCCGTTGCTGCTGCTGGCGGCGACTCCGTTTGTGGTGCTGCTAGCGCCGTTCGCTGTGGCAGCGGCGAAGGATTCGCTGATGCTGCTCAGCGGGGGTCATAAGTTCGTCGTCTGCACCAGTCCGCGCTCCAGATGGAAGCACTCCAGCATCGCCGCGCCCACCGAGCTGCGTCGCGCGACCATCGCGTTCACCACGCTCCACTTGTTCAGCCGCGGATCGTAGCGCTCCACGGAATTCAGCGAGGAGCTGCCGTCGTTGCCGCCCAGGGCGAATAGCACGCCCTCCACGTCCACCACCTCGTGCGTGGATCTGCGGCAGAAAGAAAGAAAGACAGAATTAATGAATCTTCAGCGGGACTCTAGCCGGCAAATCCTCACCTGCGCGAGTGCATGGCCGCAATGGGCTCCCAGCAGTTGCGGCGCAAATTGAAGCGTTCGCCGCTGGACATGCACATGGTGCCGTCGTTGCCGCCAATGCAGTAGAGATTGCCGTCGGTGGAGGCGACGCCGCAGCTGCTGCGCCGGGCCGTCATGCTGGGCACCGGCTGCCAGCGGCCCACGCGCGGATCGAAGCGCTCCACGCTCGACTGATAGTTGGTCGAATCGAAGCCGCCGAGGCTGTAGATCTGATTCTCGAGGACGGCGAGGCGACAATAGCGCCGGCGGGTGCTCATCGCCGGGCAGGAGCTCCAGATGCCCGTGAGCGGATCGTAGCGCTCCATGCTGCTCAAGCAGGAGGCGCCGTCATAGCCGCCGCACACGAAGATCAGGCCGTCGTAGGAGCAGATGCCCAGGCAGCTGCGCTTGGTGCCCATGGGCGTGATGTTGGTCCACTTGTTGGTCAGCGGATTGTAGCACTCGGCGGTGGCCAGGTCGCTGACGCCGTCGTAGCCGCCGACCACGTACAGCTGCTTGTGCAGGGAGGTGACGCCGGAGCGCGAGCGCCGCCAGAGCATCGGCGCCACCGGGGACCAGCTGTTGCAGCGCGGATTGTACACCTCGCACTCGTTGTGTATGGCAAAGAGGCTGCCGCCGCCGACGGCGAAGATGTAGGGCTTCATGCCCTCCGGCCGGCGCTCCTGGGTGCGCTGGCTGCCCATCAGGCTGCGCTGCTCCGGCAGCAAATGGTACTTCATCGCCTCCAGCAGCAGCTCCTTGCACTCGGAATCGTCGCGCATCAGCGTCTCCGCCTCGACGCAGCTCATCAGGAAGTCGCGGTTGACCAGCGGCAGGCGAACGTGCGACATGAGCTCGGCGATGTGCAGCCGACGCTGGCCGAGATCGTGCTTCACCCAGCTGAGCACGCCCAGAAAGACCTTCTCCTCGGAGCTAATGTTCAGCTGGCTGTTCGAGATGAGCTCCTTGACCTCCTCGAACGGCAGCAGCAGGAACTCCTCGGTGCCCACCACTTGCTGGAAGTTCTGCAGCGCGTACTTGTGGGAGCGCGTGTGGAGCTCCTTGCAGCAGTGGGCGTCGGCGAAGCTGCGTATGCCCAGGCAGTTGGACGGATGCAGCTGGCGCAGCAGGAACTTGCAGCACGCGTCCCGCACCGAGTGCATCTGCAGCAGGCCCGACGCCGGCAGCAGCACCTGTACGTTCTGCTCCGTAATGGTGATCTCGCCCGTGTACGTGTAGTCTATCAGCTGGCGCAGCGCCGAGCTGTCCACGTCGTGCAGTCGCACCAGGCCCTGCGTCCGCTCCAGCATATCATCTGCAATGGCGACAATCCGTTACTCCGAGACGCCTCCCCGGGGGAGCTCTGCACTTACCATTGAACATGGCGTAGAAATAGGGCGAGACGGAGGCCAGCACGACGCGGTGCGCGTTGATGGTGTCCCCGCCCACCTCCAGGCGCACGTCGCAGAGCTGCAACGGGAAAGCGGAGAAGCCGTCATTGACACGTGAAGCAGCCCGGAGTGTCCCCTTACACAAATCCGATTGGCCTCGTCCTGCCACCCCCCGGAAACTCCCGGCACAGTGGTTCCGACAGGCCACCAAATGGAAATTAATGCGATTGGCATAAACCAAACCAAACTGAGCTTAATTTAAAAAGCTAAGGCTTTTTTTTATTTATATAAAAAAAAGTTATATTAACAGAGCTCCTTTAATACCCTGAACAGATGAAATTGGGTGTATTGTTTTGTGCAATTTTATGTAACAGGCAGAAGGAGGCAGCTCCATAAAGTATTTATACATATTCTTGGTCCGGATCAACAACCGAGTCGATCTAGCCATATCCGTCCGTCCGCCTGTATAAACGCCTCGACCTCGCGAACTCTAAGAGCTACCGACTTCAATTTTTCGAATATAGGCTCGTCCATGATACGCGCAATCAAGATTATTTCAAATGTTCGACAACCCACCTCAATTTCCTTAAATCTATAACAAGTAACAACAACCTCAGATTCGTTAAGCCTATTTCATATGGACATTCACTAGCAAAAGTTTCTTCCAGATCAGTTAAGAAACAAATTTGCCAAATTTGAAAATAAATTATATATAGAGAAATTTAAAAAAAAATATATGAGGATATTGCAGGAAATTGCGGCTTTGTTTTTACAAACTTTCATAATTATATTTAAGTGGGGGGTGTGTAAATATCTCCCAATATATTTATATTGCCTTTGGTATCTCCCTCAACAAGAACAATCTTACTTGTTTTCCTTGCATCATCTAAAACATAATGCATTTTTTTTTTGCATAACTTCCGCCTAGTTTTGAACCACTGTGCGTCCCATCGAATCCTTACAAGTGATTCGCTTCGACTCGACGCTGCCAGACGTCGTGCGAGTCTCGCCGTAAATAACTTAAGCTGAGCACCCCGAGCCGCCTCTTGTCGAGTCAGTGCACCCGATTAATATCTATTTTTAATAGCTCTGCAACAATTTACAAATTCTGTATACGTGCTTCTTTTTTTTATCAACTTTGCCGCACACGTCATGCGGCAGGGGTGGAGTCGGTTTAAGGCCAACCACCCGCCGGGCAAATTTGTGTTTGCTGTTTTTTGTGTTTATTTTTTTTTTATCACTAAACGACAATTTGCTCTATTAGCTCACCCAGCTGCCCTCTGGGCGGCACGGCAGTCAGTCAGCCAGGCGTACGGGCAATTAATTTTGCTGCCTATCCAAAAAAACAAAATTTAATGGGAAGTGAAATTATGTATACGCCATGTGCGCCGAGCTGTAAGTGAGAACAATTCGAGCGCACGGTCTCAATCACGCAATTTATCCAGTTATACATAAATAGTTGTGTTTTAATTATGGCAACTGCTAAGGCGGTTAATTGGACAGATCGAGAAAAATGAAAAAGGTCTGTTATCTGCGATGCCCTCGCAATGATTTCATTTAGTTTAAGTGGTCTTGAAAATTAATGAATTTTTGTGATAGATATTGATGGAATATGTTTAAAATTTAACTCAAGTATAATAAACTAAAATATATAATGGCAGGTGAAATATTATCTAGACGGAAATTAATGACAGATTATAGTTTAAGGCTAATAAGATATAATCTTTAGAAATAAATAAATAAAAATATAAAATAATTGAAATACATAAAGATATATAAATAACTTAAAGTAAATTCCCCTTAAAAATAATTCCTTTAAATATTTCTAATGTTGCCTATAACATCATTATAATCCTCCCAAATGGTTCCTACCTGTGCATTAGTGCGCATTTGATTGATAGCGGCAAAGGAGGCAATGCAGTGTCCTGGATTCTGATGGTGGGCCTGGGGCAGCACCTCCTCGTTGGGACCCGGTGGGCTCAGATCGCTGGGCGTCTGTGTTGAATTGTTGCTGGTGGTGGTGACATCCTCATTGTTGCCACTCGCCTCGGCGGTGCTGCGCGCGGAAAGATACAAAAAAAGCACGTTGATGTTTTAAATCAAATTTCACAGATAATCCGAAATAATGATGATGGTTATGTGGCGACGACATGACGCCAGACACAGCCGCAGACTGAGGGTGGCTTGTGCCGAAAGTCGCCCCCTTGTGTTTGGGGGTTGTTCCCGGCAGAAACATGAATGAACACGGCTCCGGCATAAAGTACTTCGTTGATATTTTCATTTTCGTTTACTCACTGATTCGATTTGACGGGCAGAAACATTGCGTTGCGGGCTTTGTGTCGAGTTTATCGCAATTTGCGTTTAGAACATGTCCACGACGTGGCTGAGATTCTGCTTGGTCCTCGGTTTCCGGCAAGCTTGCCGCTTTCTAATATTTCAGTCTTTTCTCTGGCAGTTCCGGGTGTTCCAGCTGTAATGAAGCCGGGAAAGTAAAAATCAATAGCTCGTAATTGTTTCTCTCGCACCCCCAAACAGCTAAAACGACAACAACCGAATTTAGGTCACACGCAGTCTTGGGGGCGGGCCGAGACAACGACAGTCATGAGATCATAGCTCCCCACGTTTTTCGGCATGTCAAAGTGAAGAGAAAGCATCTAAAGAGGACTGCAAAGTAGGTTAAGTGCCGCCAATCCCGCTGTCCCCGCCCTAACGCACTCCCCTCGAGAATCTATTGTGGCCATTGTTGTGCCCGCATTTGAATGAGCTGCACCCAGGCGTATTCGGGTTAACCTCGCTTTGATGTGGCTCCCCTGCTGCACAGGATGCGGGTTTAGGAACCGGGCAAATAGACCCTCGCATGCAATTTGCACATTTGCCAGGCCAACGAGCTCTTGGCCAGCTTTTTTATAGCGCATTATAGCACTGCATTCAAGGCAGCAAGAACTCTACGAATGTTCGTGCTTTCCAAGTCCGTAATATAATAATAAAGATATAATATAAAGTAAGTAATTTGTAGGGCTTTAACAAATGAGGTTTTTCCGCTTCATTAAAGCAGGAATGGGAGTCTATATGTGCTCATATATATACATATATATCGCATATTTTATTGTTCATTTTATTCATAAATTTTCAATTATTCAAAACTTTAAGACAATTGTTTATTTGCAAACATAAATAAAAGATAAATAAATAAAAAATAACTCGATTAGCTTTCTATGGTTTGTATGCTTATGCCTAAGATACCTTCAAGATAATTTTTGTTGTCAGTACGTGCTTTAAGTAGCTTTTTAAGCTATTTTTCTGGCCTTGTTTTATTCGTTCACAAAGTGAAAAGAGTTTATTGGGTTTGTCCAATGTCCACCTTGCTGTCTGTCAAACATAAATATAAATTTAATAATCGATTGTAGTCATCACAATTGGTATAAAAAAAATTCAACTGATTCTGAGGGGATCTCGGATCCATAACTTCCAAATTTGAAACCTCCATAACTTAGTCAAAACTGAACCGATGTTCATGTTTGATAGCATTTTGGTCACGATTTGTCCTATAGATTGGATATGCATTTAAAATATATACATTTTTAAAAATAAAATTTTTTTTTATTTTTTCGGAAAAAAGCATGTACCCCCCCCTTACCAATTTTCGAAAAATTTTTTTTTCAAAATTTAGAATTCCAAATTTACACTTTTAATCGATTATAGTGGTCACAATTAGCATAAAAAACAACTTTAAAACCGATTCTGAGGGGGTCAAAATTTTTGTCAAAAATCATACCAAAAGTGACTAAAATTTTGACAAGTAAAGCTCTCGGATCCATAGGTCCCATATTTGAAACTGCCATAACTTTGTCAAAACTATACCGATTTTGGTGTTTGATGGCATTTTGGTCATGATTTGCCCTCTAGATTGCATCTGCATTTAAAATATATGCATTTTTAAAAATAAATTTTTTTTCATTTTTTTGGGGAAAAAGCATGTACCCCCCCCTTACCAATTTTCGAAAAAATTTTTTTTTCAAAATTTAGAATTCCAAATTTACACTTTTAATCAATTGTGGTGGTCACAATTAGCATAAAAAACAACTTTAAAACCGATTCTGAGGGGGTCAAATTTTTTGTCAAAAATCATGCCAAAAGTGACAAAAATTTTGACAAGTAAAGCTCTCGGATCCATAGGTCCCATATTTCAAAACCATAACTTTGTCAAAACTATACCGATTTTGGTGTTTGATGGCATTTTGGTCATGTTTTGCCCTCTAGATTGCATCTGCATTTAAAATATATGCATTTTTAAAAATAAATTTATTTTCATTTTTTTGAGGAAAAAGCATGTACCTTACCAATTTTCGAAAATTTTTTTTTTCAAAATTTAGAATTCCAAATTTACCCTTTTAATCGATTTTGGTGGTCACAATTAGTGTAAAAACAACATTAAAAGTGATTCTGAAGGGGTCAAATTTTTTGTCAAAAATCATGCCAAAAGTGACAAAAATTTTGACAAGTAAAGCTCTCGGATCCATAGCTCTCAAATTTTAAACCCCCATAACTTTATTAAATCTAGACCGATTTTCATGTTTGATGGCATTTTGGTCATGATTTGTCCTCTAGATTGAATCTGCATTTAAAATATATGCATTATCGAAAATAAATTTTTTCGCATTGTTTCGTAAAAACAAAACAAATTTTGTATTAATTTTTATGTGTACAAATAAAGCATGGGCACTTGTTATGCTTGTTATAGCACTGTAAACGAGTATTGTGCTGTCGGTCACACCCGACTGCAATGTTCACACTTGTTTTTCATTTATTTATTTTAATTTTCTTTTTGCTGGTCAGCTCGAATTGGTGACAAATGTTTACTGGCCATGCAAAATAAACAGCCGAATGCATTTGGCAGATTGTGCAAATAAACGAAAAGCGTTGCTTATTATTTGTGCTCGCACTCGTATTAAGTATATGCGATGGCCTCCCCTTGGGCCCCGCTGCCCGCGCACGGCAATAACACGCTTGGAAAGTTCTGGGGTCAACAAAACGTGGCCAGACGGCGGCATGTGTGAAATCAACGTCACGAATTTTAACGCTGCATTAACAAAGCGACAGCAAAATAAAAAGCAAAATAAAAAATCTAAAAGACAACAAAATAAAACAGCAAGAAATTAACAAAGCAACACACACAAAATTTCACTTTGCTCACTTGGCGCAACAAACAGAAAACAAATTAACGACAATTTTCGGTTTTAGTTTTTCACTGTTTGTAGTTGTTTTTTGTATTTGTTTTTATTTATTTATTTTAATTTTTTGAACTGCCCGGCAACAAAAACAACAACAACAACAACAACAAGAGGAGGCGAAATGTCATGCTTGAGGGCGCAATTGTGCTGGGAGGGCAATGGCCGTTTATGCATATGTTGGACCCATAGGCACCCTAGCAAAAGAAGCCCCATTAGGTGCTTATTACTGCACACACACACACACACGCACACCCCCAAAACGCACACAATTGCAACGGTTGCAAAACGGACTTGACACAGAAGCAGCCGTGGGATTGTCACAGTTACCAGTTCGCAATGCACTTTTGTTTTTGGTTTTTTGAGTTTTTCGGAACGCGAGGGTCAGTTCTTAAAAACCTGCGTGCCACTTGGCGTATGAGCAATGTGCGTGTAATTAAAGCCCAGCGCCAGGGTCGGTCCGGGGCCCTGTTTACCGTTACGCTTTGCGGCTTATCTCAGTGACAGCGAACTCGGACTAACAGTGCTGCGGTTACTTCATACACATGGAGCAAATATTACACTTAGAGCAAAGAGGAAAGTAATAAAGAAAAAATAAAGAAAAAGTTTAAAAATATAAAAAATTATAAATTTTACAATAATAAATAAGCCACAACATAACAGAAGGGTACGCATTTTTAACCATATAAATTAAAAACAATTACAATGTAGTGCACCATTTACAAGCTGCTTGCAAATATTAAAACAAACTTCAACCTTAGCAATTACAATTTTATTTGTTTTTTGTTTTTATTTTTGAAATCTGCTCAAAGCTTTCTCTCAGTGCATGCATAAAATTGCGTTTAATTAACTTTGAAATACGTCGTCTTTATGGAATAAGCTTCGCAGGGGCGGCGTGCGAAAGTAATTCATAAACAAGTAAAAGCGAACGGGAACAGGAAATGGGTTGGTTGGTGGTGCCGGTGGTGCTGGTGGTGCACATGCAGGTGGACGACAACAATACATAAATAGCCCACACATGTGACCAGTTTGTGGCTTAAATGCAAAAAAGCTACGCTCACATTTGCCCAATAAATCAGGTTTAAATGCTCATCCAACTTCCGATGGCAACAGAAATGTGCTAAAAATATGTTTAGCAAAAACAACCAAAAATTTCAGTTAAGCAGAAGCTGAACTCTAGCTTCGTGTGTGTGTGTGTGAAATTCAAATTAACAAGCAAATGAGCCAGAAACGAATGCGCCACACGTTGCCGCAAGCCGTTAACGACTTAAGGTGGCTCCCTTAGAGCCGCAGCCAATTCAGGCAAAACCATTCAGTAATTTTTTTTGTACCGTCTGGCGACAAAAATTGTGCAAACATTGAACCGGTTGTAGTTGTATTAGAATATATATATGTACGTATTTTGTTTCTTTCTGGCGTTCGCTCGCTCGTTTTCTTTTGGGCCACATTTGGCATTTGTTTATGCTCCACGTGACGCGGGGCCATAATAAGCACATATTGCAGCAATATTTGTTGGCAACAGTCAGCTGAAACTGATTCTTGCACGCTTCATTGATGATTAATCGCAGCCGCTATGCAATTGGCTAAAACTATCAAGGTCAACCAGTTTTATTGTTGCTATCTATGCAATTGCGTTGAGCATTGCGGCGGAACTGACTAAGAGTTCAATTACGGCTAAAATCGATGAATAAAACGGCAAGCAATTTATGTTAGTTAAGTGGATGACAAATGTTCTAAGCGCTGTCTTTAAGTCGAAGCTGTTTCTGTAAATCTTTAAAAGCTGTTTTTTTGTAAATTACAAATTTAAACAATTATAACTCTGGCTAACGTTTATAAAAAATGTGTTTTGTATTATAAAGAAAATCGATCGAAACTAAACTTAAATTGAGCTCAATTTTGTAAATTTTTTAAGTACGATTTCTTCTTGTCAAGAGCACCCACATTTCGTCTAGTTGAATTCCCGTTTTGCCTTCGCGTTTTTAGCACATTCTTTATGAGTTGTTGGCGGCCCTCTCGAAGCGCCTCCAACACGCGTTCGAGTGCCAATGCGTGCTGGGCCCAAAGAAACGCTCAAGAGCGCTGCCAAATGTGGCCGTTGATGATGTTGTAGGTGGTAGTGTGTCAGGTAAACACGACAACCCACAGGCGAGCGCGTTGAGTATACGCAGCGTATGCCGTAATTAGTGTAACTGCTGTTTGTTCTGGCCCGCTTCTTTCGTTGCCAATGGTCAATAAAAGAACAACAGCCCCCCCCCGCTCCCCCCCCCCCTCAACGAAAGTGAGCGTGGCAGATGACTTGGGACTGGGTCGCAATTGTGCCCGGCGCTGTTATCGCTGCGTGCACTGCGCCGTATGCCGGCGTATTTTTTATTTTTTTTATTTTTGTCTTTTCGTTGCGGGTCGTCAACCTGCGGCCGTAGCGCGGGAAAATGTGAAAAACAGCCGTTTTGTGTTTTTGTCGCGTCTGCGCATGACTCCGGAGTTTGTGGCCGTGCTCCGTGTCCGGTGCAGCGGCATGTGCCGCATACAAACTCCTCTACCCCTAGAAAATTTTCACAATTCATGCCAACTTACTGCCGCACCTTTATTTTTGAGTTG
This sequence comes from Drosophila sordidula, assembly GCA_035047465.1. Taxonomy (NCBI): domain Eukaryota; kingdom Metazoa; phylum Arthropoda; class Insecta; order Diptera; family Drosophilidae; genus Drosophila; species Drosophila sordidula. Next base: position 2,666,266 of record JAWNPQ010000131.1, read on the forward strand.
TAGTCGAAACTTTGATTTTTAGCCTTTTGATTTGCTAACGGCACTTTCAGTGTTTTTAGTTAAATGTACTGTTTTTTTGGTATTTTCGGTGATTGCAACATAAACTCCTCACACTCCAAAAATTTGTAGCTGCCAATTATTTTGTTGCTGCCTGCGTCGCGTGGACAACTCTGTCGGTTTAGGCAGCTCAGCGCGGTCAACAACTTAACGGCACGAAAGCTCAGACGCGACTGAGCGCGACGTCCGCAGCGGCGTCGACATCGCCGCACTGTAAGAACGTGAGCAAAGCCAGTGGCGTAGAGCAGAGCATAGCCCCCAACGCTGAGCGAGAGATATTAAGTAAATAACAATTTTAAATCGCGTCTCTTAAACTAACTTTTATACAAGTAACTGTAGAATATATTATTATTTTAGGGAAGTAGCAAACCTTTTAACAGAAGCTACCAATATCAAAAAAATGTTAATTATTAACAATAGTTATTTTAATATAACTCTTAATAAGTAATAAGCAGCAAATAAAGTACATATGGCAATAAAAAATAATTAAGTTTAATCAGTGAAAATTGTAATGTAACGGAAACAAATTCAGTTGAATAAACATGTTCGCTGTTAAATAACAGCAGTGCTAGTCTGTTAGACTCGCTGCTGTTATACTCAAAATGGCAGTGCTCGGCTGTTAACACACTACAACTTCGAAGTTGTAACAGTTTTTATTGTTCTGTTTTCAAAAATCAAAGCTTTACAGCTTTCGCCTGCCTGGTCCATGCAATTCTTTCTGCACTGCAAACAGGGTGTTTACTTTGTGCTAGTTTCAAAGGTGATCAAAGTTGTTTAAGCCTTATTTGAATATTATTTCAATTGACTGCAATATTGTAAATGAACAGATGCACATTTCTTACTTTATAAATTGACTATAAAATCAACAAATTAAGATATACCAGAGAGCACTAAAATATTTTTTTTACTGCTCTCTGGATATACTTATATGTAGCCGAATGCTACACCTCAATCCTATAATAAAATTGGAGGAATAAAAGTATTTAGCCGATCTCCTTTAGCTTTTGCATTTGTGCTTCTTTATATTTTGACGATTTCCCTTAGATTCAAAACACTTATTGATAACAGCTTAAAAAAATATATGTGCTGACTTATAAAATTTTGTGCAAATGCTTTTGAGCTCAGCTACTGCAAACAAAAAGTGTTGCATGCTTTTAGGGGCAATTAGAATTTTTTCTTGGTAATATATGGCAAAATTAGTTTACAAATTGAATAGCAAATTATGCAAGGTACCGGGAAGGGAACCGCTGCATAATTTTCTTTTTTCAGGAATGTTGCAGCAAATATGAAATTAATTGAAAGTAGGCAAATTAACAAAGTGTTTCAAAACTTTTAAATGGTTTTCATAAAAGTTGGGCTGCCGCCGCTCTAGTTGGCCATTAGCTCGCCTGCCGCGTCACAAAGAAGCCGCCGCTGCCCACAAATCTAATTAGATTGTTGAGTAGTTCCGAGAAACTGCAGCAGTCAAGGTCGTGATGTTGCTGCTGCTGCTGCTGCTGCTGCTGCTGCTGCAGGTGTAAAAGATGCCGGGAGCTGGGCTCAAAGCCAAGCAGAATGGACAACAACAAAGCAGAGGCCAAAGTCAAACAATGGTGGCTAGCAAAAACCGCCAGCCACTGACCCAATTATGTAAATGGACTGCATTTTTAAAAAGCAACACCTTTGACGTCACCTGAGGGACAGCAGCCAGCGCCAGCGTGGAGCAGAAATCAGGAGTTCAAAAAAAAGGAATTGAATATCGTGTTGCACAGACGTTGCGCAATAAGGCTGGATAATTGTGCGTGTTGCCGCACTTGAAACGCTTTTGGCACACCTGAGCCTTATTGGTTCTTAACAAGTGCCAAAGGACCCAAACGTGTATTCAACGGCACTTCAGCTGCCACTGCACCTGCCCCGGTCGCGGCCCCGACCCACGCCCCCGCCACTGCCAAAACCCACCCACTCACCAATTGGCCAATTGCCATTGCTATGCATATTAGCCAATATCTAAAGCCCGAGTCGCGTTTCAAATAACCAGCTAATGTGATGCCTGCGACTGCTGCGCATGTCCTCAAAGTCGTTGCCACCCCCCCTCCCCTGCACCCTGCACCCTGCACCCTGCACCTGGCCACCTGCGCCCTGTCGCTGTCGTGTGCTGGCTGAGCCGAGCAGGACGCTGGCAACAGGTGCTTCGGGGCCCATTCTTGCGACTATAAAAACGGACAAAGCTGTCGCCATTGTCCTTAGTCGCACTTGCCTCGCTGTGGAATTCGATCTTGTGCTCCGTTCTGGAGCGGTGTTTTAAAACCTCTGTGTATTTCGGCTAACATGTTCTTGGTCACTTTTTAGCCAAATGGCAAAGCAATCAAATAAAATGTCAAGTTCGTTCAAAGCCTAAGTCCAGCACATTTAATGAAACATACAACAACAGCAAGGATAATGTCGCTGCCCGGCTTGAGTTTCCGGCGACGAATATCGCTGCTGTTGCTGCTCATGGCAGGTGAGATATGAATAGAATAAGTAATTAGTAAAGCTGACTTAAGAATAAGTTTTTTGAGTTTTTTGTTTTACGTTTTTCTTGCTCGTAGATTGCTAGAGTTAATCAGGTTTTTAGGTTCGGTTTGTGAACCTGATTTTCTAAACCAATTCATCGAGGTTTTTGTGCGTTATTTTTTTTTTTTTCATTTTAAAAGTAAAATATTATTTTTTTTATTAATAAAATATTCATGTTAAAATTTTGGTTAAAAGGTAGAATATGTTACTTTTAGCGAATTCTCATTTAAACAGCATCTGAGCTCAAGTGATATACATTTTTTGGCTTAAACCAAACCAGTTTGTAGAGAAAATGTTTCTGTTCCGGCTTACATTCAACTTTTAATTTTAAATTCGTTCCTGTTCCTTGCACTAAGTATACTAAAATTGTTATATATATTTTGTTTTATCTTTATATATAATTATCGTACTAAAATACCAAAAATTCAAAAGCAACCAAGTAGTGCCCTGTGAACTAAGTTTAAAAGAAACTTCCCGTAAATTTTGGATTATGTAGTACGTGTACATAAAATATTTAGCACTTTCCAGTTAAAATGTAATCAGTGTGTTTGTCTGACTCATTTTATATTCCAGTTAAATAGTTGAGCTTAGTAATTAGTGCATAGCTGGAATATATCAAAAGTCCCATAATATGTGAATTGAATACGTGGAATAGAAGGAATAAACGAGTTCGCAGAAGAAATATGATAAGCATACAAACAGTTGCACAGACAATAAGTGTCTAAGTTAGGGGATTTCCAATTTTAATTTTAAATCACGTGGAAATATTATTCACCTAGCGTAAACAAATTGAATTTGATCGGCTTTTGTAATGTCGGCCATATTTTCATATATACATTTAATTGTATATAATCTAAATCGTCAGCACGGAATTCTCTATTCGAACATGTTAATATTTATTTTGGAATCTAGTATATACGGTTGAGATAAGCCACAATTAGTTGGGAACTGAGGGGAAACCGGTTGTGCAATTTATTATTATTATTTTTCATTAAAAACATGAGCAGCACAATTTATAATTTACGTATCATGAGTTTATACATGAGTTTATACAAAACAAGAGAACATTGCAGTCGGGTGTAACCGACTGCGCAATACTCGTTTAGCGTATAATACCAGATTAAAACAGAGGAAAACGGTCTTAATTTTTAATTGTTATTTTGGAAAAATATATGTTCTTGTAAGTTTTGGGTGCGAGAGTGGAAGTTGACAACATTCCTTGGTTTAGTAATCAGAAAACTGCCAATTTTGGTGACTGTAGCTGTAAAATTTTCGCAGATATGGGTATTTGCGGTCATTTAAACGATTTGTCACGCCCGCAGTGGGCGTATTGCGATTATATATTCCAAATTTCATACGGACAGACGGACATTGCATAAACCCAATATACTTCCTTCACTTCGGGAGCAGAGAGAAATATTTTTGTTATCGGACGAAACAAAACGGCTTTTTGGGTTTTGGGTTTTTTGCTCACACATATCCCTGTCAGATGCCCGATTGACCTTCGATTAATTGTATTGTAGTATGTTCGCGTATCAGCAATTAAAATCTGCAGGGTTCGGGCGGAAATTGAACATCCGTTTCAGGCTCTAGAAAATATTAATCCCTAAAGGCCACAAACATAATGCATACCCACAATAAATGCCGCTTGCTCCACAGCGGCGCCACTGCGCCCGGCGCCCATCGGAACGGAGGCGGACGCTGTCTTGGCCACCTGGGACGAGTGGCCAATGGGCAGGCCGACAAACTCTTACCGCGGCTTTTTTGACAACGGAAGCCCTTTGCCAAAACTTGTTGATGGGGAAATGGCGCCCGAATTGGCCGATGCGTTCGCAAAGGCGTTCAATTTCCCGCCGCTTCCGATGGACTTGGACAGGCGTTGGCGTCTTTGGCAGCAGCTCTACGACAAGCCTCTCAGGCAGCTGCAGGTGCATCAGACGTGGGCGGGCGATCTGCAATCTCCGGCCGCCGACGCCATCCCGAAATTGGAACGTGAGAACAATTTTGGCGCCGTGCTCGCGCGGCCCGATAATTCCCACTCCTATGCCAGGGCCACGGCCAGGGCACAACGTAAACGTAAACGCCAACCGTCCGACTATCAAGGTCAACTCTTTCGGCCGTCCATCAGCGCTGGTGGGTAGCCCGAATGGTCGCTGTGCGGCAATCATGGTTTACTAACTGTCAACTTCTCCTCCAGGAGTCATGACCAATCTGGGTGACTTCTTCAACCAGCTGAAGGCGAACGTGCAGTTTGCCGAGCACGCCCAGCAGCTGGGCGAGGCGGAATCCCGGCTGCTCGAGGGCGTGCATCCGCCTCCGCTGGAGGACAGCGACTCAGAGGAGGACGGCGATTACGATTCCGGCCAGCCGCCCGACCGCAAGACATCCAAGCTCCTGCAAGCCGTGCGCAGCTATCGGCCCTCGCAGAAGGTACGCTCGCTGGTATCGCGCAATCCGAATGGATATCGCGGCTCGCAGTTTATTGATCCCAGCTACATGTGGCTCGGCCTGGGCAAATGACCATAAGCTGCATCCCGAACAGGTCACAACGATTGATTCCGCTTCGCGCACCCCTTTACTAGTCTGCTGCCCCATTTAAGCTAGCTGTGTGTACATATAAATATATATAGTTATATTTCAAGGCAAGCATTAAAGAATGCCCCAAAAAATGGCAAAAAAAATATTGGATCTTGTTACAATATGCACGATTATATACGGACAGAATATGTATACACCATGTGCATACATTATTCAAGTAGCTTTGTTTGTATATGCGTTTTAACATTTCAAATGTTAGTATATAAAGTAGGTATATAAAGGATTTTGGTTACGTTAGCTTTCCGATGTGATTCGATTTTCTGGAAATTTACATTTTTGTATAGCTGGGATAGGTGTTGCCCTGATTGGGCACAGCGACGGCCTGCGGCTGGTTAATCAAGGGACGCTGTTGCTCACGCGAGAGCTGAATCTGCTTGAACAGCGAGTAGATTCCACAGTAAATGTAGATTTGTACGCCTACAAGAAAGAAATGCGCAGTTAGTTGCTGTACACAAAGATGTGGATAAACATGAGCAGTGGCGGTGGCACGATTACTTTTGTGGGGGGCTTCAAAATAAATATTTTTTTTTAATATGAGTTTTGTTTTCACAAACTTTTAAATATACTTTTAGAGGGGAGAGGGGTTCATCCCCAAAAAACTCTGCCCCTGCCTACGCCACTGTGCATATGCATCTTGATATATGAGCGCACGATAATCTTCATATGAAGAGCCGGCAAAGCGTGCAACAATCGCAACTGTACACATACATGCACTTATTGCTGTGCTTGCACACTTTACACGGACTTGCAGCCGCGTGACTCACCGAGTATAAGAAAGCTGAGCATCAGTCCAGGCAAAGTGCGGACGGTTGCGCCCCCCGAGAGCACGACCACCACAATGAACAACTGATATATAACGCTAAAGAGGAGTCCGATGCCAGAATTGATCAGCCAGGGCAACAGCATTAGATGACGTTCCTGCGTTAGAGAAAAAGAGATGAGCATACGATTGCACGAGCAAAAGCAAATGATAAAACGAAAAGCAACAACCACAAAAATGAGTAACAGTATAACAGAACTCATGACGTTTGCAGTTCCTCGCTCACCTTCATGGTGCCCAGGACCAGCAAGCTCGATGCCATCAAATTCATCGCCGTGATGGCCAAGTAAACGCTGCATACCACGATAATAGCTGTAAAGATAGTGTTTTATATACATATATATTTGCCCTGCACTTGTCTGTTTTCCTTACTCTCCACCCCACCAGCAATCTCTTACCCATGTGAATTTCATCATATTTAGCCGCTTTATCTTCACCAATATTTGTCACAATATGCTCAGCAATCACATCGGCGTATCCCAAAATTGTGGCGAACAGAATTGTCACCACAAAGGAGAACACAATTCCCAGCCAGCCGAGGACGACGCCGGCAGTGTTGAGGCGCATGCAAAATATTTTTTCCATCGTTCTCACAGATTTTACGCTCGTTTCTAGCACCACAATCAAACGAAATTGCCTTTAAATATAACAACCATAAAACTGTATTGCTATGTGCAATGAAATCAAATGCCAAATACACACACATACACACGGACAAACCTCTAAACAGAACTACGTAGTTGCTGCAAACGCGTCCCAAATGAGAATGAATGCAAAAGTGATAAACACTCAACAGTGCTGACTGCAGCAGAGAAAATTATAACAGGGTGACACTATCAGTTCACAATCACAACATTGATGCTGTGGGTTTCCACCTTGATATTGCTAGAGATGAGTAACTAAATAAATAAAGCCCAAGCACTTAGTATGTACATATACGTTCGTATTATTTTGTTGTCACTAATTATCACTGAGTAGCAGTTAACGTGAGTGCAAGTGTTGCCAGACTGTTGCAAAAATGCATTTGCATTTGCGATGAAATTTGAAAAAGTAACCAACTGTTATATTTTGTGTTATATGAGCAGTGAATTCCATTACAGCTTATTGTAATTGTTATACAACATTCTGGGCTAGCGTAAGCAAGCTCACTTCCACTTAACACACACTCACTCTCGACTTAACACACACAGACACAAGCACGCGCTCTCACCAAATTCTGTTCTATTACTGGGAGATGAAAGATGGGGCGTAAACTGTGTGTGGAGACGCGTCAGTTGTTGTTCGCCTGTTGCGCGCGTCAGTTGGCATTTGAGCTCTTGATTGTGGGGTCGTTCTACGTTTCGTTTCGTTTCGGGAAAATCTGAAAAACTTTGTCAACGATATTCGACAATAGGCCAGGCCTTAAAATGAAAATCGACCTAACCGTGGAACGTGGACCATGCGATACAGAGCTACGCAGCTGGTGCCTGGGCATAGCCATCTATACGTTAATTTCCATAGCACTAAATACGCTATTTGCGCCATCGGGTGAGTAAAATAGCTAACATTTGTTTGTGGTTTAGATATATACGATATATACAAATATATATATCTATGTGTATATGTGTATTGTTATTATTACTTTCCCCACATTGAAATTTTATGCTCGCATGCAAATACGTTCCCAACGTTCACATTATATATGTATATATGTATTTTTATATACGTGTAAACATACCTATATACGTAAATATAAAGTATGAGCTAATACTTCTCTATACAAGGCGTTTCGAAACGTGTTCTCATGACGAGGGCGAGCGTTTTTTGTTTTGTTTTTTGTGTTTTTCAAAATTACATAGATAGCTTGGAATTTAAACGGCACTCTGATGCCAAGTTTGAATTAAGTGATGATCACACAAAGATTAATTCTTATTTTCCAGTTGTGACATTCATTGGATTCGCGATCGCGGTCATCGCAAATGTTTGCTTGCTTATTGGTTGTTTGCGGGTAAGTAATATTCGCTATTTTTATTACTTAGGATATACAACTGCGAAAAAAAAAATAGCACCACTATGACATTTTTTCTTATTGATCAAAAAAATAACAATTAGTATTGCGATATTTTAAAAATTTGATATTTAATATATTGCTTAGTATTCCCCCTAAATGAAAAGGTAGTACTTCGGTGTAATGGTAATAGATTTTATTTTTTTTTTTAATTTTAAGGGAGAAGGTCGAAAAAATGGCGAAAAAAATAATAGCACCACTTTTCAAATATTCACTTAAAATTATAAAAATGAGAAATATTTAAGACCTTCATTATTTAAAGATAATTGTGTGTCAAAACTAAGAATATTTTATCAATTGAATATATAGTTGCGATACCTTTATTGGAAATAAAGGCTGCTTAACGACTTGGCATCGATTCAACCAAGTCCTGGTATCGTTTCAGAGGAATTTTCCACCAGGACTCGTAAATTGCTTGCCAAAGTGATCCGTTGCTAGTTGGTTTAATACTAGCAACTGCCTTTTTGACATTAGCCTATAGATTTTCGATCTGCTGGCTGCACAGCGCACTCCAAAACGTTCACTGGTTTTCTTTTGAACCATTCCTTTGCTTTCCTGGTGGCGTGTTTGGGGTCATAGCCTTCTTGGAAGACCCATAATAGCGCCATTTTATACTCTACTTAGAGTAGCATTACTGCATCTAACATATTGACGCAACCGTGTTGGTTCATTATGAGTTTGGCTCAATGTATTGGACCTACTCCTAATAACAAAAACAAGCCCATACCAGTATGTTTGGCCCTCCATGTTTAAAAGTCTTTGTAGTGAATTTTGGATTGTATTTTGAGCTTTAAGGGTACTAGACGTTCGAACGAGAGTCTTTTCTACCAAACATAACAACTTTACTCTCATCTGTTCATAAAATATTACTACATTTTTGGGTTGACCAATTTTGATGATTCTTTGCTAACTTCATGCGCTTGGCAATATGTTTCGCGTTTAAGGAAACGGACCTTTCTTGGGCTGCAAACATTTAAATTTTCTTGTTTGACACATATGTGAACTGTTTTCACTGTCACAGTTGTATTAAGCTCCTTTTTTTATGTCAGTTGCAGCCTTGAAAGGATACTGTGTGCTCTCGAGGATCAACACTTTGACGTAAATCTGTCGTATAGCTCCTTTTTATCTACGTGTTTCATCGTTTTCTTTATAGTTTATGTCATTTAGTATATTTTTAATTGAAAAGCCAATCAATCGACCAAGTTATCTCTTTGATTTTCCATACAATATCAATTTTCTGATGATTTTGCACTTTTCCGTATTCCAAGGCCCATTGTATCAATAATTTTGGATTTTTTTTAAACATAATGCTTAAAATAATGAAATCGAAGTTAAATCTCTTGAGTACGTGCTTTTTGTCGAAGAAACTGTACGAAATTTAACGTTTTTCATGAAAAAGCATAAGTGGTGCTATTATTTTTTCCGCCATTTTTTCGACCTTTTCCCTTAAAATTACAAAAAAAAAAAAAATCTATTACCATTACAAGCGAAGTACTACCTTTTCGTTTAGGGGGAATACTAAGCAATATATTAAATATCAAATTTTTAAAATATCGCAATACTAATTGTTATTTTTTTGATCAATAAGAAAAAATGTCATAGTGGTGCTATTTTTTTTTTCGCAACTGTACATGAGTATTCATATTTTATTTCGAGCATGATATTTCTGGACCAGTAGCAGGTTCCTGATAAGCCATATCTGCAACCAAAGATTGCTCTTACAAATGTACAGTTTCTTCACTGGCCCTAAAAAACTCACACACACTTACACACAAGTGTTGAATTTTATATTTCTGCAAAAAAAAACAACAAACATTTCTTTTGAAATTCTGCCTATGTATGTACAAAATGTTTCCTAAGGAAAAGCGGGTATATAATTATTTTTTATACCCTGAACCCATTAAAATTGGGTAAAAGGGTATAATGGTTTTGTGCAAATGTATGCAACAGGAAGGAAGTATCTCCAAGTCCATAAAGTATATATATTCTTGATCAGGACGACGAACTGAGTCGATTTAGACGAACGTCTATAAGATCGCAGCGATCTCGGAAACTACAAAAGCTAGAGACATAAACTTTTCGACTACAGATTCTGATATACCATTCTCAATATGGGTTTATAATTTTTTCGATATCGCACCGTTTCATTATTATAGATAAAAATCAATTTTAAGACTTGGTTTTTTTTAGCATAGCTCGTAAACTAAATTGATTCATTTTTCATATGTATGAATCATCTATTTGCCTACAAAAGCTCGCGTTACATTTCAAGCTAAATTTAATTTGTGACTTGTGTTGATTTTCTTCGAAGATAAGACCAAAAAAAATATAAATAAATATAAAAAAAATTAATATATAATTCGGTTTTGGTAAATCGTCTGGTAAATTGTCATGTTTGCAATGAATTTAGAATTTCTTCGAATTAAGGCTAACGATAATAAACTTTATACATATGATCTAAACAAACGCATAATGTTACACATATATATAAATAAATTTTTTCCGATTTCCCTTGCAGTATAACCACATTCTGGTTGGCGTCTGGCTGATATACGCCCTCCTTATAGCCATCAACTTTCCGTTTGCCATCTTCGGCACCATCTTCCACTTCGGAGGCTATCGGGAGTCGACGGGCTTCAACAATGTGATACTGGCGCTGCTCTTTCACATTGTAGTTATGCGTAAGTAGTTCTCGAGATTAAACCAGGTCAATTAATTAAATGGTCCTCTAATTTGTACAGTTGTTTGCCTGTTCTGCGCACGCCTCGTCTACTCGTACCACCTGAAGCTGAAGAATCGTGAATCGAATCCGCAGCATTCGGTCGTTGTTTAAATCTCCAGTTTAGCATTTGCATTTCGTGTTAATCTCCTCATTTTGATTGCATTTGCCGGCAATTGTTTAAGTTAAGAGCTTACCGTGTGCCTTTTCTTATGTTTTTTACATATTTATATACCAATAAATATATATATATATATATTTAGAAGGTTTGTAATGAAATGCGTTCGTATTGAGTTGCAATTTGTCGTTAAACATGTTATTTACTTCGGCGCAGCTATCAACAGTTGGAATATACATATACATACATACAGGGTGCTACTAAAAGCTAAATATTTCATAGGACTTACTCAACATTTAAAACAATATTCATTAATACACATAGGCGGCTAAATAATATATATATATATATAGATATATCTACCTGCACTAACTAACTAGCTATCGTATCGATTGGCTCTCTCTCTCTAAACGTAAAATGGAAAGTTGGTCTTCTTGGTTGTCTGCGTGAAGCTCGTCTCCGCGTTCTGGCTGCTGAGTTTGGCCTGAACAGCCGCAAAGATGCGCGCCGTCTGGCCGGTGGCGGGCGGGTTGGTGCCCGCCATGCCGCCCAGATTCAGCTCCAGCTCGAACTGTGTCAGGCTTGTCGTCTGGATGTGCGCCTGCGTCGTCTGCCTGCTGGCCGCGACCAGTTTTCATCTGGGCGTTGTGATGCTGGGCAGCTTCTCGAGAAAATCGTTGGCCAGCACATCTTCGATCTCCTGCAAACAATTGGCCACATCCTGCTCGGCATCCGCATAGTTGCACGGATTGGGGCAGCTAATGCCCAGCGTCGAGAAGAACGGATAGAGTTCCTGCAGCGACTGCAGCTGCTGGAAGCCCAACATGAGATGGCGATTACGCGGACGCTGCAACAGCTGCAAGGGAGATTAGAGATTAGATTAGAGATTAATTGAGCAGTGGGCAAGTGCGTCGCTTACCGGCGAGTGATTCGTGTACTTCATGTCCATGAGGCGTGCCACACGGCGCACGTGCGGCACGTAGAGCGCACTGGGCAACGCGGCCAGATTCTCGACGCTGCCATTGGGCAGCGGCAGCGGCACCACCTCCTCGTGCACATCGAACTCGGTGCCCACGAAGGCCCAGCGATACATCTGGAAGTGCGGCAGCTTCGTCGCCGGCAGCACGCAGCCCAGCTCCAGCAGCTTGCAGGCCTCCAGCTGCACCGAACGCCAGTGCTGCATCGGCGTCTGGGCGTTGATTCCGTTGCTGCCGCTCGAGTTGGACGACGTCCAGGAGACATCGATGCCGGGCAGCAGGCGGGTCGGTTGGCTGAAAGATGCAAGTATATCAATTGAAAGCATATCAATTCAATTTGCAGACCAGCTGACGCACCTGCGCTCATCGCTCTCCGACTTGAGCTCCTGCTCCATTTGCAGGAACACCTGCACCATCTCGGCGATGATGATGGGCCACAGCGAGGTGACGTGATCGGGCGACATGCGCAGCAGCAGCACCCGGAAGCAGAGGAAGACCGCCGCCTGCACGGACGGACCCAGGGGCACCAGGCGCAAGCTGTTGGCCAATTGCTCTGCAAGGGGGGGGAGGGAGAAACAAATTAATGGAGTTCAGGGTAATTTTCTTCGGTACGCACCCTGTATATCTGGCATGTACTTGTTGTGCTGATCGAACTCGCTGCAGTAGATGACAAAGGCCAGACGCTTGAGCAGCATGGCGCGCAGCTCGTACTCCTGGTCGCGGGAGGCGAAGATGTTGAGGCTGCCCGCCTGGGAGAGGCTGACGCGGGTCATGAGCTCGCGGAATGTGGTGTTGTCGTAGGTCATCAGGCTGTCCATGATCTGGCGCCAGAAGGGCAGGCACGAGATGTGCATCTGGAAGAAGGCGGTGTCCAGCAGCAGATCGAGCATATCCTTGCGCCACGCCTTCCTCGTGTACTGATAGCCGCTGAGGCTGGCCAGCAGGGCGGAGCAGGCGTAGAAGAAGGGCACATTGCGGGCGGTGTGATTCTTCAGATACGGCGTTATGTTGTACAGCAGCGTGGTGACAATCGTCACCACCTTGTCCTTCTCCTGGGAGCCATAGGCCACGTCCAGCAGATTGGACAGGATGCCGGCGAGCACGCTTTGCGCCTGCAGCGAATACTGCTGGATGCCGCCGAGGCTGTTGTCCTTGGCATGGCCGTCGGTGTCCTCCTTGACGGCCAGATTGCGGCGCAGCCAGGTGGTCTGCTCGAGGCAGGCGCCGGCGACGCCGGACAGCGATTCGACCAGCCGTGCGGTGACATCGTGCAGCTCGCGCACCTCCTTCTTGTCGGGAAAGGGCATCTGGGGACAGCGCTGCACGAACTCGTTGAGCAGCATCAGGAGCGCAAACTGCGCCGGCGGCGTCAGGTTGAGCCCGTCCCGGATGAGCACCAGCAGGGCGGCCCAGGCATCGGCCAGCTGGGGCGCGGGCGCCGATCTCATATAGAAATAGAAGAGTTCCAATGCGCTCACCTCGATGCTCAGCTGGGCGGGCGGCCGATGGATGGGCGGCGGCGACTTGACCACCTGATGCAGCGTCTGGACAAACGAATCCATCGGCATCACACGTATGCTGGACACCAGCGAGACCAGGCTCAGCTGGGCCGCGCAAGCCTGCAGCGTCGAGTTGCGCTGGAACTGCTCCGAAATGGCCGAGGAGCTGCAGCTGGCGCCCGGTTGGGAGCTGGCGCCGACGCCTCTCTGCTGCCAGGTGACCGCGATGGCGGCCAGAAAATTGCAGCCATGATGGAGCGAGACGGGCGACAGGAACTCGAGCAGCTGCTGGCGCACCGGCCGCAGCTGGCCGAGCTCACTGTCCCAGATGGCCGCCACGCTGGTCATGATGCGCGGCAGGTGCGAGAGCACCGCATTGCGGGCCGCCTGCAGCTGGGGATTGCGCGGCGCCGACGCCGACGCCGTCGAGGTGCTCTCGCTGGCCGGGAGGAACGAGTGGACGATGCTGTTGAACAGCTGCCCGGTGCTGGAGCTCTGGGCGGCGACGCTCGTCTGGGGATACGCCTGGTTGAACAGATGGGAGAGCGCCGTCTGCTGGGTGTTGTCCAGCAGGCAGTAGTGACAGAGGATGGTGAGCGCCTCCAGCTGGGAGAGCACATAGTCGGGCGGAAAGTGCCGCTGCTGGGGCAGCGTCAGCCGGGCGAGGCGGTCCAGATTGTTGCACAGCTGGTGCACGACGCTGATGACGATGTTCGTCAGCGAACCGAAGCTGAAGCAGTTCAGCGAGCTGGTCACCAGGTCCGTCCAGTTGCGGTGCAGATGGCGCAGCCGCTCCTGCTGCAGGGCGCCCAGCACGGCGGCCAGGAACATCGGCTGCTGGCTGATCAGGCAGTTGGGCAAGTACTTGACATTGGCGGCGGCGCCTTCGGCCAGCCGCGTGGGCGAGGCGTTCCCGGAGGCATTGTTGTCCTCGCCGGCGGCCGCGCTGGGCGTATCCTGGCGCAGCTGATGCACCTCGTGCTCCAGCCGGATGACGGAGAGCAGCAGCCGGAGCAGCTGCAGCTGAAAGCAGTCGGCGTGCAGTTGATCGTCCTGCGGATCGTTGAAGCTGAGCACCTGATCCGCATAGCTGCTGCTGCTGCTGCTGCCGGGCCGACGGCCGTAGCTGCACACGGAGCTGTTGAGGCAGTGCAGCATGACCTTCTGGAGCTTGGCGCGCGCCAACAGATCGGCTATGTAGCAGGCGAGGCCGCGTCCCATGCCCTTGACAATATCGATGAGCTCCGTGCAGATCAGCGCCAGCAGCTCGATGCTCTCCAGCTGGATCCGCCGATTGTTGACCACATCCTGCAGCGTGGGCGGCTGACGCTGTGCGTCCAGGGACTCGCGCTGAAAGTAGCCGCGTGCGTAGAACAACAGGAGGGTGACCAACAGCTCCAGCTGCATGCAGCCGCGATAGCCCTGGACGTACTCGGAGTTGCCGACGCTGCCGCCGAAGCCCTTGCCGGAGATGCTCTTCCGGTGCCGGATGAGCAGCTGCTTCAGGCTGCCGCTGGTGAACGCCGTCGTTATCGACAGGCAGAGGAACGTGCGCTTGTCGCAGCAGATGATGTTGCGCAGCGTCTGCAGCGCGTAGAGCGTCTGCCTGGTGTCGTAGATGGCCAGGTAGAGCAGCAGGTGGTTGTGGTAGAGATGCGCCGCGTCCGTCTGCCGCGAGCTCCCGATGCCCAGCGAGCTGCTGCTCTTCGTCGAGGAGCGTATGCTCAGCTGCTCCTCGGCCGCCGCCGCCGCTGCTGCTGCTGCTGCTGCTGCCGCCGCCGCGGCGGCCGCATTCTGACGCAGTATCTCCACATTCTGTTTGCCCTTCTCGAGCGTCTTGGCCCAGTCGGGCTGGAGCTTGCTCGTCTCCAGGCACAGATTGCGTTGCTTGTCCTCCACGTTGATGGTGTGCTGCTGGGTGGTGCTCGGCTCGTTGGCCAGCTCGGGCTCCTCGTCGCTGTGCCCGGCCGCCGGCTCGTTGTCCAGGTGCTCGGCGAGATTGCTGTGATTGCTGTCCGTGGAGGTCTTCGAGATGCAGCTCAGTCGCTTCTTCTCGCTGCTGGTGAGCAGCTTCTTGCGCTTGCGCAGCTCCTTGGCCAGCTTCTTGCCGACGGCCGCCTCGCTGAAGTACTCCTCGGCGGCCAGGGCGTGCTCGTTGTCCGGCGCCGGATCCTCGGTCTCGTTCAGACTGGACTCGCCCGGCGTCTTCTCGCGCGTCAGCCGATACGTTTTGCGGCTCTTGATCCGATCGTGCTGGGTGAGCGCCTCGGTGACGCGTTCGCAGTCGCCCACGAAGCGCTTGACATCGTCGGCGCCGGCTCCGGTGCCGGCGCCGGCGCCGGCGCCGCTGGAGCTGATCGTGAGGCTGTCCTCCTTCTCGATGCTCGTCTCGCGCAGCTCCGAGTCCGACTCGAAGTCGCTGCTCTCCGAGTTGTCCGTGATGTCCTGGTCGTAGTGCAGCGACGGCTCCGGCTCGGCCGGCGCCGGCTCGCTCTCGTCCATCGCGCTGGCCAGCTTCTGCTCCAGCGGCGTTTGCGGCGCATCCTTGCCGGCGCTGTGCACCAGCTCGATGCGCGGCTCCTCCAGATCCGTCTCGTCATCGAAATCGTGCGCACTCTCCAGCGGATTGATGATCAGCCCAATGGTGTTGATGTCCTGCAGGGCCTCGGTGGCCAGCGGCGTCTTGTCGCTCACAAAGTTCGAGGTCTTATTCGTTTTGCCGCTGAGCGTGACCCCAAAGATCTTCTTGGGCAGGTGCCGAATGGGGCTCTTCTTCTTGCCACTGCTGCCGACGACACTGACGCCGCCAGCGCTGCTCGCCGCCTCCATGTGATGGTACTTGACGTTGCCCTGCTCGGAGCTAATCGCATAGACGTCGCGCTCAAAGGCCGGCGCCTGCTGATCCTCGTCGCCGGCATGCTCCGCCTCGCGATACAATTGCTGCATGTGGACAATGCCCACACGCTTGGAGCTGGCCGCGAGCAGGATCTTGTACAGCGGCTTGGTCAGCCGCTCCAGGTCGCCGCGCAGCAGCGACGCCTGCAGCCAGTTGATCACAAACGTGCGCTCGGACATGTAGTGCGGCAGCGCCAGCGTGTCGAGCACCTTCAGCAGCGTCTTCTCGAAGCCGCGCGACGTCTGCTTCTCCCTGCCGAGATGCCAGAGCAGCTCGAACTTCTTGTAGCTGCGCGCCTGGCTCTCCCGCAGTCGCTCCAGACAGCTGCTCGGGCACAGCAGCTGGGCGTCCGTCACCCGCTCCAGCTGGAAGCTGCGCAAGGCGTGGCCGGCGCCCAGGCCCGTCTGCGCCTGGGCCTGGAGCAAGTGCTGGGCGTGCATGCGATTGCCGATCACGGACTCCACGAGTCCCGAGTCCAGGCAGCTGTGCAGCTGATGCAGCAGCGCCGAAATCTGCGAGGGATCGATGCCCGGCGTGCCCAGATAGTCCCACAGTATGGAGCTGACCAGCTGAAAGACGCGCGTGCGCTGCTCCATGTAGCTCACGTGTCCGAACTTGAGCAGCGGCAGCATGACCACGAAGGTGACGCCCGGACTGGTGCGGTGTTCGATCTGGGAGCGCAGGAGGCTGCCAAAGAGAAGGTGTTAGACAGGGCCAAATAAGCGGGGGCGTATAAAAACAGGTTAAAGGAGTCGAGTCTAAGCTGTCTGCCAAATTTCGTGACTAGCTTTAAAATTGTGGGAGATATGAACTGTGGCAGTTTCCCCCGCCCCCTCATTTGATCGATATGCCACGCCCCCAGTGGGCGTAGTAAACAAGAGGGTAATCAGTAAGCTGTCTGAAAAACTTTAAAACTGAAGGAGTATATAGATTTAAAACGTAGCCGATATACACTAGTCTATCTTCCAGTTCTATTCCGATGGACAGCAAGACGAACATTGCGCCATATAAGCTTCTGACCTCCTGGAAGAGAGAATAGCTACCTGATTAGGTCGAAGAGCGTGGTAATGGCCGCCACCTGGAGCTCCTTGTCGCTCTGCGCAAAGCAGGCCACCAGGCAGAGCACCTTCAGCCAGTTGGGCAGCTCGGGTTCTGCGGAAATTGGAGACAGTTTTAATTTAGAACACAAGCGGAATCCTTGTCCATTTACCATTCTTGTCCAGCACGATGTGCTTGTTGCAATTGGGAAAGGTGGACATCTCGACCAGGAGCGTGGCGGCCAGCTTGATGGCGGCGCGCAGAGCGGTGCTCAGCTGCAGTTCCGAGAGCTGCTGGACGCTGCGCTGGGTCTGGCCATCGATGTGGGGCTTCTGCTGTGGCTCCTCGGTGGCGTCGCTGTCGCTGCTCAGCTCGCTGGCGCTCACCGTGGGCAGCGAGAGATTGAGCAGGCGCTGCAGCTGCTTCGAACGCGGCACCAGATCCACGCGCAGCAGGTCGAACAGCCGCTCGATTTGTGACTCGCGTGCCGGGCACTGATGCTCCAGCACCTGCTCGACCAGGAACAGACTGGAGCTGTGGCTGGAGCTGCGCTGCAGCTGCACCTTGACGGCGCACTTGCTGCCGCTGCCGCTGCCGCTGCCGCTGCTGTTCGAGGCGTAATCGGTGCTGCTGGAGCCGGTCTCGATTTGGAGCAGCTGCCGTGCCAGGTAGACCTCAAAGAAGATCTCGTACTGCCGTATGCACTTCTCCAGTATGGAGAAGCCGCGCTGTTGCGTGGCCTTCGACTGCTCGTCGTCCAGCTGGAACTCGGGACAGTGCTCTGGTGGCGCGCTCTTGGGCGGCTCGTCGCCGCTGGCGTCAATCGGCGCTGCCGTGCTGGGCGCTATAATAATGTCCTTGGGCCGTGTTTTCTTCGGGCTGCTGCGTATGAAGGGCACCTTGGCCTTGGCCTTGATCTTCTTAATGCTGCGCGGCGTGTCCAGATCGGAGCAGGACTGCTGGCCCGTATCCGAGGCGCTTATCTAAAATATGGAAACGTATTTGAAGTGCATCATTTTGGAGCATGTCCCCGCAGACTTACATCCTTGTCCAGTTCGGAGAGTCGCGAAAAGGATTTCGCCTTCTTCTTGGGACTGTGCCGCACCACGCTCTGATTGGAGGCCGAGCGTCTGATGAGCTCCTCGTCGTTGGGCTCTGCGCCCTGCGAATGTTCGCCAAATTGATTGAGTCGCGAATCCGACTTGCTTTTCTCCAGGGCATTTGCTTGCGTGGCGGACTCCAAGGTGTTGCTGTTGCTGCTGCTCCCGGCGGCATTCAGAGTCCTCTCATCCGAGCCGGAGCTGCTGTGTTCCATCAGCTTATTGAGCTTAATTGGACTTCTGTGTGCAGAAAGGAAACAGGGAGTTAGCCAAGGCAACTTATGTGTGTAGAAGAACAAGAACAATATTTATAATGGAAAAAGTTAAATATTTTCTCTTCTCACACGAATTATGTTATCTTACAACGATTTTAAATACTCTAAAAATTCTGTCTGCACTATGTTCAATAAATTGCTTTAATTCTCATATATTTATCTATATTTTTCTCATTAATCAATTGTATGCGTATAAATGATTTTGTTCGAAATACTACAGAATTATCAACAATGGGAAACAGAGATAATAATAGAGAACAATTTCTCAAATTGATGAAAAAACTAATTATAGTAATAGCAATGATATTGCAGTCTTACGCAAACGTATGTGCTTATTGTCAGAAAATGAAAATGAATATCATATTGCTAGTTCATTTCTGATAGTATATAAAACATAATGAATTCTAATAGGAATCTTTCAATATTGTTATCGCTGTTTATTCTACAAAAACTGAATTTATGAGCGAGGTTTCCCATGGGACCAGTTGGCTACTCACGTTATCATGGGCTGGACGCGCGAAACAATCTTCATGCACAGCTTCAGGGAGGCGGTGACCTCTTCGCTGATCAGGCGGTCCATGTGCAGGGAGAGCAGCTGGGTGATGGCCAGGAATACTTTGGGCAGATAGACGCGTGTGGTTTCCGTGTACATTTCGAGTGAGATGGTCTCCAGGAGGAATTCGGTGAGCACGCATATTTCCAGCACACACGGATCACCGGAGCCAACGATGCTGGCGAATTTGCCATCGCTATTGGACTGGGCAGAGCTGGGCGCCTGCTGGCAGGCGCGCTCAAACATGTTGGTCATGTAGCTCCAGATGTACGCCGGATCGAACGTGGCGAAGAGCAGATTGGCCGACTTGAGCGCGTCCGCATTGCTGCTAGAGATGTACATCGCCCGTATTATGTCGTGCAGCACAAAGTCTAGCACGGCGCTGCCGATCTCCGCCTTGTCCAACAGCGAGAGCATAATGCGATACGGCTTCAGATCCATCGGCTGGCACTCCAGGCTGAAACGCAGCGTGCTAACCAGAGCGCTGATGAGTATGTGCCGGGAGTGTGTTATAAAATATGGCTCCTCCTTCTGCCCCTCGCCGGGGGCCGAGGAGTCCAGCGACAGTGTATCATAGGTGGGCGAGTTTTTGGTTATCTCGCTGGCCAGCAGCCAGGAGAACAGTCGCCGATTCAGCGACATATCCCGCCTCAATATCGTATTTAAGCCGTTTGTCACCAACACCACCAGCTGGTCCTCGTCCAGCAGCCTGGTGTGCATGGGAAAGCCCAGCAGCAGGAACTCCAGCGTATTGCGCTGCACCAATATCACAGCATCGTTGAGGCAGGCACACAGCGCCGACATCATGATCTCCCGATTGTGACCCATTATGTATATCTGTTTCTGCATGTCCAGCCGCTTGTTAAAGTGCTCCAGCAGGAACGTAATTGCCGGCAGGCGGATCGCCGCATTATTCGCCACCGATTCCCACAGCACCGTATAAAAGTGCATCGGATTGACCGCCAGGCAGACTTTCTTGAGCAGCGCACTAATGCGCTCAAAGTGATCCAGTCCACAATCGTAGCCGGGCAGCACCCCACTGAGGAAACCGCTTAAAGCCGGGCGCAGCTTATCGCCCAGCGGCACAAAGTATGTCTCGTAGATTGTCAACAAAGCCGGACGCACGTTCATGGCCGCATAACCGAGCAGTGGAAAGAGTCCAGCACTGGGGACAGATAAAGACGCAGATAAGCATAATCATTTTAAGCTCAAATTGGCCGTCAGGGCTGCGGTCCAACTCACCCGTAAATAAATTCCGTGGCCAGACGTTCGGGTCCTGTTTTGCTGAAGATCACCGAGTACGTTTCGAGGGCCTTCAGATGTACGCCCGAGGGCAGGGCGGGATGCATGCATTGTGCCAGTCGCTTGGCAATCTTCAAGCGTCTGGGTATGACCTGGTACTGCGTATTACTTGATATGGCCTGTCGCAAAACCAGTTTGAGACGAATTACAAATCGTTATGTAAATACTATTCATCAAGAATTAACGAATATATTAAAGCTGATAAAACATTGGGGCATTTTATACGTTATTCCTATTCGGATGCATTTACTCTAATGTATTTATATGAATACAGTAAATTTAAATTTTCTGATATTATCTTCTTTTTCACTTCACATTATTTTATGTGTTTCTCAAATACAGTTGTGGTTTATAGAGATAAGAAATTTTCAGAAATTGTAATTCGCATTCTTTGAATTCTTCTATTTACAGAACCGATATTGAATGACAGAAAAAGAAGACATTTTAAATTGAGTTTGTCTGTTTATGCATGTTTGTGGGTGTTTTTGTGATAACACATTGACTTAACGAGAAAGAGGCTATATTATATAGAATTAACCATCTGGAGTGGATATCTAGAAAACAAGGTTCTAAAAGTTACGTTTACAGTCTATCTTGTATACTAGCTACTACCAATAATAATAATAAATTCTTAAATTTACATTGTAACCCGTAAAGATGAGAAAATGACATTTTTTGCTTCTCTATGATATATTTGGTGTTCGGAGTGAAGTAGTTAGGAAAAGTAAAGTTAAAGTATATTTAAAGTGAATGCCTTATCTTAAATGAAACTAAATTAAAACGGTGACTTCAACTATCGACTTCAAAAGCTTTAAATACGCTATACAAATACAAGTATGCTGTGCATAAAAAAATCACAGAATTACAAATTTCAGACAAATAATGGCGATAAGGTGGCTTGCAATGAATCAGCGCGGGCAAACGCTGGCTGTTCACTGCTTCAGTTATCAGAGCTAGTGAGGGGGGGGCGCGTGGATGGAGCAGAATTCCAACTACTATTGTTGGGTCAGACAGCGTACCTTGCTTAGTTTGCCCAGAGCGGCAATTAGATCCGCCCACTCGCTGGAGTATTCAAAATTGCGCAGCGCTTTGTCGATATTGGTCATATACTGGCGATACTTTGCCTCGGCCATGAGCTTCTGCTCCTCGATGAGGGTGTCCGCGGACTCCATGGCGACGTTTGTGACTGAGTTGGCTAAAACATGAAGAAACGATAAGAGAAAAAAACACCAATGAAAAAAATGATGAAAAAAAAAAAGCTATAGAAAAATCAATAACAATTAACAAACACTTGTTGCCGCCGCGTGTCCTTGAGTTTAAGTTGGCGTTGGCCGTTTGCTTAAACCGTTAAAGCATACACATATTTAATGAGTGTGGCATCCAGCGCACACGCGTCCGCAGCTGCTGCCAACAATGGACACAAATGTTGAAATCACTAGCGAAAAAACGTTTTCGTGTGCTCGTGTGTGGGTTCTTTGTTCACACACATACACACACACACACAAGTGGCGTCAAATTGAATTTGTTTGTTTTTTTGTTTTTCGTGCATATATTTCACATTTCACCTTATTAACCCCCTTAGTGGGCAGCACAGTTTTTTTTATTGTATTTTTCTTCTGCTGCTGTTGTTGCTCGCTCTCTCGCGCACGTCACGCAATTAACTGCGAATGCAATTGCTGTGACGACTGCGGACTCGGGACCAGCTGATGACGAATTTTTTTGCAGACAGACGACGACGACACACAGTTAGACTTTTGTTTATTGTTTGTGAGTTACGTTGAACGCTTGTATGGCGACATTTTGGGTCGTCATCGTTAATTGCACATGTTTATTGCTGTAATTTTATTGATTTACATTGCAGAATTTGTGTTTTGGCAGAGCAAAAATAGAAAATCACAATCGCCAAAGCAGACTGTTGGTCGTGGTCTTATATTTTCTAATAGATTGTCACGCCTATCGATATATCGATATGTTTCTTTTGTTATAGTAGAATGACACTTACGTTTTGCTTTCTTTCGACATTTGACTGCATCAAAAAGAAATCGTAGAAATAAGCTTTCGTTTTTCTTATTTTTTGAAGAGCTTTTTTTTTTTGTATTTAATAAACTGGATAAAAACTTAGTTTTACTGTGCTGTAATTTAAATGAAAGCTGATGTTTGGTAAAATGTTATACGATAGTTGAGCTAAAAACTTTAATAGAATTTTGATTGTGTTCTAATTGAAAAGAGTGTGTGTGTGTTTAACTAAAAGTCTATAAATGACAGCCAAAATGCAAAAATAAAAAATTCCAATCATAATGTTTGTTTTCCCAGACATTATTAAGCATATTCTGATCTTTTTGATTTTCCGACTATTTTTTATTAAAAAAGACATTCCATAATATCAAAGTCAATATATATTTACTACTGAAACTGAATAAATTACTAAATGAACTTGTTTTCAATACTTGTAAATAAATATAGGACGACTTTTTAAATGCAAAAGCAAAACGCGAAATAACTTAATGAAAAAATGAATAGAATTGTCCACAAGAAGTTTGCAACCTTTGTAATATTGTAAATAAATGACTGTGCTCTACTTTTTCTTCTTATTCTTGCCCTGCGCGGCAGCCGCTGGAGCGCCGGTTAGCGCCGCCAGCTCCTTCTTCAGATTCAAGAGTACATCTACCTCGGGCTTCCAGACGGCGGCGTCTCCGTTGGCTTTCAGGGTGCGCACCTTCTCGCCCTGCTGGGCGATTTTGTCTTCCAGTGCTTTCACTTTGCCCGCATCCGCGGCGGGTGCGGGTGCGGGTGTAGCTGCAGCAGCAGCAGGGGGCGTGGCTGCGGGTGCTGCCTTGGCTGCCTCCAGTTGCTTCTTCAGATCGAGCAGCGCATTTACTTCGGGCTGCCAGACGGCCTTGTCTTTTGTGGTCGATTTCAGTTGGCGCACCTTCTCGCCCTGCGCTTGCACAGCCTTCTCCAGCTCTTGAACTGACTGTGCACCACTCTGACCAGCCGGAGTGGGAGCAGTTGCTGGCGCCGTCTTCTGCGCCGCTTCAAGCTGTTTCTTCAGATCCAGCAGCTTGGCTACCTCCGGTTGCCAGACGGTCTTGTCTTTCGTGGTTGACTTTAGCTGGCGCACCTTGTCGGCCTGCGCCTGCACCGCTGCCTCCAGCTCGGCTGCATTCGACTGTTGGGGCGCTGCCGCATTTGCGTTCTGCGCGCCGCCGTATTTGCCCTTGAGCTCATCGATGAAGGCCTGCTCCAGTTTGGTGAAGAGCGGCGAGGGCTTGCCAATCTTGTGTCCAGTGGGCAGCAGCATGGTGGCCAGGGGTTTGCTGCAAATATTTGCAATTTAGACATATTTTTGGGTACTTTGCCAGGTGGCACTTACTCTGCGTTGAGGGGCGTTTGCTTGGCGTTGAGCTGGTCGAACATTGTGCGCGCCGTGCTGGGCATGTAGGGGAAGAGCAGGTTGGCCAGCAGACAGGCTATGTTGGCGCACAGGCCGATGATGGTGGCGGCGCGTGTCTTCTGCTCCGCGCTGCCCTTGAGCAGCACCCAGGGCTGTTGGGCTTGCATGTAGCCGTTGCCATGCCGCGAAATGGCCAACAGATGACGGATGCCATCGCGCAGCTTGGCCTTCTCCAGCGAAGTGATGTAGCCGCGCAGCTCGCGATTGATCAGCGCCAGCAGCACGAGCTCGTCCTGGGTGAGCACGATTTCCGGCACCGTGCTGTTGAAATTCTTCTCGCAGAAGACCAAAGCGCGATTCACAAAGTTGCCCAAGTTGTTGAGCAGCTCGGAATTGTTGCGTGCGGCCAGATCGTTCCAGCTGAAGCTGGAGTCCTGACCCTCTGGACGCGCCGAGGCCAGATAGAAGCGCCAAACGTCGGCGGGTATGCCCGTCTCCTGGGCATCGTTGCCAAAGACGCCAATGCCGCGACTCTTGCTAAACTTGCCATCCTCATAGTTGAGATACTCGGTGGCCATAATGTGGCTGACCAGCGTGTTGCCCTTGTTGATGGCCAGCAGGACGCTGGGCCACACCACCGAATGGAAGGGCACATTGTCCTTGGCCATGAACTGGAACAGCTCCACATCGGTGCCGGCCGCGGGCTGCCACCACTGCAGATAATCCTTGGTGTAGCGCTTCGTCATGGACACATAGCCGAACGGCGCATCGAACCACACGTAGAAGACCTTCTTCTCGAAGTTCGCGTGCGGCACGGGGATGCCCCACTTGAGGTCGCGCGTAATGCAGCGCGGCTTGAGACCCTCGCGCAGCCAGGCGCGTGTTATGACCCGTGCATTGTGCGTCCAGCCGTTCTCAACGCGATCCACCCACTCGCGTAGTTGGGGCTCCGATTTGGGCAGATCGAGGAACAGTTGATCCGAGGAGCGTAAGACAGGCGCAGTGTTGCACACCTTGCACCGTGGACGCACCAATTCGGTGGCATTGACCAGCTTGCCGCACTTGTCGCACTGATCACCGCGGGCGTCCTCGTAGCCACAGCCAGGATGCGGACAGGTGCCCTCCACAAAGCTGAGAGCAGGAGAATTTTATAAACACCATACAGAATTATTAATATTGCTAATATATATACCGATCGGCTAGGAAACGATCGCATTTCTGGCACAGCAGCTGCTCGACGCTCTCGGTGAGTATGTAGCCAGCGTTGTAGACGTCCTTAAAAGCCTCTTGCACAATGCTGAAAGCAGGAAATGGAAATGTATGAATACAGAATACCCTTTATTTTACACCTCGTGCTACCCACTCGGTTTGCTCCTGCGTCGTGGTGCGTCCGAAGTAGTCAAAGCCAATACCGAACCAGCGGTAAATGGAATTGTGCAGCTCGAAATACTTGTCGCAGATCTCGCGCGGCGTCATATTCTCGGCCAGCGCCTTGTTCTCCGTGGCCGTGCCGTACTCATCCGTGCCACAGATGAGCAGCGTGTTGTAGCCCGCGGCGCGCGAGTAGCGTGCAAAGATATCGGCGGACAGGACGCAGCCAATGATGTTGCCCAGATGTGGCACATTATTGACATACGGCAGGGCCGAGGTGATGAGTACATTGCGTTGTCCAGCTCGGGGCAGGACAGTGCGTTGTTCGGGCAACACTTGCGGTTTATTGTATACGAAAGCAGCGCGTGCAGCATTGATCTCCTCGTCCGTAATGGTGTCGGCGACGGTGGAGGCCGTTTCGGCGAGCAGTTTGCCAGCATCTTCGGAGATGGAACGCTTGAGCGGTACATGATGCAGGCCACCATAACGATTGGCCTGCTGCAGCGCATTGAACGTCAGATCCTTCAGTGGCTGCTCGCCCAGCACCTGCTGCACCTCCGGCAGTGCCTTTATGTTGTTGTACCAGCTGCGCAGCTGGTCCACGTTCTGGGCACCTTTCAGTGTGCCCTCGGGCGCCAACAGAGACCAGACTGCTATGTCCGCTGCGCTCAGCTTATCCCCGGCCAAAAAGGGCGCATTCGTTAGGGAATCGTTCAGCTTCTTCACCAGCGCATTGAGCACCGGCAGCGCATTCGGATCCGCGCGATGACCGACGGCCATATGGTGGGCCAGTGCTGGCGCCAGCAGCGTTGTGGACCACTCCAGCCACTGTGTGTCGTGTACAAAAGCGTTCTTTAATTCAATTAACCTTGAATAGAGGGTCGCAACAAACCTCGTCCCGCCGATCTCCTTCGTCGCCCAGCAAATATTTGGCTACAGCTGCCGTTGAGAACAGACGCAAGCCGTTGTCCAGCTCAAGCGTGGGAAGCACCATCAAGTCTTTGTACTTGGCATCTGCAAGTTCCAAGTGTTATTGCGTCAGTTAACTGTCATTCGGTTGTTGCACGTTGCCGGCCCGCATTTACATTTTTTTTTTCCTCTTACCATTTAGGTTAACCAGCTGCACTTGAACCGCTCGCTTGGCGAATTTCGCGAGCATCAGCAACTGTAAGCCCAGCGGATTGCCCTCATTTGTGTAGATAATCATCTTATAATGCCAACTGCCGCTGCGTTTGTAACTAAATTAAATAAATTTACGTGGCAAAAACGGGTTAAAAAGCCTCTAATTGTCGTACACGCGTATTTGTCAACTATATGTATTAGGAATGAGCAAGCACGCGATAACATCGTATAGTTTATCGTTATCGAGCCGATAAAAACCCATCAGCTGTTGACATTAGGTGGCGCCAGCGTGCAGTTCGTAAACATTTCGTAAGCAAGTCAAGAATTTGGTAAAGTTCTATTAAAATGGGCGAACGGAAGGGCCAAAATAAATACTATCCGCCCGACTATGATCCGAAGAAGGGCGGATTGAATAAATTTCGCGGCACCCATGCGCTGCGCGAGCGCGCCCGTAAGATCCATCTGGGCATCATCATCATCCGCTTCGAGATGCCCTACAATATCTGGTGCGATGGCTGCAAGAATCACATTGGCATGGGCGTGCGCTACAATGCGGAGAAGACCAAGGTGGGCATGTACTACACCACGCCCATTTACAAGTTTCGCATGAAGTGCCATTTGTGCGACAATCACTTCGAGATCCAGACGGATCCGGGCAATCTGGACTATGTGATACTCACGGGCGCGCGCCGGCAGGAGAACCGCTGGGATCCGCTGCAGAACGAGCAGGTGGTGCCGGAGACGAAGGAGGTGCAAAAACGCCTCTTCGACGATGCCATGTACAAGCTGGAGCATCAGGCCAAAGACGTCAAGGCGGCCGCCGATGCCAAGCCCGTGCTCCAGAAGCTGGTGGAGCGCAACCAGAGCGTCTGGGACGACAGCTACGTGGCCAACTGTCGACTGCGCGCGGTATTCCGGGAGCAGAAGAAGGAGATCAAAGGGCAACAGGAGTCGGATCGCCAGCTGCTGGCCAAGAGCAGCCTGGACATAGCGCTGCTGCCCGAGACGACGCAGGACAAAGAAATGGCGGCACTGATGAAACTGCAAACCAGAAGCGCCATAGAACGCGAATCGGAGCAGCGCTTGGAGCTGCTCATGCGACCCGCCCTGCCGGGCGCCACGACAACCACATTTGGTGGGCTCAAGCGGCAGAAGGCGCTCAGCACACAGCTGCAGGTGCAGGACTTGGGCATTAGGCGCAAACAGACGCCAGCCGCAGGCGAACCAGAAGCCGAAAGCACAGCAGGAGGTGCTGTGGAAGCAGGAGAAGATGCAGTAGGGGCAGGACAACCAACAGCACAGCCCAGAAAAGCAGAAGCAACAGAAGGATCAGGAGCAGCAGGAGTACCAAAGCCTGCCCTTAGCTTGGTGGGCGACTATGCCAGCTCCAGCTGCGACGACAGCAGCCCCGATTCCAACGATTGAGGCAAACAACGCCCACGTGCGCTAAACAATCTATTTATTCCGAATAAAACAACATACGTGAACCTAAAACTTTAATACAGTCCCTCATTCAAGTCATCGAGGGCGCTATCCTCCTCGTTGCCGGCGCCGCCGTTTTCGTTCTGATCGGTCTTGTAGAGCACCTCGCAGACCCGATTGCAGAACTCCACATGCTCGTTATTGTTGATCATTTCAGTGAGGAGTATCTCAATTCTGCGTAGCTTCTCATAGGCCTGATCGCGCGTCTCGATGGTGCTGGCGATCTTTCTGTTCAACACATCGATGGAGGCCAGAAAATCATTGGTGGGCTCCTCCTTCATCATGGAGCGCGGCTTGATCACCTTCGGCTGAACCGCATTCGCAGCCGATTTGAGATTCTCCAGGCCGGGTGCCTGCGAATCGAAGAACTTCTTGAACCATTGCAAGAACTCAAAGTTGTCCTGGAAACGACCCTTGATCAAACGTTCCAGCGGCACCGTTTTGTCCAGCTTAAGGCGTGTGAGTGCGCCCTGGAACAGTTTCATGTTGTGGAAGCACTCGTGCTCCAGCTTGGCCGTCATTTTGACACGCTTCAAGTTAATGCAGTTTGGAAACATCATTTCCATCATTTGGCAATAGGCAACGCCTATTGACGGGGAGAGAACCACCTGTTTAAACTGAATTAGCTCAAGGGCATCCGCTTACCCGATGACATCTCTTCGATTTTCTTGAACTGGCCGTCGACCATGTTGTTGACCCAGTCGAGCATCTGGTGGCGTGACATGTTCTCCGCATTGGCGCTGGTTAGCGATATGGTTGGCTTCAGGTCGCTCATCTTGGTTGCTTCTTTTATGTTTTTGAAATATGTATCTACTATATATCTAACTATTTACGGTTGCACTTTTTCTACAGCTGCGCCTTAATGGCTTTCAAGAATTTATGATTTCTCTTGTTCACGAAATGGCCTACAAAAAATATACATTTAAATATTTCTTTTTGTTTCGAGTTATTGCCAATAGGAAAGATTTCAAATACTTCGCCTACTTTTTACCCACCTACCTACACAAATTGAATTAATAAATTATGTATACTTTTAATTGAATTTCGATTTATCAATGCTCTCCTCTGACTGTATTCTCGCTTGCAAATTCTTGTGGAATTTCCATTTCCCTTTCGTTTGAGCTTTGACGCGGTGGCAACACTGGCAGCATAAAGCTCAACCAGCGGCAGGATCAAATGACAAGCCCAGTTCCCGATCGGGCATCGATAAATGGCCTGGCATCGATATACGATAACGTTAACTGCTATTCAAGTTTTATTTGCAATTAATTTATAAAGATTTTATTTTAAATTTGCGTTCGACCTTCTTAACAAACTCTATGAAATCGTTGTACAACACCTGCGGCACCTCCATGGCCGCAAAATGGCCGCCCCGCTTGTAGTACGTGCTGTGTATTAAATTCTTGTATTTGTCCTGCAGCTGCAGATCCAGAAACTGCATAATGTCGCCCTTGAAACGGGCACAGCCCGTCGGCACCGAGGTGGGCACGCGCTCCAGCCGCAGATTGCGCTGCTCCTCGGTGTAGGCCTCCGCGTAGAGGCGCTGCGAGGTCGTGATGGAGTTGGTCAGATAGTAGATCATCACATTGTCGAACAGTGCGTCCAGCTTGTAGCGCCGCTTGAGTCCGCCGTCGGGCAGTGAGCGATAGCTGGCGTTGGTCCACGTGGAGAACTTTTCGAGTATATAGGCGGCCAGGCCAACCGGATTGTCGGTCAGCGCGGCACCAATCGTATCCGGCTTCGTGGCCTGCAGGTGGAAGTAGCCGCTCTCCTCCATCAGATAGTTGAACTCGCGCGACTTCGGGAAAAAGAAATCCTCAAAGCCGCTGGGCACAAAGAGACTCGGCCAAAGGCCAGCCAGCAGGCCCTTCACCTGCGATTTGGGGCTCAGATTGTTGCACATGTTCGAGTGATAGCCCAGCACGTTTTCCGGATACAGCGTGGCTATATGTGAGCCCAGCACAGAGCCCCAATCGCCGCCTTGTATGAAGAACTTGTCGTAGCCCAGGCGCAGCATCAGATTACGCAGCATGACGGCCATCTGGGCGGGACCCAAGCCCGGACGCGAAGTGCCCTGCGAAATGAGGTCAACTGTTTAGGCCGTAGTGAAAAGAAATGATATCTTTAGCTACCTGGGACCAGGCATAGCCCGGCAAGCTGGGCACAATCACGTTGAAAATGTACTTGTTCTTGGCATCCAAATGGCTCTGATGGAGTTTGTGTATCAGATCGTAGAACTCACGCACCGAGCCCGGCCAGCCGTGCAGCAGCAGCACCGGATAGTGGTTCTTGCCCACCTTGTTCTCATCGTAGACCATCAGGTGGAGAAAGTGCATGCGTAGACTAAAACGCCCGTTATCAGTGGACACGCAAATGATAACTGCTTATCTATCCGGCACTCACCCTTGAATTTCCGTGGTAAAGTGATTGAACTGCCATAGGAAGACCTCACGTTCGCGCCAACGCGGCAGGTAATCGTCGCGCCAATAGCCGACCAGTTCCTTCAGATAATCGCTATTGAAGCCGTACTCGAAGGCCACGCCCTCCAGGGGAGGCGTGAGGCGCAGCGTGCGATTTAGCCGCTTAATCAGATCCTCAATCGTCTGGCGAGAGAGCCGCGAGCATGAGCACAAATTAGATATATTGTCTCCAGATCGACACTCACCGACTCGGGGTACATGAGGCGATTGCCCACCACCTCGGAACTGTTGGCCAAATAGGCGGCATAGTCCTTGGGCTGCTCCTCGTCGCCCCACCATTGCTCCGCGTCCAACGCGGGCGCCGGCAAATCGCCCCACAGGCCATTTATGCGCTTGTAGAGCATGCCGCCGCCAATGGCCAGCAGCAGAACGAGTAAGCGCGTTATGGGCGACATTCCGGACGGATCGTAGAACTCCTCTCGAGTCAAAGGTTTCCGTCACACTGACGGGGCGCACTGGCGACTAATCTGAGAAGCATTTAGCTGAGATTGCAGCTATACTGTTGTTGTTTTCAATACTCTAAGCCCATTGAAAATTGGTGAAAAGGGTATACTGGTTTTGTGAAAGGTTATGTAACAGGCAGCAGGAAGAAATCTAGAGACCAAAACTCTGCGTATATAGATTCTCTACCATACGCAGAACGACTCAAAATCTCTTTTCGATTATCATGATATCGATAAGTATCGATACATACACATCACAGCGATATTTATCGATATCAAGACATGCTTTTTTGAGAGACTATAAAAGCCAGACCTACCCAATTTAGTTTGATATGTTCTCAAGAATATTTAAATTTTCAAATACCTCAGCCTAAATATAAAGAAAAGCTAATCAAGAAGCATACTTTTTTGGTTGCACTTTTTAAGTTCTGAAAATTTCATCAAGATCATACGTTTAGTTTAGAAGTTATTCAAGAATTCAGTTTCCAGCGTGGCATCTCCTAGTCGGGCACTCCCGACTAAAGCACTCCTACTTGTTTAACTGAACAACTGATCGTTTAACTTCGCACTCACGATGATAAGGCGAATTTGTGTGCCCAACTACGCTACGTCAAGTCGTTTGGTTGATAACATAAACTCCAGCTTGAGCAGATTATAGAGTGCAGGAGCTTTGAGAAGTCGTCAACGCCCCACCACGCCGGTTTGAAAGCTCTGCTCGAAGCTTTTGCCATATTGGATAATTCGTTACTTAACACACTAGCCGGTCATTTGCGATACAGCTGTGCACTGGGTCAACTGGTCCGAGCTCGGTCTAAAGGGTATTTGAGGTACACATGTGCCTGCTAAATGGGCGTCGCGAAAGGGGTTCAACTTTTTGCCCAATTAGCTGAGGTGCGCTATGAAAATGGCAATAATAAGTATTAAAATATTACACTTTCATTTATATAATTTTTAATGATAGCGTATGCAGGCGTCGTTATGGTTTCGTCGTTAAAGGTATTACGAAACATTTGCTGTGCTTTGATCTATGTATATATAGCAATATATATGTACGTGTACAGAGACAACTGATTGTTATTCTGTACACAATTGTGTACATTATTTGTTCCTAAGCCCATAAACTTATCTAAAACGAAACCTTTTTAGCATTCCGATAATGCCCATAGCGACGATTGATATATCAACAATCTTATCAATTTCATAATTTTTTCTTTTATAAAAATATAAACAAAATTTTTATTCGTTCCATTTGCCGCTTCCTAAAGTACAACATAAGATTGAAATAAACGTTAAAAATTAGGCAAAAGCCTTCTTCACGTAAGCCACAAAGTCCTCATAGAGCTCCTGGGGCACCTGGAAGGCTGGGAAATGTCCACCGTCCGAATGGTAGGTGCTGTGTATCAGATTCGGGAACTTATTTGCCAGCACCGAGTCCGGGGTATGCGCGATCTCATGTGCGAAACGGGTGCAGCCGGTGGGCGCCTTGATGGGCACATTTTCTATGGCCAGGCTCATCTGGGCCTTGTTCATGGTCTCGGAATACAAGCGCACCGAGGTAGTTATCGAGTTGGTTACATAGTAGATCATAATGTTGTCCAGCAGCTGATCGTAGGTGAAATGCTTGGTCAGGCCGCCGTCCGCCAGGTTCTTGTACGCCGAATTCGTCCATGTGGAGAACTTCTCGAGTATGTACGCCGCCAGGCCAACGGGATTGTGGGCCAGTGCAGTGCCAATGGTGTCCGGCTTGGTGGCCTGCAAATGCGCATAGCCCATCTCCTCCATGATCATCGTAAAGGTGCTGCCCAAGTCCTTGTAGTACGCTGCATACTTGCTGTCAATGTAGAAGCTGGGGAAGAATGAGGCGAGCAGTTGGCGAAGATTGGCCAACGGGCTGTTGTTGCCGCACATATTCGAGTGGTAGCCCAGCACATTCTCCGGGAACAGGGCGGCCAGATCGCTGCCAACAATGCTGCCCCAATCGCCGCCCTAAATGAGGAACTTGTTGAAGCCCAGACGCAGCATCAGATTGCGCATGATCACCGACACCTGGGCGGCGCCCAGACCGGTCTTCGAGGCGCCCTGTGACCAGCCATAGCCGGGCAAACTGGGCGCTATCACCTCGAAGACATAATCGCTCTTATCACTGCCCGAGGTCAGAAGCGGTATAAAATCGTAGAATTCACGCACGGTGCCGGGCCAGCCGTGCATCAAGAGCAGTGGCAGCACCTTTTTGCCTTCCGTCTTCGCGGGCTTTGCATGTATAAAATGTATTCTCAAACTGCAAAAAAAAATTGCTAATTAGTTTGCGCATATTAAAAGAGGAACACATTTCAATGTTTGCATAATACGAAATTTGAATCGCTAGATAGAAGGTATAAAGGTTCAAAGTACCCTTGAATCTCGGTCTGGAAGTGGTTGAGTTTCTTGAGGAACTGCTCGCGGTCATTCCATTTGGTCAGATAGCTGTCGCGCCAATATTTCACCACCTTGTGCAACTCCTTGGCATTGAAACCGTACTCAAAGCCCGTACCTTCCAGCGGCTCCTGCGCCTTGAGCGGACGATCCAGCTGTGCCTTCAGATCGGCGATAAGCTTAAGGGGGGTAACAAAAAAAAAAAAAAAAGAAGAAAATCCAATTAATATGCATGGCGAATGGGCAAACGGGTTTGTCAGGCAGGTAGAAGAAATAGAAGGGAAATGCTGAAATTTGTAACTGCGACCTACCTCGGGCGCAACACTAATGTCATAAGGCAAGACTGCCTTATTCTCTTGGTAGGAGCCCTTCAGCTTGGGTCCCCAGTATTCATTATTATCCAAATCGGGCCGCTTGCCGGGCGCAGCCAGGTCGCGATAGTTCTTGTAGCCAACGGCGACCAGGAGGGTAAAGCCACCGATCAGTATGCGTACCGAGGTCGTTGCTACAGATGGCATATTTGGAATACAGCTGTGCTGGAATGAGTAATTAGAATTATATTCGCAGTTGCGAAAGCTTCTAAGCCGAGCACATCCGAACGGTTTCACTTCTGAAACTAAACTGCTGAACGACGCGGACCAACGGAGACCGGTCCCCGCTGCGAAAATAAACAAAACGAATATCATGGTTGAGAGACAGAAAATCAGCGAATCATACAAAAATTGCTATACAATGTTCGCACAGTGTTGCGCGCATGAATATAGACACTTGCCAATTTCAAAATTTGAGCAAGAGTAGTTCACAAATTAAATATAAAATTTTTTAAATAAAAGCATATTGCAGTGTTTGTCAAAGAAAATCATAGTTGATATGCAAATATACATTATAACATTATAATATGTTAGTAAACTTCATTTCGGATTTAATACTTATGATAAAAAGATTATTTATCTTGTTATGTGTCTTTTTATTATTGCTTTATATATAGTTATTTTTATTAATATCACTGCCTTCTGCATTCCACAGTTTCTTATGGCTTCAGTATAGTAAACAGTATATTAGTTTACAATAAAGCGGTTTTAAGTGTCCTAAAATGCTGACACGCTGTGTAGTTGCTCTCTCGCATATACACAGTCAGAGACCAACACACACACACACGTACAAGAATACATGTAGATGGGAGAGCAGCGTGATCGAGCATTTATCGTGCCTGTCGTGAGTAAAAGCTTGCATAAAAATGCGAATAATTAGCGTTTTGAATAAAGAAATTAAGGAAAATTTATGCTGTAACGATAATTTAATTCATGCTTTCTTTTTTATCAATTTAATATGCTTTTTTATGTTTTAGCAAGGGGAATCCCACTTTTGACTTTTGCAAAGATTTTGGGACTTGATCTATATATGTATGTATATGTGAATCATAAATTGAAGGTCTCATCCTTAGCAAAAATAAATAAAAACAGTTATGCATTGCGAGCATGACGAAGCAGTGAGGCAATTGATGAACTTGAAATTGAGGTAATTAAAAGGCGAACACTTTGTTCATATCAGTTGCAAGAAAAAGAGATTTTTGAACGATGACAAGTAAATTCAAAGTGCAGCATTTAGTGTTGGAAAGCGGGCAAAGTTGAACTGTGACTTTGGGCGCATACAACTCAAATAATTTATATAAAACATCTTTAGTTTATTACATGTTAACGAATTCTGTACATAATTGAACGCTCTATGAGAGCTACAATTTTCAAACAAATTTCAATTGTTTTCAATTAGTTTCGTGTAGACCAACTTTTTGCACAAACGCCGTGAAATCGTTGTACAACATGGCGGGCATTTCCATGGCGGCAAAGTGACCGCCGTGTTGGAAATACATGCTGTGCTTTATGTTGGTGAACTTGTCCTTTAGCTGCCAGTCCGCGGCTGAGGGCAGATCGAACCTAAAGCGAGCGCAGCCCATGGGCACGTCGGTCTGGACGCGATCCAGCTGCAGGTCACGGTACGGCTTGGACGAGTTTTCCGCATAGAATCGGGCGGATGTTGTCGCCGCATTGTTCAGATAATAGATCATCAGATTGTCGAGCACCGCCTCCAGGCCAAAGACGGTGACAATAGCGCCAAAGTCCTGCTGCAGGCTGGGCCCAGAGCAGGTCTGGAACTTTTCGAGTATGTAGGCGGCCAGCGCAACGGGACTAGAGGTCAGGGCGGCGCCAATGGTGTCCGGCTTGGTGGCCTGGATATGATAATAGCCGGACTCCACCAGCAGACGGTGGTACTTCTCCCACACGCCCACATGATGATCATAGAACATGCGCGTGGTGAGCACCTTCTCGGGATAATAGTTTATGTAGATGCTCTTGAGGATGGACAGCGGTGTGCTCAACATGCACATGTTGGAGTGATAGCCCAGCACATTATCCGGATACAGCGTGGCCAGGTTGCTGCCAATAATACTGCCCCAGTCGCCGCCCTGAATGAAGAACCGCTTGTGGCCCAGTCGCAACATCAGATTGCGCATCACGGTGGCCATTTCGGCGGCATTGAAACCCACCCGAGTGGCAGCCTAGGGAAATCGAACACATGCCGTTAATCAATACACATTAAGTATTCAACCGAAACTCACATCCGACCAGCCGAAGCCGACGAGCGAGGGTGCAACCACTTCAAAGGAATAGTCGCTAATGTTTTGATCCTTGCCCAGCATGGGTATAAAATCGTAAAATTCCCGCACCGAACCGGGCCAGCCGTGGAGCAGCAGCAGCGGATAGACGTGCTTCTTGGCGGCCACCTCCTCGGAAACGCGTTCGTGTATGTAGTGTATCTTTAAGCTGCCAATTGGGATGATTAGCGAAATTAGATTAACTCAAGCGATATCTCACACATGCTCACCCCTGTATCTCGGTGGTGTATTGCTTCAGCGAGTTGAGATACGCCTGGCGCTCATCCCACTTGGTTAGATACTTCTCCCGCCAGTATTCGACAAACTGTCCCAGTGCGTTCGTATTGAAGCCATACTCGAAGGCGATGCCGTCCAGGGGCTCCGTTAAACGCAACGTGCGGTTGAGTTGCTGTCGCAGATCCTCAATCTCCGCCTTGGGCACATCCAATTTGAAATCATAGATTTTCGTATCGGGCACATAGTTCTTGCCCTCGCCCGGTCCCCAGTACGTGTTGTCGTTGTACTCGGGTCTGGGCAGCGGACGTGTCAAGTCCGTGAATAACAGATAACCGTAGCCGACGATGGCAGCAAATACGGCCACAATCAGTCCAAATATAACCAGGCACTTCATATTGGCAAAATGCGGCTAAGCACCAAAGCAATTTTGATTATTTATCTGTCTAATGGCTAAAATTTTAATGAGTTCCCTGAGTTTCTTCGGCTTTCCGAGTTTCCTGAGTTCATCGAGTACACACAACCGCTCTCTGTGCTCACCGTAGGCCAACTGACGATTGCCGAGTGGAACGGCAGGCGGCTATCGGTGGTAAAGACTATATATATTGATATGATACGTAAAACGTATAAATAAATGATACAAATAGTAATATACGCACTGTGGGCGAAAATGAGATGTTTGCGATGTGCGCTGAATATAAATATCGAATTATGTATTGTTGTTTATATATTGGGCTTCTTATATACTACGTATACAAAACAGATTACATTCTCTTTTGTATATGAAATTTCTACGCTAATCAGTAAACAAACATATACAAAAATAAATTTTACTTATATATATTTAATTAATTAAAACACTAGCTTAAACCACTTTTAATTCGTACATCAGTTATTTTTTGCATAGTGATAATTTGATTTTCAGATAATGGTAACTGCACCAACATATTTATACTGTTTTGAATGATTTTTTAAATTAACAATTTTTGAATATTTAAAATTGAAATATACTTAAAATCAGTTTATATGCTGTTTTCATATAATTTTGTTGAGTATTCATTAACTGCTTTTAAAACGCCAATGAAACAACGTTAGAATATATTAATTTTCTCAACTATAATATTATAATATTATCTAAGAAGTATTTGTACATTACATTTAGAATTCTTTGTAATTTAGTTTCACTTTTTTAAAAGTTGTTTAGCGGCTCATTCATAAAAGTTAAAAATTCATTCACATGAGTACCTAGATCCGTATCTCCTCCCACCATTTCTACGCACCATTCTGTCGGCTTTTTTACCAAGCCCAACCACTGTACACATCTTTATAGATTGTGGCTGGCTCGTCTGCTAGTTAAGAATATATCTGAGATATGCAGTCCACAGCTTAAGTGTGTTCTATCTTATCGGAGTGCTCAATGGAACTTACTGTTCTTATTTATTACTTACTTCCCACTTGCTGTTGCTGATGTCGGCCCAAACAGTTTGGTAACGGGCAACAACAAGTAGGCCACGTTTGCAACTGTTAACAATATGAATTGACCCCCCACAGCTGATGTTAAAATAAACAGTAGACAAGTCCCTGTACGAAATACAGATCCATTCCAAATTTGAATTTTTTTTACACACAAGACATTAAAAATCGTAATATTGGTATGGAGGAAGATGCAAAATTGCGTGTCTCACCGCACATAACGTTGAAGATGCAGTCGGCAGAACGGGGCATAGTCCTATTTCGTATACGCCGCTTGATGCCGCTGGGCAAGCTGAAGGATGCCTATTGCTCGCAGATGGGCTTGTCCAAGGATCTGGCCTGGCTGTCATTCGATGGCGAGAGGATCAACGACTATGACACGGCCACTTCGCTGAAGCTCGAGGATGAGGACATGATGGATGTGCTGATAAAGCGTCAATCCGATGCGGGCGATGCGGGAATCCTTGCCACCGAAACACCAGCCAGCTAGGTAGCATTTTCGTTGTATTCGTTGCACACATACAACGAACTTATAAATCAACGCGCAAGTTTCCCACTTGTCGCATGTCAATGAACCGCAATGTTGTGCCTAGGCAGGGGCGTGGGGAGGGGGGGGGGGGACTGGTATTCTATTGAGGGTTGTTGCACTGCCGGGGATGGGAACTTAAGGGCGCCGGGATAATTTGTATAAGTTGTGTGGCCAACAATTATGTCGTCGACATGCACATGCGGTGCCAAGGGGGCCGCGCTCCGTGCCACAAAAGTGCCGTCGAACATGCGAGGGCTTTTCCGAAAACTGGGCGTGGCTGCCCGCAGAAAACAATTCAACAATGGGAATTGGAATGCAAGTAAAATTAACGCAATTAGGCCGCGCAGCTAGAACTCGATTCGATTTGGCCGAAAACCCTGCCGCCATGATGCACTGCAGCACAATGCGGCAAAGTTCGGCGTCGCCGCCCCTTTGCGTGCCGCGCCCAAATCGAGCTGCGAATGTAGCACTTGGAAGCGTGTCAAAAGCTGGCACCAGTGCCAAAAGACATCCGGCCGATATCCGTGCCCCAATCTTAGTCAACGACTGGAATCGTTAATTGGCGCATTGATGGGCGCCTCATTTAGCGCTAAGGCGCAACTTATGGCCTTTTTGTGGCTACCCCAAAAAGGGGGCTCGTGTAATTGGGTTCAAGCATTTTATTTGATTTGATTGAGTGCTGGCTCGTGCGCCACTTTACGCATACCCCGTACTAGGTGTGCTAAGAGGTGTCTTGCATATCAGTTTTTTATTTGCCTGAGTATTATGTAAAATACTTTGTATAAAATACAAATGACAATGTTTTTGCCAGCCTGTAACTGTTTCCAGGGTATCGCACAGCCGCATTACTAATCGTGTTGCAATTTGGTTAATATTGTTTTTACGTTCTGTATCTACCCGTGCAAAGCAGGGTGTTCTGAGTACACTTAGTTTCCGCTACCGCCTTGTGTAATGGCCGCAATTATCATGAGCTGGCACGCACTCCTCGTCGAGGTGCATTGAACCGAGTGCAATTGATTTTTGACATGCCGAAAGCGACAATTTTATAGTGTGTAAGGTTGTTACGATGCACTAGTATTGGTGTAACACATATACATACACATACAATCGATTTTTGCAAATGAGAGAACAATGGTTGCCCTGGGGAATCTACCAGAGCTACAACTATAATAGAGCTTAATATAATTTGTGTTGCCTACTTTTAGGCTAAAATGAAATCAGCTTGAGAATAGGCATTACTTTCGTCCAAGATCATTTCTAGGGCATATGAGTAAACGGCATATAATAGATATTTTATAAATGAATATATTTATTATAATAAGAGCTTGCCAAAAGCTGTTTTAGATTGATTCAAATTGTATATTATATGAAGAATAATAATCGGATTTCTATATTACATGCCTTTGAAGAGCAAGCTAACATTTGTTAACTATTTATCCTGATCCGTCCACTCGCCGCGTGCATCATCCCAAACAGTGTGCCGGTTCTTAGAGGGTCGCTGTGTCCCATGGACGCCCAGATCCGCATCGTCAACTTGCGCCACGCCCTGCTGCAGCTGGCGAACAGTTAGTCAGCACGGTTATAATTACATATATATATATACCATTCCACCTCGCACTTACCCCGCACAACAGGGCCAATAACAGGGCCATAATATTTATGTAAATGAATTGTAGCCGCATTTTTCTCTACGTCCGCCAGCTGGGTCAATTGATTCTCGACTGATTCGTGTTTGTTTTCAAAATATTAACAGAAAAATGAAAAATGAACAATATATATATATTGCTTCATATTTTATTCACGCTGTACGGCATTATCAGCTGCTGATAAGCCACACAGACGCAAATCGTAATAAAAATTGAAATGAATACGAAATACTGAAAACATTTTCACAGATGCCACAAAATGCCCATAAATCAATGACTGCTAAATTAAAAAAATAAACAATAACACCTGCTAAGTGGGTGAGGTGTTAGTGTGGTTAAAAACAATCTGTTGCCAGAGCAAAAATCTGTCATAGCTTTAAAGCGAATTTGACAGACAAAAGTTCCTCCTTATGGTCAATAAAACAGATCAATAAATTTTCATATGAAAAACCATAAAGAAGTCAATAATATGTGATGGAAATTAGTAAAAGCCAATGGGAAATAAAGAAATGGAAGAAAAACAATGTTTAACGAAAGCCAAACAAGGAGCCAGGCCAAGTCAAACAAGAGAAATCACCCGGGGGAATCACTCGGCAGATAAGAGCAGCGCAGAGGCTCCACGGTAATTTTTTTGTGCATCTCTGGCTGGTGGTGATAGGTATAAAACCGCTCTTCCGGCCGGTCGCATTATCAGTCAATCAGCTCCAGATTCACGTACAACATGCAGGTTGCAATCATCGCCTTGGTCTGCTGCCTTGTCGGCGCCGCACTCGCCATGCCCCAGCCGAATCCGGAGGAGCAGAAGCAGCAGCCCGACGTGTGGAACGAGCGCAAACAATTTAATCCGCCGAATGAGCAGCGTTTTCTCGTGGACGGTGGCTACAACCAGGACAAGAGCGGCAAGGATGTCTGGGCCCAGGCTCAGGTGCCAGTCTGGACCAGCGAGAACAAACGCCATGAGTTCGATGTGGTTGGCAAATACGGACAGCATCTGGGCGGGCCCTACGGCAACAGCGAACCCTCTGTGGGTTTTGGCGGAAACTACAGATTTAGATTTTAATTAACAAATGTTTCTGAAATTCTAGTACCATAACTATTTATTTAATAATGCCGCAAAAATGC
Organism: Drosophila sordidula; assembly: GCA_035047465.1. Classification (NCBI taxonomy): domain Eukaryota; kingdom Metazoa; phylum Arthropoda; class Insecta; order Diptera; family Drosophilidae; genus Drosophila; species Drosophila sordidula. Next base: position 2,707,158 of record JAWNPQ010000131.1, read on the forward strand.
GAAAACAACAATATACGTTTTAAAAAACAATAAAAAATGTACTCGAATAAAATATAATCTAGATTCGGAATTCTAAACAAGAGTTTAAGAGTTTTAAAGATGCGCTTTCTTAGTATTTGCAGCCAAGCACTGTGTGTAAATCTCAAATTGGAAGAGTTGTAGATACCCTGTACTATGTACTATAACAACTGATGTATCCATAAACATAAGGGTTTATGACACCCACTTAAAGACCACTTGGAATTGATTTTTACTTTAAAATAATTTCCTTGTTTTTATATGATTATCATGGAACTTTTATCGTCAGTTTATTTTTGAAGCTTACTGGTCTTAACTTATTTTAATTTTAATATTCCCATCACCAGAAATAGGAAGAGCAATTGTTTATTATAAAGCACTAGCGGATAAGGTAATCTCACACTATATATTAATTATGTATATATTTATTTATATATTTTAAGCTAAGAGCTAAATCTAAAGCTACTAAGAGGGTTCAGACAAAGTTGCTAATGCTTTAAGCTTATGCCTATATATATCTATTTTGGCTATTAGCATTATCAGCTACATATTCAATACATATATCCACTGTATTCCTCATATAAAAACCAATTTTGTCAAATTTTAAGATTTCATCAATAAAAACAATTACAACCAATATATATTTTATATTTAGTACCTATTTCAATTAATATTAAGTGAAGCAAGAACATTTTTAATATTTGCTTTTTTAATGTAAATATGAAGGATAAATATAAAACGTACTTTGTTAAGTCAGATAACCTCAAAAGTCGAAATTAAAGAAAAGGAATCCCCAGGGGGAATCACTGGACTGATAAGATTGCATAGTCACCTGACGGTGGTTTGTCTGCGCCACTGGGTGGTGCCTATAAAGACGCTGCGCCAGCTGGCTGCATTATCAGTCAATCAGCTCCAGATTCACTTACAACATGCAGGTTGCAATCATCGCCTTGGTCTGCTGCCTTGTCGGCTGCGCTCTGGCCATGCCACAGGAGAGGCAACAATTCAATCCGCCGAATGAGCAGCGTTTTCTCGTGGACGGTGGCTACAACAAGGACAAGAGCGGCAAGGATGTCTGGGCCCAGGCTCAGGTGCCAGTCTGGACCAGCGAGAACAAACGCCATGAGTTCGATGTGGTTGGCAAATACGGACAGCATCTGGGCGGACCCTACGGCAACAGCCGACCCTCCTGGGGAGTGGGCGGCAACTACAGATTTAGATTTTAAGTAATCAAAGTCTTTCCAAATGCTATTCTCGATGTATTAATTCAGCAACTTTTTGGCAAGCCAAAATTGACTTAAAGCCACGAAAATATTTATTAAAATAAAAGTTATATCAACAGCTTAAACTTCAAAGAGTTTTTAAGAGTTTAATGTTGGCTCAAAGTTGAACACTAAACCCCAGAAAACTGGCTTATCTTATCGAATCTATCAATTATTGTTGATGCCCAGTCAACGTTTGGGTTGGGATATCCTTGAACACCGTTCGTCTAACCCGGAACATTGAGGCAGAAATTTACTGCTGACAATCCGTCGAGATGAGCTTGCAGTTTGGCTAATTGTACATGTTTTTATATTGTGTTTTTGGCTAATTCTTGTTGGTAATAACAAATTAAGCGCACACGACGTCGACGAATTTGCCTTAATGAAACCTGCCGCAATATTTAGCGAGACAAAATGTTTTTTTCTTAATTGGATTTATTGCGTAAACTGTCAAAAGAGGCTTCAATGAAAATTTATCATGCCACAGACTAACCCAAAGTTTATAAATAAAAGTGCTTGTTGTTAACAAATTGCTGTATTAAGTGTGTGTAGAACGAACCAACGAAGGCGAAGCTTTATGCGGTGGCTTCACGAGGGGCGTGGCCATATCAAATAACCACAATATGAATCATTTTACGGGTCTAGAACCCCAAAACGGGAATTACAAAATGCTTTTCGCTTCAACAGTACGCATAATTTCGTTGCCAATTTTGAGCGGAGGTCTACAATTAGGTGACCTTGGGCAAATTATGAATTTTTGGAAGTTTTTGCTATAGAAGGGCTTGCGAGATATCTGGTATATTCGCAATATCAATAATATTATGATATATAAAAATATATACATCATGAAGTCTTGCATATATTGGTATAAAATATAAGGTGTATATATGTTTACATATCTAGCGTCAGATCTAGAGCTCCATATAGGTTTACTATATTATATGGCTGCAATAAAAAAATATTAATTTAATTTAATTTTGATTGTAAAATACTAGCTTGACAAGTTGTTGGTTAGATCGGATTGGTATATACTGCATCGTACATCAGGCATTATTAAGCTTTTATTACCCGAAATATAACAGTCTTATTTCATAGGTAAATCCAGGTGACACTATAGCATATATAGCATATATTTGCAAAATCAATAATATTATGATATATAAAAATATATACATCATGGAGTCTTGCATATATTGGTATAAAATTTAAGGGGTATATATGTTAATATAGATCTCCATATAGGTTTACTATATTATATGGCTTCAATAAAAAATATTAATTTAATTTTATTTTGATTGCAAGATGCTGGCTTGACAAGTTGTTGGTTGGATCGGATAACCATATACTATATCGCACATCAGGCATTATTAAGCTTTTATTACCCGAAATACAACTGTTTAATTTCATAGGTAAATCCAGGTGACACTATAGCATATATAGCATATATTTGCAAAATCAATAATATTATGATATATAAAAATATTTACATCATGGAGTCTTGCATATATAGGTATAAAATTTAAGGGGTATATATGTTAATATAGATCTCCATATAGGTTTACTATATTATATGGCTTCAATAAAAAATATTAATTTAATTTTATTTTGATTGCAAGATGCTGGCTTGACAAGTTGTTGGTTGGATCGGATAACCATATACTATATCGCACATCAGGCATTATTAAGCTTTTATTACCCGAAATATAACAGTCTTATTTCATAGGTAAATCCAGGTGACACTATAGCAGCCATAGCCTCTGAATGGGGGATTTTCCTTCGAGTCGTTATCAACATAATATTTGCCTACAGTTTGAGCATCTTATCAACTGTGTGTGAGATGCGGGGATCCACTTGTGAACTACAGTGTCTCATGCCAGGCAATGCGCCAAGGGATTCCCTCGAGGGGAATCTTTTAGTCTTATTGTAGATAAGCCAGACGCTGCTCTATGGGCCTGTGTATATATAAATCAAACTCAGCCGCACAGCAGTCACAACGGTATCTTCACCTCAAACAGCCACAAGATGCAATTCAGTCTCGGTTTTCTGCTGCTCGGCCTGACCGCCTGCGCCCTGGCCTACCCCAATCCTCTCCAGCCGGCCGACGAGTTGGCCGCCTATGGGCCAGAGACGCCATTGGTAAGCGCAAAGTTTGTTTAGCTAAGTGGCAAATCCTCAAGCTCGTTGCCTTTGCAGCTGGCCGAGAATTACGAATGGACGCCCACTGACCAGGAGGAGCTGCATCGCGTGCGCCGCCAGCTGAATGTGCAGGGCGGCGGCAGTCCGCGCCAGGGCTTCGACTTGAGCGTCAATGGACGGGCGCCCGTTTGGCAGAGTCCAAATGGCCGCCACTCGGTGGACGCGACCGGCCAGTATTCGCAGCACTTGGGCGGTCCCTATGGCAACAGTCGGCCCAATTGGGGCGCCGGTGCCCAGTACACATTCCGTTTCTAGGCGCCAGCCAAGCCAACAAAAATGCCCTCATCTTAAATGGTTAATTATAATATATTTATGCAATAACGGAAATTGTGATTTTGTTTTGAAGAGCTGGGCACAGGTTTATCAGGGCGAGTAATGTACATATATACAAAATCTGAACAGATATCGAGTGCTATATGCTATATATTCAATTGTACTCAATGTCATTGACGTGCGAATAGGTCTTTAAGGGCGATTTGTTCTCAAATATGGTGGGATCTGGTTCTGGTGACTGTAAGCATTAGAGTACACAAACAAATCATTTAAATATATATTTGCAGCACTTTAAGCCTCTTACCTCATGCCAATCTCTGACAATCAGGGCGCCCTCTTGGCTTAAACCAATTAGCCATAGCACAAGCAGCAAGAATTTCAATAAGCCAAACATTTTACGCGCTGAAATGTTTTGCACTCGATTTTGCGAGCTCAACTAAATGAATGCCGTTTGAGTACCCGTACATGGCAGCGGCTTCCTATCAGCTGTGCTCGATTCCCCTGGCACTCTGTTATCAGCTGGCTGTGCGGCTGATAAGCGGCACTCGCTCAAAAGCCGCGATGAGCAATCGCTGTTTCTGCCTGAATCCAACGGAGTCGCAGCCTCTCCTCGATTTTCCTCACGTTGAACTGTTTTAAATTTGTTAAACGTGCCAACAGCTAAAAAACTTGCGAGAAAAAAGAACTTGGCACGTTTTGTGTTGAAATCGAATAAGAATGAAAAACTTGAACTGGCTAGAATGCGCGAGAGGAGAGTGCTAGACTAGCAGATATCCTGTAGAAAGCTCGCTTCTACTACTATACCCTGTATAGAGGAGTAGGATATAGAACTCACGAATTTTCATTATAATATATATGTATAAGTCAAATAAATAAGAATGCTATAGTAGGCAAGTGTTCGACTGGAAGATACCCTGTAAAGGCATATGAATATCAATTAAATATAATTATGCTATTAACTTCATTTTAATAACTTGTCTTCAAGCTCACCCTTATTTCCTAACATTTTTCAGTTACAGGGTATATAGGCAAAAAGAAAAAAAATGAGACTGCACAAACAAATTTAAATGTTAGTAGCAAACGGCAATGAAGGTCAGTCCATAGGGTAACAGAATTCTATTTTTTAGCATTTGATTTTTGTTGTTTATTGTTGTTGTGTTTGATTGTTTGTGTTCTCTGCTGAGCTGCTGCAGTTGGGTTTTTTTGCAGCAAGTTGCTTTTGTTGATAGCACCAATTTCTGGGCAATTTTCCTTTGTGTGTGCGCCACAATTTTCTCTTTTGAGCAGTTCGAGAGTTCGCCGCCTCGAGTTTTCCATGTCATTTCCAAGTTCATATATGTGTGTACACACTGTGCGCTCCATTTCTTGGCCATTTGTTAGAGCCATTTTCCAAATCAATGCACAAATTGTCAAGCCAGGCTATAGTCTATTGTTTTGCAAAGTTGAGCGAAAATTGGCAACACAAATTGTTGTTGTTGTTTTTGTTGCCGCGCGGAGTCGTCTCTTAAATTGCACATGTGGCAGGCAGCTCATTTGTCAAGTGGCAAATCACTTTAAAGGCCAGACGAATGGAAAGCAACGCAAACAAACAACAAGCGATAAAATCAACTTTGCATTTTGCATGTACTTTCAGCTGGTTTGTGTCTCGGCTGCGATCGCTCAGCGCTGATTGCTGATTGCTGATCGTGACCGATCGACGGCATTTCCCACGCAGTTGGCCAAAAGAAAACCTCGCTGGCAAGAAGAGGCAAAAAAGGCAAACCTTTAAAGTTGACAACACAGCCGCAGCAATTGATGCATGGACAGATGCCACAAATTATGGCAAATACCGGAGTACACGTAGTTTTTGAGCTGGGCCAAATTTATGCTCGGCGTGTAAAGAAGTTTCTAATGGCCGGGCGGGCTCTAATGGGTTTTTAATGAACCGCCAACAGGGTGGAGAAATTTGTCAGCGACGTGCAAATTGAAACTAAGTAAGCCAACTTAAGCGTATTAATTATGCCTGCCAGCCCAGCCAGCAGAACAGGTATTTGCCAGCAAAAGTGAGGAAAACAAAAAAGTTAACTTCAAAAGCACCTGAAAGTTGGGCAGGTGGCAGCTAACTTTTTTTTTACCTCTTTTTGGTTTGATACTGGGCAGCCCGCGTGGCTTTTGCATTTGCATTTGACATTTAGTGCAAGATGCGCCTTGCAACAACAACAGCAACAGCAACAACAGCAACAATACCAAACCAGACATGAAAGCAGCTCAGGCAGCTCTTGGCCCCCGCTTTGGCGAATCGGACAAAAAGAGCGCGGCATTTTCGGCTGCTTACTGCATTTGGCCAAAATGTCTATAGTTCAATTGCTGATATTTTGCTGAGCCACACGAAAAACACAAACACGTGACCTATCCGCACAGCAACCGGGTCGCAGCAGGCGAGGGGCAGGCATCTCTGATAGAAATGGGCACGTGACACGCAAGCTGTTCCACGATAATACAAATTAATTATAATATCGAGTTTCTAAAACAAATTGAGCCAATCGAGGCAAATAACTATTCGATACTCCCGCAGCTGTCGAGAGGCAGCTTTCATTGTAACTTTTATGAATATTTCTAAACAAAATTCTCAAGCTCTTAAATTAGTAATTTATTAAATGTTAGCTTTTTCATGTGTATTCTAGCTTCTAGTTTTAGATGATGATTAGATGATAATACAAAATCATTACTAAATAATTTTCTCTTTAAAGAATAATAATATTCCAATGTCATCTTTTGGGAATATAATTATTTTCAATTATTTCTATTAACTATAAATCATCAACATAAAATTTAAGGAATAGTTTAAAGTCTTCTAATATTGTATGCAATTTCTAAACTAAAATCATGATCAGAAAGAAGTTGAGCCAGATATTTAAGTGCCATATATAATTCTTGCGGAATTATTTTCATTTAAATCAAATACAATTATACATTTCATTATTTTTAGTAATTCAATTTTATTTTCATTATTTATATTTTAGACTCATGCAATATTTTAAAAACATTCAATTCGTTGGCCATAAATTATAAACCAATATTGCATTATATCTATAGCTATAAGTTGTATAGTTATTTCTGCGCACATCTCTAGCTCTTCTCCAACGTTGGCACCGAAGAGCCAATTGGCTTAAATGGCTAATGAATTGTGCGAGTTGGCCAAGTAATAAATCTTAAGGCAAACTGAGTCATGCTGAAAAATGTGTGAAATGCATTCAGAACTGGACTGCAAAATGAAGGTTGACTTTATTGCTGCTGCAGTTGTTGTTGTTGTTGCCAGTCAGCCAGTTGTTGTTGTCGCCATGCAAATTGGGCTCACGTTTCGGACATTAAGTTCAGCAATTGCATTTCGACCACTGGCGATGATTGAGTTCTCCGCACCTGGTGGCAATTGCCCCCATATCTATTGCTTCTAAAGGTTGTGGAAGGAGGGGGGGGGGAGAGGGGGGAGGGGCCTACCTCTGCTAATTGGCTAAGCGCTGACCCAACGCAGCTCAATTAGCCAAATAATGGCAGACGGCAGACAACATGAAAACCTTTTTTGATGGCCAGCTTTGATCTTAACAGCAAAAATATTTACCGTAACGCATTACGGCGCACAGATTAAAAGCCAAGAAGGCAGCAACAAAACTGCTGCTTGCCGCTGCTGCAGTTGCAGTTGCAGTTGCAGTCGCTATCAGTATCAATAGTAATTTCAAGTTTCACTCGCCACAAAACTTGACAGGCCAGGGAGATGGGGCTGGATGCATGGACCTGGAACTGGGACTCTGGCGCACATGATGGTGTCGTAGGTCAGGCAGCAGCTACAAACGGCAGCGGCAGCAAAATGTGTCTACGATTGCGGCAGTTTTCCGACTGCAATTTGTGGCCTAGGAGTTGGCATGTCGATGCAGTTGGATCAGACCCAGAGCTACAGCAACAGCAGCAGCAGCAGCAGCAACAGCAGCAACAGCAACAACAACAATGACGATTTGTAGCCAATTATTTCAAATATTGTATTGAAATTGTATGGCAGTGTGTGGCTATCTCTGGGCTGGCATCTGTACAAGCCGCACGTAGACCCGCTTCGAGTGTGTCAAAGTGGCCACTCGAAGTCATCATCAATTGCTGCCGCTGCCGTTGCTGTTGCTGCTGCTGCTGGCCATGGTCAGCATTTGACATTGCCCGCTCTCACAGCAGAGGTTAGAACCGTTGCCGCTTCCCATGCCTGCTGCGGATTTGTCATATGCACATATACGTTGATTAATCACCTGCTCAACAGCCAATAGCCACCCGATCACAGACTCCGCTTGTTGTTGGCCGACGGGTCACGTCAACTTTCGACTTCATCAGCAACTCGAACCGCACGCGCCCGTTGACCTTTGCCGCCAGCGATTGCAGCAAGTGGCATTCATTTGTTTATTTTTAGCAGCGGTTGCATCAGTACTGGGATTTGTCATCATCAACTCTGGTCTCTGTGCCGCACAAGAAAACCAAAACGTGTAAATGTTAAGAGTTGGTTCAGCGTGGCTTGAAATTATAAATATAGATACGCGAATGTAAATATATTGAGATTGGCTTTTTAGATTGTTCAGCTCTTTTTAAATGTTTTTTCTGTTAGCAGCTTATTGCTTAAATTATGCCATAATTGTCAAAGACTTTTACTTGTAAAGTTCCGAATCCGCAGTAGGTGCTTTGTTTATACCTTATAACTTGCATAATTCAGTCAAAACTGAACCGATTTTCATGTTTGATGGCATTTCGGTCATGATTTGTCCTCTAGACTGAATCTGCATTTAAAATATATGCATTTTTTAAAATAATTTTTTTTTTCATTTTTGGGCAAAAAAGCATGTACCCCCCCCCTTACCAATTTTCGAAAATTTTTTTTTTTCAAAATTTAGAATTCCAAATTTACACTTTTAATCGATTGTGGTAGTCACAATTAGTATAAAAAACAACTTTAAAAGTGATTCTGAGGGGGTCAAATTTTTTGTCAAAAATCATGCCAAAAGTGACTAAAATTTTGACAAGTAAAGCTCTCGGATCCATAGTTCCCATATTTTAAACTGCCATAACTTTGTCAAAACTCAACCGATTTTGATGTCTGATAGCATTTTCTCCTTGGTTTGTCCTCTAGATTAATCCCTCATTTAAAAAATATGCATTTTTTAAAATAATTTTTTTTTCATTTTTTGGAAAAAAAGCATATACCCCCCCCTTACCAATTTTCGAAAAATTTTTTTTTTCAAAATTTAGAATTCCAAATTTACACTTTTAATCGATTGTGGGGGTCACAATTAGTATAAAAAACAACTTTAAAAATGATTCTGAAGGGGTCAAATTTTTTGTCAAAAATCATGCCAAAAGTGGCTAAAATTTTCACAAGTAAAGCTCTCAGATCCATAGCTCCTAAATTTGAAACCCTCATAACTTTGTCAAAACTCAACCGATTTTCATGGCTGATGGCATTTTCTCCATGGTTTGTCCTCTAGATTGGATCTGCATTTAAAATATATACATTTTTGAAAATAAATTTTTTTTTCATTTTTTGGAAAAAAAGCATATACCCCCCCCTTACCAATTTTCGAAAAATTTTTTTTTTCAAAATTTAGAATTCCAAATTTACACTTTTAATCCATTGTGGGGGTCACAATTAGTATAAAAAACAACTTTTAAAAATGATTCTGAAGGGGTCAAATTTTTTGTCAAAAATCATGCCAAAAGTGACTCAAATTTTGGCAAGTAAAGCTCTCGGATCCATAGCTCCCAAATTTCAAACGCCCATAACTTTGTCAAAACTGAACCGATTTTCATGTCTGATAGCATTTTCTCCATGGTTTGTCCTCTAGATTAATCCCGTATTTAAAAAATATGCATTTTTTTAAATAATTTTTTTTTCATTTTTTGGAGAAAAAAAAGCATGTACCCCCCCCTTACCAATTTTCGAAAAAAATTTTTTTTCAAAATTTAGAATTCCAAATTAACACTTTTAATCGATTGTGGTGGTCACAAATAGTATAAAAAACAACTTTAAAAGTGATTCTGAGGAGGTCAAATTTTTTGTCAAAAATCATGCCAAAAGTGACTAAAATTTTGACAAGTAAAGCTCTCGGATCCATAGTTCCCATATTTTAAACTGCCATAACTTTGTCAAAACTCAACCGATTTTGATGTCTGATAGCATTTTCTCCTTGGTTTGTCCTCTAGATTAATCCCTCATTTAAAAAATATGCATTTTTTAAAATAATTTTTTTTTCATTTTTTGGAAAAAAAGCATATACCCCCCCCTTACCAATTTTCGAAAAATTTTTTTTTTCAAAATTTAGAATTCCAAATTTACACTTTTAATCGATTGTGGGGGTCACAATTAGTATAAAAAACAACTTTAAAAATGATTCTGAAGGGGTCAAATTTTTTGTCAAAAATCATGCCAAAAGTGGCTAAAATTTTCACAAGTAAAGCTCTCGGATCCATAGCTCCTAAATTTGAAACCCTCATAACTTTGTCAAAACTCAACCGATTTTCATGGCTGATGGCATTTTCTCCATGGTTTGTCCTCTAGATTGGATCTGCATTTAAAATATATACATTTTTGAAAATAAATTTTTTTTTCATTTTTTGGAAAAAAAGCATATACCCCCCCCTTACCAATTTTCGAAAAATTTTTTTTTTCAAAATTTAGAATTCCAAATTTACACTTTTAATCCATTGTGGGGGTCACAATTAGTATAAAAAACAACTTTTAAAAATGATTCTGAAGGGGTCAAATTTTTTGTCAAAAATCATGCCAAAAGTGACTCAAATTTTGGCAAGTAAAGCTCTCGGATCCATAGCTCCCAAATTTCAAACGCCCATAACTTTGTCAAAACTGAACCGATTTTCATGTCTGATAGCATTTTCTCCATGGTTTGTCCTCTAGATTAATCCCGCATTTAAAAAATATGCATTTTTTTAAATAATTTTTTTTTCATTTTTTGGAGAAAAAAAAGCATGTACCCCCCCCTTACCAATTTTCGAAAAAAATTTTTTTTCAAAATTTAGAATTCCAAATTAACACTTTTAATCCATTGTGGGGGTCACAATTAGTATAAAAAACAACTTTTAAAAATGATTCTGAAGGGGTCAAATTTTTTGTCAAAAATCATGCCAAAAGTGACAAAAATTTTGACAAGTAAAGCCCTCGGATCCATAGCTCCTAAATTTGAAACCCTCATAACTTTGTCAAAACTGAACCGATTTTGATGGCTGACGGCATTTTCTCCATGGTTTGTCTTCTAGATTGATTCAGCATTTAAAATATATGAATTTTTAATAATAAATTTTTTTCGAGCTTTTTGGTAAAATATTTTGCAAAAAATGTTTGAAAATGTGCAGAATTTCAGATGAATGCAAATTGAGTAAATCCTCTATATTTATTACCCACTTCATAGTTAATTCTGAGAATTTGCAGTGCATCAGACCGTCGCTAGCTTCCATGCCAAGCACAGCTTAAGTGAGGTGTGTTGTGTGTGTAAATCTTTTAAAATGCAAAGGCACGATTAACAACAACGGCAACAACAATAACCGTGAGCAATAACCGGCCAGGAATGCGGCGTCAAATGTGTTTGGCAAAAGTTATTAATACCTTATTAGAGAAGGGTCGTCAATGTGGTCGATGACAGCACCGAACCCAAAGCCAAAGACAGGCAAGTGCGCGAAGTCAGACGAGAGTGCGGAATACCAATGAGGAGACGCCAGAGTACTATTCAGAAGTGTTCTGTCCCGGCGCGGTGCTCATGTTGTGGTTTGGCTTAGCGCAGACGACAATTGCATTTCCGCTTAATTGTCGGCCCATGGCGACAATGCAGCAAAGCGTCAAAGCAACGGCTCTAAGCGGCTTTTGGGCTGCCTTGAGAGCTGGCTGAGAGAGAGAGAGAAAGAGAGAGAGAGAGCGGCACAGGAAATGCAATCATAAATCGCGCTGATGGTCATTGCAATGGCTATAGAGAGCTATAGAGAGCTATATACAATATTTATGCTGTGGCAATTAGCCTGGTCAGTGGCCATCTCGGCGTTGGCCTGGGCCAAACCAGGAAATGTTTGGGCCAAAAACACTTGTCAGATTGCATGTTCAATTCTAATAATATAATTTTTTTTTTTTTGCTGCTGCAGCGCTGCGGCTATTTGCGTGCCTGGGCATTGTGTCCAAGAGTGTGTCCCAAGCTATCGACATTGGCCACGTTGTTGGCCCGGGTGTCTGCATTACAACATCATTAGAATTTGATTTGCATTTCCTTGGACGCGGCGTCGCATCGACCACGGCTAACATGGCATTAAAGCCCATTTAGCTGTCGTGTGGCAATTATTGATCAACAAGGTGCCACAATCGGCCGGCCAATGGGCCCAGCTGCCGTCGCCGTTCCCGCTGGTGGTCAGATTTGCATACATAAAAAAAAAAAATGAATGCAAAAAAAAAAAGAACATAGCTGCCCAGCATGGAACGCCTTCAGTTGTTTAACCGTTGCCAGCGCGCAATTTTATGCTTAATGTTGCCTGCAACAGGCTGTGGCAGGCAGCCTCCGATCTGCGTCTGAGTTAGTTGGCCATTACCAACATTGTCGTCTCTCTACGCCCTGCACCCAGTGCAAATGTGCCGAAGAGGGCATATTGCAGCTGTGGAGTGGTTTGCAACAGCCTCAAGGAGTATACTATATTATTATATTATATGCTGGCTCGACTGAGATATATGCGGTAATCTGTCGGAATCTCAGATACTATAAGAGACAGCTGTTATACTTCAGTCTACAAATTTTCAATATATGTTGGGGAAAAAGAAATCAGTAATTTTTCTGTTAGTCAACTTTAGTAATTAATTCCTTAACTATAATAACATATAATATGTAACAATTTATATTCCATGTTATCAATACATATCCTTAAGTAAAAGTTAAGTAGTTTTGTGTTCGTATAGAGGGTATCGGCTAGTCGTGCACTCTCGCTTTGGGCACTCTTACTTATTCTGGACAGCATTTGTTGACTGACGCGTTGCTGACGTTTAGCTGCCACTGTGCAGTGCCGTTACCCGCAGCCCTTGCACCCGACCCTGCCCCAATCCCAGCTCCAGCCCCAGCTCCAGTGTTAGCCATTGCTCCTAAGCACGCTTCATTTAGCCTGGCTTTCGCTCGCGCTGCAAGCGTTTAAATATTTATGTCTTGTGTACTTAAGTTAATCACAACGAAATGATGAGTACCAACTGCCAACTGGCGACTACCGTTTGGCAGCATTCAAATCATTTGGCCATATACAATTTTAGCTCTTGGCCATTTATTTTTCCCTCCTCCTTTTTTTTTTTTTTGCCAAGTGTCATTTGCTATTTGCTGAGCATTATTGAGTCGTTAAAATTCCATTGTGCGAAAATATTTTAATTATTTAATGTGGCCCGTTAAGGTGGTTGTTTGGAGTCGTTCATATTTTCGCTAGTTAAATGCAAATTTAACAAATTACCTAAAATGGTGACCCAAAATGTACGACAGACACTTGCGACAACCGACAAAGAACAAATGGAACAACAACAACAACAACAACCGCGACAACAACGAACAACGGCGACAACAAACAACCAGCAGCGATAACAATAACAATGCCAATGTTAAGGACCCATAAATATGGCTTTAAAATCGCATGTTGCAATTGTTGCTGTGCTTGTTATTATACACTAACCGAGGCTCGCTCAACTTTGTCGTTGGGTTTGCTGAGACTTAAAAAAAATATTGTATGCTGGCTAAGAGTGGAAAAATATTTTGTAGGTTGAGAGTAATATTTATTTGCTAATATTTAGTATTCCATAGAAGCACCTATAGATAAATAAAATTTAGTTTGAATTTACAACAATTATCAAAGTTGATGATAGAGTCGGGAAGTGCTTGAAATACTCATATAGATAATCTGCTCACTTTTTGGTGTTTTTTAAAATGAATATTTTTGTAAGAATTACAATATTTATATACCTATACCCATACATTTTTTTTTTATTTTTTTAAATTTATTTAATCAGCAATCAGGGTGCACAGTTACCATTTTATCAGACTTTGTTCTTAGTAATTGACACGATACATTTTTTGTTTATTATTATTATTCATACAAATATATAAATAAGTGTATTCAGTTTCGACTTGTCAACAATTATTTTCTGTTGTTGCTGCAGCTGTTGTTGTTGTTGGTGCTGCTGCTGCTGTGGTCGTCGGCATTTGTTTGTTTGCTTGGCGTGTGGCATCGTTGTTGCATTTCATTAATTTACGATTATTGACAAAAATTGTTAAGGCAAGCGACTCAGTCGGCTGGCCATTTTTGGGCAGCCCGCTTGCAGATTAGGAGCCAATTTGGTGTGAAGTGCTCTTGGCCGCCCGAACGCCTGAACATTGGCTGCCAGCTAACGGCAGCTGGCAGTGCATCAATCAATGCAAGCAGCGGCAGCAGGGGAACGCAGGAACGAGCAGGAAGCTAAGGCCAAGACGAGGACAAACTGACCTTGCAATAAGGAAGCGGCATTCGTCACTGTCCGGAGCAACAGCAGCGGCGGCGGCAGCAGAAAAATTTTCGTGTGAATTCTGCTTATTTATGTGGGCAATTAGTCTGGACAGGCGCTGGGGGAGTGTGGGCCAGAACTAATGAGCGCTAGACGGGGCGGCAGGGCCGGGCAAGACAAGTATTTTTTAATTTATTTATTTTTAATATGTTGCCGCATTGTGTGCCGTCCCCAAGCCGCCCCGCCCCCCGCTTGCAATTTTACAACTCAATAAATTGGCAGCGCTTCTATCTGCGAACACCAATCAATGCGAGCTGGCACCCCCCCCCCCTTCCCTTCCCCCGCAACCCCCACCATATGCGAGTGTGTGTGTGTGCGCAATTATTGTTCTAACGGCACTCGGGCAATTTAGTGCCGCCTTTTTGGGTGGGCAGTGCGATGACCGCAGCCGATGTTGCTGCTGCTGCTGCTGTTGCTGATACTTGTGGCCGGCATTGTCTGCTGCCTGCAACTCCAATTTGACTGTGTCTGCGTGCGCCCGCGGCTCTAGCCTGATGTTGGCCACGATTTTGGCTGCGTCTGGCGACGGCGACGGCCGCACAAAATCATCAACATAAATTTTCTTTTAGTGCGTCGCTATGAGCTTGCGTGCCCCCAGAAGGGGCGAGGGGGGGGAGCAGGAGAGGGGCCAGTTCTATGTGCGACGTCCTCGCGTTGTTTTGGGTGTTGAAACTCATAAAGCCAAGCGCCGTTTTTGGCCATAAAATTGACAGCTTATGGGCTAGGAAAATTGAAAAACGGCTGTGTTCTCCACATGCTTATCTGATGCCAGATTATCGATAAACTAGAAATAGTTATGATCGATTAAATCGCCCGATTGGCTAATGAGACCAAAGCCAAGCAGAAAACTCGTTGCGCAATTGAGGCCAACTGAAGAGCGGGCCATATAAATGATATAAGCGGAAGCGTAATAAAAGTTGGCTAGAAAGAATATAAAAAAGCACATAAAACAGTATTTTAATTAAATGAGATAGAATATTGATAAATTGATTACGATAAGGTTAACCAATTAAATGAGATTTGGGTTTTTTTTACCATCAAATTTTTAAAAATATATATAAATGATCGAATAATTTTCTTGTGCGCTTTCTCAATTTTCCATTGTTTTATTTCTGTCACAATTTATGTAAGCTCATTTAATCTATACGCCGAAGTTCTAAGCGTTATCTTTTTTAATTGTAAAATTATGCAGTATTTTTTTGTATTTCGTTGTAGCCCACAAAAGCCACAAAGAAATGTTAGTAGGCCAGGCTTATGAATATCTGCTGGATTGTTGCCCATTTCTTGGGCCTTGGCTGGCTTTGGCTAATTTGTTGAGCGCTCAACAACAAAATTTTAATGAATTCTTTAAATATATTAATATGCAAACGGCAGCAGCGGCAACAAAAACAACAACAACAACAACTTGGCTGGCAGTCAAAGCGGCGTTAAATGTTCTGCAGTTCTGAAAGTACCGTTGGTTGTGCGTTATGGTTTGTTGACTGCCGGCGACAACTTCCGACGCACCGACAACAACAACGCAGAAAAAAGGCCAACAACAGCAGCAGCAGCAGCGGCGGCAACAACAACAACAACCACAAAGTGCCACTGGACGCCTCGTTGCGGGTGGCTTGGGCCGCTGTGCTGCCACTGTGGCAGGGGCGGAGGGCGCCGGGGGACAGGGGGGTGGGGCTGATTTGGAAATTGGTTGTAACTGCTGTTCATCTGCACGTTGTGGTTCTGCCGGGTGCGCAAAGTGTATTTAATTCAGCTGTTAATTAAATTTTCTACACTTTGGCCAACTCTTTGGCAGCGCTCGGGTGGGGGGCACACCATCATAATAATGGCCAATAACAAGGGCGACAAACACCTGCTAATGACCCCAAATTGGCGACTGCAGTGAAAAGTCATCAAGCAGCCAAATGAGTCAATAACAACTGAATAAAACTGGCCGAAAAAAAAAGTTAACAAAAGCCAAGTAAAACACCTGCTGTTTGCATAATTCCACAAAAAGCATTGCCGGTCCCCACTTGTCCCCCTCAGAGGCAATTGTGTGCCCTGCTTTGTCTTGTTATTCGCATTTTCATTAATTGGAATTTCTTTGGTTTTGACTCCTGGGGGGCAGCTAGGCCAACAACAACAACAACAACAACAAGAGGAGCAACAACCGCAGGCAGCCTGAACACCGGTAGCCCCCCAGATTGTGGGTTGGGTTTTGGTTTTGTCGTTTGTCGCGCCTGAATGCGGCTCGATAAAGCGCACAATAGACAAATGTTTTAATAAAGTTATGAAAGTAACAATTGAGCGCATAAAGAGGGGTGGGGATGGGTTGGCGATAGAAGGGGCGGGTTGGAGCACCGTAAAAATTATTATGAAATAAGTGTCGTTAACGTAACTTAAAGGCTTAAAGAACTGCAAATGCTTGTGAGCTATAAAATTAAAGAAAAAAATGGTTAAATATATAGAAATTATGAGTTGGGATAATTTTTACTTTTACTTACTTAAAACTTTCGAGGTTGATAATTATCAAATATATAATAATAAACTTCCAAAAGCTGTAAAATTATTATTTTAAAATAATTAATAAAAATAAGTTCCATAGAACTGGCTAAAAGTGGCATATAAAAATTGGAAAACAGTTACTAAGCATCAATAAGCTACCATAGCTCTATAATAAACCCCAATATAACCCAAAAGTTTTATATTTAGTGAAGTGACAGTTTTTACATTAGGAAGAATTCCCCTTGCCTCTTTCACATATACCATATTAAATCCATATTATATATTTATATTATATTTGTATTTATATTATTTCCGACAACAGCTAAGTGCAACCTTTCCAATTCCAATTATGTTAAAACATTTATCAAATATCGCGTTAAGTGTTACAATTAACGCTTATTTGCAGAGAAATTATCTCATTGCGGTTGATTGCATTGCATTTCGTTTTGTTTGTGGAAGTAAAAGTAAAAATTTGAGTCAATTTGTGGCAACACTTGAAGCTGTTTATTTATTTGTTTGCTTATTTATCAAAGGCGCCATGGCAACCACCCACAAAACTGGCCACAAGCAGCCGTCAAAGCGGCCAACCGCCCAAGCGCCCAACCGCCCAGCCGAGCGGCCAGCGAGCGACTGTTAACAGCTGTTTGGCCGTATAACAGACGTATAACAGCTGTGCTTATAACAGCGCGAGAGCCAAAAAAGTAAACAACGAAACACAAACCGGCTGTTGTTGTTGCTGCTGTTGCAGTTTTTACTTCCGTTAAAGAGCGCCCGAGAGAGAGAGAGAGAGCGAGCGAGAGAGAGCGCGCTTGTTCTAAGAGAGCAGCCAGCTAATTACTGTTGCTTTGCTGCAATTTCTACTACTTTTGTGAGTGCAGCTACTACTACTATTGGCACTACACATTTTCGGCAAGCGGAAGCACCACCGAGCACCACCAAAGAGCGGCGAAACGAGACAACGAGTTGAAAACGACTCGGTCGACTTTGGCTTCGGGCCGACGACAATGCGAAAAAAAACCAGTTGGCTGCTTTGGCTTTTCGCGTTGGCGTTGGCAGCAGCGGCAGCGGCAGCGGCGGCGGCAGCGGCGGCAGCAGAGCCAACTCTTGGCCAGCTTGGTTTCAGTTGAGCTTTGCCAGCCGAAACGACAACAACGACGACGACGCTGCGTTGGGTGCAACTCGAGTTTAGCTCTCAGACTCATTGACGAGTTCGCGTCGCGTATTCAACAAAACAAACAAACCAAACAAACAACAACAGCAACAACAAATTCAAGACAAACACAAACATAAATAGCAAACGGTAAATTTAGTTGCAACCAAATACAAAACGAAAATAAAAACTTGCTAATTAAGCAGCAAAAGAGCAACCCCACCCCCCCGCACTGAAGAAACCAGTTTTAGCAATTAAAAGAGAAAAAAAAGAATATATTTTTGAGGCAGCCTATATATATATATATATAGATATATAGATATATATACGCGTCTGTATATGTGTATATAGTCGCATATAAATTGCATTAAACTTAAACAAAAGGGCAGCTCGTGCTTGACAAAAACAAAACTGCAAGTGTATAAGTGTTTGAGTGTGTGTGATGCGTGTGTGTGTGTGTATGTGTGTGTGTGCTTGTGTGCGCTGGCTGCCTTCTAAACAGCCTTGAAAGCTGCCTCGCATCAGCCTCTGCTGCACTGTCAACCGAGTAGCAGCAACAACAAAGCGTTCCACAAGTCACAACAAAAGCAGCGGCAGCGGCAATTGGAGGCAGAGCCAAAGCTGGAGACGCTAGGAAGACGCGCAGCTGACTTTATGACGTCGCCAGCTTGGCGTGTTAGCCTGGCCAAGAGCAGAGGCAACAGCACCAGCAGCAGCAGCTACCTGGCTAGACATGAAACCTGGTGTTGTGTCTATCTGTTGCTGCCTGCTTGCAACTGCAGCTTCAGCACACACACACACACACACACACACACATGCCTTGTGCTGCTTGAAAAAAGGGGAAACTAAATAAAAGAAAAATACAAAAAGAAAAAAATAACAAAATGCACGCGAAATTCGCTTTTGTTTTTTATGAGTTTTTCATAAATTCTGCAACAGTTGCCTCTAGAACTGCAAATAACAAATAAAAGCGAAGAAAATAGCTAAAAGGCGCGCAAAATTTCTACAAGCGCATGTATGTCTGTATGTGTGTGTGTGTGTGTGTGTGGAAAAACCGGTTGCAGTTAAGTTTTTTTTTAGCGCTTGGCTGTGGCGAAAATAAATAAAAGCGATTAACTTGAGACAGTTTTAGTAGCCAGCCCCCGAAAATGCAGCCACTGGCCGGCAGCTTTTTATGGCCATTTTTTTGGCTGGCTTTTTGCATATTCGCCACATAAATCTGCAGCGCATAAAGTCCTAGCTATATAGTCCTATATATGCATAGTCCAACTGATTATTTGCTCAACTTTACGCAGTCGTTTCAGTTATATATTTTTTTGGCTCGTTTGTTTTGCACGCCACTTCTTTTGTTTGCCTGCTATTCATTTGCCTTTTGCTTTTTTGCATTTCTTTTTTCGTAGCAGCAGCATAATATTCACACAAGAACTGGAGGTCAAAAGAAAATAAAATACGCTCACAAGAATTTCATAATTTACTTTTTGGCCGCTCTCCTTCAGCATTTTTGTTGTGCTTTGTGTTTTACTATTGTGTTTTCTTTGTGTGCGTGTAGTTTGTGCGAATAAAATTAAATTCATTTCGAAAAATTAGTAAGATAATATTTATATATATTTTGTATTTAAATTTATTGTGTCATTTGATTTGTGGCTTTGTTTCTAACGCCGTTTTGCATTATATTGATTGTTATTTATGGCCAAAAGGCATTCGGGCTGAAGGGAGCCGCAACAACAGCCCCCCCCAAAAAAAAAAAAAAATAAATAAAAACGAAAACCGAAAGCGAAAATCACAAACCAAATCCAAATCAAATTCGAAATCAAAACAAACCCAGCAACGAGACATTGGACAGGTGTCGTATTGAGCAATCGGATTTTCATTAATCACAGGTGAGTTGTTAATGTGCGACATTTCGATTTTGGGGCAACTACTCAAAGGAGTGGGCGTGGGGGAGGAGAAGGGGCGTGGTGTGTGTGCTGCTTACAATTCGATCCACTTTTACATAATGCAACGAATAGGGGGCGGTCTTGGGGGCGTCTCAAGTCAGCAGAGCTTAGCTGACAAATACGAATTTTGCCAATTTGCACTGTTTGTTCTGCTCGACTCTAATTGCATTTGGGCCAACTTCGATTCGATTTGTGTTAAATGAAAGCATCAGGCAAATGTCTTTGCTAATGAGCTCAAGGTATTGTTTGAAAATATTTTGAAAATTCGATTTTTAATCAAAAATGGTTATCGGGACAGTATTTGAAAATGAATAATGAAGAAGAATTGTATGACAATTTAATGATGTAAGCACATTTAAAAATTTAATACTTGAGGCACTTGGAAAATTTCATATTTACGTGCAGATGTAATCTACAGTCAAAACCATCAATAAAAATGCTTTATTTAAAATTATAAAATTATCCAATAAACATTTTTGTGAGAGAGTCAAATGACATTATAAAATAATTATTTCTGTATTTAATTTCTGTTCGTTTTCAGATGCCTTGAATGCGCTTCAAGCCCATTGCATACCACATTAATTACTCAAATTGCAAATTGCACTCATTACGGCAATTGTTTTGCCCTTTGGGCCTGTCAAAAATAAAACAATTTTAAAGCCAATACACACACGTACACATTCACGCACAAACCTTAATCGAATTTAATTGCTTAACAGCTGAATCTTTGAGTAAATCAAAGCGTTCAATTAAATCAAGCATACGACACGTGCTGCGGTAGACAGACAAAAGCTAATTGCTGCATAAGTCCCACGCATTTTCGCGGTAGCAGAAACTAACTAACGGTACGTGCACGGAATTATTAAAACGTTGCCCAAAATTGCGCGAAAAGCAAATCAATTAAAATATCTCTCGACTCTGCCATCATCCAGCCCTATTCAACCATCCATGTTATCTGCATATCAGTAGTTATTGTTTATGTTTATGTTTATGGCCAACTACAGGCTTCCCCGCCCCTTTGAAAATCTGCATAACAATAGCCCCAAAGCTGCTTAAACGCAGCCATTTCGAAGGCAACAACATTTTAATTAAAAATCTTTTGCTATGCTGCGTTTTGTGGGGCTCTGATTTGGGTTTGAATATTTGCACGTGTGCGCCAAGCCAAGCCCCCTCTCCACCCACCTCGACTCCTGGCTGCCACGCCCACACACTCGAATGGGCAGCGCAGACAGCCGTCGGCAATAAATGTTAACAAGCATTCAAAATTTGCATAAAATGTGCGCGTCTCATTTTTGGGGTTTGAAATTCAAAACACAAAACGACTCAATTTTGCATTTCAAATTTTTTTTATTTTTATTTATTCTTTGTTTTGTTTTGGTACGCAATGAAATTGTTGTGCTAGTGTGTTTGGCTGAGTTATTAAATGAGCAGCAAATTAATCACAAAATGTGCATATTTTTATGCAAAATTTACTTTGCAAACTGTCGATTGAAATGGAAATGCGTGCGAAAATATTTTCCTAAAATTATGTAAATTTATTGCTAATTTATGATAATTGAAAATTTGCCAAAATTACATTCCGATTCATAAAATGATAATGTATCGATGCTCGCGCTATTGCCCGGCCGTGCGTTAAAATAGTTCAGATATTTTATTGTTTATTGCAGAGATTTGGCAAATTAAGCAAATTCTGCAGTTCCCACGAAATGTTTTTGGGCCATGGGAAAATGTGCATATATTACAAAATTATGAGATGTGCACATGTGCTGTTGACAATAAATAAATTGTTTAAATCTAATCTTACATTAGTATTTATTATTTTGTGTTTAAGATATCATCAAATGAAATAAATGAGCATATGAAAGAGATGTGTTTTTGCTGCGATATCAAGATTGAAAAGCCACTTTGGATTCGAACAGCAATTAGTTGCTTGGAATCTCTTGTGAATTATTTCCTATTAATATTCAAACACTTCTCTCTATTAACTATCCCAGCTGCTCCTTTGTGTGCCTAATTGAAACGGCCCCCCTTGTAGTCGTACAGAAATTTGAGTTTAATTGCACGAAAGCTTATTTAACAATTGGGCGTCATACAGAAAATTTTCCAATTGAATGCCGCTCAATTGAATTAAAAGTGCGCCAATAAAGGCGTGTGTGGGCGTGGCATTACATTGAATTTCAGCATAAGCTGGAGTGTTTTTTTCATACATCTTTTTTTTCCTGTTAATTAATTTTGCATTAAATTTAATACAATTTCAATGGATATAAATCAACAAACATTTGCATTCCACTCTTGTTTTTATAAGTTTATTTTGCGCTTTGTGTTCCGTTTACTTTTTCAATTGCAGCTCCAAAGTGGCCATAAATCATATGAGTTATTGTTGGGTTAATTAAAAACGCAGCAACAATCGTTGGGGGCTGCTGCTGAAAATTGCGTATATTACAAATTGAAGTTTTGTGTGTGCCGAGTGTTAAATTGAAGTTAATTTTTAATTATGGCCACAGAACGTGCACGTTAAATTGCCTTTTAAAATTCAATTTACATTTCGGTTTCGCTCTTGGCCCAGGTCCATCATTAATTTATGCGCCGAGGTGCGAGCAAGAATTTGTAAGAGAACTTAGGCCAAGAATGTGAGTGGCATAGAAATAGAGTACTTTAGAGATGAGTTTAATGTCAGGGTCTGTCTAGGGACGAGAATGAACAATATTTAAATATTAATTACAATTGTTTTGCTGCAGTCTTTTATTTGCTTGGCTTATTATACATAACTGTAAGTTCGCAAAGAGCTTGGAAAGCACATTAAAGTTTCATTTTATATTTAAGTAGCTATATATTTAAGTTAAGCAAAAAGCTCTGAGTGCTAAAATGTTGAAATGTTTAAGCTCTTGTGCATCAATTTTGATTCATTAAATTTGACTTGGATTTATTTAGCTTTTTTACTAGTCAATTTAACTGTTTAAATTTGGTTTTGGCTTTATTGTTGGAGCAACCCTCGTTTGTAATCTTTGTGCGCAGTTTGATTGGCCCCAAAACGCGCAGCAAGAACTTATGGTTTATAGTCTTGCGTCTGGTTATGGCCCGGCCCTAACAATTACGCGCATGTGCGTAAGACTTTGTTAACTTGGGCACTTGGCTCTTAGGGGCTTGGAGCTTGAAGCTGGGGCTCTCAACAGGAAGCTGCGTCGCTTGGCATTTAAAAACGTATTAATTTTGACGCGCCAGTTTTCGAGGCGTTGTTGTTGCTGTTGTTGTTGCGTGTGTTTTGTTGCCTGATGATGGTATCTATCGCTGTGCCCCGTCTTACAGTCGAGAGTGATATAAACGCGAATAAGTTACGTCAATTTTGTTGGCTGTTTGGGATACACTTTGTTGCTCGCAAAGGTCTACAACCTTGGCCCGCCGTCCCAACCGCGGCGAGCGCCGAGTGACTGTCAGTATCAAGTGGCTGAGCTGCTGCTTTGCTTTGATTATTGCCATTAATTAAGTCGATGCTGTAAACCGATTTGCCCCGACCAGATGACAAATGATGTGAAAGAAGCTAGAATTCCTGCACTAAGCCGCGAGATGCGTGTAAATATTAGCATAAATATTACACAAGCCACAACGATTTGCTAATGAGCAGGAGCGATTGGCAGGCAGGGGCGGTGGGAGGGGGGCTATTCGGATATGACAAGTAGCCGGCGGGACCCGGAGCCAAGCCAATGGAGCCAATGACCCAAACGCAACTGTTAAATAAACGAGCAATTATTAATGCGAACTCAGCGCGAGCTGCGTCTTTGTTTGCCCTGTTGCTCTGTTGTCTGACTTATAAAACATTTCATTACACGATACAATTGAGTGAACGCCTTGAACTTCCGCTTAAAGAAGTTCAAACACACACACACACAGAGCCCCAAGTAGAATGACAGTCAAGAAACGAAGACGAAGTCATTTTTGTGCTGAGTTGTGGCTACGTGTGTGTCTTGGTGTGTGCCTGTGTGTGCCTGTGTGTGTGTGTAAAGTTGAAGGCATGTTTCACACTTCAGAGCCTATCGGCGGCCGTAAAAAGCCAAACAAATTGTAAAGTCATAGGCAAGACGAAGCGCAGAAAACGCGGCGAGCCAAGTCCAAGTCCAAGTCTAGAGACTTGGCCCTGCTTCTTCTTGCTCAAGTGGCTGACTGCAGCCAAAGTTAAACTTAAGCAGTACAAAAAGGCTTTTAATTTTAATTTGCATATGGCAGAACGCGCTCGAGCTGCCGCAACGGCCGGCAACAGCAACACCAGCAGATACAGATACAAAAGTATTAAGTAAGTATCTGCTAGATACATGCATCGCAGCAAGTACTTAGAGAGCGCGCCGGCCCTTGCAATTTCAAGTGCCAACTTGTGGAAAAATAGCAACAGGGCAGCAGCAACAACAACGTTCGACTTGCCCATGGCCCATGGCCTGGCAAAAATGCAAGTTAAATTTAATTTATTTCTGCTGCGATTGCTGCGCTTGTCTACCCCACTATGTGTGTGTGTGTGTGTGTGTGTGTGTGTGAAAAATGGTTAAAGGAGTTGGCCAAGTCCAAGTCCAAGTCTCACTCTCTTCTTAAGTGGGGTTCAACTCTAATGACCGCGTGTGAAAATGAAAATGGAAATGCCACAAAGTCGACGTCGTCGTTGGCGTTGGCGTCGGCGGCAGCGTCGGCGGCAACGTTGCGCTCTGCTGAGCGCGACTTGGACCTCAACTTCAACTTGAGGCACAGCTCCAAGTTAAGCTACAGACACGACTGGGGCCACGGCTCGGGTGGGGGCGCAACGCACTTGCAGCCTGGTTTGGGGGCATGGAACATGTGAACTTGTGAAAAATCGAAATTCCAATTCGAGCTTGAAGCTGCTGCGTCTGAGAACCTGAGCACCAGGCAGCGAAATGATTTACGCTTAAATAACATGTTGCATGTGGCAAACAAGCAAACGAGCAATGTGTCTTTGTTGCAGCTCCCATCCGCTCATCATATTTGCCTGCCCCCATGCTAATGAATTTTAGGGCTCGCATGACTGTGAGAGCTAGTTGAAGATAGAATATAGTACATATATATGTGTGTATAATATGTGGTATAT
The DNA here is from genome assembly GCA_035047465.1 of Drosophila sordidula. NCBI lineage: Eukaryota > Metazoa > Arthropoda > Insecta > Diptera > Drosophilidae > Drosophila > Drosophila sordidula. The sequence continues at coordinate 2,732,125 of JAWNPQ010000131.1, forward strand.
ATCCAAGGTACTGGGAAATTGGTAAATGGCAAAACGGAATCACGAATTCAGGTCAGCATAGAACGTTGCCAACTTCTGTACAAATTATATTCAATTATGGAGCTGCTTTATCAAGATTTCAGCAGCTCAATTACGTGTGGGCCTGACAAGCTGCAGCTAACTGTGCGGGAGGGGGGTGGGGGGCGGCGGTGAGGGGGATTCTAACAAATTGAAAGCAGTCACCTCGTCATGAAAGCTGCTGTTCCAGAGATCAGACATAATTTTCATAATTACATAATCATCGATGTATAGCAAAGTAAACAAAGACATGGAAAAAACCAAGCAGAGCCAAGCAATTGATGACAATAATGATGAAAAGAAAATGAATTAAGAAATAAAAACGAGAAACAAGCAATGAAAGGAGAAGAAACTACGTATTGTCGACAATTTAATACCCTTGCCAAGAAACATAAAACGATCTTTCATATGAAAAAATTTCCGACTTCTTGTGCACAATTTAAAAAAAAAACAATTTAAATATTATTTGGAATGTATATAAAAAGTTCTATGGAATTTCTTAAGTTATTTAATGCATTACATAATTCATAAAAATTTTTTAGCACCCCCAGCTAGGGTATAAAAATGACTAGAGCACGTTTCCTTAGACAACATTCGAAAAACTGCCTTAAAATCGTTTTCGTTTTTGTTATTATTGAAATTTCAACAAAAACAAAAATTTTACATAATTTTTTTTTAGTTGTGCTGAAAGCTTTTGCCCCATTTGAATGCGAACTCAAACTCATCTATTTTTACGGCTGCCATGTTGAGTTTTTCCAGACAAAATCGAAAAAACCAAATAAAAGAAAACAACTCAATTTAATTTCTTAGCTAACTGCAAAGGTTGCAGCGGCAGCAAGAGGAGAAAAATCTATTGAAATTATTTCGTAATATTTGCAATTTGTTAAAAACGTGGCCCGGAAAATGCATTGGAAATTGCTTTGGTTGCTATGTAAATATTGTAATTGCTTAAAGGCTTTGCTGGTGCATTTTTTTTTGCTGTTGTTGTTGCTGCTGTTGCTATTTGCAATTGTTTTATTTGCTGCTCATCGCAATTTAAGTGCTTGGCCGCAGCCCACGCGTCGTATGCGCAATTTATGCAAACAAATGCAGAAAAAGTGCATGCTATTTACACTATGCTACAAGCAACAAAAAATATGAAATGGCAACATGTTGACCGGTCAGTCGACTGCCCACGTCAAAAGATAAACATATTTTCATTTGCCAACGCGCACAGCCTGCAGAAGACAACAACAACAACATTTATAGGTAGGTGAAACAACAACAACAACAACAACGTAAGGCTGTCAACCTGCTGCAAAAATGCATTTCAAAACTAAAGTAAATAATTTAATTAGCTGTTGGCGCTGCAGCCAAAAAATTTTAACTCATTTATTTACTCGTTTAGCCTTTGCGCTCTCATAGGTTATTCTCGCTATATCATTGCGTTTGCCATGAGTGCAGAATATTGCGAATATGTATAATATTATAACATTTAATGGATATATACTGTATTGCGAAAATTGCGTAAATATATTTGATTTATTTGCAATCTGAATTTTTCCGAATGCCTCTCTAATCTAATTTGAATTCTCCAGTTAGTTTGGAGAGGGTATTTAAGTCTCGTTTCGAACACAATTTCCTGGTTATGGTTATGCTTTTTGCTGCACACAATATTTTTTTGGGGTGCGACCGGTTGTGTTGTGTTTATTTATTTGTTGCACCGGACACAGGCAGCAATTTGGGGCACGCGCCTACGGCAGCTAACACACACACACACACGCACACACACATGGCCAGGGGGGGTTGTGCGGGGCCTACACGCCACGCCGGAGATGTGGTGTGAAAAATGGGCAATTGCAGCAATTCGGGCAAAGTGACAAATACCTCGATACACAATGTGACAGGTAAACTCTTTGTTGCGGTTACGAAATCGACGCAGCCCAAAAACCGATAGACTGACAGACGGACTGCAAGATAGACCGATAGACAGACAGTTAGACATATAGATAGACTGCTGGAGAGCTGCAGACATATTGCGCTCAAAAATTTTTTGGCACATGCCGTTGGCAACCGCAGCGGAAAAATGGCAAAAAGCGAGCGCAGCCAAATGGCAAATGATTTGTCAGCAATTGTTGATGGGGTGACAATGGCAGTGACTGGCTGCCAGGGAGGGGGGCAGGGGGTTGGGGGTGCTGTCGAAGGGGTGTGTGTGTAAAAGGCAGGTAGTTGAAGCCAATTGCAGTTCAGACCATGCTTTGCATATCGATTTGGTTGCATTGTTGTTGCAACGGCAATGGCAACACCTTGTCAGCCCGTCAGAAGGGGCCGGGGGGCTGAAGGTGTCAAATGCCATAAGGAAAGCTAATCAAGGCACTCCATTGAAATTCTGCTAATGGCAGATTGTCTATGGGAATGATGTGTTTTTGGTCATAAGGTTAAAGCAGTTCAGGCAACTAGGTTTATTAATGGAAATGCTTTAACAAATTGTGATCTCATATTTAAGAACTGCCATAAGTGTAATGAAAAAACTGTTGAACTTTGAGCTGCTCTATATATTGCCCCTTCTTATATATTTGATTTTATTACGGAATAGTTAAGCTACCTCGCCTCACCTAACATAATTAGGTAATTTTGATTGATTTTTATTTATAATTGATTGCAGCATTGAGATTGGTGGCATTGGAAATCAGAAACTAATTTAATTAGGGTTTTTTGAATGTTGAATTCTAACAGATATAACTATGACTTATTTTATATGTCTTATTATTAATACAGTATTTAATTAAACCCATACTAAAACAATAATATCTAATATCTTAACCCTTATTTACTTTGTTCAGTTGAACTAATGGGCTGATTGCTTAAAGGCATATGTTATTCCCAACTAGCAATTTTTTATAGCTTGTGGTTCGCCATATTTTTCAAAATTTAAATTTGACACAGTTTGTGGCTCAGCTGCTCATAAATCGGTTTATTATGGGCGCTGTTGCGGCCCTGAAGCGGCCCTGTTTCACAGTCAGCACCCCGCTATTTCCCTCTCTCTCTCGCTCTGCCCTCACTCTTACTACGGCTGCAGCTTAACTCGCACACGCACTGATTTTCTGTGGCGATATGAAATATAAACGCCGCTTTTATATACTGTATCTTTAATTGATTTTCGTCAGTCGTCTGATTGAATTGGACTTAAATGCGACAGGCGACGCCAGCTGGCTGCCAGTTAACTGATCTCTGACTGTGCCTGTCCCTCTCTGACTCACTTCTCCCTACTCTCTCTCCTTCTCTGTCGCCGTCTCTATCTGTCTTAATCTCTCTTCGCTTGCTGCTAGTTTTGCTGTACAACTTATCTAACATCGTCAGATCGTGATTGTTCGACAAATGACATTTGACATGTTATGCGGATTTTTATTTTTGGGCCCACAATGAACCTAATTGTATGATAGAAAATTTGGTGGTAGTTGTTGCTGCAGCGCCTAATTCGCTGGGGCATTGTGGGGCCTACGAGTTGGGGTTTCCATATGTGCGCAGCTGGAAAACTTTGCTTATCTGTTAAAAAGCAAAAAATAAAATGGTCATAAATTGTTGGCTGCTGGCTGCAATTGTTTAATTGTTGGCTTAGAGTTTGAAAGCATTTTTATTTTCATTTTCATTTTTGTTTTTGTGTTTTTTTTTTTTTTTTTTTGGTGGCTGATAATCGGTTTAAAAGTGACTCAACTTTTGGCTGCATTTGCATTGTTGCCGCTGAAAATTATTGTCAATTGTGTGGCGCATAAGCCGTATTAATTTTTAACTGTTAGTTTGTTTGCTGCTGAGTTTTAATTGTGCAATTGTCTCGCTTTAGCACTGTTTTTTGTTTTGGCCCGAAGTTCAAGTTGGCTTATGCAAGCGGCACCCGTTGCAGTCAACACTTGGCCAGCGACCTTAGCCGCGCTGGGCTTTGGGGTTTCCACTTTTTGTGGGCCAACCTATGACATCTGGCCAGAGACAAAAGACTGCTTTGTTGTTTCTGCGCGTTATCGATTTGCCATTATATATTTATGATAGAGAGCGAAAGAGATGGCCAGGGGGCAGGGGCAGCGGCAGGGGCAGGGGCGGGGGTGAGCCACTGCCCCCAACGTGCCGCTGACACAATGCCCCCGGCAAACGGGTGATGTCAGTCGTCAGTCAGCGATCGTGATCGATGCGGCCACCAAAAAAAAAAAAAAAAAAAAAATGGAAAATAACAAATAAAACGCCGCCACTCAAAAGCAACGGCAGCTTATTGTTTCAGTTTTGGGCCGCTTCTTGGAATGCGATCACGTCTTGGCTTTGCCTTTGTGGCCGCCGGCTAGAAATTGGCCAAATCGGCCGCAACTGATTTGCACAACTGTCAACGACTGCAGCTGCATATTGTTTATACATATTTTGGGCCAAGTTTGTCGTGGCCCTTTTTTCCAACGGTCAATTGATTTGCCTGGCAGCCTGGCCTGCCATCGAGTTCGTGGCCGGGTCGTGCCCATTTTCGAGAAGGTTCGTCAATTGCTGGCAGCTCCTTAAGCAATTTGCCTGTTGATTAAATTGTAAGCTGGGTGTTCCTCAAACCCAACTCATAGCCAACCTTTGCTGTCCACGTTTCGGTATTTCCTGTGTAACCAAAGTCATTAACATTTTGCCAGCTGTTTCTATTTAGTAGTAAAAACTTTTAATTTAATTACAAACACACACACACACACACACCCGACTTGGCTAAAAGTGAACACATTTGCCTCGCTTCGACACCGCTCAAGTTTTAACTTCTTTTCTGGATTGTATTTTAATTGAATTGCCAATGTGCCGTGCCGTTTTGTAAGTTGAGCGTCTCTAAGCGCAAAAGTCGAAAATCCAATCTGCGCCAAATCCATTGCCATGGCTAAAACCATTTGCAATGACGTCTAAACTTTGCAGCCACCAGCCCCTGCTCCCTATCCAACCAACTGGCCGCAGCGCTTGCCAAAGTCCAAATGAAGATAAACACACAACAGTCACACATGAACGGCGCTCTGATGGTTCGTCTCTGTCGGGCTGACAGCCAGTTAGTCAGCCAGCCAGCCAGCCAGCCAACCCGGCTGGCTGGACCAAAGAAAAGTTCTGACAAACTTGGCTAACCGCCGTCGCAGCGACTGCTCAAGCTGTTATACGCGGCGTATGCGCAATGCACGAAATAAATGTCAACTTAGATGACATTGGCTTTGGCACCAAGCGGGACGTGGGGGGCGTGGCATGTCATGGGGCGGTGCAGTCATCTCTTGTAGCGCTGAGCCCGCATTTAATAAAAATGAATTAAATTAAAATACGCAACTGCTGACAAAATGTCAAGTGTAGCAATAAAACGCAAGAACTGAAAAGGGACGCACAGGCGAGCAGGGATGGGGCATGTGGCAGGGGCAACGTTTGCCGAACCAAAGCTGGCAAGCGTTCTTAATGAATTACACAAAATGCGGGACGGGTCGCCAGGCGGTGCCGGGCCTCGGCCTGACTCTGGGCCCGGCTCTGGGCACGGGCAGCGCTTACTCGTTATGGTTTTCGTTCTCGTTCTCGTTCTGGTTCTGGTTCTTTGGCTTTCCGACAGCAACAAAAAAAATTTGCAAAATTAATTTAACAAATTTTTAATTGCTCATGTCGTTTGCGCGTCCGATCAACGTGTTTGGCCTGCGGTGCACTGGCAGAAAATATATGCACTGTGAAGTAAAAGCAATAAGAAAAAAATTGTATGAAAATATTTTTTTATAAATATTTTAAATTGAAATTGTTTAATTGTATTTTTCGGTATTTTTATATCTATTTTTATGAGTTTCGTTAACGGCCGCTATATTTCTCTCAGTGCACAACCACAATATCGACTTGAACCACCTGACGTGGGCCTGGCGGCTGTTTGCTTTTGGCTGCTTCGTTTATTTTTTTGCGTGTCTTCATCAGCAGCTGCGTTTTGCGAGGCGGCACGGCGGTTGGCCACAAAACAAGTTGAAGTTTAAGGTCATGAGTGTGTGCATGCACACACACACACACACACACACACACACACGCATAGTCAGTCAACTGTCAACATTAAATATGTATGCGGCAACATTTTTATGGCGCCTCAAGTTCAAGTGCAAGCTGTTAATGTCAGCTCTAGTGGAAATTCGCTTTGGGGTTTTTCACATTTCACTAGCATTAAGAAGCAGCAGCGGGCAGGAAGAAAAGCTGCACCATCTGTCCGTTTTGCTAGCTGCCAAATCAGCTTAAGCTAGCCCCCTCCCCCCACAACGGGGAGACCTACCTAAGCTGCCAAGCCTTCCAACCAACTGGCAACAGCTGCCCCGAAAAATTGTACTTTGCTGACAGCGCACAGACTGGGCAAAGGATTTTTACCTTAGACCCACGTGTCGTATGTGTAATGTGTGTTCAATTGAATGGACAGGCAAAGGGCTGCAAAATTGCTCAACGAGTCTGCGAGCAAAAAGTATGGCGCACATAGCACACTGGCAGTTGCCTAAGCAGAGCGTGTACGAATATGCTCTAGAGCTGGCAGCGTGCTCTGCGTGCCTGCGTGACACGAGTAAGCACGAGTTAGGGGCCTAATGAGAGCTTGGCAAATAAAAAAAACACACGACTTAGCACGACAAAACACGACTTAACACGATCAAAACAGAACTCCTGTATTAAGACTACTCGCCATGAGCTATGTGAATGCTAAAAAAAAAAGAAAACAAAATAAAATACGGCAAAGCTATCAATTAAAAAAAAAATATATACAATATATATACTGCAATATAAATATATAGATATTTTGAACACGAAAACAAGTTTTAACCTAACCAAACACGACAAATGCAATGGTTTTTTGATATATATATTTTTATGCTCCCATTTAATTATTTATATAAAGCTGGCTTAAAGCAAAATTAATAATAAAAAATGTATTTTGTGCTTAAAAGCGTATTTCTATATGTATACAGTTTAGAGAGTCCAATTGTCGCTTTTTCAAATATCGTTTACATTAAAGGTATTCCGTATATCTATCAAGCCAGTATTACATATTAATTTAATCTGAATTTCTCTCACGCTCTCCTCTCTAAGTGCAATACATGTAAGAATTTATATTATATTTTTGAGCAATCTCTGTGGCCACAAATGCAGCTCCTTGGCAATCTGAACGAAAGCCCAAAGCAATTTAAACAATTGCTGACATGCGGCCAACGGCTCGAACAGCCCTCGCAGCTGGAGCTTGACTGACATGTAAGTTTTAATAAAAAATGTATTGATAGCGCCAGCAGTGGCGAGCGTATTGTACTCTACTGCTTTATTATTTGTTGTTTACCTTTGAGTTGAGCCGGGTAATATCAGAGGGCAATAAAACACTCGCCCTGATGAAATTTCGTGCAGCTCTCGGTTTAAACGCATTTGTTACGCTTGTTTTGACTGTTTGTTTGTTTGCTTGTTTATTTGTGCGGCAGCTCCCCAGCGACTTAATTTGCAAATATTTTGACACTACTCAAATGCAGCAGCAGCAGCAGCATCAACAGCAGCAGCAGCAGCCAAAGTTGATGTTAAATTTACTCGCAATTTTTGCCTAACAAATTGCATTCGTCATTTGTCAGCTACATTGTTTGTCAAAGCGCTCCCCAGGGGCAGGTTGGGGCAGCTGCTTACTTTTCATAATTTGCCAGGCTACTCGACTAGCTGCCAGCTGGCAGTTCCCAGCTAACCAGCTAACCAGCTAACCAGCTTCCAGCCATCCGCTCCTGGTAGTCGAGTTTAGCTCTCATTTGCAATTTGTGTGGCGGCAGCTCAATGCAGGAAGTTGGCAATCGACAAACGATGCTCATCATGATACGAGGATGTGGCTCGGGTTGTGGATGTGGATGAGTTGTGGATGCTGCCGCTGCTGAGAAATGCAATTAATTACTTATGTAGATGGCTCCCAGTTGCGGGTCCTGTGCCCAGGCTGGCCATAATCAGTTCACTTAATGTGCATCTAGATGGGCTAATCAGCCATGCTAGCCATTTATAAAAGCCAGCAAAAACAAATTAAACGCCAAATGCAGTTTTGTATCTGTAGCTGTATCTATAACTTTATATGTATCTGTATCTGTATTTTTAACTGCATCTGTGCGCTGCACTCATTGTTGGCATTTAAAATGCAAATTCGCATTTGCAAAACCGATTAGCTCGTGTTGATGATGCTGATGATGATGATGATGACGATGACGATGACGAGCCGTGGTGCTGGTGGTGCTACAGTGGTGCACTCATCACCCTCGTCCACAGCAAAGGCAATAAAAATATTTCAGTCACATTTATGCAGCAGAACGCGAAAAAGCCAAACAAAACGCATGAGAACCAAGCTGAAAACTGAAAACTGAATTAAGTGACTGCCCGCCGGGAAGGGGACGGGGGAGGGGGAGGTTGTGGGTTGTGGGTTGTGCTAGGGCTTTGGCGGTGGCAACACTGACATCCGTTGTGGCACTAAGCACAGCTTCCGCAGGCGACAACGCAGGATGCCAGGCAGCCAGGCAGCCAGGCCGGCAGGCAGCTGTTGCCACGTTGCACAGGTTGCCCAGGGACTCCGACTGCGATGCTGAGATGCGACAATGGCAACGGAAATGTTAAATGCCGCCGTGAGTCGCCACCGTCGCATTCAATGGGCTCTGAGCCCTATAAGCGCCCCCCTGCCGCACCTGGCATCGGAACGCCCCCAAACGAGTCGATTCATTGATCGTTGATTGAATTTCGATTCGTTAGGTTTTGCAGGCCTGTTGGGTTTGTTTTCCATTTGCCTTTCATGCTGTGCGTTCCCTGCCACAAGCGTCCACAGCTGCTTGTTGTTGTTATTGTTGTCATTTTATATTTTCTGTTGTTTTTGTTTTTGTATTCGCCGCTCTGGACTCTGGGGCAGGAACAACGGCAACGACAATGTTTGGCGTTTTGCAGGAATAGACATGTTGCCATGTTTGCTTAGTGGCCCGCCGCTGGCCAGCTACTTAACTGCAGCTGTGTGTGCGTGTGTGTGTGTGTGTGTGTGTGTGCCTGGTATAAGTGACTTGCGACATAAAGTGCTTTTATTGATGCTCATTTGGTATTGCAATTTGTAGCATTTGTGACATTTATGCGTCTGCAATTTAAATGGCATTATGCAATTTGTTGAGTTTGGGGGGAAACTGTCAGCTTGGACATGTCCTGACCCTTGACTAGCTAAAATGCTTCTTAATTGGCTAATGGAAATTGAAGAAACTGCAGTGCCCGTAAAGAAGTTAAGCTAGGGGAGATTGCGGTACGGCCAGAGCTAACAGTAAGCCTGGCTATAACCACGAAGAAGCCATAGTTGCTGGGAAGACCTGAGAAATGCAGCCATGAAGTCTTAAAAATGTTACATGCATTAAGCACTGAGCAGACACAAGATATCGAAGATAGCAATATGCTTAAGTATTAAACAGTGGCTGCAGTTCTGCTTCAGGTGCGTTGGCCACGTAAGCTCGGGTGAAAACTCAGCTTAACTGTTGTTAAGCAGTTCTCAAAGTACAATGACACTTTTTTAAGTGTGAGCAAGAAAATAATAATAATAATAGAATTTTAAATTTTAAATATTGTCATTATTTAGCGTGATTTTTGTATTCTCAATCTAGTTCTAGTTTCCTTTAGCGGATCATAATTCAATTAAATTCAATTAAAGCCATTTAAGTAGGTGCCACAACTCGTCGCACCGTACTTAACATATAAATATTTGCATATATCAATAAAATCAAAAAATTTGCATACCAAATTCAGTTCAGTTCACTTTTCAACACTCGCCCGACCTACCGCAACTTGACTGAAATAAACAACAAAAATATTGAAAATTGATAGAGATAAATAAATAAAATAAAAAAAAAAAAAACGTCAAGCTAAACGCCACATGCCTTAAATATTTGAGTTTTTAAATTAACCGAAACATGTTTTGTGTGTTTCGTTTAGCGCACAGCTGAAAAATGTATCTCTATAGCCAGATCTATAAAGCCCCCCAAACACTACGAGTATGTGCCGGAAACTCGTTTGGGCAGTTGGGCAATTTAACGCGGTTCGGTACGGTTTGCGGTCTCAATCTCGAAAACCTAAGCTTAACGGTTGCAGTTCAGATTCATTAATTTATCACTGCGCCGCTGTTGGGTAATTTTTATATATTTTGTGTTAGCAATTAAGTGTGAAATACTATTTTTTTTTCTTTTCATTTTTTCATTTTTGGACATGGCTCGAATTGCTTATTACAATTTATTTTCGGGGCGGCCTTGTTAATAGTGCAACAATAACACAATAATAATAAGTACAACAACAAAAGGGGCAGCATGAATAAAAGAGCTAACACAGGGGTGCCAAAGTCTTAGGAAATCGCTCCTGCCTTTGCTGTGGAATAAGGTGAGCTGACGTTAATAAATATCTTTATGGGAGTTTGGTATTGATATATGAAAAGGCGTCTGCGGAAATGCCAGCTGGCAGGATAATAATTTTTTGTTGTATTTATTTATAGAAGGCTATTATATATAAAAAACCTGGGCACAATAATTATGCTTGAGCAAAGGCGTGTATTTTATTTAAGAAACAACTTTCAGTAGGTTCAAATACCAATTCCGGAGCGTTGTCTATAAATGGCACGGGTATTCCTTATTTATGTTATGCAAATTCCTAAAATGAGTTTAATAAATGATTTGCATGTTGGCATTTCTACTGCCATTTTATGCAATGAAAAGTTTTTCACTGGCTCCACTTAAATCGCTGCATATCTGATGCCCCCCATCTTTCCGTTAGTGCATAGATTTGTGCACTGATTTAATATGCACACACTCGTAAATCCCTTTCACGAAACTTTTGTGTTTTTATTTGTTTCAGTTTCAATCTTTGGATTTCTTTTTTTGTGTTTTCGGAGTGCGCATTACGTGCGCTCCTCTAAGCGTCGCGACGTCGGGGGGGGGGGGGGAGTGTTTGCCGTTTGTTTTTGCCACGCCACATGGCTAACAAATCAACTCCCTGCCGCCCCCAAACGCGCCACGAGAAATGTTTGTTTGTGTTTGTTGCTGTTTTAATATGCGTTTAGCGTTTTATCGTTGCATTCAACATGCCAATGCGTTGCCAACGCGCATCCCCCCCTCTCCCCCTTCCCCCTTCGCGCAACACTTCTGGCACGCCCCTGCGATCAGCATAGTGTTTTAAATTTCATGGCGCAAACTTTTGCAAATGCTTTTGCGGTTTGCTGCTGTTGTTGTTGTTAGCTGCATTTGTCACTAGTTTCAGTTGTTGTTGTTGTTTTTTTTTTTTTTATGTGTGTTGTTTCTCATTTCTTTCGTTGCGTTTTTGGTATTTTGTTGCGCCTTGTGGCATGTGCAGTTATTGCCATGTCCCATGTTCCATGTCCAATTGTCCAGTGTCCACAGCCCGTTCCGGCCCCCGCATCTGAATATTTGTGCAACGTGTTTGCGGCGCTGTTTGCACAGCTTTAACTGTCTGCGTGTGTGTGTGTGTGTGTGTGTTTCCGACTGTTTCCAATTTCAACTGTTTGCTTTAGCTAACACACACACACACACACACACGCACTGAGATTCACAAAAAAAACATATTCATATGCCCAGGCAGAAAAACGTTTTTCTTGCAAACAAAAGAAAAAAGTAAGAAAAAATTGATTTAAAATTTTTTTTATTATTATTAAATTTTTGTGCGCCCTTTTGTGGGATTTGCTTAGCGGCAGAAACGACACTTAAACAGCGCAATTTATTGGCCATATTTATAATAAAACATGCAGTTCACAGCCCACAGCGCGGCGACACAAAACCAAAGTCGTTTTCCTTACTGGTTGTGGCAAGTGGCATGTTGCCAGTGGCAAGTGCTGTTGTTGCTGCTGCCGCCGCTGTTACTCCTTACTGCTGCCTTTAACCACAAGTTTTTCTGTGTAGTTTTTTTTTTCACATTGCTTTTCTCGATCGCTGGCAGCTTTTGCCAGCTAAAAATAGCTTTTCCACACGCTTTCAGTGTGTTAAAAATAACATCATATTTTTCATAGTTGTTGCTGCCACTGCCGCTGCAAATTGAAGAAATATGTTGCAAGCGCTTAAGAGAGTGAGAAAATGGCGCCCAGCCGCCGTCGCTGCCAGCAAATAGTTAATAAAATGCTTGGGCTTTAAGTGACTGCTCCTCGCCGCAGCCCCCCGCCCAAAAGCCGAAACATAACACTAAATTTTGCCGCCGCTTTGGCCTGAACTTGTAATCAAAGTCAACGCTGCAAATGTACCTGTTAGCATGTCCAACGAGAAACCACAACAACTGTGACCACGTCTCGGCTGGTGCACCTGCTCGGGGATGGGGCCCACGGCGGGGCTAGCGGGGGGCCTGAATTCATTCCTGTCGCAGCTCTTAATGCCTGCGTGTCATGAATGGCAGCGCCGCGTTTCCACTTTAGGGCTGCCAAGCACACTCACACACTCGCAGATAGACATCACTTGCCTTTTTTTTTTGTTGCCTGATAAAATTATGACATATGAAACTTTGGCTGACATCAGGCAAAAGGCAAAGCCAAAGCCAGAGGCAGAGGCGAGAGCAGCTCACTCGAGCTGGTTAGCTCCGGCATGCAAAGTATTTTTACCACATTGCCTTTTGTGTTGGCTTTTTCGTTCTGGCCATAAACATGCACACAACATGGTGACGTAGCTGATAAAAGCCGACTCGTCTCAAATTTATTGGGCTGAATGTTGGAGCACTCTTCGTGCTAGGCGCGCACTTGATTAAAGTAACCAAAGTATCTGTATGTGAATAGCCGTGAATATCCGTGAATAGTTCTCACATGTGTGTGTGTCTGTGTGTGTGTGTTGCAACCTTCAGGCGGCACGTGCCCCGCCGCGGCGGTGCAGGGCGTGGTTCGCAGTAAATTCGACAATTTGCGCCAGCTGCTGAGGTCATTAGGCGACGTTACGCATACGCAGCGTTTGCCGCTGGCTCAGCACTGATAGATACATAGATAGATAAATAGACAGATAGATAGTTAGATAGGTGGGTCGACAGCTGGATAGTGGTACGTACAGCGCTTTTGCAGCTCCCCCTGAGGCCATACATTGACATATTTATGTACAACTCGAATCCTCCATGGAGCAAAATGCCATTTCGCATTTGCAGTTTTAATTAAAATGAAATTAAGTTGTGGTCGTCGTCTGCGGTTGCATTTTCGCTTTAAATGCAATGTCTGCACTTTTAATATAAATTTTAATAAGCTATGTGTATGGCATAAAGGTAATACCTGCGGCTAGCGAAAGGTGAGCTGAGCTGAAGCTGGCAACACACAAACGGCAGCTGGCCACGCTCACCTAGCTGCTTTACAGCGAAAATATTATTCAAGACGGTGTTCTTACAATTTAATTGAATGCTTGTTCAAATTTTTGTAAACGTGAAAATTTAATGTGCTGAAAGTGCTATAAAATTAGCAACATTAAATGATGGATTAATTCACGGTCCACAAATATAAATTGGGCATTAGCTGAATATGATTGTGGTGGCAGTTCTTTAAAGGTTGGTGGCGGGATTCTTGCATAAGGGTAGTGATCAATTATAAATGAAGGAAAAAGAAGAATCAGCGTCAGGTCTCTTGTTTTTATTGCTGCTAAAATTAAGTAAAATTTTCACATGATCTATCTATCAGTATATTTAAATATATTCGCTTAGTTGCGACTTAACGCAATTGCAGTTTTATTGTAGGAACAGCTTGAATTGCCAATTCTCAGCTGATCATCATAGCATAAGCTTCTATTTTTCTCAGCTTTTTTTTGCGTATCCCTAAAGGTAGTGGGAAAGTTTTAATACGCTCAGCGAGGGCTTACAAGTATATTCCATTTGAAATAAATGCAGTAAAAAAGTAAATAAGGCAGCCAAGTCCTGGGTCCAAGCAAAGCCGGGCAATGCCAATTCTGGCAAACACTTTGCCGCAGTAGCTGGCTGGCAAGAGCGCAGCCAAGCGGCAACAAAAAAGTTGTTTCACTGCTGCTTCTTCTACCTCTTTTCTCTCTGTACTTTTTGTTTATTTTATTTTTTTTTTTTGTCGGGTAAATTGCTCTCTTTTGGCCCAGAGCAGTAGCTGCAGCTTGGCGGCGACCAGGGCTACAAATTTTGGCTTTGAAAAAGTTTTGTGCATCGGGCTCGAGCTTGGGCTCAGGCTCGGAGTGGCCATGGTTTTGGCTCTGGCCAACTTATAAATAAAAACATATTTATGCAAGGCTAAGACCCGACTATAAGGATAAAGATGAGCGTGCAACTTTTGAGCGCACTTTTGATAAACAAAGGCGGTCCAACAAAGTGGCAAATTGTACTTTGTTTCTGCTTTAATATATATGTATATATATGTATATTTGGGGCCAGGCTTATTCATTGGCCCGGGGCGGCGCAAAGGCAAACAAAATTTATTGCATGCCGCGACGTTTTTGTAATTAAATGTTTGGTCAGTTTTTGGCCAGTGCTTATTATTCATCACTTGATAGCAGCATTTAATTCGAGACGATTTCCAGCTGCCCCCCAACGCCCATCCCCCCATCCTCCCATCCCCCGGCAACAGACAGAAATAACACAGAAAACCTTTTTCAAGGGAAGCAAATGCAACAAGCAAATGCGCAGCAAGCCGCATCAATTTCATAAAAAAAGATATACATTTTCGGGCTATTGGCCTTGCTTTTTTGGGGCATGCTTGAAGGGGCGTGGCGGCCGCTGTTGCAAAAAAGTTCTTTTGAAATGCTCACATAATTTATTTGGTATTTTTTCATTCTTAATTTTTTTTTGTTATTTTATGTTTTTTTCTGGTTCTTACGAAACGGTTTGGAAACATGCAAATTAAATTCGACTTTGTATTGTTTACATTCAAATGCGATTGCGAATGCCAATTTGTTGTTTGTATAACGTATAAATTTTGGAATTCGCTGCCAGTTTTATTTTTAAAGGCCGCTAATTCAGCTTAATTATACCCATTTGAATGTCATAGACTGAAGAACTCTGTTTTTTTTTTTTAATTTTGTGTTTGTTGGGCTGAATCAATGCGTATTAATCAAGATTCGAGTTTGTGATGTCATATTGTGGGCTCATAAAGTTGCTGCCCTTGTCGACATTTGTGAGAATCTTGGACTGAAGTTTTGCCAAGATCGGGAAGAGAAGCCTATTCATTTTTTCTTGGTGCACATTAAAGTTTATGGACTCTTTTTCTGGTATGAAATAGAATTGATTGGTTGTGCTAAGTGGATATGTCTGGTATTATTCTTTTATTAGACATTATTAAAATATATATGCATATAAATAAAATATGGAATTGTGGTGATTTCTCGCCCAGTTGTAATCTATGGTTAGCCGCGGGTAAAGAGTATCCCACAGTCAAACATTCTCGCCCAGAGCTTTCTTACGACATTTATATGGCACTCGTAAATGTACAGTTGCCAGTTGTAGTTATTACTTTATTACTTTTGATATTTCTACAACGTTTATTGGTTATTTTTGTATCTGAACATCGGGATAACTGCTGTTACATTTATGGCAATTACTTTGGCTTCAGGTGGTCGGCATAGACAGCTGCGGCATATAGGAATCATTAAAATAATAAACATTTTGCAGTGCACGTTAAATAATTGTCGTATAAAAGTTTTAGGCGCTGGCTCGTAAATATTTTATGAGCATTTTGCAAATGCACACACGCACATGGCCAAATTATGAAAAGATACGCAGATACAAAGATACATAGATACATATAGATACACAGTTACATGCAATATGGCAACAATGAGCTGACAGAGTTATGAGTTTCCGACTTTTATTCATGCATTCGACATCATTTACACACATTGGCATTGTTTTTGCTCTTGGCTGGAAAAATTGAAAACACTCGCTACAAAATTGAGCAGCTGTTGCTGCTGCTGCTGCTGCTGCTGCTGCTGCTGCTGCTGCTATTGTGGTTGCTGCTGATGCTGCTGCTGCAATTGTATTCAAATATTAGACATAAATTATCATTGAAAATGTGTGCAAAAAGTTTTCGCTTTCCGCAAACTTTTGTTGGCCCCCACGCTGCACCCGCTAGCCCACAAGTGCAGCCCTTAGCAAAATGTAATGCAACTTCGGCCTTGTTACTAATAACCTCAATTCGAAGTGCGCTCACACACACACAGGCACACACACAGTCATAAGTAGATACTTGTGGTGCATGTGTGGGTTTCGACTGCGAGTTGGAAAACAATATGGCAGCTCTCAGCGGCGCTGCCATCTGCTGCGGTTCGTTCTTTTGACGTGGCCACCCTCCAATGGACACATTGTGCACAGGGCGTTAAAAAGGTTGCCCACCATATAGCCGGGCTCGGGCTCAATTAAATGTGGCATTGCCTTTCAGTAATTTGTATGTCAAATTAATGGCTATTCGATTGAGTTGGGATCGGTAAAATCCGGCTTGCTAACGACGCTTGGCAACAATTTTGTCCTCTGAACTGTGTGTGAATTTATGAGTACAAATGTTGGAAAATTGACTTGAAAAGATTTTTTTTTTGCTTATTTGTTAAAGTAAGAAAATGTGGAGTTCTCCCTTTTGTTGTCACTTTATGTTTTCTTTCAAGTTTATTGTAATTTGTTTTGTATGTTTTTTCTATTCTGGCCCGACTTTCCCCTGGGGTATAAACTTAATCGATTCGCATAATGTAACTTTTTCAATATAAATGGCTTGTTTTTATTTCAACACTTCAAAGACGCTGACTTTTGTGGCCCCCCTCGTCATATCAATGTCAAAGTTTCCACAGCCTCCGCCGCATAGTGTTGGGTTTGCCGCCGGGTGGCGGGTGGCGGGTGGCCGACGGTGGGTGGGAAAAAGTCTTGTGCTCATATTTCGCCTGCTGTTTGCCAGTTTTCGCTTTTCTTTGCCTTTTTAATGACTTTTCACTTTTCACTGGCGCGTTCTCAGATTCAGATTCAGATTCAGTTGCATTACCAGAGAAAGAGACAGAGACTGAGTGCGATAGAGAAGGAGCGTGAGTGGGGGTGGGCTTAGAAAAGCAGCAGGTGAGCCATTATGACAACAACGAGACCCTCGTCAGGCAAAAGTGAGTGTGAAATGTTAGCCACAGTCTGGTAAGTGCGATTGCCGCTGCTGTCGACTGGGCCTGATAATTAGAGTACAAATTTGTTGCGTCGGCGTCGCTTCAGTGCCGGCGAAAGTAACACAAACAAACATGGCCAAGACGGACTAGCCAGCTGGCCGATATTGGTAGCTGAAACTGCAAGCAAGATGGGGTGTGTGTGTGTGTGTGTGCGTGCTTCTAACTGTAACAGATAAATGCAAATTTATGGCCACGACGTGCAGAACAAATTGCCAACAATTTAGTCGTGTACCGTTAAGCAGGCTGAAGGAGAAAAAAAGCAGCTAAAACTAAATTTAATTAAACTGCACGCGGACTGGCAAACGATCATTAGCTGCAGGTGATGAGTTGGCGGGAGGGGGGTGCCGAGGGGGGGGGTCAGTCGTTAGTACGCAGGCCCACAATTGGCCAGCCAACAGCTGTGCGCATTTCCGTCCATTTGGTCGCCAGCCCCATCTATCTAGTATCTATTTGGTGGTATCTGTGTATCTGGGTATCTATCAGTTACAAATTGTATCGAGTGCAATGCATAGAATTTATTGCTTCCTGCTTTACGCGCGCACCGCCAAAACCCAAAACCACCACCAACGACAACAATGATGTTGCCGATGACGTTGCAGTGGGGCTGGCCGAGACCTGAGACCGTTGCTGAGAGTTGGCAATTATGCCATTTGACATAATTCATAACTGCAACAGCTTTGGCACTGGCCAGCGACCAGTTGGTCAACTGGCAGCGCCATTGCCACCGCCATTGCCACTGCCACTGCCACTGCAACGCGGATGCAGCTCCAGTTGCAGCAACTATTGCCGCAGCATCGGCATCGGCATCGGGATGTGCAATCACTTGGCCAATTGCCCGCTTGCCTTTGTGTGTTGTTATCATAAATTTATGCGCTCGTTTCATAAACGACAACAACGAAAGTTGTTTGATGTTGCTGGTTGTTGTTGCTGATGAGCCCAATGCACAACTGGGATATGTTGCTGCTGCTGCTGCTGCTGCTGCTGCTGTGGTTCTGGCTCTTCTGTTATGCTCTTGACTGACCAGTTTCAGCCATTGCAATTGCAATTGCGCCTTTGTGGCTCACTTTTCGCTATTGCCCCGCTTGCCCCACCGCTTGCCCCAACGTCGCGTTCGCTCTCCTGGGAATCAGGTTAACTTTGAGCGCGCAAAAGTTTTTAATAAATTGACAAAAGTTTGTCATATGCATTGTTTGCCACAAAATTGCGCACAAGTGGCCCGTTCTCAATCTCAATCTGTAGCAGCTATTGCGTCCCATTTACCGCTCTGCCAGCTGTATAAGTGGGTGGCCCAGGGTGGTTGAGTGGCTGGCCAGGCTCGGTGGCTTCATTTGTTGCTCGTTGCCAACAGCAGTTATGTCGTTTTGATGAACTTTGCGCAGGCAAAAATATATCCTTTTAATATGTTTGAATACACTGCAAATGCGGGAAAAGAAAGTGGGCAGTAGGAAAAGGAAAAGTCGGGCAAAAGATATTTATTAGGCTATTAAATTCATTATGTGGCAAGGGTTTGTTTAACAAGTTAAAGTTAAAGTTTATTATTAAGAAATAATAATAGCTTTAGGCGCAGTGTATTTGGCTATTCGTCTATGCCCTAGTCAAGAGCGCGCTTTCTTTTCATACTCTGCATCGAAACTTTTCACGCAAATGCGCAAAGTGTGGCGGCAGCAGCATCTGAAAAGTGTTTGCCAAAGACTTGGACCAGCGACTGGACCCCTCTCTATCTTTGTCTCTGTTTCTCGTGCCATCTCGCTCTGTGTGTAAGCAGCACAATATTATGTCTGAGGAATTTAATTAGAGCGACTCTAGCATTTGTTTGATTCGTTGTTGCTTTTGGGTGCCTTTTGGCTTTGGCTGTCACTTTTTTTTTTTTTGCTTCTACTTAATGGACTTGATGTAAATGCAGGTAGCAGCAGCAGCAGCAGCAGCAGCAGCAACAACAAACTGGTAACAAGCTGTGCCCAGGTAATTACCTGTATATTTAAACTTTTCATATTTTTGCTGGTAAAAGCAGTTGCTGCATATTCGATGCCTTTGAAAGTTTACAACATGCAAGCAACAGTTGTTGTTGCTGCTGTTGATGTTGTTGCCGCTGCCGCTGTTGTTGATGTTGCTGCCATGTGTTCTACTTGTTGTTAGTACATTTGCATGCATTTCTCATAGGTTTTAGGTTTTATACGTATTTATGCTACTCATGCCACATGCGGCATGCTCAGTTACAGTTGTTTTTGTGGCTGTTTCATTTTACTTTCAACTGCAACAAAAAGTGGCACATGTCGGCTGCACAGTTTGTAATCAAATGTAATGCTACACAGAAGCAGCAACAAAATTTATGAAAACTCATGCCGGGCAAAATGGGAAAATGTGCGAACAGCAGCAGTGGAAACAACAACAACAACAAAACCAGCTACTTCATGCGCTGTGGCATATATGAAAGCCCTGCTTAATGGCAAGTAAAAGTATCAGATACAAATATATTTCACCTGCCTTGCAGTTTCACTTGGGAAACGGCAACAAGAATTTTCACTTTTCTTCTTGCAATATTGCTGCTGTTGTTTGGCCCTTGGCAGACAACGTTGCATGCCACATGCACAAAGCAACAGCAGCAACAGCAGCAACAACAACACCAGCTGATTATTATTTGCCATTATTGTTATTGTCAATAATTTCAACTTGATTTGCCTTGATTGGCAGACACTTGAATGTGCCAGGGGAGAACAGGCTTCAAACAGGGGCAATTTATTGCAACAATTGGTTGTTGTATGTGTCGGACTGTTCCAAGGCTTGTTTATTATGTCTACATGCAAAATTGTCTGGTTGTCGAAAACTTTTTTCTGGCAATAGTTCAAGGTTGCATGTAAATAATGTCATTAGTTTGATTTTTTTGTGCTGGGCAAAACGAAAAGAAAACTTTATTTAATGCCTAATTTATGCCCAGGGGAAGTAAAGAACTTAAATATTACATTTAAATAACAAAAGCAGCTCTAAGGAGACAGGCGACAGTTTCATCAAAGTGCAGCTGGAGTAGAGCTTAAAGCTTTAAAATGTCTTTGTTTCGTTAGTTAAATAGCTTTTTTTTAATTCTGTTTTAATGCGCTTATAAAGTTCTTTTAATGGATGTCCATCAGAATATATTTACAGTAATTTGATTACGGAGCTAAATGCATTAAATATGGTTAATTAAATTTGAGTCTATTAATATTGATTAATGCCTTCGTGGATTTCAGAGCCTTTTGATGCCATTGTTATAATGTTATGCTGAACATAATTTTTATTGTATTTTGATTATAGCTTTCATTTGCTGTTTAATTCCTTGGTCTGGTCAAAATCCATAACCAGTTTGAAAACAACATTTGAGCACGTGGCCATTGTGCATGGAGCTATTAAAAAATAAATGAAATTTTCATGCATGGCCACAAAACTAATTACAACTGAAGTGTCAAGCAATTGAGGCAGTTTGTAGTTATAGTAGTCGTAGTTGTGCTCATAGTTGAAGTTGAAGTTGAAGTGTTTGCCGGCCAAGTGGCAAGCTGAAAAGTTGGCTGCACTCTGCAACAAAACCCACACACACACGCACGGACAGAGAGAACACTCACATACGTAACTTTAAGTGCGCCAGACAATATAAAAAATGTTGCTGGCACGAAAATAAAATAAAAAAAAAAAAAATGTTGTTATAAAAAGCCCAACGAAACGAAGTTTTTTGTGTGTTTGTTGAAAAATGGCTGCAACATAAAAATTGACCTCAGCGACAAAGGCGGCCAAGCGACGTCGCTGTTGTTAGACGTTGTTTGGAGCCAAATAGTTGGAGACAGAGAGGCGCACAACGAGACACACACGTATACACACACACACACACACACACACACTTAAAAGTGGAGCAGCAATTGCTGCCCCCCTCCCTGGTGCATGCAACATTGCAACTGGCGTTCAACTTGGACTCGCACTTGGACACCGAATTGAAATCGGCCGCCCGAGCGCGTGTCTGTGTCTATGGCGGGGCAGACAAATTACAGTAGCCAGATTTCTCGTCTTTCAATGTTGTTTTGCATTTGCAGCAGCCGCAGCCAAAGCCAAAGCCATGCCACGCCTGCCCCCGTGCGGCAGCGGCAGCGGCAGCTTGCCTGCCGTCCATGTTTGCCCCATGCTGCTACACGCGCTGAACGTGTTTTTTATTCCAACATTTGTTGTTGCTGCTGTTTGTTGTTGTTACTGTTTTTTTTATGCCTCGCATGTTGTTTTGTGTATCTTACTTTTTTGCTTTGTTTTTTTTTTCTTTGTATGCTCCTCTTCTACTGCTTTTTCAAATGCTCTAAAGAATGTGGTTTACTTTTTGGATGAGTTAACAAGCGAATCGCAGTACGTGCTGTTGTTGTTGCTGTTGCTGTTGTTGTTGTTGTTGTTGCTGCCGCTTAAAGTGTATGTACATACATGATTTTGAGTCTAATTTGAGCGCTGCGCTCGCATTTGGTAGCCGCAAATTTGTCATAGAAAGTGTGTGCTCAACCAGCTCATAGATCAGTTTCGAGTGATAATTTAAGTCAACAACTGACGTGACAAATTGTGCATAATTTAAAAGTCTGGGATGCCTGCCTAATTGTTTTCTAAACATTTGCGATGATTTGTGTTTGGCCATAATAACTAACTAAAGGCTAACTGTGGCTTAACTTTACTTTTCAAATGTGCTTCACTTGTCTAATAAATTTCCTTTTAATTTTTCTCATTTCAGCTACCAGTTGACAAGTGCAAGCTTTAGATTTTTATGGGTGAGTTAAAAAATAAATAAATGGAAATAGTTCGCTTTATTAATGTACATATTTCCCAGTTTAGTTCAAGAATTAGAGCTTTAGCTTTACGCTAAAAAAGTTAAATAAATTAGCAATGTGTGTTAAGATAAGAAAAACTCAATTTGTTGCAGCTTTGTTTGCCAGACGAAAACTTTTGATTGCTAGAGTTGAATAAGAATATGTGAGTCAAATAAACTCGAGCAGCAGTGAAAATAAATCAACTAAATTATCTGCACAAGTCAGAAAGGTTGAATTCGTAGTATTTATTCTAGGATTTTCATAATGTGTTCTGAAACTGTTATCAGTTAATAAACAATTTGTTCTTTGAAAATGAAAATAATGGTTCTCGAAATTGCTTTCCTAGTATTCGGAGCTTTAATTTAAACCGAAAAGCGGTTAGAATTTTGTGGTTGTTGCTGCTCAACTGTTCGCAATAAATTTATTCATAAAGTAATCGGAAATCTTTCCTGATATATTAGCGTATGCTTAAAGTGCAGACCCCCTCTTGGCTGTCAGTTTGGAATGGATGTATTGCCCCGGCTTAAAATAATCCAAAAATTTCGCTGAGCCTGTGCCAAATGTGTCAATTCATTGGCAAGTTAAAGCCAAGTGGAGGCCAAGTGCTAAATGCGTTGGCTTAACGGCCGCACACACACACGCACACACACACACATGAATGCTTGGCTGTCACATATGGTAATGAGGCCTAGTTCTGTGGCCGTAAACAGATTATAAAAATTTGCGCTCACTTTTCTTTAATGGCTTTCTTTAATAGTTTTGGCCACTTCAGTCGAGTCATAAAGTTGGGGCTTATTGAAATTGAAATGCCGCTAAATACGCACTCACGGTGGCCACCAGATGGATGTGTATCTGGTTCTAGCGCTTCCTACTGCTCGATGACGCACTTTTGGGGCGTGGCCTCATTTACCGCTGACATTTGTCGCACGACGCTCTCAGCCACGGCCCACGCGCCCAGATTTATTGCCAGCTGCTGCGCTAAGCGGACTCGGCTGCTGATGCTGACTTATTTATGGGCCGCGTGGGCAGCGCGGGGTAGTCGATGCTTTTTTTTTTTTTTGTTTTTTTCGGCAGCAAACGGTTGCAAATTGCGCAGCATTTTGGAAGCTCCACAAAGACTTCACGTCTCGCGGCGTTTCCCCGGTGGGTTTCTCCGGTTGCCGCTGGCGAAATGCCGGAAAGTTTGCCATGCGCTTGGCAGAGGCGTCAACGCCACATTTTACGTTAGTGAAATTTGCTGCCATAATAAACATTTATGTGGCTTTTATACCCTTGAAATATTTATAGATGTTCTTGATCGGAGTTGTATAATAAAGTTGTAATAGGTACAATCTGGCGTATATTAAGATTTAAAATATATTTAGTAGAGTATTTAAACGTCGGCAACAATATAATTGTTCTTTTTGGTTTAGCGTTATTTTTCATATTTTGGCTAATTTCTCAAGTTGCGCCAATAAATTCTGGCAGCAGCTATGCGCTGTGGCGTGTTACGGTAGCATTTGACACCAATTGTTGTTGCTGTTGTTGTTGCTTTGATTGCACGCCATTGTTGCTGTTGTCTGTTGCTGCTGCTGCTGCTGCTGCTGTTGCACGTCATTCAAATGGCAGACAGCCAACGAACTTCGTGTTAGAGTGTTTGCCAGCCCGAGAGCTGTGCTGTTTTCAAGCTCTTGAGCTGCATTTCGTTGGGCTGTCAGGCGAAGGTCAAAATGCTGTTGTTGTTGTTGTTGTCTCTCCACCTGCGCTGCAGTTTGTCAAGTGATTGAATCAGTTTGTCAGCTGCGCGTTAACCCCCACGGAAAAACACACACATACACACACAGACACAACAATTAATTGTAGCAAATTATGAAAACTGGCAACAAGCATCAAATAACTGGCAATTGACCAGGCCAAAAGCAGCCGCTGCTTGGCCACTTGCCCACTTGGCTGGTCAATGCCGTTTGCTGCTTGTGTTTGCCTTTTATTTTTTTATACATATTTTTTTTCGTAGGTTTCTTCCATTCCGCGTTTGCGCGTAAAAAGTACCAGCAGCAGCAGCAGCAGCAGCAACAATAACAGCGGCAGCAGCAGCGTTAAAACAAAGCTAACGGTACATATTTGTATTTACTTTGCGCTGTGGTTTTTAACGAGATTTCGTGATGTTTTGATTCCTACTGGCAACTGGAGCGCGCACACACACACACACACACACAGCAGCAGCACACACATAAATTCAGATACATATGGATCTACATATGCAGATACAGATACATTAAAAAAACAAACAAACAAACTTATGTACTTAGTTAATTCCGCGCTTCGTTGTTTAACTTGCAGTTGATAAAATTTGACTCAAACTTTAGTCAATGCGAATAATGTTAAAATCAATTTCATGGCTAACGCACTTAGTGTGCGCTTACATACAAATTGAACGCATATTTGCCAAATTTGCCAACTTCCAGTCGAAAACTGTGAATCCCGTTCAGACATATAATGAATATTTTACAAAGGCCAACGTGAGCGCTTTATGCGATTGTCGATGTCTTCATCATCGTCGTCTTTGCTCGCCCTCATTATAAAACACAAATCATGCATTGCGTTTACTTAACGGTGCTCAAAAAGCTGACAAATTTATTGTCGCCGCCGACATAAATCGGTATCGGAGCTGACCCACAATTCGCTGCCAGTTGGAAATGTGTCAGCGACAAGCAAATTTGCCAAAAATCGTGCTGTAATTGACATAAATACGACCGCATTATACAGCTAGTGTGTGTGTGTGTGTGTGTGTGTGTGTGTGTATCTGGTTCGTATTCTCATTATGCATGCGGTGGCAAAACAAAAGACTGAAGCAACAAACCTACCGCCAAGCGAAGATCATGTGAATTAAATCAGAATGCTTCAATCGGGCATGCTCAAAAAAATATATATATATATGCTTCATGCTCCAGATGAACGGAAATCTATCTTATATACGTATATAAAAACTTAAAAAAATCTTTTACAGCTCACAAATCAAGTCAAAAACGCCCTCCTTTAATTTAAATTCTTTGGCAAAAGTAAAAAGTATTCAATTTTACCTATAAAATTGTCGAATATAATTTCCCAGCGGCAAACCTTATTTTGGTCTCGGCTTAACTATTAGATTGACATTTGATTAGTTTATGGAATGTTAATGTGCGCATTTATTTGCTGCGGCATCTGAAGGCGATCGCATTTAGAAGGCGCTTTTTCCCAGGTTGATTTATTTTGCAGATATTCCCTTTAATTTGCATTTATAAAATCGTTTTCTTACCATTTCTCTTTTAAGCCCAGCTGTATTTGGCCATTGTTTATTAAATTCTGCTTGCTAATAAACTGCTAAATGCCAAAAATGGGTTCTCAGTTCGAAAAATTTCACTTTTTCGGGCTGTGGCTGCGGCTGCTGTAAAGAAGAAAAAAAAACATACACACACACACGCACACACAGAAAACAGAAACCGGTTAAATTGCCAAACAAATTCCGACATAGTTAAAATTAATTTTTCTTTTTGCAATTTTAATTAAAGCGTTTTGTGGAGTGAAAGTCGCGGCTGTCCAGAATTTGTCCAGCTTGAGCTTAATGCGGCCAATTGTCGGCATCCGCTGCGTTAAGAATCTGCCAAAAAACAAATAAGTGCAGAGCGACGATGCCGTTAAATTTAATTAAAATGAGCTAACAAACGCTTAAGGCAGCAGCAGCAAAAAGCAAACAGAACGCAAACAATGCACAATTTGTGGCAATTTCAAAGGCGTTTTGCCACTTGCCAACTTTTGTTTCTCTTGTTGTTGTTTTTTTTCTCGTTTTTTTGGTGCCTTCAAATGTGCAAACTGTGTGGCAAGTTAATTAATTAACTTAATATCGCGCTGTTTACGGTTATGTTTTGTTGTTGTTTCGCTGGTCATTTGTTTTGTTGATGTTTTCATCAGGTAGCCAGCTCTATTGTTGTTGTTGACTCCATTTGAATGCTTCGCCTGAGAGGCAGCAGATGCCAACAATATTTATTCATATTGTGTTAGCCACTGAAGTGAGTTAAGCACTTGAGGTGCTTCTGGGATGGACAGGCCCAGTGGCTGCCACGTCGCTGAAATGTCCTTCTGCTGTGGCAGACATTCTTCAGCGTGCATTGACATTGGCCGGGGCTTTTCGAGTGGCAGCCATGAGTTGAATTTAACACCTTTTTTGTTATGCCCGGCATGTAAAGCCCAAAAGCAGAGCTAGCCTGCCTGCTAGCCCAGACAGACAATAGCAAGGAAAAAAAAAAAAATAAAAATAAAATAAAATAAATAAAAAAAAAAGCCAAACGTGGCAACAATGACAACAGCAACATAGAAGCTGCAACGGCCGCAGTGGTAGCTGAGCTGAGCGCCCTTTAAGGCCCGGCGCAATGCACTCAAAAAATTGATGACCCAGCGCGGAACGTGACGTGACGTGAAGCTGCAGAAGGAAGCAGCAGCAATGCGACGTTTTAGTTTGAAATTGATTTTCCCCATGCGACGGCAATGTTGCCAACTAAAACAACAACAGCAACAGCAGCAGCAGCAGCAGCGACAACGACGTTGACCTTGCTTTTGCTCGCAGTGCGGCTGCACACTCGAGGGACTTGACAATTGCTGGCCATAAACGCGCTAAGCAGCTGCCCATTGTGGACACATACAGGCAAACAAACACACACACTCATACACACACCCTTCATCTATGGGCATAGAGCGTTTCGCATTAGAACACAACTTACCAAATATAAACAAAAGACTTAGGCAACGAACTTGTTGCGTACAGCTGAACTAAACAATGGCGCGTGCTATGGCTAAAAGCCAGAGCCCCAGCCAAAAGCCTGTTTGGCCGGGCCAGCCATTGCGTAGCTTGAAACCTGCTCTGATCATGAAAATGCATTTCTGCCCCAGCTCGAGCACCGATCAGCAATAGTGCTCGGCACTGCACCGCTTGCGTTGTGCGCTGCGTTCTGTCTTTTGTTTGGCTTTGATCTAATAGGTTGTTGCTGCGGTGCCGGCTAACGAAAGTTATTTATGCATGCAACAAGTCTACTTAGGCCTGCATGCGTCATCGGTTGCCGTTCATAATTTATGCCAAGACTCGCCCCGGCAAGGGGCCAACAACAGCGGCAACGTTGTCGTTTTGGCGTGGGTGTTAATGGCGGCGCGGCGCAAACAGAGCGGCAACAGCAACAACAACGGCAACAACGACAACAACTTGAGCAGTCACGCCAGCAAATACTCAGCTGCGGCGTAGTATAGAAAACAAGCTAAACAACTACGACAAGAACAGCAGCAGCAACCGCAGCAGCCACATTAACAACAACTGCAGGCTGCTTCAAAAGGGTCGACGACTTTTGCGCCCGCATTGGCACCCAGCAACGTGCAGCGTGCAGCGTGCAACGTGCAGCTGGCAATGGCCGCGGCAGCGTCGAGTGGCATAAACCAAATAAATGGAAATTGTTTAAAGTTTGCTTTGGTTTATGGCCTTAGCCGCTGCAACTGCCAATGCTAATTGCAATGGAATGTCCACAAATGCAGATGCTGGTCATTTGCGTGGGCTGTTCGGCAACTGTTGCTGCTGCTGCCGTTGCTGTTGCTGCCGTTGCTGTTGCTGCTGCTGGTTGCTGTTAATTATGAGCATTTGGCAGGATTTGCCAGCCCGCTAAGCGCTACTATTTTTATGTATTTCAGCTGGCTTTAAGTGGGTCCAAAGTTTTTCTTTTTTCTTTATTTTCGATTGTTTAGAAACTTGGCAGCTTTTCCCATTTAGCCATAGAAAAATATAATAAATATAAATGTAGAAAACACGCCCATCTAACCGCGTATGGTTGAGGGTGGAAAATGGAAGCTGCGAAAGGGTTCGCCGGCTCCATTGTAAAACTTCGATTGGAATTCCACCCAGTGCAGGCGCAGCGTGTGGAGGAAAGCCGAGAGACCCTCCATCATGACCAGTATGGCAACCGTGAGTATGGCCCAAATGAAGAAGGCCACGGCCAGCATGGGCGCCGCCATATAGACGGGCAGACTGTTCTTGAGCCCCTTTTCGAGTATCATATTCCAGAGTACGTCCGCCAGCTGGCTGTGGGCCAGCGACAGCGCCCACAGACGCAAATACGAAGCGGTGTGGGAGACCGAGCCCAGGACGCTCTCGATCGTGTGTATGCCAGAGTGTATCCAGATTTCGGTCATATCGAACTCAACGGCATCGTCGACGGTGTGCAGCTTGGGGCCCGAGGCGCGCGAGGCCTTATCCTGGCCGAGGTCCTGGAACTCGACGGAGTAGCGCAGCGAGGAGCGCATCTCCTGTATGGTATTCCGGCTGTTCTTATGCAAATCGTCCAAGTCGCGTTTCTCGCGCTCCTTGGTCAGCTTCTTCTGCAGATGGGTCAGGTAGAGCGGCTTGCCGGCCAGCAGAACCGGCACGGAGGCGAAGGCCACGAAGACCAGGATGTACTCCAGGGTGCGTTCGTATGGAAACATGCCCTCATTGCAGTCCTTATGATCGTTTTCCGTGTTCTTCATCAGCATCATGTCGATGAAGGTGATCAGGACGGAGGGCGCACAGCCGGAGGTGTACGGCGCCTCTTTCAAGCCGCCGTACGCCAGCCACTTGAAAAAGATGAGAAAGACGAGGTAACAGAACAGACACATCATGAACACGCAAATGGGAAGAACGACCAGCAATAGATCGGCCTTGCGCTGCAGCTGGATGCAGTTGATGGCCGACAGCGCCAGGCCGAACATCATCTGTGTAATGCCCAAAATGATCGCCAGCTTCATTTTGAGCGAGTTGAAGGTGATTATCGAGTCCTCGCCACTGATTTTCCACACGGGATCGACGCCGAACGGATACGGATCGCCCGAATAGAAACTCGGATTGTTTGGATTGAATGCCAGAGCACTGGTCATGGTCAGAACGGTGCTCTCATTGAAGACACACGACCAGCTGGAGCCGAATATGTTCATCGGCAGGGAGACGACATCGTTGTAGATAAAGCCAATATATATGGAGAATAGGCCCATAAGCAGCACAATGTAGCGACCGGCATAGAGTATATTCAGTATTTCATTCTCGCTGATTGTCGTGAGATTCATCTGCTCGATGCTCTTCTCCTTGGAGATCAGGATGCATGCAAAGAATGTGAGTATAATGCCATGGCCCAGATCACCAAACATAATGGCGAACAGAAAGGGAAACGTTATGATCGTGTACGGCGCCGGATTGAGCTCCCGATAATCGGCCATGCCGTACGAATCGATCAGGTTCTGAAAGCCCTGGGTGAACTTGTTCAGCGCAAAGTATGTAGGCGGCATGTGCCGCTGCTTGCGCGTGCGCTTCACCAGAATGGGCGGATAGCTGTGATTGGCCTCGTCCGGGCGATTGTACATGCCGCGGTTGAGTGCCGCACGCACCCCGTCAACGTGGCTCACGGGCGAAAAGCATTCGGCCTGCAGATACTTCTGATGCTCCTGGGCGCCCACAGGATATAGGCGATTGAGCAGATCGTAGACCCTTAACGATTTACGCAAATTGATCCGCATTATGTAGAGATCGGTGGCCGCTCCACGCAGAATCGATTTGCGCAATATGCGCGTTTCATTCAGCACCAGTTCCAAATCGCGAATATCCTTCTGCAGCTGCCCGATCATCAGCACACGCTGGCTGTGCGTCTCCGGGCACTCAAAGATGATCACATGATAGGCCTGACAGCACTTGAGCAGCTTGGCCCGAATGCTCGTCGAGGTCGTCATCAGCAGAATGACGAACTTGCGCACCAAATGCGGACGCTGCCCGCCGACCTGTTCCACCGCCATCATCGGCAGCTCGGCGTGTCGCATCAATAGATTGCGCCCGAACATGCGATAGAGCAACAGCTCAAAGGACGGAAACTTCTCCATATTGATGCTGCCCAGTATATAATTGAGCTGCATGCTTTGCGGCTCTCGCTCGGACTGGTCCTTCAACAGATTGCCAATTGTGCTCTCCGAATAGAGCAACTCCGCGGTCTTTGGCCCATCGGCGGAGAGGAACCTGTCCGCCCGCTGCAGCGCCAAGCGCTTCTCTTTCAAGTAGTTCTGGCGCTTGTCCAGCGTGTTGAAGTGCTCCATGACCGAGTAGACCTCGTTGTGCAGACGTCGCAGATCCAAATTGTATGCTATAATATCGGATTCGCGTGGCCGATATTCAGTATCCACATTGGCATAGAACGCCTGGTGGATATCCAGCTGGGCCATCTGATCCTGCAGGTATTCGACAATGCGCAACAGATCGTAGCAGAGCAACACCTTCTTGGTGTAGAGGCCGTTCAGGGAGTGATCCTCGTCGTAGACATTGTTGAACTGCAGTCCGCCATAGTGGGCCTGCTCCATCAGGCAATTGAAGGCGTTGTCCATGTGGAGCAGCAGCAGGCACAGCTCCATCTTCTCGCTGCAAAAGAATGACATGTCGCAGCAGAAGCAGCAACAGCCCCGAGCACAAATATCGAATCGAGACTCTAGTATTTCTGGATTGGAGCAAAATGTTTGCTTTGATGTGGACACGGCCAGGCCTGCTGCTTTCTGTCGCCTGCTAATTGATACGTTTGCCAGTCAGCCAGTTTACTGTTCTTGTTTGTGTTGGCGTGTTTGCCCTGGCTGCACTCAATTCGAGTAGCTGCCGCTGCACAAACACACAACAGCTCAAGTCCAAAGCTGCATAAGATTAACAACGATAATTTAGCGTTTGCATGCTGTGCCCTCCCGCCCCCCTCCGCTCGCCTAAGACACGCCCACATCACAGCCTTTGCAACGCTACACTGAACAATACAACTCCGGCTGGCAGTTAATGCTTTGTTCTCGTTGGGAAATTTGACTTTATTTTTGCGGAGCATATGAAGTCATTGAAAGTCTGAACTGGAATAGGTATAAGCCGGGTAGAGTAAACAAATTAATTGTAAAATTCACACAAAGCACTTAGAGAGCTCTTGCGTAATCAATTCTAAGCTTTGTCTGAGAGAAATCTGTGTAAATTTATATATTTATATTTATATTATATTTGATAGGCCTTTAAAGCGCATTCGCTTCTTAATACATTTTCAGTGCTCTTCTCTGCGATTTTCACACCTTCAAGTGGTTAAAGACATGTGTATGTATTTGTAATATAGATAACTGATACCCTGGCCTCTATCCCTCACCTAGTCTCTCTCTCTCTCTCTCTCGCTCATGCACTCTCGCTCTCCTCATTCTCTCTTCAGCCTATGTATTTGTGTGTATATAGGGTATCTGCTAGTCGAGCAGTGAAAATGCTTGCTATTGTGTTTGCATTTAATTAACTGACTGTGGCCGAGCGCATTTGATTTGATTGGCCTAGCTGAGGCTGAAGCTGGCAACGCGGCGTATGCTTAATCTGCTTATATAAGACACCAAGTGGCAGCAGTTGTTGTTGTTGTTGTTGTTGTTGTTGCTGTTGGTGTTGATATTGGTGTTATTTTCCCATCACATGCCACAAAGATGCAGCAACATTTTCCCATACAAATCGAAGTTTAAGCGTTTAAGACAAATTGTTTTGTAATTTTGAGCCGCTGTTATTGTTGTCGTTGTTATTTTTGTTGTTGTTTTTGTTGCAGTCACAAGCCACAAGCGTTTTACTCATTAGCTGCTGCTAAAAGGAAAATGGCCCGAAATGTGTAAAATGTGTGCTTTGGTGAAAATGTTTGTTACGGCTGCGTCGCCGCTCGTTGTTTGCTCCCATAAAATGTTCGTTAGCGCTGGCAACAGCACAATAAGCCCACTGGCAACAACGGCTAAAATCGGCTGCAAACAATGAAAGTAAAAGTGCCAAAGCGCACTGCACTTGATAATTTCTTGGGCAGGCGATCTTGTTGGCGATCTCTAAAGTTGTTGCTGTTGTTGGCCCGCAAGTCATTTTGCTGGACACTGGCGTTAACAATAAGCCGTTGTTGCCCGTTCGATTTCATTAGCTTTTATTGCAGCACTTTTGTTGCCAAAGAAATTAAGTCACCAATTGAAAGTTGAAGGAAAGCAAAAGTGGGCCTGCGTTTTCACTTTTGGCCATGCTCAACAGCAATTGCAGCTCAATTGTCATTCGTTCAGCCGATTTGCATGCCAGCCAATAAATTAGCCTGGCCGAAAACAACAAAAGCCAGCTCAGAACTGCAGCTGCAGCTGGCAACAAGCCGAGTGCCAGCACGTGCAGCTATAAAATGTGGCTAGAAGGTTGGCGTTGTTGTTGCACGGCGCACTCAAAACAATGTCGAACGATTTTCGGCCCCGAGTTCAAGTATTTTCATAAACTAATTTCCGTTTCTCTCTCGCTCTTTGCAGTCGTGTGATGTGACTGGAGTTCATTAGCCAACAAGACGACGCCAAGCAAAAGGTAAGCGGCAATCGATTTTGGTATTAAATAGCAATTAAGTGTACGCCCACAACAGCAACAGCAACATTAACAGCAACAACAGCAATCACGAAAAGACGCAACTCACTTTTCGTCTGGGGTAGAGAAAGTGCACTCAGAAAACTTATAATTTGCCAACGGCGCGCGGCGAATAGAACCCAAAATTAACGCCTAAACAGCAACGAAACTCGACTCGGAGGGGCTGCTTACATTTCATTTTAATTACAATGATATGAGGCATATAGCCCGAATAGGGTCAAGTTGTGCAGCACACCAAGCAGAACACACGAACTTTGTGGGCGTGCACGCGCCCCGAAACGAGAGCAAAAGCCAAGCGAAAGTTGAAAGTGACAACAGAATAATTAAGAAAACAAAAACAACACAACACCCAGAAAAACTGAAACGTATAAAGAACTACAAATTGTGGCCACTTAGCTGGCACGCAACGTGCGTGTGGCTCAATTGGATATGTGAATATGATTCACACGATTCACGATCTGCACAAGTGCAGCAGCATATCGCATAGCTGAGCACTTAAGAACTAACTGTGCTCATGACTGGCATTGAAATTGACACTTTGCCTTGCAGTTGTTGTTGCTGTGTGCAAGTTCGCTGCCTAAGTCATTCGTTTTGCATGCCGTCGCTGACTGACTGCGACCTTATCAAGCTATGACTGTGACGAGCTGCCGTTGTTGTTGTTGTTGTTGCTGTGCGTGGACGTCTGGCCCGGCTTGGCCTGGACCGGCCTGGTCTGGTCCGTTATGCGTCTCGAGCTTGGCAGCGCTTCATTAAAATGTCTAGCTGGGCCAAATGGCTTTTGAAATTGAAACGTCTGTGTTGCGACGGCTGCGTCTGCGCAAATGCATCTTCGTCTGCAACGGCAACACTGTTAGTTGGCCCGCAGCAGCGCTGCAGCTTATCTGGCAGTCAACGCATCATGCGCGCACTTGGCTCTGGGCCATGCCAAGGCCTGGCCGTGGCTGCTCTTGTGGTCTGGCTCCGGCTGGGACTGGGGCTGTGGCTGCTCCACCATCGCCGCCGCCGCCGCCACCAGCGCACAATTTTCAATTTGCCAATTGTAGCAGTAAACTTTATAGCTGTATTTTTGTGCCCCCCCCCCTACACACACACACACACAGCTCTTTACCTCTGCTGTTTACCGTTAGTTTGGTGTGCATGTGATTGGCCTTAGGTGTTGCTGCCAAGTACTTGGCCATTTACCTCAGCTCCACGCCCGGTCCGCCTCACCTGCCCAGCATGTGTTGCGTGTGTGTGTGTGTGTGTGTGGGCAGGTCTCACTAATTTGCGACAATTGGTCAGACCATTAGCCAAACTGACTGAATGACTGACTGACTGACTGACTGAATGACTGACCAGTAAGTGTGGGCGTGTCCGCTGCAATCCCACTGTCCGTACACCATAATTTATACAGGAATTCTGGCATGAAATTATGAGCACATTTTGATTTAATAAACGATTCGATGCCCCCGAGATAATTTCCTATATATTGTCAACAATCGTTCAACGAGCCATGCGAGCCATGTGATTAATTTTGATAAATTATACGAAATTAAATAAACGTTTATGGGAAGTAATTTTAAAATAGTTTTGTTTTTTAATTTTCTTTTATGTAATTTTAGTTACTAAAAATATTAATGTTTATAAATAAATCTAAATGTTATCTAACCTTTTTATAATAGATTTCCGTGCTGTTTAATTAATTAACTAATTAATTAAATTTATGTACAAGATACCCGTGACATGAAATAAAAATATAGTATGTATGATTTATAGATATGTGCTGGATATTTCCTTGATCTGCGTTCTGTACGACAAGCAATAAGGTTTATTTTTAGATTATCAATTGCAATATGTCATTCAGCTAATTAGAAGCGATATTTAACTTGAGGAATTCTAATTATTCCCAACTATATAAATCTACAGCTGACAACTTTGTAGATTTTTAAGCTTTTTGCCAGGCAATTAAGGGGTATGGGCTGTGGCGGGGTATCCCCTTCATAACTATTAAATTGGACAGGCGGCGGCAGCTGCAGAAAACTTCTAATAAATTGACGTTGCATTTTGCGTAACTGCGGCATTTGCAACATGTAAACGTGCAGCGCTGTCTGGTCATTAGTTTGGTGGGTAATTTGAAACAAAAGATAGACACACACACACTCGCACACACACACACACTTCGTTGGCTGGGCAATTCATTAGACACACGCTGCTTTGCATGATTCTTGCAATTTGCAACAAAATACATATTTTGCTCAAACATGACCCAATTTTTTCTCCTTTTTTTGTAACTGTTGCTGTTGGACATGTGCAACAGAATCCAAAAAGCCAGCAGGGCGTCCCGTCCGCATGTGTGTGTGTATGTGTGTTTGTGTGCGGCACGAGTTCAAAGTGAAATCCATAATGAAACGCAGCGCCCTCAACTCTGGACGCAATCGACTTGAAATTCACATGGCCGCAATTTGTTGCCTCTGCTATGTTTCAGAACCTAATCAACACATCATCAATAACAGTGGGAAATCGTTTGTTCTATGTACACACACACACACACACACAGCAATCATTAGGTGTGTGTGTCTCTATGTTCTATCTGCCTGTCTGATTTGTGCTCCGCTGGAGTCGCGTTCGCCGTGTGGGAGATTAATCACACGGGGCTATAGGCTGAAGCGTGAAATGCAAACAAACAAACAGTTGGACAGGCAGCCAGTTGGACAGCCGTCCAGTTGGACAGACAGACA
The DNA here is from genome assembly GCA_035047465.1 of Drosophila sordidula. Classification (NCBI taxonomy): domain Eukaryota; kingdom Metazoa; phylum Arthropoda; class Insecta; order Diptera; family Drosophilidae; genus Drosophila; species Drosophila sordidula. The sequence goes on from JAWNPQ010000131.1 coordinate 2,767,226, forward strand.
GACAGACAGACAGTTGGACGTTGATTATACACGGCACATCGCATTGCCGGCGAGCGCTGAAAACTTAATGAAAGCAAGCGAATTTCTGCGGCTTTTCATTTGGTGTTATTTCTCCTTTTTTTTCGGTGCGCGCTGACCCGACACGCCCACCACTGCCTAGCCGCCCACTGTGTCAGCGCCTGGCAATTTGATTGCCACCGTGTGTGGGCGATTTGGCTGCCCGCCACGCCCACCAGCAGCCGCCTGCAATTGATGCTCGCAATTATCTAAAGCTGCACAAACAATGCGCAAATTAAATGCAATAAACAAAATGCTGGGGTGGGGGGCAGGCCCGAGGGGTGTGTGTGTGTGTGTGTGTGTGTGCGCGCGGAGAGTTTGGGGCCAAACGAGTGCAATGTAAATATTTTATGTTACAATTTGCGCGTTGATTTGTTGCATATTACAAAAAGGCAACCGCAGAGCCGCCGGCTACGTGGGCTGCCAATCCGACCAAGCCCGACGTTGTTGTGGTGCAATTAGCTGGTGGTTTGCTCATATTTTGCGGCCAACCTGGCGGCGGGTGGCGATGGCGGTTAAAGCCAACGCCGCCATGGCGCTCCCGTAATATGCTCATAAATGCGCTAATGGACAGCAACGAGTGTGCTTCAATGCTGTGTGTGTGTGTGTAGTGTGTGTGTTGCCTGAGTTGGTTGGTGGTGGCTGTGGTGCCAGCAACCAATTGCCAAATCAGCCAAGTGGCTGCCGTTGACCGTAACACGCGCCACAGCCACAACATTTGGGGGCGCGCCATTATCTACAGATATATCTCTGTATATATCTATTATCGCTCCACGCTCCACTAAAGCGACCTTAACCCATTCAGTTCTAGTTGCTGCTGGACTTTAATTCTAAATAAATTTTCACTTTGTTTATTAATTTGGCTAACGAATCAAGCATTATGTGTTAGGAGTCGTTTTCCAAGGACAGTTTTCACAATCCGCACAAATCTATATGGTAAGACAACAAATCAGATTGTGGCTCCCATAACTTTGTCAAAACTGAACCGATTTTCATGTCTGATGGCATTTTCTACATGGTTTGCCGTATAGATTGATTCTCCATTTAAAATATATGCATTTAAAAAAAAAATTTTTTTTTTAATTTTTTGGCAAAAAAAAAGCATGTACCCCCCCCTTACCAATTTTCGTAAACATTTTTTTTCAAAATTTAGAATTCCAAATTTACACTTTTAATCGATTGTGGTAGTCACTATTAGTATAAAAAACAACTTCAAAAGTGATTCTGAGGGGGTCAAATTTTTTGTCAAAAATCATGGAAAAATTGACAAAAATTTTGACATGTAAAGCTCTCGGATCCATACCTCACATATTTCAAACACCCATAACTTTGTCAAAACTGAACCGATTATCATGTTTGATGCCATTATGGTCATGATGTGTCCTCTAGATTGATTCTGTATTTAAAATATATGCATTTAAAAAAAAAATTTTTTTTTAATATTTTGGCAAAAAAAGCATGTACCCCCCTTACCAATTTTCAAAAAAAAAAATTTTTCAAAATTTAGAATTCCAAATTTACACTTTTAATTGATAGTGGTGGTCACAAATAGTATAAAAAACAACTTTAAAAGTGATTCTGAGGGGGTCAAATTTTTTGTCAAAAATCATGCCAAAAGTGACTTAAATTTTGACAAGTAAAGTTCTCGGATCCATAGCTCCCAAAATTTAAACCCACATAACTGTGTCAAAAGTGAACCGATTTTCATGTTTGATGGCATTTTGGTTATGAATGGTGCTAAATATGTGTTCTGCAACAACCTAATAACAGATTCTGACTTTAAGTTTTGTTTTAAGAGTATTGCGCTGTCGGTTACACCCTATTGCTACTATTTGCGATGTTACATATTTTTATTACGAGGGCATTTAATCTGCGGAATTTCTTACATAACTATTTTCTCTTAACTGCTTTTGCTTTATGTTTTTTTTTCAATTATTTAATATTTTTGCTGTATTTTGTTTTTGTTTGTGATTTTATTTACTAGCTTTTGTTTATGCTTGCATCATCAATTCTTATAGTACTGACTTTTTTTTTTAACATTTTTTGAGTATTTTTGATTATGAAACAATCATCATCAGCATTTTTGTGAGTTATGCAATAATTTAGCTGGCAAATATATATTCTTTAAATAATTCTCGCAAATTTTTGGAGCTTTTCTTAGTCATCATTAGCAACAACATGATCATTATCATTATCGTTTGCAATCTTCAATCTTGTAAGCGACCTTCGCAGCTGATTTTGTTGGCTTTAAAGCTCAGTTTAATAGAATTAATTTGGCTTGTCATTGTTGCTTTTTTCTGTTGTTGGTGTGTAAATTCATGCATTTATTCATGCGCTCATTGCCTCAATTAATGCGACATTGAGCGCAATTTGTCGTTTGTCATTAATCTTCTTTTCATTTTCATTTGGTCGGTCGCGCCTTTTGCGCTGTTGGCCTAAACTAATTTTAGGCCGCCACAATTTTGGCATTTCTGTTAAAGTGGTAACTTGAGTTGCCTTTACAGCTGCTGCTCTTGTTGTTATTGTTGCTGTTGTTGTTGTTGTCGGTGCAGGAAATCGCAAGTCGTTGCCAGCTCCTAAACAAATTTATCACAAAAGGGAACTTCACACTGGCCTGCAGTTGACAAAAGACTTTTGGCTTAACGACTTCGGCGCTGGCTAATAGACAGCAAAGCCAAAAGCCATAGCTATAGCCAAAGCCACAGCCAAAGCTGTGACGCACTTGCCAGTGCACAGGGCTAACTGGTCTATGCAGGCCCAGGCCCTGGCACCGGCAATGGCTTCGGCTCTGGCTCAGCCTGAGGCTCAGCCTCAGTTGCCATGGCCACAACCAGAGCGTGGGCCGATGATGCTGCAGTTGATGTTGGGCCCCTGGGGGCAGGGCTTGCCCTGGCCCACATGCGCGCCGCACTGCCAGGGCTCCTTTGTTATCAATTCAAGTGGAACGTATTACGTGCATTAGTATCCTTTTGCTCGAGCTGCCTGACTAGCTGCCTTTTGTGTCTGTGTGTGTGTGTGTGTGTGTTCACTATCGGGGTGTACTGCGTATTTATTTCACTGTGTCAAGTTCTTTTGTGTCGACTTGCAAGATTTATGACACTTTTGTTTAAGCCAAAAGCAAAAGCTTTTAAACGTGCCGAGTCCCAGGGTCTGCCGAGCCCGACCCCAAGCCCGAGCCCGAGCCCGAGCTCCTCGCTCGCTCAATGCAAAATCGATGGCGATGCTTATCACAATTCGTTGGCTGGATGTGTTTTTTTTTTTTCCTTCAGCACTCGATGGCTGGCAGCTTGTCATAATTTTGTGAAGAGCGCTTGGCTTAATTTTGTGCGCGCGAGTGAAAGATTTGAGCTACCCACAGCAGATTGAGATAAGTTGTGTAGCTGTTGTGGAGCTTGATTTATGCTTGACACGCTTATTGAAAAGCCATAAAAACGGCTGCTGCAGCCGGGGTGTGCTTTGAACGGGGTCATCAGCTGATAGCGTTTGATTTATACGAACCGCATTTGACATAAATATTTTATCTGCGGCGCGCAACGTGTCGTATGAGTGACATTAGCCGAAAAGCCAAGCGAAACCTAAGCCAACTAACAAGCTTGACTGAAGAGAACAAAAAAAAAATAAACACAGTTAGCCTTTTGCATACACACTGATAAGGCTACAACAACAGCAGCAGTGACAGCAGCCGCAGCAGCAGCAGCAGCAGCAGCAGCAGCAGTTGAAGTAGCAGCAACAGCAACCTGTCCCAGCCTCAGTCCGTATGTGGCACCCACCCAGCGACCGATGCCACCCCCCTCGGTGTTTTGGGAGTTTGCAGATGCGACTGCGACTCGTGTCTGGTCGCCGCGGCATATACTTAACAGTAAAATAAATATTTTACTATAAATCATGCATTAGAGTCGGCAGCGGGCTGGCTGCCTGCCTTGTTACCTGTCACATGTTGCCAGCCACATCAACGGCGCTGACAGGGCGCCGCGGCAGGGGCGAGGACGCCAGCGGCAGTGGCAGCCTCACGACTTCTGCCAACGCTCGGAAGTAACACACATTTAGCGCTCGAGCAGCCAAAAATACTCGCTAAAGAGCAGCCAGTTAGACAGGCAGCTAGTCAGAGCGGAGTGGGGGCGGGACGGGAAGGGGGCAGACAGGCAGGCAGCCAGGCAGGATTGTCGTGGCATGCATGTTTTGTATGAGCTGCTGTCGGTGTTGACAAATTAGCAGAAAAATGGCCAAAAACTTGAGCTTAAATTTGTAATTGCATTTATATTAAAACATAATTTCTTTTGTTAAAATTTATTTTATTTGCTATATGGATGAATTTTGACTAACATTATTTATTTAAGTTAACATAAGCTCTGTCCGTACAAGTCAATTAAATTTGGCTTGCACCCCAGTCTAGCCGTTTAAAAGCTAGCTCGCTCAACACTGACACCAATGCCGCTTTGAGGCGACATTTTGCATTGCAGGGAAATGTTTATAAATAAATTGCTGGCGATATATTTGATATTTCATTTCATTTATTTATGCGCCGCATTGCAACTGCCACAATAAAAAAATAAAGAGGAAAAACAGACACAACAAATGGCAAACATAGCCAACATGATTACGTATACGACATGTGTGTACGCGTGTGTGCAGTGGTGTGTGCCACAACGGCTTTTCCCAAAAAGCAAAACCAAAGGCAACGGCAACGGCAACGCATGCGCAAATGCGCCAATGGTCAAGGCAGCCACAGTTGCAGCACCTAGCTGCCCCCCAACCCCCCCCCTCGCGCCCCTCAGCCTGTTGCCGTCTCCATCTTCGTCTCGGCCTCGTAATCGATGAGCTGCTGCGCATTTGGTCAATAAACGCATTTCTGTCATTTTTTTCGCAGCGCAAAATTTATGGCGCGACTTTGGCTCCAACTCTGACTATTGGCGGGTCTAAGCTGGGGCTGGGTTGGGGCCGTCCGGCGGCAGCGGCTTGCCAAATGCCATTTTCATTTGACTTTGACATTAATTTGTGGCCGCACTTTGCCTTAACCAGGAAGTTGCTGGCATAGCGCAAATATTTATACATTAGCATGATTTAGAGAGCATTGCACTCGCACTCGCACTCAAATGAAGAGAGATCTCTAAACGAAAACAAAAAAAAAAAAGAAGAAGCTATGCCTCTATCGGCACTTGCCAGCTGCCGTTGCAGTTGCAACAATGAAGTTTTCCTTTTGGCCATGTGACCATTGGGCCCATTGTCAGCGGTTGCTGCTAACAAGCTGTTGGCCTTTGCGATTTATGCGTGCAAAATGATGAGAACGTGCTGGATGGCCAAGGATGGGATTGGGAACTGCCGCATTGTCATCATTATTTGTGCCAGTGGCAGTTGGGTTATTTATGGGTCTTTGGGTGAGACAACGGCGTTTTGTGACAAACCGCTTTACCGGTAAATCGGTAAATCACAAATCTGCCTGCGACTAGCCAATGCAACTGCAACTGCAACTGCAACGGTGCAACTAACAAGTGCACACTTGGCTCCCCTCCCTCCCCGCCAAAAAAACTGCCTTTTGTGGGCACTGACAACGAGCAGGGTTTATTAAATTTATGCAAATTTTATTTATAAACGACAGCCAGGCTCTGCCAACGATGATGCCCAACTGCAGGCACGGCCACAGCCGCAGCCGCAGCCGCAGCGAAGGCTTCAACTGCTCGCCTGTCGCTTCTCGTTGCAGTTCATCCAATATATGCCCAAATCCTACGCCTCTCTGGGCCATGAGCTGCCAGCTCATGTGTGCAATTCAGATTTTGCTGGCATTTTTCTCTTATGATTTTTGATTTAGTTTGAGAGCTGATTGGTTTCCAGACATCGCATCCACGTTGCTGACATGACGCGCGGGCGTTGCTCGATTGGCATGTCTTTATTATAAGCCTCTTGCCTCTTGCCTCCTGCCTTCCTGACTCATGCCTCTTGCCCCATGCCTCATGCCTCCTGCCCGAGGCAGCATCAACATTTACAATGCCTTGATTTATATGCTAAAGAGCTGGCAGCAGGCGGCAGCCGCTGGCAAACTTGTCACTTGGTTTCTGTTTGCCGGGCCAAAATTGATTTGACAGCCACAGCAAAGTTCAAACGCAGCCAGCGGTGACCCAAATAAATAATCGAGTGTTTGTCATTAATCAATTTAAATTAACTTGCCTAATTCTTGGCCCAATTTGGAGCTCACTAACTAATAGTAACGGCGAGCCGTGCCCCAAACAGCGTGCGGCTTATTAAATATTAATTTTTAATTAAGTGCCCCAAAGGCAACAAAAACAATACACAATAATAATATCTGGCAGCGGCAGCATCCAAAATAAAAGCGGAAACAAAGTCCGAAATTTTAATTGTAAACTGGGTCGAACACTTCGAACGAGCGTTGATTAATATGTATCTGATAGATACGTGTGCACAGTGCACTGTGCCGAAAAGATATTCATTAAAAATACATAGCAACAAAAACAACAGCAACAGCCCCTCAAAATAATTGCGTGCCTTTGCGGGGGGTGTGCAACATGGGGCAACATAAAAAAGGGCGCGAGATTAAAAAATAACAAGCTTAAAAATGCGCATAAATAACCGAAAATTGAAAAAAACAAAAACAAAATGTTAAATGCAATGCAAGGCGTGGCAGAGCACAATAAAAGCGCCATCTGTGGTGTGATTTTGTTGAGCGGAATTTTGGCAATTTGCCTAATGGAAAACGCGGAACCAATTGCCAAATTAATTGGCCTTAAATAATGTAGGAAAAAAAATAAAATAATAAAATATTTAAAGCAAAGAGACTAAAAGTGGTTTTAGCATTCAAATTACAATTAAATATGAATATACTTTGAGTACATATCACCGTCTCAATTTACCTCTCTTCACCACTCTCCCTCGTTCCCTGTTTCTCTCCCACTCTCGCTCTCTCTCACCTTCCTGCCCACTTGAAAAGGGAATTTCCATTAATTTGAGTGCATAAATTCTATTGATTTCTTATAGGTATTTTGATAGACACAAGTAGCTCCCTCAAGCTGCGCAGCACTTCAAGCTCTTCCATCTATCATAACATTTATTCAAAGTCTGTAGAATCCACTCGAACTTCTGGAAAGTAAACGCCAACGCCAACGCCGCCGCTTGAGGCCCACACTTAACCCATTGTGGCCGGCAATTGTTTCGGCCATGTGACAGTTGGCTGTCAGTAATTTGACACTTTCACTGGCCAAACCGTTTGATGGACAGTTGCTGCTGCAACATCAGAAACATTACCAATCATGGACAGCCGTGTGCGGCCCCCAGCTGCTCTACAGCTGGCCCAGCCCTTGATTTGATTTCGTTTCGCGCAGTACACGAATATGGCCATAAGAGTTAATGACCTTTTTTTTTTGGTTATTTTTTCTTCTATGTTTTTTTCCTTTTGGTTTTTGTTTTTTTTTTGTTGAGTGGCACGCCCCTAGCGCAGTTGCACGCCCACTCCACGCGCTCGCTTTGCCAATTTAACACCTTTCTATTCTGCGTCTGACTGTGCGGCCTTTTACCGCTCGCATACGTTTTGGCCAGCAACAACATCTGCCTCTTGGCCGTTACAATTCAATTGTTACAAATTAACTGGCCGCACTAATGTTTCACGCTTGCTTAGCCGCAGCTCCAAGCAACTGAAGCTCCAACCTTAGCTTCAAGCTTCGATATTGATGCTTGACTCTGGATCGGTATCTGCAAGTTGGCCGCTCGTGGGTGCCAACAACAACAGCAACGACAACAACAACGCAGACGCTGTGGCAGCCGCAAAACCGCTGACACAGTGCCCTTTGCCATCGACATTGCCAAACGCCCCCGTTCACCCCTGGCCCCGCTCAGGCTCCTCCTCGCGCTCATTTACATCCGCATTGTTTGGCATCTCATCCATGAAATTTATAGCTTGGCCAAGTGAAAGGTGGCTGACTGCCTACCTGGCCGACTGACAGACTGACGGACTGACTGACTGACTCTCCGTCTGGTTGGCAATTTCAATTTATGTTTTATTTAGTCGTACATGCCAAAATGTTTGTTCTCCCACGCTGCTAATTAATATACAAATTACGTAGCCTAATCAGCCGTGGCCCAGAGCTTGTGGCCCGGTATTGGTGTGGCGTGTAGCATGTAGCGTGTGGCATGCAAATGTATGCGGCATTTGGCCCAAAAACAATGCCACAGCCAAAGTCGCTGCTAAGGCCACACCCTCCTCTGGCATATTCTGCCACGTACGTACGTGCAATTGGCTTTGGGCTTAATGGAGGGGGGATGGATGATTAATGCGCCGCGACAGCCAAGGACAAGCACGGCAGGCAGCATGGCAGCAGCCGGCAGGATTTTTGGGCTCAGCTTAGTCACCTGGCCGGCATTTGTCGCAGTCACAGTCGACTTCAGATATAAATTCAAATTGTGTCAATTACATCGCTGCGGCTGCTTATCGACGACAGCCTCTGACAAACTGGCCGGCAATGGAGCCGCAGTTGGAGTTGGAGTTGGAGTTGCCGCTGTTGCACTTGGAGCTGTTCAGCCTGACAAACCTGCAGCGGCAACAACAACAACAACAACAACAACAACTACAACGATGACAACGCCATCGGTTTCCATTTCGACTTTGGCATAGCCTGACATGTCTGCAAGTCTGAAGTTGTCGTCGTGTCAGTGGGGGAAATACTACATAGATTTCCAGTTTTATTTTGCGGTTGCCTTTTTATACGCTTTTTATTATTATTTTTTGTGGTTCATGTGTAGCGAGAGTTGCTTTGGCTACTTTGCCAATCATCAAGGAAATTATCAATATTTTTAAATTTTTGCCGCATTTTAAAAGAAAGCTTTTATAAAATACAAAATTAATTTAATAATAATGAACGTAGATATGGTAAAGAGATGTTGTATTTTAAGCCAATTTTAAAACTTTTCAATAGGTTTCTTTTTGAATTACAGAGTACCTCCCAGTCGTCTAGTCTCGAAAGAGGATATTATTGTTTTATTTATTTGGGAACAAACTTAATTAAAAATAATTTTATACAAGTGAAGCTTTAGCTTAATTTTTAATTTAAATGTATAGACTTTTCTCTGCCTCTTGCTCAAGTTTTTGTGGCAACCCTCGCTGATTGGCTTGTGCTACACATACATATATTATTTATGAACGCAGGTTTTTCATTTTAATGTCAGGCATTAGCTGCCCTGCGGCTAGCAGCGATCTGTTCTAATTGGTTTATAGATTTGTCTGCTCGATTTCGCTGCGCTCGATAGCCAATTGCTTTATTAATGGCCATTTGGCTGTGGCCTGGACTTGGAACTGACTGGGGTCTGACTGGGGTCTGGGGTCTGGGCCTGGGTTAATGTCATCCGTGGCCGGCGGCCACAGAGTGTGGCAAATACGTCTCAACGTCTACGTATCGGATAAGTAAAAGTTATACGGCCAAAGTATGTCACGGAAATGACTTAGTTAAAATGCGTGCGGCTGCAGGGCCAGGGGGAAGCTGTGGTGTCTGCTGGTGGTGCTGATGCGGTGGTGCTGTGGTGTGGCTGCTGAATAGTTGAATATATGTATCTGCATTAATAAACAGCGAAATAGAAATCGAAACGAACTGCCGAGCCAACGAAGCGGAGGAGGCCCTGCAGCATCTTTGCCGCACATGGGCATTGCCAAGACAAACAGCAACAACAGCAACAGCAACAGCAACAACAACAACACAAGTCAAGGCACATCCTTTAATGGCAGTCCGTGTTCGTTCGTCTGTCCGTCGCCCGCCTGTCGCGCCTACTGCGTCAGTCAGTCAGCGAAGCGAGGCCAACAGCAACAGTAACAGCAGCAACAACAGCAGCAGCAGCAGCAGCAGCAACTGTTGTTGTTGTTGTTGCCCACTTGAACATGTAGTGCAGTCATCGTCGCGCATTTTAAGAGCCCCCAACTAAATGCAACTCTCAACACGGCAACTTGGCAAGGACCGAGAAGTGAGCACTGCCTAGACAGGCCACAAGACACGACAGCAACAGCAACAGCAACAACTGCAGCAGCAGCAACAACAGCAACAACAGCAACAGACGCATCGTCAAACATATAGGCTATGTGCTATAACTCATTAATATTAAATGCTGCTAGCAAGACAAGCCCCTTAGTCAGAAACAGACACACTCACACACACACACACACACTCGCACACTTGGTGTGTCTGTGGCTCGAAAAAAATTTATGCGCATTTTGTTTCAATTTCATACACACGTGACTTGTAAATTATCCATTGATGTGGCAAACGCGGTGCAGGGGAGCGCGGGCGCGGGTGCAGGGCGTGGCAGGGGCCAGGACCAATGGCGACAGGATGAGCAGCAGGACTGAGGCTGAGCCAAGTCTCTTGTGACGTGCTGCAAACGATTTCTTTTAAAATGATAATTGCACAGGCGACAAAAAAAAAACTCTGCAGACAGGAAAAAAGAGGGAAAAAAATTATGCGACTGGCAGACACGCCCACGCGCGCTCAGATTGAGATACAGCGATACGAGTGTTGCAGATACACACATTCGAGGCATGCAAATTTCTGCTGCAGGCCGCCAAACAAAAAGTAATCAATTTTGTTGTGGCGTGCTGCTTACCAAAAATGCAAAACAAAAGTGAAAACGTTTTTCGTGCTGCCGAAGATTAAATACTCTGTCGACAAATTTCCATAAGCTGACTTTATATAGAAACTGTCTTTTGAGCGATTGTTCAGACAGGACTTAGAATAGGAAAATTTTTTAGAGTTGTACTGCAAAGTTATACCGAAAAATATAAATGTTTTTCATACAACCGCTGCACCAAGATAGCTCTAAATCTTCAGTTGAATAAGAAATTTCGTGGTAAAATTGTAATACCCCCTGTTAAGGTATTCAAAATTCGGAGCAACAAAAATGACGGCAGCGACGGAAAGCAAAAGTTAAGCGAGAACTGTGACAACAAATGCCGCCCGAAAAAGTGAAAATTATGACACGTTTTTGTTGTGGCTGTTATGTTTATGTTGCCGTTGCTGTTGCTGTTGCTGTGGTTGCTGTTGCTGCTGCTGCTGCTGCTGCTGCTGCTGTGTGTGTGTGAAATTTCAGTTATAAAGTCATAAATACGCATATTAGCCTCATTTTATGTGTGGCCAAAGGCATATATGTTATAAGCGATAGTTGGATATGAATATGCATGCATATAGACACGTAGCTATATATGTTGTTTGTGTTTGTGTTTGTGTGTGGGTCGCACCATTTTTCGCTGTCAAGATGCGGTTCTCATGGCGTAATTAAGCATAATTACACATGTCAACAGCAGCCGGAGATGAAGTTGGGGAGTTAAAGTTTTCGCTGGAACTCAAACTGAAGCTGTAGCCAAAGTTTGAGGCGCAGTCGCAGTTGGTTTATTTTGACAGATTTCACTAAGTGAGTGTGTGTGCGTGTGTGTGTGTGTGCCATATGCAGGAAATGTTAAAACTCAGCAACGCATGCCTCATTTCCATTGTTGTACAACTATCCAACTAGCTGACTGACTGACTGACTGACTGACATATACAACCAAGACTTCCTTCTGGTAATTATTAGCATGCAACTTGGGCCAGTCTGCCAGTCGTGTCAGTCAGTTTGTGGTCAACATTAGGGCCCTGTCCCTAGCCAAAGCTCGAAATTATCCCAAGCAGCATTCTGGCCGAAAAGAAGAGCAGCACGTTAATAACACAACACAAATGAAAATAAAACTAAAAAGAAACAAAAACCAAAATAAATACAAATAAAAATATCTCAACTGGCCGTGGCTTGTAACCCAAGCGTATTTCAGTTCTCATCTGCCGCGGTGCCTCCGTCTCTGTCTGCGGTTGATTTTTATGGTTTCATTAGTACTCCACATGCATGGTACATGCTACATGGTGCCTGGTAGATGGCTACATGGTCGTTTGGCTGCGCATGCGTAGAGCCAAGTTTGCTGGCCAAGTTGTTGTTGGCCGCTGTCGATGTCGATGCTGGCCTGAGAAAATTCTACTGACCCACAGAACTTTAACTTTTTGAGTGGCATTGTTCAATTTTACAACAGACACACAACAACAACAACAACAACAACAGCAACTGGCAACTGGCAACAGAGAGCCAAGAAATTTCACAAGCCTGTTGGCCATTTTCTACAAAACCCGCCTTTGCGTTGCTTTCGGCCTGCGGTTTTAGTTTTAACTGTTGGACTTAAGGCCTTAGCCGTTTATTGATGCCACGGCAACTGCTGTCGCCTTATCAGCCAACTGTTAAAACCACAAAGCTCAGTTTAATGCTCATATTTAATGCAGCTAGAGGCCACTTGCAATGTGCAGCACATTGAGTTCAAACACGTGTGGCAGCTATCTCACAATTATGCCTGACGCACTGACCACAGCCAAACAATTTGACACAATTTGCCGTTTGCTGTGAAACTTGCAACTCGGCTGTGCGACATATTTGAGCAGTCGATTTCAATAATTTGCGGCAGCCGGCAGGGCTGGGCAGCGGCAACAACAACAAATTGCGGAAATTGCCAATCGAAATGGAAAACATTTTCATTATTTGCTGCCGCTTTTGGCCATAAACTAGCTGCCTGCCCAGGTGGGTGTGTGTGTGTGTGTGTGACTGTATATGTGTGTTGTGCAGTTGCCACAAATTTATAGCTGGCAACATAAATTTGTTGCCGCACAAAACATATTTTGCCAGCAACGCGCAAAATTGTCAACTCGACCATCTACAGCTTTCCGACTTTTCCGGCTATTAGTTTTTTGCATGCCGCCCGACATTGCCATTGATTTATATCAATTTGTTGACCACGTTGCCGCCAAGTGCTATAAACAAGAAATTTGTAATTAATCGAGCCGCAGCGACTGCACCAGCCTTATGGCTAATAACTTTTAGCAGCCACATAAATTAGATGCCGCTTTTGGCCTTTTGGCTTGCGTCTTAGCTTTTGCCTTCGCCTCGGCTTTCGCTTTGATTGCATGTCAGCGCCTGGCTTCTAAGACGCGCCCTGGGCGCCATAAAGATGATGATTTGTTGGCTCCGCTGCCATGTTGCAAGTGTCCCAACACGCGTGCGCCCACAGCAGCTGCCACATGTGGCGCAGACCACCCGCTGCCGGGCAATTAGAAGCCACGCACGCAGGACATAAGTCCTTCAAGCTTAATTGCGGCGATCAGGTCCCTGACTCAAAATTCAAATGTGCCAAAAAGGTGTGTCAATTGCTGTTGTTGCGCATTATTGTTGCTGCTGCTGCTGCTGCTGCTGCTGTTGTTGTTGTTGTTGGCGCGCCCCGTGATTTATGTAATGCATTCAATATGCGACTTTTTCGGCTGCAGCGGTGCAGGGCGAGGGGGGGGGGGCGGGGGTGCCAACGGTCGCAGCCATAAATATGTCAATATAAACAGCCAGACACAACTGCAGCAATAACAACAAGCGAAACATTTCAATAAAAATCAAAATCAATAGCAAAACTTTGCTGGCAACGACGTGGAAATACCCTTTGCTGGTTTGGCTAAGAAATTTACATTTAAATTTATATATTAATATAAAATAGAATAAATCGATGTGCCTGCTTTCAAAACTTTAAACCTGTAAAGTCTGTTACATAACCCTCTGCTAGCCGCATATACCCCACGGTATTTCCCAGGTGCGGGCACATCTACATACACAGAAACAAACGCGCGCCGGACGCTATCAACTTTAATGCGCCTTTGTTTCGGGTCGCTGAATGTGTTGTTGATATTTTGACAGAGGGTTGAGTGGGCTGCAGTGGTGGTGGGGGTGGGGGTGGGCGAGCGGGGCTGGCTAGGGGGAGGGCATTGTCAATAGCCTACAAATTGGCGCAGCGTACGGCTGCAATACATTTTTGAGTACTTGCACTCGTTCTGTAGCCACGGGGGTTGAGTAATCGACATCGCCAGCTATCCGACAATGCAGCGCCATATCGCACGGCTCCATTGCCATCGAGTGTGCCCAGGTGTGCAAAAGCTGACGCAGCAGCGACGGTGGCAGCGGCAGCTACCACTGCGACACAAAATGTTGGTCATATGCGGACACAGGCGGAACAGACCCCATTCTGTGGCATGACACCGTTGAAGGTGGCCCAGTGCCCGGTGGCGCCCCTGCCTGGGCTCATGGCAGCCAGCAGCAGCCGCCGTGCATGACTCAGGTTCAAGTTGGCCGCCTGACTTTCAGCTGACACACAAAATACACACACACACACATGCACACACGTGTATATAAAATCAAACGGCAGGCGTTTATTAAAATTCGAGTAATACGAGCAAACCTCGACAGCGAGTTTGTGGCAGTTTTATTAAATATGCAACAGCTATGCTGCAGTAAGGCTCGGCAGGGTATTGGAAAGGAGAGGCGGTGGGGGGGGGGGAGAGCTGCCAGATTTAAATCACAAGGGTTGCATATGCAATGGCTTAAAGACCTGTAGGTTGAGCTAAAGTTAAAGATAGATTCTGATTATGATATTGAAAATAAAGAAAACTTTCAAATATAAGATCCATGCATTCAGAATAGATTTATAATCAGATCGCACTCAGCTCAAGTTACACTTATGAACGATTATTAACCTTTGCTAGGTTTAGTTAAAACTCGCGCTGAGAATTTTCCTCTTGGTTCCATTACAACAGGCAGCCAGCCAACCATTCTGGCAATTACGTTCCCACTGACCTACATCTGATTAATTTGGCTAATGTAAAGAGCCTCAAAAACAAAACCCACCAAAGCAAATGTGCACGAAAATTGCCTAACCCTCTGTGGGGCATAGGCGCCGCGCCGAGGGGTGTAGAAGGGGGGGGGGGGGGCAGCAGCCAGCAAACAGTAACCTACATGGCCAGCTAACTTGAATGAGTGTCAAAGCTATTTTGCGCTAATTGCCTTTTACGATTATTTTCACATTTGGACGAGCGACGAGCGACGCCCGACAACAGTTCAAGCCCCCAGAGCCAGTCTTGGAGCTGGAAGCTGGTGTTGTTGTTGTTGTTGCTGTTGCTGCCGCTCCAAGTGCTGCCACACACTTACGCGCACGCATGACTACACACAGGGAGCAAGCGGCGGCGGCGTCGTCCTCGTCGTCATCTGAGGCATCTGTGGAGCTCAAGCTCTGGAGCATGCACGAGTGCGCCACATTACACAGAGACTGGGAGATAGCACTAGAGAGAGAGAGGGAGGGAGAGAGAGGTAGTTAGTACTTATGTGTAAGTATGTGTGTATGTGTGTGTGTGTAGCACCCAACTCTTATCCTAACTGCAGCCGTGGCACGCAACATATTCGCTTATTAAATTGAATTAAATTTTTCGTACGTTTTATTTGCGGCACTTTTCGTGCGAGGTATGCGATGTGAGGCCGCTGTGGGTTAATGTCACACCAACAACACAATCTCCAGAGCTGAGAAAACTGTGCAACCTCATAGATAGGGGGCAACAACAGCAACAACAACAGCAGAGGCGACTGGCGAATGCCATTGCGCTTAACTTTTGTTATTATGGTCAATTATGGCTAACGGCAACCGTCGAATCGCCCGCCGACTCTTCCACATGCGACAATGGTAAATTTGAAATTGATGATGCCTCGTAATTGTGGGCGTGCCCAAACGCCAACTAACTGACCCAGTTAAACAGCAGGCACCGGGCTAATACCAGATGACACGTGCATTTCATTTGGCCGAAAGCCCAAATCAATTTGCTGTGTTCGCTGTTGCGCACTTATAAACATATATATACATATATATTGTGCTTATGATTAATAATTTTCAATAATTGCGCAATGACCTTGCCCGGAGAGCCGGAAAGAAAAGCCCATACTCGGTCATTAATTGACTTTTAAGCAGCCACAAATCGGTCAAACTATGAGAACAGAAACGCGAAAAAAAAGAAATCGAGACGCGAAAAAATCAAGATAAAGTTAACGAAGCTAGAAATACCCTACAGTAGCGATGGCATGTAAATGGGAAATGAATTATGTATTTTTGATATATTTATAATAATATATTTATAATATATTAAAGAGTATAAAAAGTAAGTAAATCTAAGACATGATCTTTAAGATAATCCTATCAGTGCTAACACAGCATATAATTTATTATTGTAATCGAATATTTACACAGTGTGTCATGACAAACTTAATGATGGAATTATTATGCCAAGGTTGCAAGGGTATAAATATTATTTAAAAATTGCTGCTTGCCTTTTGTACAACAGTTAATCATGCAGGCAAAGTTAAAGCAGCCGGCAATAGATGTATGCTTGTATATATGTAAGTATATATATTTATATGTATTTGCTGACTTGCTCATCGGCCGATTGGCGCATGGCTATAAATAAACGCGCTCATTCTAAGCTTAGATTAATGTGTGCGCCTACGAAAAAAAATTATAAAAAAAAAAAAATACTTATAGGTAGGGGAAACATGTTTAAGAGTACCTACATATCAGGTTTTAAATGCTGAACATAGATAGAGGATAGAATGCGAAGATTGCCAAGATCGTTGAGTACTTCCAGGCAGAAGGCAATCATCTAATCGAGCACTTGGCACTTAATTACCAGAGACACAGTTGAGCTGTTGTTGTTGTTGTAACTATTACAAACTGGCGCTATATAATTTTCAAATAGCCATTAAAGCAAACTCCCAAACATAAACAACAAGTCAGAGTTGTGTCGTTTTTATATAGGTTTTTCAGGTAACTCTGTAAGTACTTATATAAAAAGGCAACTGTAGTAAAGCATTTTGTTGTCTGTCTGTCTGTCTGTCTGTCTGTTTGTGGCTGGCCAATGCCAAGGCAAGTGGCCAGGCAAGGTCAGTGAGGTCATCAATGTGTACTCACAGACTCATCGGTGCTAATGCTAAAGACTTTGTCTAACTACATAATTCCAGCTAATAATAATGTATTCAAATGCTGTCAAGTGATCGTAATCAGAAACACATTCTTTGCAGACAGCTGACGGGCCGGCAATTGGACAGAATCCGTGAGGCAATCAGTTAATAGTATTGTCAATGCAACTGGCAATGCGAATGGGATTCGGGGCGTGGCATTGGTCTCTGAGCGGCACTCGAAAGTGTCAGTCGCAACAAATGCAATAAAGATTGAGTACTCACAGCCGCCAGCTCCAAGCCCCCAATGGTATAATTGATTGGGCCAAGGTGTCGCAATTAGCCCGCTCGAAAACAAAAGAAAACTCTATTGGAAAGTTGTTTGGCCACAGGAAATACTCACAATAGAAATGACACGCATTCAATTCAAAAATTGAGCAATTGAGTGTTGTGAGTAATGAATGCGTTTTTAATTGAATACTACAATTACATTCACGAACCCAACACAAAGCCCGTTCGCCGCACGTGTGTGTGTGTGTGTGTGTGAGCTGCACTTTTGGGCCAACTGCAACATAAATTACAAATTAATTGATTCGTGACTGCAGCGCAGTTAACAATTAAAAAAAATGGCTTTGTAAAATGCAATCAACATGCAAATTGGCCAATAAAGCCATAAGAACTGACTGAAACTCATTAAGTACGGTCAGAACCTGGTCACATCATAATTCCGCTTAGAAGCGCTGATCACATATTTAGTAGATGCATAAAACTAGCCGCAGTTCAAGGTTGGCCAAATTTGTTGGCTTTAACAACAAAAGCGTCGCTTTGTTTACATAAACGTCTTGCTTAATTTATATTTTAATTATCAATATAAAAAACAACAACAGCAATAGCACAAAAGGTGTTAAAAAGTGAAGAAGCCGCAACAAAAGCCACACAAAGCAAGAAAGTTGAGTTGTGTTTGCTGAATTTTAAATACCCTCTAGATGTGTGTGATATAGCACGATATAATTATCAGATCGTGCATGGAGTTTGAGAACTTAACAAATCAGAAAGATATACCACAAAAAAACAACTATATAATTATATTATATAATACAATCTAGTTGGGGAATATATCTGCTACAATTTGTTACACAGTTCACGCTAAATGGATAACACTCCACGCAAGTGTAAAATGATTCATTTAACGTTCATGTTTTTGACCATATAATTTGGCAACGTGTCGTATGCGCAATTTGCAATTTGCCATTTTGGCATTTGACTTTGACTTATGGGCGATTACAAATTACTTAAAATGCCATTGTTGAAATTGATGTGATGGCCAAGTGCATGTTAACTGCAATTTGCCGCACTTAATTAGCCAAAATGTCACATAAAATGCAATTCAAATTAAATTTAAATCAAATAAAATAAACCGAGAGAAGGTAAATCAAAGTAGTAGTCGGAGTCGCAGTCGCCGTCGCAGTCGCAGTTGGCTTGTACGGCCTGTTGTTATAACATGCAATCCGTGTGGTGTTCTAGTCCATGTTTGTGCATTTGAAATTAATTTATGCAAACATTCGTACGCTTCGAGACAGAAGAACACAAGCCGGGCCAAGACGCGACTAGAAGAGACATGAGGCGCTGCTGTTGGCTCTGACTAGAACTCAAAAGTCGAACTGCGGCGCATACATAAATAAATTAAAATTGCTAATGGCTGGAGCAGTGGGTCTTTGGCTTTAAGAGCTGCACGCCCATAATTAAAAGCAGCAACAACGACACTAAAAAAAAGTTAAAGAAAACCATGACCAGCTGAAGATCGCGCTGACTGTCTGCAGGGCTCATGGCATAAATCAATCAATTTATTTGCCCGTCTGCTGTGCTGTGGAGCAGCAGCCGAAGAAGAAGAAGATGAAGAAGAAGAAGCAGAAGATGAGGCAGACGACTGGGATGACGACTGGCAACTGGCAACTGGCAACTGCAAATGGCAACTGGCAACTGGCAAATGGCAGTTGTAATCTTGCCAGCGGGTGCAACGAACTTCACCTTCGCAATCGCAGCTAGTTTTAGTTCCTGGCTCGGCCGCGCTCCTCCCACAAATACAAAATCAAATATATAAAACCTGACTCAGTTCCTTTTGTAGAATTTGCAACCGCAGCTCGAAATGCAATTTGCTGAAAACTTGCGCCGTAATGCCCCATAACTCATTGACAATAGACAACGGGGCATAGTTGGCAGTTGCCATAAGTATGTTGCTGGCCAAGCCAACGGAAAAAAAAGAGGGGGAAAAAAAACAAAGCCACAAAACATGGCCATAAGTTTAGCTGCTCGCTTAAATATGAAAATAATTTCATTTGCAGTTTGCCAAATAATTTCACGCCAAGAATTTGTCGTGATTGCGCCAAGCCAAGCAATTTGCAAGCGATTGGCAATGGGGAGAGGGGGGGGGCTGGCCACTTGCTGCCGGGGCAGGGCATGCAAATAAAGAGCGTAGCGTTTTGGGCGCAGCCGCAATTGGACTGCAATTGAGCTGCTGACCATATAATTAACACTTGGCAGCTGCCAGCCAAACAGCCATTAAGCCTTTTAAGCCACTTTTTTTTTGCCTCTTTTCTTCGGACTTGCGGCGGCCTTCTGCAGGTTTCAGTTACCCAAACGTTGCCTCATCATCATCATCATTGCGATCATCATCATTATTGGTAGCTACAACACCAATAATTTAAGCTGTCATAATGAAGCCATCAGCTGAGTGTGTGTGTGTGTGTGTGTGTGTTAGAAAATAACAAGAACTTCGAATGCTTTCGCCAGCGCAGCGCAGCTTTCATACCCTGCAATAAATAAGTGTTAAGTAACTATACGATATATATACTACACAAAAAAGCCATTAAAAACCTTTCCATATTTTATATATGCTGCTTTTAGTGCTTTACAACACTGTCTCTCTATTTTGTTAGGGTATTTATTACTTTTATATATTTATTTTCTTGTTTACAAGATGAAAGGCTTTCATCACAACACACGTTGGCGCCGCAGCAGCAACGGCAACGGCAGCAGCTGCAACATCAAAGTATTTAAGGCTTAATCGATGGCGCTTTATTGCCCTGCCCCTCCCCCTTTTGCCTACACCTCTAGCGCAATTCCCGCTCGCCGTCTAACCTGCTGCCGTTTTTTTTTTGTTTTTCTTTACACTTCTGCCCCGGCCACGCTTCGTTTGTGTCGACAGCAGCTTTTCATTAGACAATTTCCCGAGGGAGCGAGGGGCGCGCGCGCAGGGCAATCGCACTTTGTTGCAGTGGGGAGCGGGGGGTGGCAAGGGGCGGGGTGGCAAGTGGCATGCAGGGCAAGCGAGCAGATTTTCATTATGTCGAGTCGAGTCGACACTAACAACAACTTTTACTTGTGTGTGGTACATTGTTAGCTTAATTGTTGTTGTTCTTGTTGCTGCTGCCTTTTTGCTGCTGCTGGTGCTGCTGTTGTTGCTGTTGCTGTTAGAATGTGCGCGTTATTGAGTTACGTGCTTGGCGGCACAACAACAGCAACAAGCAATTGCAGCTCGGCACGTTTGCGTTATTTAACTGTCAGCAACATCAGCAGCAGCAACAACAACAGCAGCAGCAGCAGCAATTTAGCCTCAGCCTAGGCGCTAATTGACAGTGAAAATGTCGCGCACTTAACATTTGTCTTCATCATTGGCCCAAAAGCTGTTGCAGCTGCCAATCGGCTAACGCAAAGCGGAAATCTGAGCCGAGCTTGAAAGCCAGCCCACTTGCATATGATAGACGATCTGCAGCCAGGGCCTGGGCACGGCCCAAGCCGCTGCTTATCAACGCGGCCTAATCACAAATGCAGCTCAGGCTCGACACCTACGCAGGGCTCCGATGACAGGCGGGGCTGCGGGCGGGCGGAGACGGTGGCTGTGCATCAAAAGTCGCCGCACAGCCCACGGCCGAAACCTCAAGCGCAAAATCAGGCGCAACCTATATACATATTAAGCATTTATTATACCCTAACTGGGCTGGGAAAAGGTGCTATAAATTAAAAGCTAGTTAGGGAGAATAAGTTGGCTTTATGGAGTAAATGTTCCAGTCGAGGATAGAAAATCATATAATGCAGTTAATCAGTTAAGATTAAATATTGACATTGTACTCAAAGAAGTGTGGAAATCGTAATGTCTATTTCCTTGACATATTATCTGACCTGAAATGGGAAGTAAAATCACAAGAGCAAAAAATATCTTTAATATAGTTGATATAAGATACTTTTTAATATAAGCTACATCTCAGCCTAATACTTAAATATATGTTTAACATTTTTTTCCATTTACACACACAATTTACATTAGGGTATTTCGCATTCAGTTGCTGATTTTTTTGTTGTTTGCTTTTCGCAGTTTTTCATTATGTTGAGTGAGCGAAACAAATGAAAGTTTTTGTTGCCGCTGCTATCGATGTGTGTCTCATTAAGTGGAAGTGCATTCACGCTGATGTGGATGCTGATGATGGCTTTTGACGACATCAAGATAATTGTTTCCCGGTTCATAACAGGCATTCAGCGATTTTTGCACGTGGGCTTGCCACAAACTGCTCCCACCTCCCTTTGTCCGTAGTACATGTGTTTTTCTCTTTTTTAAGTACCGAATTCAAAAAGAAATTATTAATTATAGCGCTGCAATTTGTTTAAGCAATTGTTGCGGTGTATATTGTGTGTGTGTGTGTGCGTGTGTGTGTGTGTGTGTGCAATCAAAACTGAGACTTTTCTATGGGTTGGCAAGGTCGCTGCCGCTGCTTTGTTGCGGCTTTAATAAGAGACTTTAAAGAGTTTACAATAATACACGAGTCTGAAGCACGGCCCAAGGCTGCTCGGGGCCCGGCTCAGCTCAGTGTCTATGCAAATTGCCACAGCGAGCAAATAAATGCGATCGAGATGTAGCTGAATTTAATAATACTTAAAACGGAGGGGGCGCCCACGCGCAATTATCAAGCGGCTTTTGTTGCCGGTTGACAACTTCTTTAATCAAACCCGATTTCGGCAATCGGGGCGTGGCGGCAACGAGTTCGGGCCGCGTTCTGTTTCATGTGCCACGTCGCGGTGTTGCCTCATTACAAATTTGACACTTTGCCTGACAGCGTTTGATTTCTGGCCGTTTTCGGCGGCGTAAATCTTTATGCTTATGTCATTTAACTTAATGGCAACAAGTCAACAAACAAACGGCTCGCCTGCCGCCTGCCCAAGCACCAAAGCCAAAGCCAAGCTCAAAAGACATAATAGTCCGTCGGGCCACTTGAGGCCAGACCCGACCAAAGCCCAACAAACAACAGCAACAACAACTGACAGCTGTTGATAGTTTATTGAACATTTTGGCCAGCAAAAATATGTAGCTAACTGTTGGTAATAAGCTGCAAAAGAGTTAACTGTGTTTTGGGTTTTAGCCATGGTTTTAATTATGCTTTAGAACCTGCGCTTAGCGTCGAGCCATATGAGCTTTTGAATCGGTCCTTGATAGACACCTAGACGCCAACTCCCTTGGTTGGGGCCAGGCCCCAACTTTATTAGCAACTTAGTGTCATTATTAGCTGCCACAACACACATTAACAGCCTTGTGTGTGTGTGT
The DNA here is from genome assembly GCA_035047465.1 of Drosophila sordidula. Lineage (NCBI taxonomy): Eukaryota > Metazoa > Arthropoda > Insecta > Diptera > Drosophilidae > Drosophila > Drosophila sordidula. The sequence goes on from JAWNPQ010000131.1 coordinate 2,789,676, forward strand.
GTGTGTGTATTGTTTTCTTGCCCGCTTTGTCGCCTTTTGCCATTTTTGACAAACTGCCATTTGGGGGCTGTCCATAAGCGTGACTTGGCCCCAGCGCCGGCAGACGTGTTGACGTAGGGCAATTGTTTGGAATTGGTATCAAAAAGCGTGTGAATATAACTTAACCTGGCTGCAAATTAAGCCTTTGCCTTTGCCTTTGCCACGGTCCGGTTTGCTTTTCTATTTTTCTTCTTTTTGGCCATTATTGACAGCGATTTGCGGTGATTTTGACCATGAAGCGGGCGCAAATGCTGCTCTGCAGCGCCTTGAGTTCAATAAGCCTTTGTTTGGCTAATTTATGCCAGCAGACAGCTGAGCCGCATCGAGACGAGGCGCAGGGCCACGGGCCCAAAGTTCTTTAATTAAATTTTCAATTTAAAACACTTGAGGCTGGGTCCGTAGCTGACGACAGCAATGTGGAGTGGGGTGGGGTGGGGTGGGGCAGCAGCAGGCGCCAAGATTTCATTAAGCCGCAGGCAACATGGCCAACGTCTAGGCCTGGAAGAGGCCCGGACAGCCGGCCAAGTCTATTTTCATACATATTAAATGCCGCAAACTTCTTTTACTTACATTTTTTATTTGCTGCCATTTGTCGACTGCTGTTCCACAGAAATTGCCAATTGATAATTGATATGCGCCACCTGTTGGCCGCTGTCGACATTAAAGTGTGCTCTGATTTTATTGAGATTTTTAAATATTTAAGTTAATAATTGTATTTAGTTCAATTTACACAATTTCTTTCTTGCCTTAGCTTTAGCTCTAAATAAGCTACTTTGGATATACTTTTGCAATACCTAACACGCTTCCTCACTAATCTCAAAACCCCATTCATGTCGCACAGTGTAACACTTGTTAAACGAGCATCGCCACGCCATAGCCCAGTTAGCATAGTTGGCTGAAAAAATAAGTTTTCGGTTGTTTCTTTTGTTGGCAAAACAAGTTGTCCAATTGTCACTTAATAAAAACATAAAGGCCCAACATAAAAATTATGATTATTATTAATTTAATTGCTTCGGTTTTTATTGCTTAAACAATTGCGCATAAATGTGGCCTATGCTTATCTCAAATTTTCCATCTTTTTTATCTCTTGCAGGTAAGAGCGAGCTCGTAAACCCCAAAAATAGAATTGCGGCACGTGAGTAAAAGCTTTAAATGGCCAGTACTTTAAGGCACTAACACTAACAGTTAATGTAGCTATAGTTGTATGTGTGTGTGTGTGGCGTATGCTAAGATATATCTTTGGGGCCAGACTATTCACTTTCTCCGCCTTTAATTGCGGCCAGCTTTATTTTGATGCGTGCGCATTTTAATGCATTTAAAGAGCAGCAATAACAGCAGCAGCAGCAGCAGCAGCAGCAACGACAACGACAACGACAACTTCTGTTTGGCTTGGCAAAAACTTTAGCCCAACTCACGTACAAAAAATAATTTTGTAAGAAGCCGCACAGAGACCAGGGCCAGAAGCGGGGCAGAGGCTGCCGGAGCGGGGCAGAACATTTAAGCAGCTTAACCCATTTCCGTGCCACATTATCATCATCATTTTATATGTCTGTAGCTGTTGCTATTGTTGTAATTGTTGTTGCCGCTGTCGTTCAACTGTTGCAGCTTTGTGTTTTTCCTTTTTAATTTCTTTCAATTACGCCGCACTTGTCACAGGGCCCACAGCACGGGCTTGGCCCGGCGGCGGCGGCGGCGGCGGCGGCGGGGGATTAAAAGTGCCAGCTACCCTGTGAAATTCCCTCATTAATATTGCATGCATAAATACGCAGACAGTCCCTTAGCTACAATAAGCATTAAGGCCTGTGTGTGGGCGGCTTTACTGGGCGACATAAAAGCCACTCATTAAACGATTTTAATGTCCACATAGACAGATTGTGTGAGAGTTGGATAAAGTGCTGCTCTCAATTGCTATTCTTTTCTCCTTCTCTCTTAATTGGAATCATATTGGCAAGCTGTTCTCTAATTGCATAACACACACAGCTGCTGCTGCTGCTGCTGCTGCAACATCATTATTATCGACTTTGGCCAGGCGAAAGTTGGCAGTCTATGACCGCATCATGGTCCAAGGAAAGTTGTTGCCTTTCTAAAAGTTAGTTATGTAGAATAGACACCGTGCGCCGACAATGGCCAAGTTACAGCATGCCAAGTTGCAGGTTGCAGGTTGCAGGTTGCAGGTTGTTGTTGTTGTTGCTGCTGCCGCAATTGTTGCTGCCTATTGCTGTTTGCTGTGCAATTGATGCGCCAGTAACATGGCAGGCAACACAAAACCAATTTAGCAGCCCCAAAAACAGGCAAAACTCATCGCGCATGGCCAGATAAAACCACAGCCACAGCCAGCCGCAGATGTAGTGGAAGATGCAGTGCAGCAGCAGCAGCAGCAGCAGCCGCAGCGGCAGTCAGCGTAATGGCAACGTCTACAAAATGCAGGCCGTAAAAACAAATGAAGCCAAAACCGAATGCCAGGCGAGCATAGCTAATGTAACATTGCCTAATGCCATTGACTAAGCCCAACTTGACCAGGCGCACTTTCAGTTTTCAAATGGGCACCAGCTACAACAACAACAACAACAACAACGGCAACTGTAACAGCAGAAGCGGCAGCAACAGATAACAAGAAAATTGGCTAAACTCTAAAAGGGCGAATTCCAGATGCTCTTAAAATGAAAAGTGTTTGTTATTAACATAAAGTAACAAATTAAGTGGACAAATATTGAACGAACTTTTCTCAAGTCAGAAAATATTTTTGTATATTTAATAGTGAACTGAACTCAGCTTAAAGTAAAAAAATAAACATAAAAATTAATTTGATATATTTTTCAAAAAATGTACACGCCATATTTACAAACTAGAAAACTCAACTCAGCTTAATGCCAGAAAAATAAAAAGGACTTTTATGTTTTTAAGCCCCTCCAGCTTTTTAGCTTGACTCAATATGTAGTTAGTGTTAGCAGGCAAGACTTTGCATCTAAGGAGCTTAAAAAGCCATAGTAATATAGAAATTTCCACTACTCCGGCACACACAATGTGACCTAATCGAGCTGGCCCGTTGGGCAAGTGTATTAAAGGTTCAGCTCGATTCGTTTTTATGGCAAAGTCAAATAGGAAAACAAAATAGAAGTTAATCTAATAACAAAGATTGAGCGCAATAATTTCAGCGATTGGCAGCGCAGATTTACCATGCCAAAGGAGAAGCCATGGACGAGGCAGCAGCAAAAGTAAAACCAGCATCAAGTAAAAGGGAGCGTCGTCGTCTCGACACGGATCCCAGCCATGGTCCACACTCCATGGGCCATGACTGCATGGATTGCCCTGGCTGGGCGGGTTGAGGGGCAGAGGGCCAGAGAGCGTGGCCAAAGGCTCGTTAGCGTTTTGGCCCAGCAAGTGCAGCAGCTGCTGCCAAATAGGAGCCGCTGTTGCCGCTTTGGCTGCACTTGTTTTGCTGTGTGTATGTCAGTGTGTGCGCGGTGTGTGTGTGTGTGTGTGTAGATAGCGTATCTAATGGTTACATTTTAGTGCATACAAACGTATCTAATCGCTTAAACGTTTTATTAAATTACGTTAGCCGAAGCACGGGCAGGCCAATCGAACTTGTTGCATCATTGTTGGCCCAAATGGCCGTTGCCTTATTTGTTTGGCTTGGCTATAAGCCATGACCTTGCCCAGGCTGTTGTTGCTGCCGAGGTTCAAGGTGAAATTTATGAGCTCGAAATTTGTGCAATTTGCTCTATTGGCATGCATTTAAGTTGCACTTTAACTGCAATTGCCGGCAGCAACAGCTGTAACAACAACAGCAGCAAACAAACAAACACACATTTTGACAAGTTAAACAAGTTGACAGCTACACAAACAAACAATATGTAAAAGGGGGAGAGTTAAAACTTATGCGAAGAACGAAAGTTTTGCCAGATAAACAAAGCAGGTAAAATGCCAGCTAAAGGCGCCAGCTGAAATGTGGGCATGGCCCGAACATAGAACCAAACCAAACGCCAAAATGTTGACAATGGCGCTGCCAGAACAAAAGAAACTCAACAAAGACAACTACAACAACTAAGTATGTTGTAGTCGGGTATAACCAGCAGCGCAATACTCGTTTACAATGTAATAACAAACCTATGCTGCGTATTAGACTGCAGCTAACATTACAAAACAAATGTTTTTTCAAAAAAAAAATGTTTTTTTCGAAATTTGGTAAGGGGGTACATGGTTTTTTTTTCCAAAAAAAGAAAAAAAATTTATTTTCAAAAATGCATATATGTTTTAAATGCGGGATTAATCTAGAGGACAAACCATAGAGAAAATGCTATCAGACATGAAAATCCGTTCAGTTTTGACAAAGTTATGGGGGTTTCAGATATGGGAGCCATAGATCCGAGAGCTTTACTTGTCAAAATTTGAGTCAATTTTTGCATGATTTTTGACAAAAATTTTGACCCCCTCAGAATCACTTTTAAAGTTGTTTTTTATACTAATTGTGACCAGTACAATCGATTAAAAGTGAAAATTTGGAATTCTAACTTTTGAAAAAAAAAAATTTTCGAAAATTGGTAAGGGGGGGTACATGCTTTTTTTCCAAAAAATGAAAAAAAAATTTATTATCAAAAATGCATATATTTTAAATGCTGGATTAATCTAGAGGACAAACCATGGAGAAAATGCTATCAGACATGAAAATCGGTTCAGTTTTGACAAAGTTATGGGGGTTTCAAATATGGGAGCCATAGATCCGAGAGCTTTACTTGTCAAAATTTGAGTCAATTTTTGCATGATTTTTGACAAAAATTTTGACCCCTTCAAAATCACTTTTAAAGTTGTTTTTTATACTAATTGTGACCACCACAATCGATTAAAAGTACAAATTTGGAATTCTAAATTTTGAAAAAAAAAAATTTTCGAAAATTGGTAAGGGGGGGGTACATGCTGTTATCCCGAAAAAATGTAAAAAAAATGTATTTTGAAAAATGCATATATTTTAATTGCGAATCCCATAAAGACTGCCAAATCATGACCAAAAAGCCATCAAACATGAAAATCTGTTTAGTTTTGACAAAGTTATGGGGTTTTCAAATATGGGAGCTATGGATCCGAGAGCTATGTTTTAACAGACCTATATACTCATTTAGCTTCCTGAACGAGTGTAATAAGAACAACGGCAACGGAAACACAAAGTAGAAGCCTGAGGGCAACATGCAAAAGCTGCTCTTAACTTTTATGAAAGCAGCAACAATGCAGCAGCAGCAGCGACAACAACAACAACAACCAGTAGCTGCAAGTGCAGAGCGAAGTCCTAGAAATGAAATTGAAATCGAAAACGAAATCAAGGCATGCATATGGATATAGCTGGTCCGAATCAGAATCGAATAGTCCAACTGAGCCCCGCAATGAAATCAAGAGCTGAGTGCTGAGAGGCAGCAACAACATCAACATCAGCAGCAGCAGCAGCAGCAGCAGCTGCAATAGCAAATGAAGCCGCACATGGACACGACATTGCCACGGCCAGCAGGCTGCATGCAAATGAGGTCCAGCCCCGTTCTAGGCTGGACACAAAAAAAGAACGGTGGGCGTTTGGGGATTATTATTGTAGCCGCCGTTGCTGAAATGAGCACAAAAACTAGCACCGCCGGCAGTGTCGAGTGTGTGTGTGTGTGTGTGTATAGCTGGCAATAATTGCTGCTGTTTTTTTTTTTGTGTTAAATGGCAACAGGAGCAGCAGCAGCAGCAGCAGCAGCAGTGGGAGCAGCAGAACAATTGAAGTCAAGCCCCAATGGGTTTTTTTAGTTCTGTTTTTTATTCGTACTGCAACTTCATGTTTCCTCATCGTCGTTGGCTGCTCCTTGATTTGTTTGCTTTGGGCTCAGTTGAGGCTCAGGCTCAGTCTCAGTTTCAGTTTGCCGTTCTCAGTGTCTGCGGCTCATCCAGTGGGCTGCCCTTTTTAGCCTGCAGCATGAATTTATTTGTTTTGAAATTGTAACTCTGCAGTCATCCGCATCCGCAGCGGCAGCAGCAACCTGAGAATCATCATTGCTTTCAGTCGCTTTTCAGATATTGTGCCTTTTGTGCCTTTGCCAGTGTGCTGATTGTGCGGTTTCGATAAGTTCAATGCAACTGCAACTGCAACTGCAACTGCAACGGCAACGGCATCGGCAACAGCAACAGCAACAGTAGCAATAAACCCAAAAGCAGCGCGCAACCCACATGCATCACGTGGCCAACATTGGCAAGGCAAGTGATAAATTAGCGCAGGCCAAAGGAAGTGAATGACTGCGAAAATGCCAAAATGTCAGCCGAAACAAAAAAAACAATAAAAGAAAAGGAAAGAAAAACAAAAACCAAAAGTAAATTGCTGAATAAGGAAAGCAGCGCACATTTTCACTTTATGTGGTAGTCAATACAAGGAACAAGATTAAAAAAGCCCAGATAAAGGATGAGTCGAGGCTTACGATATACCCTATTAAAAGAGACTTTTATCGCTGGATGTGCAGTTGAAGTTTTAAGTTTAAGTCAAAATTTGCTAAACTTCTGAATGGAAAGAATTTAAATTTATTTGAAGATTTTAATCTTTGTTGAAAATTTATTGCAGTACATTAAAGCCTTAAGATGAAATATAGAAAATATATTGCTAACATTTTAATCGCATTTTAGTTTATCTGAATATCAGCAAAAAGTTAGAAAAGTTATTAACTATTCTTGCCCTTTAGGAACTCCAGGGTTTTGCGACAGCTCAAAAATCTTCGCTGTGCCTTGCATTGACAAACAGCTAGCTGGACTTAAAATACCCTTCATTTAGTGCTTAGACCGATAGCATTAAAAACCGATGTACCATGTGCGAGTCCATGCCAATTTTCTCTCCATATTTCTGGCTGCTGCGAACGTGAGCGCCAAAGCCAAAGCCAAAGCTAAAGCCGAAGAGTCGCAGCCGCGTGCAGCGGGTGGTGCAGCAAGCTGAGGCTGGTTGCCAGTTGATGCTGCTGCTGTTGGTGTTGGTGTTGGTGTTGATGTTGTTACAGGAACGTGCGCACAGGGGCCCGGGACGGGTGGCGAACAATGAGAATGATGCCGCATCTCTGCGCATACGCTGCAAAGATTAGTGCGGAGTCGCCGTGCTGGATCTGGAGTCGTTGCAACTGTAGCAACTTTTACTTATTGTCCGCGCAGTTGTTTATTTCAATTTTGGTTCGCAATGCTTTTGCTTTTGGGCTTGGGTTTGGTTTGGGGTCTCGTTGTTATTGCTGTTGCTGCCGTTGTTGTCGTCGGTTTTGGCTGTTTGCATTTAATGCGCCCAGGAACAGGGACGTGTTCTGCCGCGAATTCGTGAAACGTGATGCTGCAAGTCGTTCGCGTTTTTCGTTCAGCCAGCGTTGTTTGTTTATTTGCTTGGATTCTCTCGATTTCGGCTGCCCTTGCTTATTGTTTTAGGATGCGGATGCTGCCAGTGCCATTGCCATTGCCATTGCCATTGCCAGTGCCATTGCCAGTGCCATTGCCAGTGGCACTGACTCTGCTCGCATTTGAATGCATTTGCTGTACCCATGGAGCTGTCCTTGTTATGGTGCTGCCTGTTGGCATTGTTAGCTGCATGGGCAACAACGACGACAGCCAGCGCTTGGCTGGGACCTATTAAGGGTATCTAACATGAGAACTTTCCACCAAAGGGCCGCACTATGAAAATGAAAGCCAAATTGGCAACTTTCCGCTTGCTGAGAGCGAATGAAAAATGTTTTCGCCCTGTGTCCTAATTGGTGGCCAACGTTTGTCGCGCCAAATAATAAATAATGGCACCTGGAGCGCCAACATGACAGCTGGAAACCGACGGAGTTCTGCAAACTGAGAACCGAGAACCGAGAACTCAAAACTAAGAGCTTGGCCAGAACTGGGAACTACCCAGCGAGCGAGGCCATTGACTGTTTGAATTGAGCGAGTGACTGATTGATTGACGCGCGCTTTCAGCTGTTAACAAACTCTTTGTGGCCACGTACAAGTTGGCAATGTAATTAATTGCTTTCCAACCTGTGCGCTGGAAAGTGTCCAAATCACAATGGGGCAACAGCAGCCGCCGCCGAAGAAGAAGAATAGGAGCCCCAAAGTGGGTCAACGTGGTTAAGACAAATCGTCAGAGGGCGAGGTTGCCACAACAACAACAACAAGTTGTCAGGCTCCAATGTGTGTGATATGAAAATTATAAGTTATGCGAGGGCTGCACAAACAGTTGCCCAAACAATTGCCATTGCTCCGACTACCGTGCAAGTTTTCTGGCAACTCCCGCCGCGAGCGCTTGCAGCTGCTTTCAAGGGAGTTCACTGAACCAAACCAGGCAGTAAAATTAACTAATTTTCGTAAGCGTATGAGTCAAGCCAGCGCGAACCCGAGCCAGCCTAAAACATCAATCAAAGCCAAATTAAGCGTAAAATGTTGCGCAGGAAACGAAGCGTCAAAGTCAAGACAAAACAGCACACAATACGAAGCACAACACGACACACACACCCAGCAAGGCGAGTGCAGTGCGAAAGGTTAGGCCCGCACCAGGGAAGCAAAGCCCGCATATATAGTATATACTTCATATATTGTGCCTACCAGTACCCTGGCTCCAAGACCTGGCCAAGACAATCAATCAACGCGCAGCGCTCGCGCTTTCCAAAGAAAGGCAGCCGAAAAGTGCAAGCGCACGCGGGCCTAACAAAAGTTGCAGCTAATTTTGGAGCCGCAGCTCCAGCTCCAATTGCAGCTCATTTGCATTCGCCGTTGAGTTATGGATGAGATGCCGGCGTGGGCTGCAGCCAAGAATTGGCACACGCACAAAGACGGAGATTTATTTTTGTGTGTGTCTTATGCAAATCTTTAAGCCGACAAACAGTTTCCTGATAAATGCACATTCGCAAACACACACACGCACGCAGCTGACACACCGTTATAAGGCCGATTTCCACAAATTTGATAAAGAAACGCGGACGAAACAAAAGACTTAGGCAACAAACTTGCGTGTGATAAGACAGACGAAGAGCGAGCAAATATGCTGCACTAGCTGACTACCCTAGGCAGAAGTCTAAGAGGTAGTAAGGGTAGATAAAGACGGAGACGAAAGCATATAATAAAATGTGCGTTAGAGTAAACAAAAAATAGAAATGGTTAAATAAAAGATAATATTTATTTCAGTTACCTGAACAAATCAGCATACCCAGCAGAACTCTTGGCTACAGGTTCGACGTTTGATGTGTGCTGATGTGTTCTTGTCTCGTCTGCCGCCGGTCAAGTCAAAAGCCGAACCGACGCAGTCATAAACCTTTCGATAGGCGGCGCTGCTTTGGCCACGCCTTGACCGCCCCGACACCAGTCGACCCAAACTTGTGCTTGTGTTGTTCTTTTTCAATTTTATATATGTTTTTTTATTATTAAGCGCGACGTGCGTGGCATTTAAACTCAATTTGTTGCATTTTCCCTTAGCTGCATTTGGCTCTGCATTTTTAATTTCCAACTGCGACGCAGATAGAAATTAAAAAACAATATTTAATCAGCGCACATAATCTGCATTTTAAAATTGAGTTTCGGTTTTCAGTTGAAGCTTCAGGCGCGTTGGGTGTTGACCATTTAACGCGCAGTATCGCTTACCTTTGCGGCACCCCCCGCCCTTCCCTCCCCCCTCCCACCCCCCCCCCTCCCGCACAACCCTTGCCCTGAGAAAAAAAATTTGTTAGATTTTAATCGCTGAGCTGCGTTTTCGCTCGAATAAAAAAAAGGTTCAGGTTAGCTGCTTGGCGCAAAGCCATAAAAATAAAATCAGCGGATCGGACGATGACGACGCTGACGACGACGACGACGACGACGACTTCCTTGAAATCAAAGTCGACTCGGCTCGACGTTTGATTCATTTGATTTTTTTTCGGACTGAGGCGAAAACTGGGCTTGAGGCCGGGGCTGGAGCTGGAGCTGGGTCTGGAGCTGGGTGGGGAGGGGTTCGCTTGTTAATCCTTTGACGTGACGTCTGTTCATAATTTGCGCTCATATTTCATGTGCTATGCATGCGGCCTTTGCCTTTTTGTTGCTTATTTTGTATTTTTTTGTGGTCCAGCTTTTACGAGTAGAACTTTGGCCTTGCGGCACTTTTGAAAGGTTTTCTGATTGAATATTCTAAAGTAACTTGTCGTAAATCATTGGCCCAGACAGCTTGCCAGTTCTTGTTCTGGCTGCTCTTAAGCCTTTTTTACTCTGTTTTTTTTTTTGGCCAGCCGCAACACTGCATGATGATATGCATATGTTGCGGACACGGGACGATCGACAGTCGCCGCTATTACATCAGTTCTCTAAACTCTCCGGTCTTCTTTGTCATCCAAATGGCGAAGCTATTTAGCCCAAGAGTCCCACAGCTTGATGCCGTTTGGTTCAGTCAACCCAAAAAAAATAAGAACCTCAACAAAACTCACATTCTAAATGCCAATCGGTCGCTATAAATAAAAGGCAAAAGCAGCGCTTGCTTTTAATTTTAATGAACCATAAAAATTCACACGCACAATGATGATGATGGGCAGCAACAAAATATTACGATTCCAGAGGGTTGACACACAGAGGGACAGCCACTTGGTTTACTTCGGAGCCATCCAATGGAAATGTTAATGAAATCTAAAGAGACGCTAACAAAACAAATCAACAGCCAGCTGGGATCTGGGAGCTGGCTAGTTGGGCGTCGCGTTTTTCTCAGCAAACAAATCAGGCAACAAAAAAAAAAAAAAAACACACAAAAAAAACAGAAAACATAAAAAGACACCAGAGAAAAAGTAAAGAAAAAAAAGAGTCTCAAAATTCGAAAGAAAACTATTAAACAACTGTCCGACGCTTATCTCAGAGAATCGCTCGCACAGCGTTTGCTTAGAAATTAGAGCCCAAAACAAATGCCCGAAAGTTGTGCAAAGAAAGGCCGAACCCGCAGCTCCATAGACCGGTTTAACAGCGCTCTGTTAAGCGCGCTGTTAGCGCGCTAACAGAGCCGAGGCAGAGCGACGTCGACTGCGACGCCGACTGCGTTGTTCTGGGCACTCAACTCGACAGCTCTCAGAACCGAAGCTCGCATTTCATTAGCTCCGCATCCAGCGACCGGTTCAATCCACACTATCGTCGTCGCTCCCAGCGAGATCTGTGCGCGTGCGCGGCTTCAACCCACGCGAGACACTCGAGACCCGAGACCCGAGAATCGAGACTCGCGATCCGCGATCCGCGACTCGCAAGCGAACTTCGGAAGAGAATACATAATACTCCGGCTAAATTCTGCGCGTTTCGTTTTTATGCAAATCGAGTTAACTTACTTTTAAAAGAAAGAAGAAACAATCTTAAGTCACATTTCGTCATTTGGCGTGAAAGTAAAAATTCTTTGTGCCTCATTTGGTATTGTGAAATTCACAGTTAGTTGCGTTGAACAAAAGAAATTTCGCATTACGTATATTACGAAATGATCGTAAAGCTCGCGTAACCAACAAACAAATAACCAAACAACAACAGCAAGTGAAAGAAGGCAAATAGAAAACAAAATCCAAGTCAAGAAATTACCGCCAATGAGTAATGAGTGTTTGTGTCTTTGTGTTCGTGTCTGTGTGTTAATTGATTGCCAAAAGGTGTAAATCTCTATTGTACATATTTAACGGCACTTTTTGGAGCAAGCACCACAGTAGCTGCATTTGCATTAGGTGAGCGATTCATAAGCAAATATGTAAATATCCGAAATACAATTTATAAAAATATATCATTTAAAAGTAATTAGCGTCATGCTCTAGAAATTGGGTTAAATGTGAAAATTATTATTGTGTGTGGCTTGTGTGAAATTTGTCGACAGCTAATAGCTGGCCATATAAAGCGTCAAGAATGGATTTTAAATTGAGGCTACACACAGCAGAAACTGTTCTGCAAAAATGCAATAAATTTAAATTTAAAAAATATATATAAATTTAAATCAATAATAAAGGGTAATTATGGATTATAAATAAACAAAATTAATAAATTTTAATACAAATCAACAATTAAAAAACATTTAATATAAATGTTTATTAAAAAGATTAAATATATGTTATGATTTTTTAATTACTAATTAAAGAAACATTAATATAAATTAGTCAAAAATATATAAAAGCATTTAAGAGTGTAGTGGGAAATCGAATAAAGCTGCAGAAAATACATTTAAAATGTATGAATAATAAATTTACTGAAACGAATCAAATGAATAAATGAACAGTAGAATAATCAATTTGAATTATTTCAATTAAAATTTGAAAAATCAAATTATGAGAGTATTTTAATTGAAGCTAATTTGAATTGTTTTTAAATAACATTTGACAAGATTAGATACTTTTTAAAGACTTGAAAGTTGTTTTCCCTAAAGAGTTCTAACACATTTCTCGTATGCCTTTCACTGCGTACAATCTATGACAACAACAATGACAAGAAACAAATTTGTTTAGCCAGTTCATTATCAGGTCGATTATATGCCCATTGCTGCCCACTCGCTGGGCTGACAAGTTAATGGACTGTCGCGGAGTTGACACCAACGCACTTCTCATCTTCGGATGCTTTCCAACACTCTCCGTTCGAATTGTATTGGGTTTTGACAACAAAGACATGCAGCGGCATAGCTGAAAATTTCACTTACAAAAGGCGGGCGCAACATTTTCTTATTGTATTTTCATTTTTCTGGGTCAAAAGCAAAGCAACAAAGCCCATCCTCGGCACAGCCAAGCCCAGGGCCAGACCCAGCCCCAGCCCCAGCTCCAGCCCCAGCCTCGGTGCCTGTGCCAGCGCCAGGCCCAGCCCCTTGTCTATTTGTCTCTAAGCAGCAGCATTTGTTTATAAATGGCAACGTCGTTGCCCAAAAAGGGATTTCCCTTTTACACTCAACACACACACAGAAAGCTCAATCAAAGTGAAAAAGAAACTTTCGTTTCGTCTGGCAAACAGAACTTACGGTTACAAAGTGTCAGCCAAGTTAGAACTGCGGCCGCAATAAGCACTCGTAAAGCATAAATTAAAGTTGGGCCCGGCCTGCTCAATGAACTACGACGGCCGACAACGGACAACAGACGTCAACGCCTCGCTGCCCGGCTTCAAAAGGCAGCAGGCAACGGTTCTTTCAATGTGCCACTGATGGTGGCACTCAAGAGGTCTCCACACACTACCAAATGCGACCCAGCAAATGTCGCTGCATTTCGGTTTCGATTTCCTGTGCCTTCGCTGGTTCTCGGCATACCTCTTGGTATACCCTCCCCGCCGCTCCCCCCCTCTCCCCCTCCCTCCATAGCCAATAGACCCCTGTTGGGGTTCTGCGCATGCAGCGCATGATTAATAAAGAGTCAGAAATGTGTTTCCCACTCTGACCGCTTCGTTGATTAGTAAGCACGTCAACATTTCAATAAAAAATGAAAAAAATACAAATCATTGGCGCGGGCAACCTCATCAACGTCACAACAGCGGCAACAACAACATCTACAGCAATAACAACAATATTACCCTTTCTGCCGTTCTGCGGCTTTGCATTTTAATTGCTTTTGATTTGCTGCTGCCCCCGCCATTTATGAATCGGAATTGGAATTGGAATTGGGCGCGTTCCGACTGTTAAATTTAGCATATGAATAACGCAGAAAAATACGTTACATTCTGTCTGCCTGTACATATAGAGCATGCCTACAATATAAATACATATGAGAATAGTATATATATGGCTCATCATATCTATTTACATACCAGTCGGTTGGATAAACAGACACACACGCTTCTCGGATTTGTATTTATGACATGGCCAGATTCAAGGCCCAAGGCCCTAAAAATATGTCACATTGATCAGCTTTTGTGCGCTGGCTTATAATCAAGTTAAGATATGACTTTTTGTCTGTCAACAATAGGAAAACAGTTTAAGAACTGCGCATAACGTTTTCTAGGGTATTCAAATAAACACAAAATTGGGCAACAATCAAACAAATTTTTAGGCTCAGACCATATGCCAAGCTTTAGGCCCGTCCATAACTCACAAGAGCCCCAAGCCTATCAAAACTGACGGCAACTTTTGGTTTCAGTGCAACAACCTCGTGCACAGAATGGCCATAAACAACCTTGTGGTTGCAGCCCAAAGCCCAAACGGAACCCAAACACTCTCAACGCCTTTCCCACACCCAGCCCAAAGGCAAAGGGACAAAAACTCCACTTGACAAATGAAAGCAAAAACCAACTGTCCACCGATATAAAAACCAAAAGCGTGCAAAAAAGATAAACAAAGCCGGGGAAAAAAAAGAAGAAGCTAAGAATGGGCAGCGCGTTAATTTTTCATGGTGGACAAGAGAAAAAGCATATTATTTCATTATTTACATCACGGAGGCTAGACAAACGAGTGGCAAGCGGCGAGTGGCAAGTGGCAAGTTGTCCGTTTGGCCGGCGCGTCATTAGTCACACCAAGGGGTAGATATGAAGGACAGCAACAACAGAGAGATCCGCGTGCAAAGCGGATGAAAAGTAATCAAAAGCGCTAAGAAAGACATAATAAGGCAACTGAGCACAGGACTAGCCGACGCCGAAGCTGGCCAAGACGGAGCTGAAGCCAAAGCCAAAGCTGAAGCTGAACCTGAAGCTGAAGCAGCCGCTTGACAAAACGGAAATGAAATTAAATAAAGCGGAGCGTAAAGGAGTCTCAGTTCCAAGCCAAGAAATACGCGCATTATGCGGCATTATATGCCCCAGCGTCAAGTGCTGCGTTGGCGTTGAAGCGGCAACAGCGCGAATTCTCAGTCGCCGCGTTTTTTAAGCCGCAGCTTAAAGTGGTGACAACAACAATTTCGTTGGCTCTGGCAGGCGAGTTGAGTTGCATTTTGTAGAACCCTTTAGTGTGATTAATGTGCTCAGACACACACACACGCAAGCAAACTATGCAAACACATGTGTGTGCGTGTGTGTGTTTGCCTCCTTTTATGAGCTGCGGCTGCCTGACCTGCGACCGGGACGTGCTCCTTACACACTTTTCCTTTTGCTTTTCCTTTTTGGCTGGCTCTGCGCGTCTGTTGCTTTTGTTAGCAAAACAAAAGCCACCCACAAGCATTCACACCCCTGCGCACACCTCAGCGCAGATTCTGTTTGCTTACACACACACACTAGCACACACATTTGTATACACTGTCACGTACGTGCTGCTCTAATCCTTTTGAACGCTGCTTTTATCGCGCTTACTTCTACTTATACACTTCCCGGGGTTGTAATAACTTGTTCATTAAGAACAAACTTCATCAACCGCGAGTTAATGTTGTCTTTTATAACAGACAGCAGGGAGGGCAGGGCGCAGCAGTGGGCTGATTATACGCAGGTATATACTTGAGTGCAAGGCTGCATGCCACAAGAGATGCGTTCTACGCCAGGCACTGACGATAGTTTTTTTTGCTTCCAAGACAGAATTTAAATAAATAGAAGTGGAAATAATCCAACGGTTAGGGTATCCAGCAGGCGTTTTGCAACATTTGGGGACTATCCCTTTTTTGGTTTTTTGCTGCTTTTCGTTTCGTTTTCTTTCTTGTGTGTACCTGTTGTTGTTGTTGTTGTTTTGTGTGCCTCATTATGCGTCAGGCTCCTCCCGCTTGTTGTTGTTGCTGCCGTCTGCGTCTTGAGTTACATATTTCATATTTCATAGTCAGGAGGGCGACGCTGTCACTTTTCCCGTCGCCGGCAACTGAGCCCATCTGCACTCGCATTCGAACCTGGGCCTCTTCGTTTGTTCAAGTGTTTTGCCTGCGGCTTTTGTCTTGCCCTTCGGGCAGGAAACAGCCGCAGCAACAACAACAGCAACAGGCTCAAGAGTGAGGATTCAGCATAGCTCGACGTCATCGTCAATGGCAACAGAACTGTGGCAGGAGCTTGAAAAGGATTTCATGTTTATTGCAAGTTGTGTTTTCCCTTTGCATGCCTGCTTATTAAAAACAACAACAACAAATTAAAAAAAAAATACGAAATACTTTATTTTGTGTGGGGCTTCTTCTGCGTTGTTGCAACGCGTCGGCCGCAAGTTAAATGAGTTTCTCCTTTTTTTAACGCTGCACAGGAAGTTGTTAAGTGCTGCCCTGGCAGCAGCAGCAGCAGCAGCAGCATCAGCATCAGCAGCAGCATCTGTGTGAGTGCCCTGAGCTGCAGTGCCTTAGTCTAAGCCTGTGCCACTTACTTGCCACAGTGTATCCAGTCCAGGGGCGCCACTAAATTAATTAAGCCATTCTCAATGAAATCAAGTTAAATGCGAGGCGCAACTGAAACTGTGTCAAGCCAAGCGCTATAAAAAAAATATATAAACAAAAAAAATAAAAGTAAACAAAATAAAATCAGCTAACTGCAAACAGTCGACTTAAACTCCAGACACGTACGCGCCAGGAAGCCGCTGTTGAGTCAGTTGGCCAATCCTCCAGACTGTTGTGGCATCAATTTTTGTCCAGTAGCCGAGAAAATGTCACGTTTCGCCACATAAGTTACAAGACCGTGAGAATTGCTGTGTGTTTTCCTGCCTGCGCAGAGGAAAAGGTACTTTCCATGGTGAAAATTAATTGCTGGCCGTGTTATCTCCGTCCAAGCCACAGTCTGGCAAATTAATTGGAAAGCAATGCAGAAGAGAAAAAAAAACTAAATAAAGGCTAAATTAGATGAAAAAAAAAACGCTAGAAATTGAGTTGTGTTTTTATACGAAAGAAGAAACTACTCACAATGGCCTTTACAACACTGGCAATACATTGCAAATTTCAATTAATGCTCGCCTAAAGTACAGCACGAAATGTTTTATAAGTTTTGTGACTGCACTTTAGTTCTTCTTTATTGTTGTTGTTGTTGCCCGGCAAATGCATTTCAGCCGTGGCTCGTAAATTGTTTATGAGCCGCTTTCCAGCCCCACAGTTGAGATAGACTCCGGCAGAGGCTTTGCCAATGCATATGCTATGCTTTGTTGGCCATAAACCCTGCCACGCCCCATTTGGGGGCTGCCTTCTTGCACTTTTTCTAATTGCCAACTAATTTTTAGCACAGCCGTCGTCATCGACATTTATGTGGGCTCATAAATAGGCAAATATCCTTTAAGTACTTTTAATGTCTGGCCATTTGTTGGCCCGGCTTATGGCCGATGGCCGATGGCCAATGACTCTACTCCTTCTGCCTAATGGCCTTAATGGCATGTTTGGCATTGTCGCCGTCGTCTTGGCTATTTACATGCAGCTTGTGGCAGCTTTTTCGCGTTGCAATTTCTTTTCAACTTTATGCGCTCATAAATAACACCAATGGGTGTGTGTGTGTGTGTGTGCCTGGGCGTGGGTTGCGTGAGAAGTGTTGTGCAGGAAGGCCGAGAGCACCCTTGATTAGGAGTGTCGTAAAAAACGCTTTGGCTAATCTTCCACAACATACTTGCAGGACTTACCGCTAAGAGGACGCAGGAGCTGAACCCCAAGCAACAACAGCAACAGCAACAACAACAATTCGCACACTGTGGCCAGCGGGAGACGAGCAGCAAACCGAATGCAGTATCTCAACTACGCGCTGCAGACATCCACGCGACTGCTGACCAGTCAGAGCCACAGCCAGAGCCAGAGCAGCCACAGCCAGAACCAGGGACAGCAGGCACAGCGCCAGCGCCAGCGACAGCGCCACAGCCAGCAGACAGCAGCCATCGAGGCAGCGGCGGCGGCCAGCACGCCCATCGAGGAGCAGATAGCGCACGCCTGCTGCAGCCGGGGCGCCCAACTGCTGCGCCTGCGCCAACAGGAGCTGGTCAAGCGACGCGCTCTCGAGCTCGAGGATCGGCTGAACGCCAACGCCGGCTGGGACAGCGACGCGTGCAGCGAGGCCGACGAGGGCGCTGTGGGCGGCAACAGGGCGGACGAGGAGGCGGAGGAGGAGGAGGAGGAGCAGAACGACGAGAACTCGACCGAGTCGGCGCCGCAGCCAGTCCAATGAAATTTACTCTCATTTAATGTTCAACTGGCGCGCAGCAAGCTGCTCTCGTTTTTTAACCGCGACATGGCCGCCACCGATGGCCAGATCATATTGGCCGCGTCCCGCTTCGGGGACGCGACGCCCGTTTACTTGCGCGACTTCTCCAAGCAGCCGCTGCCGGCGGTGGCCAAAATCTTGAAGGGCCAACACCAGGCGCTGGGCGTGCCCACGCTCTCGGCGCCCTCGCTCCAGAGCACGGCGCTCTTTCTGAGCGCCGGCAAAAAGTATCAGATACTGGCGCAGCCCATCAAGATCAAGGAGGGCCGCAAGCCCACCAATGTGGGCGCCAAGGTGCTCATACCGGAGACCTACGGCGGCTACTTTGAGCTGCTCAGCGAGGACGGCCGCTCGACGCGCTGCATCGACTCCGTACTGGAGCTGGCCCGGCGGCGCAACGCACGCGTCCTCGTGCGCGAGACCTTTCGCTGCCAGCAGCTCAACCGCACCATCCACGCCGGCGAGCTGCTGACCACCATGAACGACAACGGCAAGTACCTGCAGTGCCGCAACATCAAGGACGAGATCATCAATCTGCCACTCGATACCAAAGCCAAGTTCTCGCCGATCGCCCGCGAGGACAGCATCAGCGGAGTGCACACCGTCAAGAACCTGCTGCTCAAGCGGATGCCCGTGATCGTCAGGTGAGTGCGACCAATCGAGATCGAGATCATAGCATTCTCAAATATAAGAAAATGCATCCGATTGTACTGCTATATCATATAGCCCCCATACAAGTCAAAGAGTTTATGTCCGTCCGTATGATCGCAATTTGTATCGTCGCTATTGAAGCCAGACTCGTGAAATTTGGAACATATGCTTGTGGATATCCGCGTCAGATAATATGTTTAGATTTTTTGATTACGCCCTGAGTTTAATATCTAGGTACAGAAAATCCATATAGTCACAAAAATCGATATATTTCTTAAAATTGTCCAACATCTCTGAATGGATTGTGACGTCACGCTCTCGAAGATCTTAAGTAGTAGACCAAATCCTTATACCAGCCAGGCCAATACTTTTCACAGAGCAGCAAATCAAACCGTGTCCCCATTTTATTTCTGTCCCGCCCACAGGCTCGTCCACGGCAGCGCGCCGAAGGGGCTGAAGCAGCCGTTCGTGCCGGAGCTGCGGCTGCTGGGCTGCGTGGAGATCGATCGGATCTTTGCGCTGCCGCTGCAGAAGGACACGGACCTGGTGCCGGTGCCGCTGAACGCGAAGATCAAGCTGCAGCGGGCCAAGAACATGGAGCAGCTGGAGCATTTCATTGAGTACACGCGCTTCCTGGACAAGGCGCAGCGACTGCTGGCGGACGCGCGCGATCGCCTGCAGATCGTCGATCTCAAGCTGAGCGAGAAGGAGAAGAAGGACTCGAAGTTCAGCAGCCGGAACAGCGGCAGCCGGCTGCCCGTCGTGATGCTGCCCTCAGCGGCGGGCCTCGCCAGCGGCTGGGTCGAGAGCGGCTACGTGCTGCGCAAGAGCGCCAGCTGCGACTCCTGGTCCAAGCAGCAGCAGCAGCAGCAGCAGTCGCTCAGCGGCACCGAAATCGCCGAGGAGTACAACGAGATCGATCACATCTACGACTACGTGCGCGGCCTGACGCCGCTCTCGAAGGGCCTGGCCCGCTTCGAGCCCATCTGCGAGTCGCCGACGCTCAAGTCGCATCACACGGACAGCAGCGGCAACGGCAACTACTGCAGCCTGATCCGTGCGCCGGCTGCGGCGCCACCCCAGCAACATCAGCAACATCAGCAGCACCAGCAGCACCAGCAGCAGCCCGGCAACAACAACAACAACTACAGCAGCCTGGAGTCGAACAAGCACAGCAGCAGCAACGGCGGCCATCAATACGGACACCAGCAGCAGCAGCAGCAGCAGCAGCAGCTGCACCAGCATCACCACCATCCGTCGGCGCTGCTGGTGAACCACTATCATCACAGCCATATACAGGAGGACATCAAGCCGGTACCGCCGCCCATCGAGACCATTCCCGGCAAGAAGCCGGCCGAGAAGCGCCAGCGGCCAACTCTACCAAAGCTTTACATCAAGAACGCGAACGCGCACAGCGCCGGCAGCAGCAGCAATGGCAACTCCACGGGCGGCACCAGTCACAGTCACAGCCATAGTCACAGTCACAGTCACAGCCATGCGCAGCAGCAGCAGCAGCTGCCGCCGACGCCGGGCAGCAACAGCAACGGCAACAGTAACAGCAACAGCAACAACAACAATACAGCCGCAATTGTCGCCAGCGCGGCTGCTGCAGCCGCGTCCGCTCACCACGCCCACTCGCACGCCCACTCGCACGCACACGCACACCCACACGCACACGCACACCCACACGCACACGCACACCACGGCAAGGTGCTGACGCCCAACAACCATTTGCCCGTCAAGGAATCCCTGGAGCCGCAGTCGCCGCTGTTTCATATCAGGTAAAGGGGGATTTTAATTGATTTAATTGCCAAATTCTTTAACTATCTGCCCCACACAGATACAAGAGCCTCAGCAGCCTGCAGCTGACGCCGGACAGCAACAACGCGGCCATGACGCCGCCGACGATCTCAGCCAAGGCAGCGGCGGCCGCCGCCGCCGGCTCCCAGACGCCGCCCGACGTGGTGCTCAAGTGCGGCAGCATACTCAATGCGCACGGATATCTGGCGCACAGTCACAATCCCAGTCACGCTCACAGTCACGCTCACAGTCACAGTCACAGTCACAGCCGCAGCTCGAGCAGCAACAACCATCATAATCCGCGCGAGGGCACGCTGGACTCGTCGCGCAGCGGGGGACGCACCTCGGGCGATTCGCAGAAGCTGCCGGAGAAGAAGACGCGCCGGCTGTCGCGGCCGCGCAGCCTCTCGAATCTGGTGTGGGATCTGCGGCCGTCCAAGGAGAAGTCCAAGAAGAAGCTCTACGTCCACCACTTCGATCAGCGGCAGCAGGCGACGCTCTACCTATAGGGCGTGCGGGCGGGGGTGCGGGTACCGGAGTGGAGTGGAGTGGAGGAGATTCGTTGCCAAATCGTTTCGCTGCCATCAACGACAAACCCACAGACAACAACAACAATGACACCAACAACATCAACATCACCATCAACAACAACAACAACAACAACAACACCAACGTTTAGCGCTGTGTGTGTTCCTGCAGGTGAGCAGAGGCTGTGTGTAGAATGCGGGGGTTGGGCGGAGCGAGGGGCGGCGGGGCGGCTGGGGAGGCGTGGCAATGCAAATCGTGCTGCCCTGTGATTGTTTTGCTTATTAAATTCGTGCAGCTAACTAAACTAACTAATTTCCTCTCTCCCTCTCTCCGTGTCCATCTCTTCTTCGCCTCTTTTCCTCTCTCTCTCTCTTTCTCTTGCAGCTTTCACCATTTAGCTTGCAGCAGCAATTTTAATTAACATTGAATTGTGCCTTCCACTGCGCCCAGAACTATGCTTTAAAAAATTCCACTGAAATATTTCTGATGAATATTTTGCCTGGATGGACGAAAGAGAACGAAAACAAATGCGAAAGAGAATGAGAGAGAGAAAGAGTTGGTGAACAAAAGCAGAAGAACCAAACAAAACCAATCACATGAAGCGCTGACAACACACACAAACACACACACACAGACACACCTACACCCACACACAAACACACACACACATCAAGTCTATAAAATTGTGATTTTAATTTTATGTTTAATTTAATTTTATGCGACACTTTTAGTTAATATTTAAGCCGAGGCGATGAGGCAAAGTAAAAAACAAAAAAGCAAAAACATTAACAAAATAAAAAGCCATTTTTCATTTTGCTGTCGCTTTCAGTTTGAGTCACATTTAAATTTTAAATAACGGCAAAATTAACAAACGTTGTAATTAAGCTTGAACAAACAAAAAAAAAAAACAAAAAAAAAACAAAACTTAAAGAAAAACAACAAAAAGGCTTAAAGCTCGTATTGCAAAAGCTGGCAAAAGAGCAGACGAAGCTGCAGAGGAAGCGGAGAAAGAGAAGAGGAGACGAAAAGCGCTCGCAGCAATATCAAAATACATATATGAAAATCAATATAAATACATATATATATGCATATAAGTATATATATTATAGATAAGCAATATTACAAATATCGTACATTATTTAACTAGAAGAAGTTATGCAACAGCAGCAACAAAAACAAAAACAACAACAACAACAGCAACACACAAGCAACAACAGCAACAAAACCTATGCATATTTAATGTTTATATTCAAATAGTTGAAATGAATTTATTAATTTCTCCTCATAATTTAAATGTTGTTCGTATGTTGTGAATTATTCGTATTTGTAACTGCATTCGTAATTGTTTATAATTATGCAGTTTAATTACAATTACAATTAACTATTCTCTTGTTAGTCTTTAGTTGCTCAGAGCTAAGCGGAGAGTCGGAGAGTGAGAGAGAGCGGGAGAGCGCTTCGATGTCTCTCTCTCTCTCTCTTTCTTTCTCTCTCCCTCTCTCGCTGCGGCTCTCGCAATGCATTGTCTTAGTCGTTTAGCGTGTACATTTTAGTTATTACAATTATATCGCTTATATAGCATACGAGCATATAGAGTATATTATACTATAACTACATTCTATTTGTGTCTAATAAATGTCTCAGAAATATATAAATTGTATATGCAAAATAAGTTGATTCTCTTTCTTATGGCTACCGAATTGATGTGCACTTGATGTGTGTGGGCGGGCACTCAAACGAAAGCAATTGAAACAGCTATAGAAATGGGAACAATTTCTATAAACTGCTTTACGTCATCGACGCCACCTGCAACTGCTTGGTTGAGAAAAAAAAACCCATATAAAATTGGTTTGATTAAATTGCGTCTCAAAACTGGATCGAGCTATAAATTAATTTAGTCGGATAAAAGTGCGCAGGAAATAAAAAATGTGCATGTTGATGGAGTGAAGATACAAATTCCTTATTAATCTGGCATGAGATATTCCCATGTGCTTTGAAATTATCTGTCAGGCTGAGAATCTCACGTTTTAGTGATTGCACAGATACATAAAACGGATTTTAGTTATCTGCTAATCATCAAATTTAATCTCTCATTAGACTTGAAGAAAAGTTTAGATAAGCATCTGTTGGCCATTAAAACATAGTTAAATTCATAGAATCTGTAAGTATGGTATATGACTCCAAAGACTGTTCCTTAAGGCTCTAAGATATTCTCTG
This sequence comes from Drosophila sordidula, assembly GCA_035047465.1. Taxonomy (NCBI): domain Eukaryota; kingdom Metazoa; phylum Arthropoda; class Insecta; order Diptera; family Drosophilidae; genus Drosophila; species Drosophila sordidula. The sequence continues at coordinate 2,812,869 of JAWNPQ010000131.1, forward strand.
CTTCCCACAGAGTTAAATCACGACAGCTTGAGTTTTATGACCTCCTCCTGCGCCTTATATTTATAAGGCATTGCTCCACACTGGGGTTAACAACAACAACAACAACAACAACATTGATAGCTATTCAGTTAAACACTCCGAGCACAACATTTAACTGGCTTTTACCAAATTGGGAGCAGCACCAGGTGAAAACTGCGCAATTGCTGGTGTTGTTGTTGTTGTAGCTGCTTTTTTTTCTAATACAAACGCATTGAGCGAAAATTTCAATAGAGCAACACTTAATAATTTATGGACACATGCCAAATGCTTCCTGCTAAGCGTAGAGCGAGACAATGAGGCGAAACACCTGCCAAAGCGTCGACACCTGGCCAAAACACGAATTTGATTGCGCCCATTTGGGCAAAGAATTAAATCCCAATTGCATTACATTTCCATAGAGCGAATGCGGAACCGACTGGCGGGAAAAAAAAAAATGGTGTATAGATAGATAGAGGAGGCTCAATTGCGTTAATGTTGGTAATTAGTTGGCAATATCGAAAGATTTAATTTGCGCGCCGGCCCCAAAACGGTGTGAGGCGATCAAGTTTGTTGCCTAAGTCTTTTGTATTGTGGCGCGAGCGTATAGCAAAAATGCTATGCAAATAGATTGGCTGTGGTCGTAGCTGGAGCTGGAGCTGGAGCTGGAGCTGGCGGCAACGAATTGAATAACATGAAAAATGCGCTTACATTGCGATATCATCACGTTTATGACGCTGGCACAATTAATCAGCCGACATGCAAGCGCTAAAAGGCAGACTCCGACTCGGAGCTGGGGCGGGAGGCAGAACAACGCACAGCTGGCCTCGCTTTTGGTCCTCAGAACCATAAACGTTTCTCTGCTCATCAAATGTGCAATTTATAACATTTTCCTAGGCGGCTGCCGCGGAACCAAAGCCAACTGCAGACGCCTACGCCAAAAAAACCAAAAAAAAAAAAAAGTGTATAAAAAGTACAAGAAGAAAATCTCAGGCACTAAGTCCCAGTCTGTCTCGGTCTCCTTGCCCATTCTCTGGCTGCATGTTGCATGGCCATTTGCTACAGTTATGGCACACAGGAAGACGGCGAGCCGCAGAAGTGGCCCGAACAGCTGCCACGGCGCAGCCTCCATCCGCCGCGACTCGACGCGGCGGCTCATGTGCCGGCGATTTGTATCGCCGTCTGTTTAAACTGTGTAAATCGCCCTAAACTACGCATCAGTTTCGGTTTCAATCTTGAACTTGCCTTCCCTCTTCCCCTTGCCGCCGCTGGGCCACTGTTACCATTCCTCGCTCAATATGTTTATTTAAACGCTGCGCGTTGAGGAAGTGGTTTCGTTTAGCGTGCCTGCAAGTTTATCGCGATATACGCGATATGCGATGTAGCGGTAACAAATTGGCCTGCCATTGGCTTCCTACCTGCTCTGCTCTGCTCTGCTCAGCTCTGCTCTGCAAATCCTGGCCCAGTTCTAAGCCGCTTCCGCGTCACATGCACACAATTAAAAGTGCGCACAGTTCAATTACCCAGAGCCCCAGCTAAGTACACAGAGCGGACCTCGACTTCCCCTATCGAGCCTGGGCCGGCACTGACTAGGGTCTGGGTCTGGGCCCGGGTCTGGGTCTGGGTTCTCAGTCACAGTTGCGCAATTACGCGGGTCGTCGACTTTTGCCTGGCTTGTTTTTGTTGCCAATTGCGCAACTGTTGCAAGTTGCAACTGCCTCGATAATCATTCAAATTTACAAGAAAACAATCAAAAACAAATTCCTAGAACACAAATCGACGAAACTCATTTCATTTCAATTAAAGTTGCACGCCGACTGCGACTGCGACTGCGACTGCGACGGCAGCTGAGGATCTGCCGCTGCGAAAGCGGGCCAGGCATAGCAAAGTCTGAATACTCTATAAAAGAGAGCTCATACATTTTAAAAGGGAATGTAGATTATACCCTATGGAAATTTTAAATAAATTTTAAATTAAGTTTAGATGCCATATTCGAAAAATTGTCATTAGCCAGCGATGCGCAAGCCTCGCAGAGATCTCACGGCATCCTGCCGGCGGCTAGCTCATGAGCGCACTGCAGTTAGCGGCGGGCGGGTGTAAGCCAGTGCGGCGTAGCAGGAAAATCGCAAAGAAAAACAAATTTAAATAAGACAAACGTCAACCAATTACCGTCAATCGCATTTCCCGCAAACGTCGGCCCGGCGACGTTGTTGCCAACCTTTTGCCAAGCTACTAAGCTGCAAAATTGCCAACTGCATGAAGATGCGATGGCTGGCAACGGTGCGGAGCGGTGCGGCGCGGGCGGCTGGGCGCGCATGTGCAGTTACGAGTGCAACTGCCACGGCGACGGCGACTGCGTCACACGGCACGCGGAGAGGTCAAGAAACTGTGCGCGGCATTTGAATAAGCTGAAGCTGGAGTTGATGCAGCAGCTTCGGTGCTGCTGCTGCTGAAATCAAATCAAATCCAAATCAAACAAAACAAACTGCTGGCAGAGGAGACAACGCGGAGCAGGAGACCCACAGCAACAACAACAACAACAACGCAGCGACAAGGCATCGAACAAATTTCCATGCTGCTGTGAAATTCCGCGTTGCGGAGACGACGTCGAACGAAGTTGTTTCAGGTTGTTGTTGCTGTTGCTGTTGCTGTTGCCAAGGCTTGTTCTATGGGTGTTTTTAGTTTCTTATTTTTTTTTTCGGGCTCTGCGCGCAATTATCCGTCGCGTATTTGCTTTGGCTTTGACTTTGGCATTCTGCCATCGATGTACATGTCGAATGTGAATGTCTGTGTGTGCTGTTGCTGTTGCTGTTGTTGCTGTTGTTGTTGTTGCCCAAACCTTTCTTCCACTTCCACTTAAATTGCCCATGACGAGCTGTGCGCTCTGACAGCTGTGGCAGCGGTTGAGCAACTGTCTAGCTGACAGTGTGCCCAAGTCTATATACAGATTCAGTCCACTCCAGCAACAGCAACAGCCACAGCAACAGCAACAACAACAACAGCAGTGTATCCATCATCAGCATGCGATTCTCATGCGAAAAGGTCAACAGCAACAACAACTAGTTGCAACTTAGAATTTCAATCATTGACTTTGGCCAAAGTGAAATGCGGCGATGACTCGCAGCTGCTCAGCTGCAGCAGCAACAGTTGCTACTGCGGCTGCAGCTTCTGTGCGTCGCTCGCTGCCACATTGTCGCTGCGCGTTGGCCACTTTGTTCTGGAGCGATATCTAGCAGCTAAAATTGCTGTTAGGCAACCGATCACGTTCGCCGCATGCATACAAAGCAGGCTTCGAGGCTGAGAGGCTTCGAGGCGGCTGCTGTTGCCTGTTTCGCAATTGGCCTGGCCATTTTCAACGCCAGTTGATTTTTCATTCGATCCATTTGAAATTGTTTGATGCCAGTTTGATATGGCCATGATAGATGCCAGCTCGTTACGACTCCAGCAACGAGTACTTCAATCATATTCAGCAGCGACAACCAGGCCCTGACAATCAGATTTGGCCCGCTGACAATGGGTATTTTGCTGCCGTCCATTAAGCCCGATAAAGGTGCCTGCCGATGTCAATTTGCGCTCAAAACCAGGCCAGTGGGCAAGGCGAGGGATTACATTTAAAACCGTAATGAGTTTTCTTTTCTTGCTGCTAGTTGCTGTTCTTAAGCCCAATTTAACTGTTCATTTATGCCTTTATCTCTCCTCTAAGCCCAGTGGCACAACCAGTCCATAAACTCTTAAGCTTCAACTCATATTTGTTTGCTCTGCTCGAGGAGATCGTTTGGCTTCTTATTTTCTCACGTTATAGCCCTAAATTACAAGCTATTAAAGCCCAAGCTCAACTACAAAGGCGGCACGAAAGGGTATTCGAAAGTCGTTCAAGTCTGTGCAACACAAAGACATTAAAAATTAGTCAAAATTTCTGTTGCCTTTCTATGCGATTTTCATGAATACAAGTAAGGCTAAGGTAAATAGTAAGTACAGGGTATCTGGTCGTCTACCTTCAGCTCAAGCATTTTTGTTTGCTTAACAGTGCACTTGGATCTAAGAGTTTGTCAGTTGTAATTCTACTCGTTCTACTTTGAATTCAACTGAAATACAGGACATCTTGAAGTCGAGCATGCTGGGCAAGTGCACTCCACAGTTATCTTAATTAAGAATTCTGTTTGCACTGCTAAAGCACTGTCAATCTGTCGATATGCATCAGGACATATGCTCATTACAATAATTCCAGTTATTCCATAATTAAGCCTTGGCTCTTAATATTAATGCTCGTCTGAAATATGATACACAGTTTTTAATGGACCCTTCACTTTAAAAAGCTGCATGAATCAGCGTTAAGTTTCGCTTTCCCCCCTTTTTCTTCCCAGTGTTTCTTCGAATGATTTAACTGTTGAAAATTCATTTAGTGCATGTGCGAAATGAGTTAAAAGAAGCTGCGACGACGACAACTGCAGGGCAGAGCGCATAAAATCAATAGCCCAGCACAAGCACACACACACACACACACACACGCACACTCGGCGTGTTGCACTGTCAACAGTCAAGTGGCAGTGCATTAAAATTGTAAACTTGAACAACAAACAAAAGCCACAAACAGAGGCCCGACGCTCAGTCGCACGCCCGGATGGGCCACTCGCCCGGGCCGGTCGGGCTGGGTCGGGTCTGGTCTGGTCTGGTCTGCTCGATTGGCCAGCACATTGCCGCAGGCCACACGGCCCAAGCGCACAAGAACGCGCTGTAGCTGTAACTGGAGTTGTTGTTGGCGGCGGGGGCGGGGGCGGGGGCGGGGCGGGGAGCTGGGCGACGGACGCGCCGGCGATGTTGCAATTGTGCACATTGGTCGCCTGGTATCCGGCTTATAAGCTGCCAATTTCAAATTGTGCGTCACGTACACGCATAATGGGCAAAAGTAATGAAAACATATGAACAGACACGCAGGGTGAGCTGGTCAGGGGGAAGGGGAAGGGGGGCGGGGGGTCTAAAGGGGAGGCGTCTAAAGCTGATCGGTATGGCCCTGCACGCACTGGGGGCATGGCTTGCACATTTCCAGTAGGCAGTTGCAATGCGATTGCAAATGCACAAAATAATAATTTACAATACGCGCAGTTCAATTACAGCAGCAGCAGCAGCAGCAGCAACTGCAACTGCAACGGCAACAGCAACTCCTTCGTTGCTTCCCAGCAACGTGCTGCGTATCATTTGGCCACTTGGCTCATTTGCTGCGTTTTTATTGTGCAATGCATAGCTGCAGTCATATAATTGATATGCTCTAAGTAATTGGCGCTGACCACGCGAGCAACATCTATGCTGCTGCTGCTGCTGCTGCAAGTGAGAGATCAGGCAAATGATTTGTATATCGAGCGATCGATCGATTATATGTCGGACATGCTGGCGACACACAGGACCACCCCACTGTACCTGCCAGACATTCATCGCGCGCCTAATTGCATAGCCAGCAGCAGCAGCAGCAGCAACCAGAGCAACAGCAGCAGCTTTAATGCATTGTTGCTAAATTTTGTTTATAAATCACAAGGCATAATGCTTGGCAAGTTGCTGGCGCACATGTTGCTGCTGTGTCGCCAACATGTTGCTAGCTGTTGCTGCTGCTGCTGTTACTGTTCTGCTTGTTGGCGCTACGCTGAAAGCTTTACGTTTGATGTCGCCACATTTTGCCGAGCTTGTTGTTGCTGCCGCCACAAAAGTGCCATTTATAAGCAATTAGGCTTTGATTTTAGTTGCTGTTTGAATGGTTGCTGCTGCTGCTGCTGCGGTCCTGCGAACGCCATTAATGCAGTGTGCAACAAATCATGGCTGCAATTAGTGCGTGTTTATGACTGCCTGCCAGCGTGCCGGACTGGAGGTCCGGGCGGAAGGGACTCAGCCGGCGCCCTGTCAGGCCGAATAGCCGGAGCCATTTCAGCGCTCAATATTTTGTACTTTTAGCCTGTCTGTTAGGCGATTTTTGCATGTTTAGCGCACCGCACAATTTGCATGCAACGTCGGCAACAATGGCCACTGACGCTGGCAGCAGCAGCGACGGCGACGGCCGTGTCCCCTGTCCAGCAGCCAGCGTCCAGTGTCCAGTGGCGTCAATAATGGCCTGTCGTTTGCCTCCGCTCTCATGGCCATAAACGCCCGCCGGCCATATTGTTAGCCGCATCAGTCGATAGTTGTTTTTGCTGGCGCTGCTGTTGCTGCTACTAATTGCGCTATCCGTGTACAGCACACACACACACACACACATACACATCCTTAATGACATAGATCATGCTAATATAATTATATAGTAGCCGGCAACAAAAGCTGCTCTCATATCATATCATCAAACGTAAAAGAGAACAAATAATCTAGCCGCATTATAGAATTATAGAATTATGCAATTGAGCAGAGTATAAGCTTGCCAGATGAAAGATGCGAGATGAAAGATGCGAGAGTGGAAAGTAAACTACACAGCTTGGCCTTTTAATTTGCATGCCCAGAATGTAGGTCATTAAATGGTCGTAAGAGTCGTCAAATGAAATCCCCGACGCAGCCGCGAACAAAGCGTTCACGACTTTGCCATTTTCCCAGCACCAATTGGCCCGAAACCCAAGAAACCTCAGCGGCAGCGGCAGCAGCAACAGCAAAAACTTTAAATAATTTCTATATTAAACGAGCATGAGAACAACTTGCACATTTTTGACAGCAATTTTCTGTCCAACAGCGCCCCAAAGCAACAAAACACAAAGTGCCCAAATCGTTGATAAGCGATGTAGTTGAAAGAATATCAGCAGTGATATATCAACTGTCTGAGCACTGGACGTAGAAAAGAGTGGAAAGCAATTAGCCGGGGAGTGCCGACGAGCAAATGCCCTATAACTGATTACTATATATATATTTTGATGGGAATGAATATGCCTCTTGCCCAAATGATAATACCTCTTGCAAGGGTATACAAACAGTTGAGACCAACAAAAACAAAAAAAGCCAACCCGAAAACAGGAAACCCCAAGCCAAGTCGTTGAGTGCTGAAAAGAAATGCAATTTTGGGCAAGAGGCAACAGCGGATAAGTAGAATACATGGCGAAAGCAAAATGTGCAAAATGATATTCGTCTATGAGGATGAGGATGAGGATGAGGATGGCGATGACGATGACGATGACGACGCCGCTGAAATTGTAAAAATGTAAAATGGTAAATGGCGATGCGACCGTCGCGCTGCTTAAAATTCCAAAGCAAATTGCGGGCAACAACGCCAGCGAATGTTGTTGCTGTTGCTGTTGCTGTTGATGTTGCTGTTGCCGGCAACAACATTCAGCAACATCACAAACATCAATTGACCCTTCGGTGCTTTAGGATCAAGCGTAATAATCGCTAGCATAAAAACGCTTTGCACTCTTGCGCCCAGAACGGAACACAACACACACACACACACACAAACGACGTTGGCCCAGGCAAGGGACCTTAACACGGTCTGCACTTGGTCTGTAACTGAGAGCTGGGATTCGAGCCGCGGCATTCCCAGCACATGTGCCCTGGCCCCGGTTCCGAGCAGCCAATGGCCAATGGCAATGGCAGCGAATGAAGATGAATCGCCAAAGTCTCAACGCGTTTAATAAAACATTAATTTAGGCATATATCTCATACACATGCACATATTCATGTCTATATATGGAGATTTCAATTGGGCCGCCAGCGATGCTTCTTGCTGACAACTATAATGCATAATGCCATTCCGCACCGATTGCGAACTGAACGCTATACCCTACGAATATTCGCAGGAATGGGAGGTCTAGCTGTGGCTTAAATATTTGCTTGAGTAAGTGAAGGGCCCATAACAATTTTCATATATAATAGATAGGTTTTTATTATTTTATTTTTGTACTATTTACACTCCCCAGCAATACTCGGACCCATATGCCCTGTAAAACCTGAAGGAGCGCAGCGATAGCTTATTTTGAGTGCCTCACATATAGTTGAATATTTCTCATTTCTCGCCAGAGTTCTTGAACTCCTTTTTCGCTTTGCTATAACACCCGCCTAAGGGTCAGATTCTGCACGCTGTCATGTGTGCCCTGATCCGCGTCCCAGAGTCCCGGCCGCAGTCGCCGTCGCTGGCGGAACGAGTGCAACACGAACTATTTAATGGACTTGCCATGCCACATGCCGGGGCCATGTGAGAAGAAGACATCTGGTTGCGCCAGACTGTGCCATCTACAATCATCCATCAGAGTGTGTGTGTGTGTGTGTGTGTGTGTGTGGGTGTGTGTGTGTGCGCCCGTTAATCAGCTTTGCTTGCAGGCCTTTCATCAGAGCGCAAGCGGCACCCACAACGCGCAGTGGGCCACAAACCGAAACAGAACCAAGCAGATTAAGCATACGACGTGTTGTGCAGTTAGCAGTTATCGTCGTGGCAGTCGAACCCAACTCGAACCCCAGCCCAAACCCCCAAATGGTCAACTAACGGTCTGGCATGCGTTGACGTTGGCTGCAAGGCGACTCCAACTCCGACTACGACTTGGCTCTGGCATTGGCTTTGGCTTTGGCTTTGGCTCTGGCTTTGCTTTGGCACTGGCGGCAATTGTAATTTATGATTCGCAGCGCACGGCGGCCAAATGATCTATTGGCGCAGTCGCCATCCAAGTCATTTTCTTAAGCGGCGGCGTGCCAGGCTCGTTTTCTGCTGCAGCTATCGGCCGCGTCATCGGCACTTGTTGCATCAGCCACATAACAGTTAAAATGATTTTCGCATCGCATGTGGCTCGGATGAGTCCCCGCCCCCCAAGGGCCCGACAGTTACAAAGTGCGCCCACTAGTTGGCGGCCAGGCGAACTGCATTTGAAGTGACCCAACACCAAATGCCAAGTGCCCCGCCAACGCCGTCGCCGTCGCCGTCGATGATTAATGGATTTTCAGTGTTGGCATCGATGGCATAGTAAAAACCGCGGCACTCATAAATAAACAAGAATGCGCGTTGCATTCGCAAAACAAGCGAAAGGTGGAGCACGACCGCGGCACGGCCTATTGGCGCCCCAAAGCGGGCTGGCGGGCATTTGTCGCGAGTCGTGGGTGCGTATTTATCATTGGTAAACTTTATTCTTTACATTTACATACAATTTGTTTAAAATTATGTGTCCAGTTTGACATGGATTCCACTTGAGAGCAAAGGTAGCAGTGCGATAAATCGAATCACGGGGATCTTGATGGCAGATCGAGCATCCCGTGCAAGGATCCGATGTGTCGGCAAAGTACCTTTTAGCGTTACAATACAAATATATGCGTGTATATGTTACTCGTAATTGAAACTGTATATAGAAATGATTTGCATTAATATGAACTACGTAAATTTTAAACTAAACTGGCTACTTTAGGTTATGATAGCTGGCGTCGATGTTTGGCCATCCAGAAGTGCTCAATTGGTGTCTGCAGCTCTCGAGAATGTACAAATACGAACTGACAGAGCATGTGTTTGTGGGTCAATAAAAACTATAACTATTACTTCTTCTTCGGCGCTGCTGCTGCTGCCCTCTCTTGCTGATGCTGCTCCCGCTGCCGCTGCTGTGTCTGCTGCTGTTCGGCGCGGCTGCTCCTTTGCGGTTCTGCCTGGGGCGCTGACTATAATGGCGGTGGCTCGTAGTGGAAACCAGGATTGTTGAACTTGAAGCGCGCGATCTCGAACTGCAGTGTCTCGTAGTTGATGTCCGCCAGGCGCTTCAACTGATGCGCGATCTCCTGCGCATCCAGGCCGCTCAACGCGGCGCTCAGCGTCGTGCCTTGTCCCTCGTGGTGCATCTTTGTGTTGTGCAGCGTCGGCAGCGATCCGCTCGTTTGTATGGCCGTATAGGAGCGCGGCGCATTCTTAACTGTAAGTGGAGGCAATAGCAAATCAGCAACAGTAACGGAAACAAGTGGGCAGCTCCTGTCGAGCTGAGCACTCACCTTCGTAAATGACCTGATCTCGTCGTAACCGCTTGACGGGCAGCTCGCCGTTGATGAGCTTGGTGCCGCTGCTGGAGCCGCCCGAGTGTAAATTGGGCGTGCACACAAACTTGACCGGCTCCACTGGCGTCTCTGGGTGGTCCTGTTCCTCCTCCACGTAGGTTGAGTTGTCCACGACAATGGTGCGATAGCCGCCGCCGCTTGTGTTCACTGCCGTCGTGCCGCCAACGTTGGCGCCGTCAATGCCCCCGCCTGCCTCATGCATATTCTCATCGGTGAGATCCTCCTGATCGACGTGCTCCTCGACCATCTCGTCCTCGTCCACCTCATCGTTGATGGCCTCTTCGACGGCCGCTTGCAGTTCTTTCTGAAACGATGCCGATGTGCGCTGGCCCAGCTCCTCCATGTCGTCATCCTGATCGTCCTTCTCCGATTTTAGGTTCATCAGCGTCTCCCCAGTACCCGGCACCTTGCCGAACAAATTGAGTGCTCGCGTCTCGAGGGACGACATCGATATGTCCTTTTCGCTCGACATGAGGCTGCGTCTGTACTTGCAGCGCGTCGTGTTCTTCCAGTCGTTTAGGCGCTGCAACAAATGTGCGCGTCATTTGCCGCCAATAATCGCATAACCTCCCCTACCCCACCCCCACCCGCCGCCAAACAAGCGCACTTTCGGGCCCACACGGGGCTTTGGGGAGCACTCACCTTGCGCCATTCCTCCGCTGTTAGCGTGGGTCCCGAGCTGCATTTGTTGAGCCTGTCGGAGAGCTCTTTCCATTTTCTGGTCAAATAATTCAGATCATAATCGCGCGGCACGCGTCCACTGGCAAAAATTGGGTCGCTCTCCATGAGCTCGATATACATTTGGTACTGCTCCGAAGAGGTGCGCTTTTTGCGTCGGTCCATTCTTAGCAACTTTAAATTGCACCAATTGTCAACAAAAACTCTTTTTCCCACCGAAAACTACACTTAAAACACGAAAAATTGAAATCGACGCCACCAAATGCAAACAATTTTAACGCGATATGTATTTTTTAGTACATTTTCTGTTGCGTTGGAGAGGGCTGCTCTTAGTGGACTATCGATAATGCGGCTGTATTCACGCAATGTTGCTCAGCTTGCGCCTACCCTGAGCGCAATATGCAGGTAACGCTTGATAAAAACATATTTCACATGTGCATGTTCTTGCATAGCTTGATTTTTAAGCATAAAACAAATTAAATGCCAAGAATGCACTTGATTAACCTTCAGTTTCATACTTGAATTGTTATAGTGTGCTACGTTGCAAATAAATATGAAAGTATTTACTTAACAGCACCGCGCAATGTTTAACTATCGATAGTCGAGAGTGCTGCCCAGCCGCACGCCAGTGCTGCCCATAATCAAACGAAATCATTTCTAAGTGAATACAGCAAATTATTTTCCGTCAACTTCGAATCTAAAAATACTTCATTGGATTGTCAAATAGAAACATATCGCAAGTTGCAAATTGCAGTCCACAAGGCTGGCAATCAAATGCGCTACTGCTGCAGAACGCGAGTGCGCGAATTGATATAATAAAAACCATGCAAAAAAAGACGCATGTTGAGTTTTTGGTAATTCTACGGCGACAAGACCAGATGATAACTAAGCGAGAGAGCGAATGAGTGAGACGGGGCGACGCGAGTAGAGAAACCGAAACCCGAAGCGAGTCCGAGTCCGAGTTTAGGTCCATTTAATTCCAGTTCCAGGAGAACTTACATATTTTTGAAATAAATAGGCACCCAGTGCCGCACAAACACACACGTACACACACACACACACTCAATAATGGCCGAGTCGCTGCTGATTGAGGAGGCGCCTCCCTACTTGGAGGATATCGCAGCCTCTGTTATTGTGCAGCCGGCCACAGCTGATGGAGCCGGCGGCGTTGCGGCGGCTGTCGGGACACTGCCCCCTGCTGCCATACAGTTCGCGGATCTCACGGAGAGCGGCAGCGAGAGTGGCGACGAGGTCAGCGCCGAGCAGCAGCAGCAGCCGGAGAGTGGCTCCTCCGGCACTGGCCACAACACGCCCACTGCTCGCTCCTCGCCGCCGCCCAACTGTGCCATTTGCCTGTCCCGCTGCAGGCGCAAGTGCTTCACGGACTCGTGCATGCATCAGTTCTGCTTCAAGTGTCTGTGCGAGTGGAGCAAGGTGAGTGCGAGCAGCAATCGCAGTAGGCGGCATTTGTTATCATCGTATTCCCTTTCGCAGATCAAGCCGGAATGCCCGCTCTGCAAGCAGCCCTTCAAGACCATCATACACAATGTGCGCACCCTGGACGACTACGATCGCTATCCGGTGCAGTCGACCACGCCGGATCACTCGGCGGTCAGCTTTCACATTGTCAACATACGGCGCCAGCGATTCATGGTGCAGAACCAGGCGGTGATGACCAACGAGATCGATGCCGTGGCCACCGATGAGTCACAGGATGGCTCCGTCAGCGCCCAGCCGTCGCGCATGCATGCGCCCTTCAATCGCTTCGAGCCGTATCGCATGGAGCTGCTCAATTTCTATCGCCACGACCAGGATGCCGGCGGCTCCGGTTCGCTCAGCCAGCTCTGGCGTCGATATGTCTACGACCGCAAGCTGTACGCGCTGCCCGTCAGCGACAGCCTGACGGGCCACTTCCGCGAGTGGAGCGCACGTTTCTACAGGTGAGTGGCGAAACGGGAGACGCTGAAGTGTGAACATTAGCTCAATAACCTCTCCATCTATTGCAGAGATAATCCCGCACAGATGCACCGCCTGATGCCGTGGATAAATCGGGACATTGTGTGCCTGCTGCGCAACTCGCCGCAGAATGTGAGCGAGGTGATGCAGCTGATGCACGACATCCTGCCGATGATCAACATACCGACCCGCACATTCCGGCGCCGCCTGTCGCCGTTTCTGGGCGAGCGCACAAATCACTTCATCCACGAGCTGTTCAACTTTGCCCGCTCGCCGTACGACATGATTGGCTACGATCGCGTCGTGCAGTACTCGGCGCGTGTCGCCGAAGAGGTCGAGGTGGATCTGCTCGACTTGGTGTCCACCAACGATGGCAGCGCGTCAGCGCCATCGGATGCCAATGGAAATGGCAACGGGAGCGGCAGCGGCAGTGGCAACGGCAGCGAGGCGAACACCAGCGGGGAGTCGTCCAGCGACTGGAGCCGCATGTCCCGGCCGTCGACCAGCGTGATCGTGACCAATCCCAGTGCAACACATTCCTTCAGCGTCACCATGGCCACCGACGGCAGCGAGCTGCCGGGCATCTCCATACGGCGCACGACCACTTCGAACGTGGGCTCCCAGACGGTGGCCATCAACCTGAGCATGCGTCGTCCCGCCAACGAGGTCATCGAGATCGACGACGGCGACGCCGCCGCCAATGCCGAGGTGGCCGCCATCAACGATGGCAGCAGCCAGACCGGACGCCGCCAAGCGGGCGCCAGTCTGCCCATCAGCGCTCATATTGAGCTCGAGAGCAGCGACTGCAGCAACACCAGCGACGACGACGAGTGCGTTTTCGTGCTGGAGCGCAAGCCGCCGCACTTGCGCACGCCGGAGCTGGTCAGCCTGGACTCCAACAGCGACTCGGACGTTGTCTTCGTGGACGAACAGAAGGCGAGCACGCCGCCCAAAGCGCCAGCTGGCGACGGCGCCGATGAGGCAGCTGAAGTCGCCGCGCTCACCGCTGCTGCGGCCGCCGCCTCTGCGGCCGGCTTGCCCAGCGAGCTGTTTATGGGGCCCAGCACCAGCACGGGCGTGTGCTCCACGTCGGGCAAGCACTGGAAGACAGTGCTGGAGGAGGCGCGACGTCAGGATATGATGCGGCTACGCAGCCTGCCCACGCGCACCATGACACGCGCTCAACGTCGCAGCCTGCCGAGGCCCAGCAGCAACAGCACCAGCAGCAGCGCCACGATCAGCAGCAGCAGCAGCGACGAATCCTACGTGGAGGTCACGCGCCGCAAGCGGCGAGTGTCGCGCAAGCTCAAGACGCGCAAGCGGGTCGCCGTCGCCAAGCCGAAGGTGCGGAGGCAGAGCAAACGCCGCAGAGCGCAGCTGTCGGAGCCTGAGGACAAGCCGCAGGACAGCAGCAGCAACAACAGCAACAGCTGCAACAACAGCAGCAACAACAGCAGCAGCGCCAGCAGCAGCGATGCCAGCAGCGACGAGGCCGTTAGCAGCGACAGCAGCGATGCAGCTGGTGCGTAAGAAATCGGGCATATGTACATATATATGTACATAGAATACTTTAATTAGAACCCATCTCTTTTGCAGGCCACATCGAAGGGAACAAACGCGACAACGCGATGAGCAGCAGCAGCAGCGAGGATGACAGCACCCAGAACGTGTTGTTGAGCACGCTGCGTGCCTCGCTGAAAGCGGAGAGCCAGGGCGGCGAGGAGAAGAAGCCGGCCAAGCGCAAGTTGAAGGAGGAACTGCAGGCGGACGCAGACGCAGACGCAGACGAGTCGCAGCAGCAGCAGGAGCCGGAGCCGGAGCATCAGGCTGCTGAACTGTCAACGCTGGCCGACACTGAGAGCAGTGCGGCTAAACGGCGTCGCAGCTGCAGCTTCAGCAACAGCAACAGTAATCTGTCCAGTCGCAACAGCAACAGCGTGACCAGCACCTTGGCCAGTCCCTGCAACACCATGTCCAGCTCCTCGGCGCTGAGTCTGAGACTGGCCAACGCTGCGCCGCTGACGCAGCCGCTGTCCGAGATGCACGATGTGGCCCATTCGCTCATTGAGCTCTCCAATGTGGCAGGCACGGGTTTGTTCCACGAGCAGTCGGAGCAGGGCGTGGAGGACAGCATCAGCTATTTGCGCAGTGCGCTGCCCGGCGTCAGCGCGCCGCGTGCCGATGATGAGGATGCGCAGCTGGGCATTTACTCGGATGCCAGCAACACTGACTACGTCATCGATGTGGTCAGAGATGCGAACAGCAGCGTTCAGGACGAGTCCGCCGATGCCAACGAGATCAACGTGCATGAGGATCCGGAGGAGGATGAGCCCGAAGAGCCCAAGCATGAGAACGAAGACGAGTATGACGACGATGAGGATGATGATGACGAGGAGGAGGAGGACAACGATGCGACCGATGATGCCGAAGACTCAGTAGCTCCTGACTCTGAAGCCAGCGACTCGGATTAGGTTGCCAACGGATGCCTACTAAGACGCCTTGCCGCTTGCTTAAGCACGAACTGTTTTTTATAATTTTTTATTAGCTGTTTTTACTACTCGTGTGACGTCGTTTTAACCACTGGCCGCCCACATCTTTCCTTATCATCTTGTTGACTATACTAAAAACACAAAAATAATACTATTTAAATTTAGTCGTTAATGTTAGCCACACCCAAAACTCTATGCTAAGCGAACCCAGAGCCAAAATTGATTATATTTTCAGGCTTATGGTTAATCTTGAGCTTTTAAGTTGTACATACACATTTAGTTCTATATAATATAATATATAATATACACATCGATTGTATAACATGAGTCCACTGATTGCATGAACCCCCAGCCCACCCCAAAAATTGCTCGCCATCTCCACACACACACACACATACACACATACACATTAATCCCATGAAGAAACAACCACAACTGATCTGCTCGCGTACGCAATTTCATCCCCAAACAAAATTCATTTGTAAATGTTTGTACTTAGTTAAGTTATCATATAGCATACATATATCTAAATATATACTTACATGTAATTACATACAAATACATGTATATCGTAATCGTTTTAAGATTAGTTTATGAACTTTTACTGCATAGAACACCATTTAAGAAAAATTCATATGCGTATGCCAAATGCAGGGCATATCCAAAGTTATTTTTTTTTTGCATTAACAATATAGCCGGTTAATTAAGTAAGTTCATTAGAAATGCAATAAATGTAAAAATTTCAAATGAGAGAAACGGGCTTTTGATTAAAAAGTCTATATACTACATACAAATATAAAATGTATGTCATAAATCATGTCAAGTGTGTACGGATTTTGCAGCTAAAGAGTAAACAGATATTAATTTTAATATTATTATTTCTGTATAAAAAGTTCACGTAGTTAATAAAAATGATACTACTGTGAATCTGCTATATTGCAAGTATGATTCCATGAATATATTTATTTTCGATTATTTTCTGCTGTTATTGGATGGAAGCTTTGAAACGAATCGTTCTTATCAACTGTAGAAGTTGCATTATTATTGTAAACATTCAAGTTTGGCATTATATGACTCCGTATATAAACAAGTCATTGAATTTCCAAAAATAAGTTATGAATTCTGCACGTGGCAAACAGACAAGTTCGGGGCGCCATTGCAAACGTCAAAATCGACCAAAATTTGATATGTAAGGCTTCCGGATCCATAACTTTGTCAAAACTTAACCAATTTTCATGTCTGATGGCATTTTCTCCATGGTTTGTCCTATAGATTGATTCTCCATTTAAAATATATGCATTTAAAAAAAATATTTTTTTAAGTTTTTGGAAAAAAAAAGCATATACCCCCCCCTTACCAATTTTCGAAAAAAATTTTTTTTCAAAATTTAGAATTCCAAATTTACACTTTTAATCGATTGTGGTAATCACAATTAGTATAAAAAACAACTTTTAAAGTGATTCTGAGAGGGTCAAAATTTTTGTAAAAAATCGTGCAAAAAGTGACTAAAATTTTGACAAGTAAAGCTCTCGGATCCATAGGTCCCATATTTGAAACCCCCATAACTTTGTCAAAAGTGAACCGACTTTCATGTCTGATAGCATTTTCTCCATGGTTTGTCCTCTAGATTAATCCCGCATTTAAAATATATGCATTTTTAAAAATAAATTTTTTTTTCATTTTTTGGAAAAAAGCATGTACCCCCCCTTACCAATTTTTGAAAAAAAATTTTTTTCAAAATTTTGAATTCCAAATTTACACTTTTAATCGATTGTGGTAATCACAATTAGTATAAAAAACAACTTTTAAAGTGATTCTGAGGGGGTCAAAATTTTTGTCAAAAATCGTGCAAAAAGTGACTAAAATTTTGACAAGTAAAGCTCTCGGATCCATAGGTCCCATATTTGAAACCCCCATAACTTTGTCAAAAGTGAACCGATTTTCATGTCTGATAGCATTTTCTCCATGGTTTGTCCTCTAGATTAATCCCGCATTTAAAATATATGCATTTTTAAACTTAAAATTTTTGTTCATTTTTTGGAAAAAAAAGCATGTACCCCCCCCTTACCAATTTTTGAAAAAAATTTTTTTTCAAAATTTAGAATTCCAAATTTACACTTTTCATCGATTGTGGTGCTCACAATTAGCATAAAAAACAACATTAAAACCGATTCTAAGGGGTTCAAATTTTTTGTCAAAAATCATGCCAAAATTGACAAAAATTTTGACATGTAAAGCTTCCGGATCCAAAGCTCTGACATTTCTAACTCCCGTAACTTTGTCAAAACTGAACCGATTTTCATGTTTGATGGCATTTCGATCATGATTTGCCCTCTAGATTGAATCTGCATTTAAAAAAAAATGCATTATTAAAAAAAAATTATTTTGAATTTTTTGGCAAAAGAAAGCATATACTCCCCCATGTATTCAAGTTCAAAAATAATTTTTTTTGAAATTTTAATTTGAATTTAATTTATACTTTTAATTGATTTTGGTGGTCACAATTAGTAGTACATATTTCAAATGTGGAGCCTCTAGCTGAAATACTGTGGGAGATATAGCCATTTCCGATTTTTAAAGGCGAGGGTGCTGGGGAGGCGTTCAAGTGGGCGTGGGCGAGATATCAATGTCGCAATCTACATATCAAATTTGGTGACTCTAGCTTTAATATTGTGGGAAATATTCACCTTTCATTAATTTGCGATCGTCATTATATCGATTTGCTAGCCTCCCAGTGGGCGTGGCACAAAAATGTTAACACTTTGTCTGACGCGGGTATATACGACTATATAATCCAGGTTTCAAGTCTCTCGCTTCAACAGCAAGACGGACATTACACAAACCCAATATAATCTTTTCACTTTGTAAACGAGTATACAAATTTAAAATTAAAAATAAAAATAAAAATTTAATTTTCAATAATTACAAAACTCGATATAATAGTAATCGTCAGATTGAACACTTATGCTATATATGGGCTATAGAATAAATAACTAAATACCTCAGTTCCGTATTGTAATTCAAAATGGCAATATATCGGGTACTAAGCCAATATATATCATACATAAAAGTTATCGGTATCGCCAAAACTTCGTGTAAACGTCTCACTTTCAATTCTGGCGTGCCCCAAAGTCGCAGGCTTGGGAGTTTCGCTTTGGAAATAAAGGTCTGGTAAGGTGATCCGGTGGGGTTCTTAGGAGGAACAGTTGAATAATAAATGGAGGCGTTGTTTGCATTCACAAATAAATAAAAGGCGCTGATTACGCTCGCCCGAAACGATGTGGAATGAAACACGAGAAACTTCAGGCCGCAGCAGTTGTCATTTCT
This sequence comes from Drosophila sordidula, assembly GCA_035047465.1. Lineage (NCBI taxonomy): Eukaryota > Metazoa > Arthropoda > Insecta > Diptera > Drosophilidae > Drosophila > Drosophila sordidula. The sequence continues at coordinate 2,831,312 of JAWNPQ010000131.1, forward strand.
GTGATATTTTCTTCTTCTCGCTTTTGTGAATTGCAGGCGACATCGCTTGCTACGAGAGCCGACTGCAACTGTAATTTCGAGTGTCCACGATGGGGTCACGCTATATGATCTACTGGCGCGTCTACGTCTACGCCAACAACCTGTACTCGCTGCCCGAGCGCAAGGTGCGCGGCTTTCGGGACTGGTCGCCGCTGACGTACAGGTGAGCTCAAATATATATACATACATATATATATATATATATGTACGTCTGCTTGTGATGTAGGCGCAACTCGGATGAGGTGCATCGCCTGCTGAACTTCGCCAATCGCGACCTGTCCGTGCTGCTGCGGCACGTCCAGACGGACGTGCTGAGTGTGTTCGACGTGCTGCTGGAGCTGCTGCTGGACATCAGCATGAAGAGCGTGGAGTTCAGCGCCACGCTGGCCGCCTACCTGGGGCCCAGGACCAATCTCTTTGTCCACGAGCTGATCAACTTTGCGCGCTCGCCGTACGACGACCTGATCAGCTACGACTGCAATGTACGGTACCAGGCCCGGCCGGGCGCGGAGGCGCCTCTGCTCATAACGCCGGGTGTGCACGGCTTTGTCGAGTTCTCGATGTGCGTGGATGAGGACGAGTGCGTTAGCTTCGCGGCCGACGCCGATCTGTGCGACGAGGATCCCGACGAGATCGATGAGCTGGCCGATCTGGGCGATCTGAATGCGCCGCTGCTGCTCGAGCTGCGTCGCCTGCTCGCCGAGCGCAACTCGGTGGGCTCGACGCAGACGCAGACGCAGACCCAGGCGCCGGGCCAGCGCCTGACCAGCCAGCCGACGGGCCAGCCCCAGAGCGAGCTGGCCGCTCAGGCGCCGGCCGTGGCGGCCACGTCGAACATGATGGCCAACGACATTGGCCTCGAGGTGGCCATCGAGCGCAGCATGCTGGACAGACTGGGCTCCGAGTACTTCATACCCAGGCGCACCCAGCAGCTGCTCTCGAACGCCAGCTTCGCCCGGAACATGGCCGCAGCGGCGGCCGCTGCCACAAGGAACTCGGAGGCGGCGACGACTTCCGCTGCAGCGCACGCGGCCCAAACGTCGGCCGTCAATGCGGGTCTGCGCGCTGCTTTGAGGTCGGCGCCCAGGCCGAGGAGCTCCAGTGTGGCGCCGAAGCGGCGCCGTACCGCAAATCGCGATCTGGAACGTTAAGCCTGGGACGCACACACACGCACACAGCTACAAATGCAATTTGGGCACGTGGCGCGCTGCCCCCTGGTGTATTATTATGCACATCTATAATAAATAAAAAAAGGAGCTTAACGAATTTAATGTTGAATAACAAAAGAACCAGAGGCAAAGTTTTAAAAGGTTGCCGCCATCAAATATTGATAACCGTTAACGGTTAGCGGATAACTGAAAAAGGGATCGCTCATCAATAAGGACATGCCATCGAAATTGCGTGCCAAATATGCCTTTGACGTATATTTGCCGGAGTCCTTTGTCTCAATGCCGCACTCCCGCGCCCAGCCGCGCTCGGAAAAGGTAACCAAGCGCAGTCCCCCCCCCCGGCCCCCGGCCCTGCATTGGCGCCTGGCGGCGCATGAAAAATTGAATTACACGCACTTTTGCGCATAAACGAGAGCCAAGTAAAATTGAACAACAACAGCAACAAAATGTCGAGTGAAAAATGCGGCCGCTTTGGTTTTTGAGTGGGAGCCGGTGGGGCCAGATGGGGACGGTGAGGGGTTTGGTGGGGCCGCTTGTGGTAGCAAATTTATGGGCAGCAAATTGAGTTAAGTTTTTTTTGTTCAGCAACAAAAAGGGATAATATAATTGTCCCCGGGTACACAATGTAATTCAATGCATATTTGATTTTTGGATTTTCCAGGTACGCAGAGGCATCAATGCATATCAATGTGCTGATGCCCAAAATGTCGGGCTGGAACTGGCCTAGGTAAGCGAAATACACCACAAATAGTTGCCCCCCCCTTCCAGCTGCCAAATCAAAGAACGACTTGACTTCTATCCCTCAGCTTAGTCAACTTCGGGTCGGCTCTGATGGGGGCTCTGTGACTTGGCTCTGGTATAGATGTCATTAGGGCTACGCCTGCATTTGCTGCTCGGCTGGCAAACTAATTTGCGTAATGTTGACGAAAAACTTTCTATTTGACTTGCCGACTCGCCCAGTTGTCCAATTGACAGACACGCCCGCGCCAACTTTGCTAGCCAAGAAATAAAAGCGAAACGCTTCAAACTTTTTCAATACCCTGTACGCCCTGCGCCCAAAAAAAAAAAACGAAGAAAAACTTGCCGGATGGGGTTTAGCGAAAGTTGTGGTAGAGCGAGACGACGACGCAGTGGGTAAGGCAGGGGGCTAGTTTTCTATTACCATAAGGCATGCAAATTCCTGATAAGCATAAGATATCGATTTTGATGGGTTTGATAATCCCAAGCAAGCTGAAGAGTACTTAAAGCCCTATGAAATTAATATATTGCTTCATTACATATTTTTGCTCATATATTTCTTTGTTTGTCGAAGTAACTCAAGAACTTCAAAAGTATTTAATAAAGTATTGAAACTGTTATTAAGACCACACGAAACTGGCTTTTAATATTGAAAAACTTCGACCAAAATAAAGTTAGTTATTCTTTTTTTATCTAAAAAAAAATTGTTTTTTGAAGTACTAAAACTTTTAATTAAAATACTTTTATTTGCTATGCAATAATTTGGTGCGTAGTTACAGGGTATATTCTACTCCATCACTCGAGCATTGTTTTTATTTTTTTCTTTCTATTTTCAGCTTAAGAAGTTTGCGTTGCATTTCCAGCTGCAGCTGCAGGCGAACGCTGCTTGTGCGTGAGAAGGAGGAGGAGGGGGTGGGAGAGGGGGCGGGTGTTGTTGGCGCTTGTCGGTTTTGGCAATCAAATTGCCAAGTCAGAAAAGTTGGCGAGATTTGGGATTCAAGTTTGAGTTGCAAATTACGGCGGCGGCTGAATTAAACGAGCCAGATATTAAGCATACGCACCGTTTCCCTCGTCGGCCTCTAACGCACTTGCATAAATCAGGCGGCGCACAATTGGCGCCAGCTAATGCAATAATCGGCTCCTTAATGTGCCTTTTATGAAAATCAAGCTGGAAATAGTCCATGAAATATAGCCGCTGATATATGCCAACTATGAGCATATCTAAGAGCCATATGCACTGGCGCTGGGCGGGCGGGTGGTTGGGTGGTGCAGAGTTATGGCGCATAAATGCTTAATGCGGCGGCATTTTTGGGCTTATCTTAAATTGTGCGCGAGGCAAGCGGCAACAAAAAATTAAAATAATTGCCACATTTGCCGCAGCGGGCAATTAATCAAAAGCCACAATGATATGCGGCACGGCGGCTCGGCAATTATGTAGCATGTATGCGCGTGGTGCCGATGGTGAAGCTGTGTGTAACCGCGTTCTGGTAGCCGTTTAACACTAATGGAGGCTGATGGTGGTGCCTATGGCAACGTTGTCGTTGTCGCTGCCTGATTTGATTTATGCCCTGGCATTTTTCCACCTAAATTCTAAGCCCGCTTTTCGCGGCAGCGCCAGCAAGAGTCGATATCCTGCTGTGTGGCCTGATACCTGCTGCCACGCGTGTTTTCACCACCACTTCTTGGCCATGTGTCACTTTCATTTCTGCTTAGATTTCCGCTTGCGACACTGTTGCCTGCAGTTGGTTGCGTCTTGTTGCCATTTGCCAACTGTAATGTTGCCGCACAGCGTGGCACGTTCGCAGCGCGGTTTCCATTACATTGCAGCGGAAGCCGGATGTTGAAATTGTTGAGGTTCCTCAACGTCTCTGCTGCGTCTCGAACGTAAGCTGCTTACGAGCGGCAAGCAAAGAAGTTGGCCAACGCCTGGCAACATCAAGGAAATTGCCATGGATACGCTGTGGCAGCCACGTCCTCAATCGCACAGCATGCGAAACCCAATCGCGGCATCCCTTAAATGTTCAATCAAAACTTAACTGGAGCAACAGCAATGACTCAATTTACGCACTGCACAGCGACTGCCAAATACGATTCCAAATCCAAATTTCCACCAGCCGAAAACTCAAGCCAAAGCTGAAGGAAAACTTTCAAATGCCAAAGGCTAAAAAACACTCGCACAGCAAAGATATCCAGCGAGGCGGGCGAGTGCGAGTAGCTGGAAACTCAGCTGAATTCGCAACAGTATCTGCCAGGGTCATAAAAATGCGTGAGAGTCCGGTTGCCAGTCGTTGCAGTTGCAGCAGTTGCAAGGACAACGGGCGTTGCAAGCAGCAGCGAGCACTTAAAAAGTTGCGGTCCTTACAAGTGCCAAGTGAAATGAAGTTCTCGGAGCAGGACGAAAGGGGGTGGGAAGTGGGGGTGGGGAGGGAGGGGGGTTGCACCGGTCAATCGGCGTGTTCAATGTTATCGCAAATCGAATTTGATAAGCAGGAAAATAAATAAAACTTAAGCAGTGAAAATTTATAGAGCACCGTACGCACTATAAAAGTGAAAGGTGAAAGGTGAAAAGCGAATCGGAAAAATGTTTATTGCCCGACGTTCAATTCAATTTAGCAGTAAAATTTAATGCGAGTGTGAATATAAAAATTGGAATAGTATAAATTTATTTTCCATTTAAATTAAATATTAAAGTTCAACTGAAAAAGAAATTAACGCAATCTAAAATTAGAAAAGATATAGCACGAAGCGAACTAGGTTTTATATATTGACGTTAATTTAAATTATTATGGGATATTTTTAAAATGTATTTTTATCAAGAGATTCATATGTGTCGTATAAAAAACAGACATTAATGTAGCTAATTTTCATAAAAAATTATTGTTTTATATCCATTCATTCAGAAGAAAAGAGAACTTTTTAAAATTCCACACAAACACAAATCTTAAATAGAAAAGCAATCTTTTTATTTTAAAATAAAATAGAGAAAATTATTAATAAATTGAATTTCAATATGAAATTGAAATCTTATTCATTATATTGAACTGTCATTAAAATGTTGAAATTCAATCATAAGCTGTGTAAACCATCCATATTCAAAATCAATTTCCATTTCAGCGCTTCCATCGCCCATTCGCCACCCCTCCCCCGTCTCCCCCGCCCACCCCCGCGCACCGTTCGCTTGCTTTCTTTTCACTTGGCCTGCCGGGGGAGGGATTTTGGCTTTCAGCCGGCAGGCAGCGACGACTTTTCGTGGTATTATAAATGTGTGTGTCATAAATCTACACATGAAATTTTTGCGATTGCCGTTAAAAACCATGCTCCATATTTATCAGTAGGCGTCGTCAGCCGCCAGCAACGTCATGAGGTGCCGCCAGACACTTATCAGCAGCGTCATCACCATCATCGACCGAAGGAGCAGCGGGAGCCGGAGCGGGAGCCACCTCATCGAAGTCCTGCCGCATACACATGTTACGCAGCTGCTGTTTCACGCTGGCATTTTATAGGTCTTTGGCTCTGCCTTCTACGGAGATGAACTTTTTGGCAACAAATACGCTCCGAGGCCTTGTGGCAAACAAAGTTTTCTTGCTGGGCGTGCGAGTGTGTGTGTGTCACTTGGGGGTGACAAAAATTTGGTAATTTGTGCCTGAAGGTTAAATGTTAATGTCCACCATTACAGCACATTTGACGTTCGTTTCATAACCAAGAGCTGCGGCCGGGCCCGGCGAACGGGTTGTGAGCAGGTGCCACAACGGCCGGGTCTAATGCTGCGTATACGCAATTTTTAGGGGCTTGCTAATTTGCCGGCCCCCAAGCAGGCGCAATATTTTGTAGTTTGCTCAGCCTAAAACAGCACAAAAGCCGGCCATAATTTAAAGAAGCGACAGCAGCAGACCTGCAGCGACTGTTGACATACGCGGCGGAAAGTGTCCTTGCCTCGAGCTGTGGCCACAAATGAAATGCCTCAAAAGCAAACACACAAACACAGGCGCACACACGGGCGCACAACTGCGGGCCACATTTACGCATGTTGTTGGCCATTAAGCAAAAAGGCAGCGCCAAGTCGCATACTTGCGGCCGGGCCGATGGGTTCTGTCTTAATGGCAACTGCAAATGCTGCTAATGTTAATTTAAGAAAATACATATTGCGAATGCCAATGCATGCGTGTGTGTGTGTGTGTGTGTTGTGGCTGGCAACATTTGTGCAATATTATTTGCGGTCAATGTGCTTCAGAGGCTGCCTTTTGCGGCTGCTGCCTTGAAGCCAATTAATTGCTCAAGCCTGCTACAACTAATTAAAGAAATATGCGCTTAAAAATATCCTGGAAAATACGGACGAACAGCCAACGGGATGAGCACACACAGACACAGCGTTTAGGTTGGCTGCGGCTGGTCCTTTGGGCGGCTGCTCATGTGGCTTGTGACGTGCAAAGCAATCAATTATGGCGGTCAAGGAGCAAGGACTCAGTTGAGTTTGGTTGCCAAAAAGCGTTGCCTACTTGGCACGAGCCTATCGAGTGCCAACAACAACTACAACGAGGCGGCACAGCAACAAGCACAATTAATTATGTACAGGACGGGTCCTTTGTAGCGCCTTTCACGCTGCTCTGCGTGTGTTTGTGCTTGTGCTTGTGTTTGCGTCTGAGTTTGCCCAGGCCAGGCTCTCGCTCCAACTCCGACTGTGGCTCAGCCAGCTGCCTTGAGCAGAGACGACAGCATATGCTTATGCATGCCTAATTACGACAAATCCTGGCCCCAACCCGAAGGCAGCGCAGGGGCACAGACCAGCAGAGAACAAGCGCTCGCAAATGAAGCAGGCAGCAGACACACACACACACACACACACACACACACACGCACGCGTTCATAATTATGGCCGTATTTAGAGAAATTGGTTATTATGTGCCTAACGCCATTTGTCTGACAGAAATAGTTTGTATTTGCCTGAGCGCGAGGGTCGCCCAATAAATAGTTGTGGCAGCAGCGTTATCAGATCAAAGTTGGCCCATTATTGTAAATCAGCAGCAGGTTCAGCAACTAATGGGAAGACAAATTCTTTTTATTATAAATATTCCACATTAATTATTAAATTTTTGATACAATAATTTGCCTATTTGGACACATGAGAAATTGAGCCACCCTCGCCAATTACTTAGGCCAGTGCCGAATGCTTGAAATTGTTTGCTAATTCATTATTATTGCCACTCGTAACAGTTAACTGTGGCATTGTCCGCACAAAGGATCTCCCGTAGCTGAAGCCTCTTCAGCAATTAGCCCGACGATGTGTGTGTGTGTGTGTGTGTGTGTGTGTGTGAACCGATAGATGTCCATTAATAATGCCTGTTTGTGGGGCTCGTTATGCCATCCGCGTCTGCCAATTGGCCATCCATCAATTGTAATTAATCATGCTTCAGCCTAACGATTCCACTTCAAATATGCAACAAATTGATGCCGCAATTAGCCACGGCTATAAAATACCAGCTAAACTATGTGAGAAAGTCTCACATGTTGCAAGCCAGCACCCGCGTGGCGCTTAACCCATGCGGACACTGCAACGCGCCACTCGGGGCCAAAGACAAAGACAAAGCAAATGCGAATGCGAATGCTCTTAAATGCGCATTTAACATCCAAATAAATGGCATATAAACATGGGGCAGGAGACACAGAGAGTATCTGGACGACCTAGTCCGTCAGGGGCAAGGCGGACATCATTTGCGACGCGTTGACATCTTGCTGATGCGGATGAAAAGCTAGCACTGCTGTCATAAATTGCAGCAGCAACAACAGCGGCAGAATCTGCACTTGCGGCTTTTGTGTGTCGCTGGCGGAAAAATCGCAACATAAATTCATCAGCGCAGATTGACAATAGCCTGTCAGCTGGCCAGACGCAGGTCGAGGCAGGATGAGGGGGGGGGGCGAGCTATCGCTGGCGTTAAACAAAAGACAAGCAGTCTAATGTAAACGCAAATGAAGTCCAACCATACAGAGGCCATTGCCACAGAAAAGCACACACAAGCACACACACACAGACACACACACAGTGCTGTGTTATTGGCACTGCACGATCTGTTTTACACTTGCACTGGGGGGAAGTCTGCTGCTGGGATTATGGATATGTTATGATGTGGAATATATGACAAAAGCACAAGTAGTTTTTCAAATGCAACATAAATTGCCTCTGGCTGCTGCAGTACTTAAATCTCTCTGTGTGTGCCGGAAGCAGCTGGAAAAGTTGTAGACATAAAGGAATTGCAAACTGGTAGAGTGAAAATTACACAGGTTCTTTTTTTCCAGCTCTTACAAAGCGGACAATAAAACGTGATTCTAAAAGCTGTGGTGTTGTTAAATGCTTACTTAGTGTCTTTAAGGTGTACTTACATATGTATATATAGTATCCATATAGTAGCAGTTACACTTCAGTCTCTATAATATTATCAGATATTATATAAAGTCTTAACTACTTGGAGAAGACTTTTGCATTCCTAAAGAAAGAAACTTATCATACAACTTGGAAATCGAATCTATCGAATTTTAATACAATTTACACAATTTACAGGGTATTGCAGCTATGCACATAAACCTCTTTACGCTCGCTTCGCATTGTCTTCTGGCAAGCAGCAAATTTTCATTTGTCTTCCAGCTTTTTATGGCTTTCGCCAATGTACAAGGTATTAACTTTGCATTTCTGAGTTCTCCCAGCGTATCTGCGAGGTTCTTTGTTCACATTTATTTCATTTATTCTCCTCTAACCGACATTTCTCGTATTTCATTCTAATATTTCTTTGACTTTGACTTTGCACGACATCCTTTCAGCAAATCTGAGGGGTTTATTCTCACATTCCTTCAAATCACAGAGAATTACCGCTGCAATCACACAATTTATTTACCCTCTTCCCACTCACTTTTCACTCCGCATGTTGCTTTCTGAAGGCTTTTTCCATTTTAATTTGTTTGTAAATGGGAGAAATTCCTTTCGCCGACAATTCAGATTATTTGTGCATATAAATTTGAGCCGCGTGTATAAACTTGTCGATGCTGCTATATCAATAAATATAGGTACTCATTTATAAATACACAGAAGGGGGAAAATGATTCAAGCATATTTGGCCAAAAATGCGTGGGAGTTGGACACAGTGTGGGCTGCCAAAACCAACTGCGAAATAGGTAAAGTTAAAAAACGCAGCAAGAAAAATTAAATAAAATAATTGAGCATCTATATGGCAGCAATAAAAAGAAGGAAAATTGCATATGGGGGCCTTGGCTGCATTGTACTGGCGACAATGAAAATTCATAAAATGTCCATTGTAAAAAGATTATATACACTTAAGCGATTTCCACATAGAGGTTCATCGAGCGAGGAATCGTTGTGTGTGTGAAAGTGGACAGGCAACGAAATTCTTTCTATCAAATTGTTGTTCTTCGTGTGCTTGTTGTTGTTGTTGTTTTGCACGTTATTTTTATAAAATTCACCTCAGAACGGCTGATCATCAAAGATGTTGCCGCTGGCCGAACACTGAGAGCCAACATTCATTTTCATTTGTAGCACGCTCGCGAGTGGACGTGTCGCAGTACCCAGTTCCGATATATAGCACAACTACTCCTATATATACAGAAATATATATAGTATATTTAGCATATATAGTGCCTGCCGATCTTACACCTGCCCGCGCAGCGCGTAGTGCGTGCAACAAAACGTGGCGTGTATCGCGTACCTCTGTGTGTTATAATCAGAGCTACATCGGGCCAGAAGTCAGATTCAGATAGTCGAGTGCAAAACTACTGGAGTACGCGACGTGCCGCCGAGGCATGCGAATAAGTGTGCAAAAGTTATCAAAATTCAAATTATCAAATTGCAGTGCGGCCCACAAGTGAGTGCACATTCATTCAGAACAACAACGAAACGAGTATTTAATGCTGCGAAATGCTGCGTTGAATGCGCGCTGATTATGTAAAATATACTTATATATTGAAATAAGGCGAAAATTGCTACAAACTGAAAAAGCTGCAAATGTCACCTGGCTGGGCGTACAGAATGCCGTTGACAGCAGCCACACCTCGCCCGCCCCTTTTGGTCGCCCACGTTCGTAAAGAGCTGTCAAAATTATTTTCATTTTCAATGCTGTTGCTACTGTTGTCGTTGTTGTTGTTGTTGTTGTTGATATATCTTGTTTTATTAACACATTTTAACAAAATCACACTAAAATATATATAAAGTTAATATTTTTTATTTTTAATATCTTTTTTGAGTTGCGTTTGTATTCATTTAGTCAGATTGCTCATACGCCGCGTTTGCCGCGTTTTATTTTTAGTTTTGTTCAATCAGCGACATTTTTACTCAATTTCTGCTTTTCGTTGTTTTCATTTTTTCTTATTCTGAGCTTTTTTTATAATTCTATTTTATGTTTGCCTTTCGCTCGGCGCTTTTGGGCTCGTTTATTAGTTTTACTTTTGCGCTTTGCTTTTGTTGCCAATTCCGTGCATCCAAAAAATTCTTTTGTCCCTCCTCGCACACTTTTTTGGCTCTTTATTTGTTGTATTTATATATACTTTTCCTTACCTTTTTGTTTTTTGTTCGCACCTGATTGTTTATGTTGCGTATTTTGTTTGCCTTAACACATTTGATTTTTATTTGCAATTTAATGTTCATTGTTTGCGCGAACAGGCAAATAAATTCGGCGATTAAATGCCATTTAGGCGGCGGGCCGCCACAATTGATGGAAAGCACTTTTTTTATGCGCCAGCCCCAAAAGTATGCAACAGATTTTCACATCGATCTGTATATACTATATGCCCACTGCTGTGCCACACGGCGGATGCGTATTGGTTCTGAAGTTCAAGGTCGCGACTAGCGTAATTAGAAAACAAAAGCGGATTGCATTCGCAAAATATGTAGTGAAAATTTAAATGCAAAAATCAAATACAAAATTTAAATTAAATCAGAATCGAACATAAGTGTACTTAAATTTGAAATCAGCTTTCTGAACTAAAACTGACTTAAACATTTAAGATATTTCAAGTTGAATAAACGTAGTTTTCAGAAGCGATAACTGTTTCATCAGAAAACATTTTGTTCAGCTTCGTTGGAAATTAATCTCAAGATAATTTTGCTCTTTCAATCATTTCTTGAGAATAAGGGCAGACTTAAGCTTGTCATTAAAATGGAATGCTTTCTTCTAGCTGGCTGCATCCCAGCGGTGCTTCATTAAAAAAAAAAAAACAATAACAATGCGTGCAATATTGACGCGTTGTTTGCAACAGCATCTGGCGGCGGGGCAAGTGCAAATGCAACGACAATGTCAACTGTCGCAGTGCAGTCCGTTAATTAAGCTCGACATTGTGCAATCAAAATACGCAACGTACATATCGGTTATCGTCAGGCATGCAGCATGTGGCACGAAATTCTTTAAGCATTGTTAATATGCTGCAAGGCTCACTGCTCAGCGGCAGCAAAGTTATGCTGCGGTTCTTTTGTGGAAATTCAATTAAATGCCGTCGTATGGACGCAGCTCATAACGATAATGAGCAGGTAAACAATGCCGTCATAAATGTATATGTATGAAATATTCATTGCGAACGCGAAATGCGAAATGCGAAATTGAATAACAAGCCCCAGCTATCATTTGACGTGGTCGCCATACACACCTTGACATGGAGGGGGAAGGGGTTGATATTGGTTGGGGGCGGTTGCTACCTCGTCAGGTTGCCAGCATACGTAACAAGTTGATTGGCAGCCAAAACTCGAGTGATTAATCATGCAATTTGGCATGCAACATTGGGTTTAATGCTTATCTCTCTTTTACATTTGCAGCCATCACAGTTAACAGCAACACAGCAGGGCCCCAAGGGGCGCCTCGGATACACAACAGGAACAGGAAGTCAAAGCAGAGCGAAAGTAACTCAAGAGAAAGCTGTAAGTACATAAGTATTCAATGCAAAGCTTTAAAATTGGGGTGAAAGTTTCCTCTCACTGGCATTTAATATACTAAAATGATCTTCAGTAAGACTTGAGGTAATGGCTTTAAATCAGGTTAATATCTTAAATCTTAAACTTAAATTAATCTATTATCTTCCGGTTGTCATTCGCCCACAAATCTGATGACCAGAAGATAAAATTTACCAAATATTTGCTTTAAACGAATTTTTTGTATATTTTGTATTTCCTTGTTTTCTCTTTAATCACTTAGGCCCTCAAATTTATTGTTTTCGTATATTCAAATATGAAATGAAAGCAAATATTTGTTATATAAATAAAACTGAAACCTATTAAGATTCCTTTTTAATATAGAAAAGGCAATGTTTATATCAAACTTAAACAATTAGTTTGTGTCCATTAAATGGCAACTTGTTTTGTTTGTTTAAAGTTTTCTTTCTGGGAAAATGTAAGTTTTTGCTCTCACTTTGGCTTGGCATTGCTTCAGACTCGCTCGCTCTTCGCTGTAGTCTGCGAAGTTTCAGCCGCCGCATCTTGTGTCTGGCTTTTATTTATAGCCGTTAGTATTTGCAGTTCTATCTTTAGGCGTCTGCAGTCTTATGCTGAATTCTGGGCAAACGCATTGCGTATTTTTAGCGCCTGTCGCCGTTCCAAGGGTCTCACACATGGATACGACCTTGAGCTGCGCTGAGTTCTCGACTCGAATGCTGCGTGGCCGAATCCCTTCTGGCTTTGTTCGAGCGGCTGAAACTCGCCACATGGCGGAAGACGCCAGAAGCCAATGGACCCCATGCGTTTCAATTATACGCCTTTGTTTGCCTGGTTTAATAAATGCAAATATTTTCGGCGAAATGCGATGAAAATTTTAAGAGTCACCGCAAGAATTTGGGACACTTCCAAGCAGGCCGAAACGCAATTGCAGCTACGAGCTGCAAGTGAAACTGTAGCCAAGCATCTATGAGATGTAACAACTAGGGCGTAATTCAAATAGCCCAATGTGCGTTCCAGTTTTCAATGGAGTTTATTTTTAGGCTTTACAGCGGCCCAAAAAATGAAACACACACACACAGGCACAGTTGCCTTAGATGCTAACGGAAAATGCCGGCAGCTTTATTAATAGTCAGTCATTTCATGACGTCAACGGATGCTCAGAGAGAAAGAGGGAGAGAGAGAATCTCTCTCCGTGTGTGTGTGTGTGTGTGTGTGTTAGCCAAATGACTTTACCGCCGTGGGCCGCAATTAGCAGCGCCTTCTTGTGGCCTGAAGTCAAAACAAACAATGTGAAAACTTCATTTCAATTCACACACGTGCAATAATGTAACTCATTAATGAGCTGCTGTGCTTAGCCGTAGATACAATGCATAGATACAAAACGAACACACACACACACACACAGAGTGCGACGATGCCAAGAATATCTTTTTGCGTTCGTATTTCGATCGCGCATTTGTTTGTTTGTATCTCGACGTCGCTTCGCTCTATATGCATATATATAGATACACATGCACACACACACACACTCACACACGTAGATAGCGTTGATTTGTATATATTTAAAATATTATACAGTGATCTTTTTTTTTTGTTTTTCGCTTTTATGCCGTTGCTTCATGTGCTTGGCAATTTTCACTTGCCTTCAGTCGGTTCTTACATTTCCAATCGAATTCTACGAGGCGCGTTGCAAAAACTAGCAGCGCTTAAATTTAAATGAAATAATAAAAGAGAATTTGTATTAAAAATTTAATTAGGAACTAAAAATAATTCCCGCTACATATGCACATGTGGGGAAAAGCTAATCAAAAGTGTACGATAGAATATCTATAAGATATTTCGAAATATCTTTAGTTTTTTTCGATATCGAAAATTTGCAAATTCGTGACCTCGCGCCAAGCGGAAATTGAAAATAAATTAGCGAACGGCTGTAACCGTTAACATTTACCGTTTTGTGATTTAGAACTTTGGCAGTTTCGTTATCTAGTCGAGTTCCAAACCAATTGCATTTTATGATTGCCTCTGAGCGCCGCTTTGACACAGCAGCAACAGCAGCAGCGGCAACAGCAACAGCGGCGGCGGCGGCAACAACGTCAAACATTTTCCTTTATCTATCGGTGAGTTTTTCTTTTTTTGGCTTCGCGGTTTTGCATTTCGCTGGCCCTGCCAAATGTGTGACCCAAATTGTAGCTGCATTTCAGTTTCAGTTTTTGTATACGTATTTGTTTTCAATCTTTCGGCGTGCGGTTCAGTTGTTGTTTCGTATTTTTCTGACAGCCAATCGGGCATTGAGATCTTTCAGCTAGCCGTCGATTTTTGTCACTTGCGACAGCTGGCGAAAAGTTTTGACCCATTTAAGAATTGATGAATGGCTAAATTGGAAACGCATTGAAGTAGCCGAGTTAGCCGAAGCTGTTAGCTGAAACTGGCACGCGTCCAGGGTCAACAGCTCTGGCGGCAATTCTTTGAACGCATTTGTAATGAACTCAAACTGTACGCATTTCCGTTTCCGCTAGCCATGCCAGCCGCTTGTCACATAATTGGCTAATTTTAATCACCAAGGTTAATGCTTTTTCTATAGTATACACTCGTGTATCTGCAGTTAAAGCAAAAAAAAAAAAACAAAAAACCAAACATTGAGCAACTGTCCCCATCAATCTTGGCGAGCGAATAAACAAAATGTTGCGCTAAGAAGGCTGGCACAAGTAAATAATAAATATTATTGTTGGATCATGTACCAGCTACAATACGTTGGCTGCGGATCAGAAAAAAGGAAATAATAAATTTTCATTTTAATAATTCGAGTCTACTTGAAACCTTAACAATTTCTGATATCCCAATAGAGTAAGATTTCTCCAGCTGTTGGCTATAAATCCATATATATTTTATATTTTCTACACTGATGCAAAATACTTTTTTAGTTTGCTTCTAAACTTTCAATTGCATACGATTATAACTTTCGAATGGTTTGGGTTTTATTGAGCTGAGATTACTGCATATATGTTTTTAATGCGTTTATTTATGGAATTGTAAAATTAAAGCGCTGGCCATTCCACTATTGAGCGTAAAAACACTCTTAAATTACGAATGCCCCCCGCTAGCCCTGGCCCAACCCTTTTCAACCGCAGCGCGCTCTTGGCCGCAAAGTTGCCGCTTTCAATGGCCATTCAAATTGTGCATTGAATGTGCTTTGAAGTGCCAGCCCTGGACCCGCCCCAGCTCTTTGCTAACCATCCAAATTTAGCTAAGAATGTGTGTGCCAGTCGTCCTGACGGGGGCCAGGGCGCTTTGTGGAGCAGTTTCTATTATGCCAGCGCATGCCTTTCATTTAAATCCTTTCGGCGCCAATTCAGAGATGCAATTGCAAAATTAGTTTCGCCGCACACATGTGGCTCTCGTCGGCCACGCCCCCCTGCGAAACGAGTCCACCGCGCGATTGTAGTACGCACAATTTGAGCGGGCGACAAAATTTCTATTCAATTTGATTTTAAGCGTATTTTCCAGTTAATTGCACGCCACTCGCATGAGTTCCCGAACGAGGCAAGGGGCTGCGAAATCGACGTGTTGCATACAATGTGAACTTTTGGCCGCATTAAAGCAACGCTTCAAATATTTTGCACAATAATTGCCAGCAGCACGACAATTTCAGCTGCACCGCGATGTTTATTTATTGGTGCAGGAAGTGCAAACTGCAGCGGTACACAAAGAGGCGTTGCGGGCGTGGCAGCATCCCGCTTGTTGCGGTGCTGACGTGGCGTATACGCAATAAACGAAACTGCACGAAATTGCATTTATTTATATAGTGTGCGGCATAGAGCGAAACATTTTTGGGACTTCGTGGGAAATCTGTGTCATTTTTATTATTAAAAGCTGCGCATTTGCAGCTTATTTTTGGCCAGAAATGTGCATTGCAACGGGACAACGCGGCAACTGCCAGAAATCACTTTAGCCAACGCCAGATCCTTGGGGATACCATGCAAAACTCGCAGAAACTGCAGCCTGGCCTTTTGCAAATTACATTTTGTAGTTGCTCTCAAATGCTGCTTAGATAACTATCAAAGGATGCTTAAGATGTAATATTATCAGGTTATTTGCAAGTGAGGTATGCTCTGTAAATATCAAATACGTGGGGTATGAGAGAGTAGAAGCAGAAGCTAAAGAATCTTTTGAGAGACATTACTTTTCAATAAAAATGTGATTTTAGATAACTGTCAATAGATATATTTAATATTTACAGGGCATATTCTAGTCGTGCCTCGCAGTTTCTATTACACTTTCATTATATTTAATCGCAAATATTATACAACAGCTAAGTCTAAAAATTTCATACAAGATATTTCATAAGATTTGCGTTGTTTACCTTGGTTATTTGCATTTTCTGTTTATTTTGAAGTTGAGCTAAGCTCTCAAGGGTTCTTTAACTAGCTGCACATAAAGTAAGCACATGTGCTGGTCAACATTTATGGCAGGTAAATAATATTGTGGCCACATCGATTGGCAATTCAAGCGCACTTGGAGGTTGGCGCTCAAGATTGCCCATAATTAAGCTGAGTTATGGGCAATTAAACTGCTGAATATGGCCCATACTGTGAACCAAAGTCTATTTACATTTTCTGGGCTCATTTCTTTGGTTTTTTTGCTGCTGCTTTGTGTGATAGCCGTATTGAGTTCTTTTAAATAAACCGCTTTTAATGAAGCCAGCCATAAGCAGATTTGTGGCTTAGAATATTTGCGAAGGCCAAATGAAGCCGGGGGGTGACCTCCGCAAGGGCGCCGACTGGGAGCCCAACTGGAGCTCGCGATTTACGACAATGGCACAGAAATGGTCAATTTACGGTGATGCCTGCTCCTTTATTTCGGCGAGATCCCGTTCTGCCGCTTATTCAAATGTGAGGACTCGCAATCCGATTTGGGGGCGCCTTATGATGAGCTTAGCGGCAGGAGGTATGCGCGAATTTATAATGATATGAATATCAAATTGACAGGACTTTGTCTCCGCTGCCATCTAATCAAATCAAGTCTAATGATGTCTGATTGCGTTTCTCCCCTCCCCCCCTCTCTCTCTCTCTATTTGCAGTGAGCCATGGAGCAATTCGAACAGTTGTTGACGTGCTGCGTATGCCTGGACAGGTATCGCATACCGAAGCTGCTGCCATGCCAGCACTCCTTCTGCATGGAGCCCTGCATGGAGGGTCTGGTGGACTATGTGCGGCGTCAGGTAAGATTATTTGTCGCATGTACACAAAAGCCCATAAATCATAATCACAGTCGAATGCATAAGCCAAGTGTGTGTGTGCGGGTGTGTGTTGGTGTGTGTGGGTGTGTGTCTGAGGCAATTTTGTTGAATGCGGCGTATTTATTTAGCGACTACGTCACATGCCAAAAGCTGCTTAATAAATCGCTCGGCAAAAGCCCCAAAAATCGCATCGAGGGAAATGAAAACAACATTTTCTGTGTCCAAAGGCAACTCAACATTGTGGAAATGAGTTGAGTTTTCCTTTTTGTTTTTCTTCAACGTAATTTCTTTTTTTTTTTTCCTGATAAATTTTCTCTTGTTGCTTGCGGCGCATTTGCGTCGATTTTTGTTGTTTTTTTTTCGCGTTGGCTGCTGCTGAAAAATTATAAAATTTACATATAAAGCAGGCATACTTATCTATAGAGATGTGTATATAATGAATATGTGTCTACTGCGCTACTTATAGACGCCTACGGTGTGTGTGTGTTGTGTGTGTGTGCCTTTGTGTGTGTGTGTGTGAGTGTATTTATAAATTTGTTTTGGCTTTGCGCCAGCGCCACGCAAATAATTGGTAAGCATGACCATTGTACGCCACACACTGCTGGCCAAATAGGCGTATTGCCAAAAAACACTCAACCAACTACCAATAACTGTCTTGTAAAAGCCAGGCCCCAAGGATTTGCCAACACTTTGGGGCCAGGCCACAAAAACAACAGAGACAGATAAAAACGGCAACACACGCTCAAGATGCCTGCGCTGGAAAGTTGTGAAAAAGTGCGAAGGTTTTTAAAGCGTGTTACAAAATGTACACATCATATTTAAAGAGTTGTTGGCGGTAAAGCGCGTATTGAGCGCAGCGTCTGATGGACTTGTAATTGGATTTACTTACGTCTGATTGCACTTGCAGGTCAAATGCCCCGAATGCCGTGCCGAACATCGTATACCCTACAATGGCGTGCAGGCCTTCCCCACGAATGTCACACTGCAGCGTTTTCTGGAGCTGCACATCGAAATCACCGGCGAGCTGCCCGATCCCACCTCAGGTAAGTTGCAAGCGCCACCCCCACGAAAATAAATGCCAGCCCCAAAAGGGTTTTCATTGACAAAGACAAATCAAAGCGTTTCATTGGAATTTCTGTTTATTGCACTTTTAGCTGCGGCGCATAACTGTAATGCGTATCCGACGTCCGCCCGGCCCAACTTTGTGTCCGTCCGTCCATCTATTACAAATTAAAATTGTTGTGCATTGGCAAATGCAAAATTGCAATTTGCCATTTGCTTTTGCATTTGAAATTATTTTTTGGAAAAAAACGAAAAATGAAAACCCAAAGCAAAAATTTCAACAATATTTTTATTAAATCCGTTGTAAAAGGATTTTGATAATTCGGCTACTCAAATTATATAGCAAAAAATGTTGTTAATAAATTTGTGCCGTGTCTAACTTTAATTAAATTTCTTGAATAACGCAAAAAACACACAAAGCGAATAAAAAGCAAATGCCATGGCCATAATATTTGCTTTCCAATTAAAAATCAGGCGTTTTGTGTATTTTACAAAGCAGCCCCAACTGCTGCCAGCAATTAAAACTAAGCAAAGTAAATTGATTTCGGTTCAATTTTGGTGTGTTGATTTTTTGCTTCTTTAAATCATTTGCATTGTGGCCATATTGCGGGATCAGGTTGTAACCATGACTATGCAAATAACTTGAAACTTGATAGTCGCAGCAAATTGCAAACGACAATCACCACCGACAACGACAACGACAACGACACTCATCAGCAAATGCAAATAAGTGTTGAAAGAAAGTGCTATGAGTATTCTGAGTACTATTCTGGGTGCCATCAGTATATTCGCATTGCTGCAATCAGCATCAGTTAATAAGCAGACAATGCTTCGAGTATTTTTGACAATTTTCAACAATTTTTGACAATTGCTATGCAAATGTGTGTGTAGCTCAGAGACAAAGAGCAAAAGTTGCTCCTGCTCGGGCCCTTCAGTCGATTTTGGGCAAATCCTTACAAGCCGCGCTGTTATGGATAACTGGATGCCATGATACAAGGACTCGCAATCGCATGTAGTATTTGCAAATTCACTTTTCCATATGATTACACAAGAAAATACAGCCAACTATTGGCGCAGAGCAAGCAACATACTTTTCGGAGGGACACCCTACCCCAGAGACACCCTACTATCCTTTGTGTGGGTGTGTGTGTGTGTTTCGTAAGTTTATTGTCATGCCCAGCGTTGTGAGTGAGGTCGCCGAGATTGGTAGTAGAGGCGAGTTCATCAGGCAATGGCATTGCCAATGGAAAGGGTGTGGAAATGTATATGGAGGGGGGAGGGGAGCAATTGATGCAGAAAAGTTTACTTTCCTCGCTTGCCACTGTGACTGCGACTGCGACTGCGACTGCGACTGCCACTGTGACTGTGACTGGGACACTGTGAAATGTTTGCATTGTTGGCTGCTCAGCGAGCGTTGGGCCAGGGACGGCTTGTGTAGTCTATACAGGGGGGGATGGGGGGAGGAGGGGGGTTTGGCAACGGCAGCTCGTTATTTGCATTTTGCATAGCCAAGACATCGGCATGCTCCGGCAGGATGTGCCTGCCAACGACACATAAACATCTAGAACACATAGAACAGGGCGCTTAGGTGCAGTTGATTTCTAGCATTTGGCGACACTCTAGAAATCGCATTAGTCCCTGGCAGCAGCCGCCCCACCCTCGCCGCCCCATTCTCCCGGCGTGTTATGCGCTTTTAAGTGCAATCGCAGTCTTGATACAAAGCGCAGTCGCCTTGTTGCTGCCAACAACAGTGCAAATTGATGGGCTGGCGGCCTGTCAGCGGCGTTGCCGCTGCCGCTGCTGCTGCTGCTGCTGCTGCAGTTGCAGTTGCAGTTGCTACTTGGCATTTGATTGCCGAGTTTTACAACTGGCAGTGCGACAAGTCAGTGAATGCTCAACACGGCTCTGTGTGTTTTCTCATTTCTTTTGGGTGGGAAATTCGACACTGGTAAACAAGTTGAAAGGGAATGCGATTTGATCGAACGTGCTTTGAAACAAGTGGAATTTCAATTGTTAAGCACTGGCAAATGCTGGTTTTGACTGCTATGCAACCACAAGGAACGTTGTGGAATGGGAATTTGGGCTTATGCAACTGCACACATATTACATTGACATATTACATTTTGCGCTTCCATTAGTCCGCTGTCGATAACCATCATAAATTACCATAAAACAGTTGATTGGTTTGATTATATTGGTTTATTCATATTTTTGCCTATAATGACCACATTACAATTGCCTGGGATTAGCTTATCTGTAAATTTTAGTGAGATATTTTAGATTTAGTGAGATATATATTGGTTCAATTATATTTTAAAATGCTTAACTCCGTGGCTATATCAACTGTTCGTGGTATAATACTTTCATAAAGAGATATATTGTTTCTAATGAGAAAAAGTTATGTCCTATTCCTTACTCCATATTCTTATTCAAGAATAAAATCTCATTAATGTTAGCGCTTAATAGCATTCGTTTTTCATTCAGTGTTTTAGTGTTTTCTGAAGTTGAAGCGCTTGCTGGGATAGCAAGTACTTTGCGTGCTAGAGCTTGTAGTAATTTAAAGTCACTGGCATCCTTCCAAAAATTTAGCACGGACTCATGAGAGTTGACATGATATGCCGAATACGCTTCAATTTCTATGTCTATATTGCTTTTTTCAATTTTTTGTTTTTTGCAAAAATGACTGTCCAAAAGTTGAGGAAATGTGACTTCTGTACCCTTGAAAGGGGGAACATTACGTGAAACAATTGTTTTTGTGTCCCCTTTGCCCATTTCAGATACCATTGCCCTTACAGCTCTATATACAAATTCCCTTTCCTTCTCTGGTAGAAAGAGCATTTTTTTATATAGCGGGTTTAGAAAAAGTCCTACAAAATGTGTTGTAGAGGGTCTAAATCTTTTTTCAAGGGAGTTCAAACACTTTCGTTTTAACTCCTTTATCAAATCACTGTCCAAAACGTCCGTCATACAAATATGTTTAAGTTGTTCGTACCATTATGCATCATGCAAATTATTTGCACCGTGGGTTCTTTATCAGAGCTTAAATTTTCAGAGCACATTTTAAATTGTTCCAAAAATGCAATTAATTTGTCAATTAATCCAAAATCCAAATCTGTAATCCGATGCAGTTCATTTCTTTCAAATAAAATTGTTTTTATCTCGCCTTGTACATTGGAAATACTTTTAAGCATTATGAAAGTTGAATTCCATCGTGTCTCTACATGTTGTTTTAGAGGCTTGGATAACATATTAGTAAGTTGACTCTGCTCAAAGTATTCTACAAGTTTCTCTGCGGAGTCTATGACTTTTTTAATGGAAGCCACTGGATTTTTGTATAAGACGTCGTCCATAACTAGGTTTAGATTCTGGCAAGCACAAGACAGTCGGTTGAATTGAGCAAATGCGCCAACAACAATTGCATCATTGTCGGTCACAAAAACTGATCTTTGTATTTCGGCTTGTAAATCAAACTCACGGAGAATATTTTGGATATTATTCAATACGATTTCTTCTGTTTTTTCGTCATCCCTGATTGCCCGAACTCCAAGCAGTGGTGCCTTTAACCCGAAGTTTTCATTGATATAGTGGGCAGTTAGCAATATATAATTGATTTGTGTGCTGTCGTTTCTCCAAAAGTCGATACTAAATGCGATGCGTTTGTCGATCACATCCGCTTTTACTTTTTGCATTAATTTCTTGTATATCTCCGGCATAACATTTGATGTCAACGTGTCACTGGGGACAAAAATATCCTCATATTTCCGGACCCCATAATTTGCTCCGACTTGCATCAGAAATTCGACGAGTTCGCGAAATGTTTTACCTGTAATTAACAAACAACCTGTTTTACTGCATATCAAAATAAACGGATTCGCGGAACTCACTTTCCGTTACGTTAGATGGATGCAGATCCTTTGTCACCAGCTCCAACTGACTTCTTGCGAGATCGTCCAGAACAGACTTTGGCAAAGGTTTTCCGGAATTTTCTTCCAATTTTGTTTGCTCAGGGCAAATGGGAACGGCATTTAAACACTTATGGCGAGTTAAGGTGCCGGTCCCGTTCTTGGCCGTATAAGAGAACACGTGCTCGCAATGTACGCAACAGACAAAATCAACCTTGGCGTTGTCGTACTCGATAATGTGGAATCTCGTCCACACCTCACTTTTAGCCTTTTGCTTCATTAATAATTTTACTCGGCAGTTTTTCTGCTTTATAGCTTCTTCAAGAAAATCTCTAGAAACTTCCATGACGAAGCTTTTATGATACTTGATGTCGGCGGCGAACGCGAATTTCGTATAGCTTTACTGCAACAGATCGCACAACTTCTAGTTTAATAATAATGTTTATTATTATTTTTTTTATTACTTTTCCTAGCAAATTATTATATTATATAGATTATATATGTGGGTATTTTAGTAGAGCGAAACGTTCGTGCTTTTCCTCCTGCTGCCAATGGCTGACTGTGCGTGGCTAATGAGTTTCGATTCCTTCTTCACTGTTGTCGTCGATAACATTGGCCAAAATGATCTTAAAAATCGATTATTTCAAGTTAACATGTTATTTTAAAGTAACAGTAATGAAATATGAATGAATGACTCATTCACAGAGTGTTCCAGGTGAAGAATGCCTTATTTTTTGCCCGTCATTCTTGTTTTTATTTGTTGGCAACGCCATAACGGCGCTGTTAACAACAGTATGTAGCTGTTAACGTGGTTGTTCAGTTGATTCTCGTTGATAGCGAATGCAGTTGATCACTTTACGTCCGCCATTTCCGGCCCGGTCGGAATTTGGTCACACCTCCAATTATCAGTAATATTTGAAACAAAATGAATCGCTTTGGGAGCGGCATTTGGTAGCATAATTGGACATTTAGTAGCATAATTGATAAAATACTTTTCCAATACGAATGAAATATGAATGAATGACTCATTCACTGAGTTTTTATTTGTTAGCAACGCCTCTAATTATCAGTAATATTTGAAATAAAATGAATTGCTGTCTTACATTTGCTCTATTCAACTTTACCCAGGTCAAATTATGGAGCGCTGCGGCGTCTGCTCCGAGAAAGCCTATCTGTCCCATTGTGCGCACTGCGAGAAGAAGATCTGCGAGGACTGCAAGAGCGCACACATGGACATACTGCGGCGTGAGATTACCCGCTTCAATTCACAGGTGAGTCCCTGATCCCCTGCTGATCCCGGAGTACTCTGAGGCTAAAGGCTTGCTCTCACAGATTCGCCGCAGTTTGCATCGACTGCAGGACTCGCTGGCCATCATCGAGAAGAATACGATGAGTCTGCAGACGAACGCGATCAGCGTGACGGAGGAGATCGATGAGATCTATCGGCGCATAACCAAGGCCATTAAGGACAGATCGGACGGGCTGAAGGGCGAGATCGATCGCTACCTGGCCGTGGAGCTGCGCAATCTGACCACGCTCAAGGAGAATCTGGACTTGGAGATCACGAACATCAGCAGCAACTGCGACATCGTGGACAAGTACATGAACGAGACCGTCGAGTGGGATGACTGCGAGCTAATGGACACCAAGGAGATCTTCCTGAAGACCGTCGAGTTCCTGCGCCACTTCGAGTACGAGAACAACGATTACAGTCGGCGCGTGCGCTTCCTGGTGTCCATCGATCCCAACCAGCTGGTCATGAATCTGGCCACGTTCGGTGATCTGAACATTGCGCCCCACTCGACGCCCAGCGGGTCCGTGAGCAGCTCGCACCTGGCGCCGCCCAGCGCCCTGCAGCCCGGCCTGATGCGCTCCAAGAGCGATCATCGCCTGGCCACGCAGTTCCGCCAGCAGGAGGAGCGCGGCGGCTACAACGACGAGCCCGTGCTCGGCGGCCGCAAGTTCGGCGAGCGGCCCCAGCGCAGCGCCAACAACAACAGCGATCGCTACGATGGACGCTACGGACGCTCCGAGTACGACTACGAGAACGATTACGAGAACGAGCCGGCGGGTCGCGCCGGCAAGTCGTCGCGGTTCCGTTCGCGCTTCGTGCGCTCCCACCAGAACGAGGACTCGGACAGCGAGCAGCAGCAGCAGCAGCGCCAGCAGGAGATCGACAAGCGCAAGGATCGCGTGCTCGACAGCGAGGACGTATCGCGCGGCCAGCTGAGCGGCATCATACGGCTCAGCGACTGCTCGCGCGTCGTGCAGCGCCTGGCGGACATTGGCAAGGAGAAGAAGGAGAAGAAGTCGGACGCAGCGGTCGCCGCTCAGGCGGCCGTCCAGGCAGCCATCCAGGCCCAAAAGGCGGCCATGCAGCGCCAGCAGCAGAAGAGCCAGCAGTCGGCAGCAGCCGCCGACGAGGATGAGCTGGCGCGCCAGAAGCGCAAGAACACGGCGCCCGGCGGCGGTGCAGCCACCTCGACCTCAGCCAGCGCCGACGCGAGCAGCGAGCAGCGACCCAACACGGAGCGTGTGGCGGCACTGAAACGTGGCGGCCAGGGCGGCAGCGAGGAGAGCGACAGCAGCAGCGCCAACCAGACGGCGGCGGCATCTCCAGTGCGTACAGCGACGGGGACAGCGCGGGCCGAGGTAAGTGTGAATGAGACAAATGAAGAAGAAGACGACGGCGTGGCCAGTGACAGCAGTGGCAGCAGCGCGACTGAGAGCGAGAGCGAGGCAGAGCAAGAGGATCGGGAGCAGGAGCAGGCTGAGCGGGCGCCAGCTGAGGTGCAAGTGGAGAACGATTCCAGCTCCGAGTACGAGTACGAAGAGGTGACAGCCAGCGAGAGTGAGGAGAGCGAGGGGGAGAGGGAGAGGGAGCTGGCGAGAGAAAGGGAAAGGGAAGTGGAAGGGGGGGAGAACGCGCCGCCAGTGATAAATGTGGTGCCGCCAGAGAATGAGCTGGCGGACAAGGCGCCCGAAGATGAGTGCAATGCGGACCTGATCAGCGATAGGCACAAGGAGCAAGAGGCGCCTGCCGAGAGTCAGCTGGAAGAGGAGGAAGAGGAGTACACGGAGGAGGAGGTGGCAACCGAAGACGATGAGTCCGAGGCTGAGGCAGAGACAGCAGCTGTTCCAGCTGCAGGGCCAGAAGAGGAGGATGAGGATGATGATGAGGAGGAGGAGGAGGACGAGGATGAGTATGAAACGGACGACGATCAGGCCGAGGATTAGCTATAGGCGACGTCTCCGCCCGCTGGCTGCCACGCTGTCACTTTTCTATTGGGGGGCTGCACAGTATTCTGTTCTTAATATTATGTATACGCCATGTTTGCCAAGTGTTTGTTTGCCCAAACTCTTCTTTATTTGTGTTCAGTGTTCACACTTTCCCCCGCTCCGTAAGTCTGTCACATTTTGTATATGAACAAAAAGAAACAACAAAACTTACTTACTGTTAACCGTTAACTATTTACCTGTTACCTTTTTACCTGTTTACCTTTGACCTTTTCTCAACGCTAACAAAATCCCGAAATGAATTGTTTTTTTTCTTCTTTGTTTTATGTGTTAAGCTAAGTTTCATTTATTTATTTTATTTCATTCACGTTTCTGTCCTGTGAGCGCCTTTCATTTTAATGCTGTTTTGGGTCCAACCTTTTCAACAATCAACACCTAATCGACTAATGTGCGCTAAAAGAAACCAAAAAAAAAATATATATAATAAAAAATCAAAGAACGCGCAATTCGGCTAAGCCGGACATCGCATACACTTGCAAAAAGAAGAATTGAATTCGCGACGATTTGAAAGCTAAGGCATAACTTATTGTTAGGGAAAGTTTCGACCCAAGGCAGGGACATCAGAAATTATGAATTGTACAAATTGATTTCATAGTAATTTAACATCTATTACCTTGTCGTTTAATGCTTAGTTAGAGACTGCAAAAAAAGTTACAAATAAAACACAATTTTTATGTGAAACAAACAAAAAACCAAAAAGAACCCTCGAGTAATTTCTGTTACGTTTATTTTGCATTTCTCTCTCTCTCTTTCTCTATCTTCCTTTATTTTTTGCAAGTGGACAAACGATGTGGTAGTGATGTTAATTTGCTTAAACCTTACTAAATATCTCTATTCGATTTTGGCCGGCAACAGAAACAGCTAAATAAACCTCCAAACCGCCAAAACGAACAAATGACATTTCTCCTGCTATTAGTTTTACTTTTTTATTTGGATATTTTTTATTTTTGGTTTTTCATTGTCACAAATTTCTGATGTCCGTTGTATATATTTGCTGTTGTGTGAGTGTGTGTGAGTGTGAGTGTGGGTGCGTGTATACTCCACCTTTTCTCCCACAGCCTGCATTACATTGTTACCCCCATGCGAGGCACAGCTCGTGGCAAGTTCAATGGGAGCATTTCAATCATGACTGTCAGCGTAGCTGCTTCCGTCAGTTTAACAACGTATTCATTTTCCGTTGTGAGTGTGTGTGTGTGAGTGTGTGTGTGTGTGCGTGTGACATATGCGCACTCGCTGCATATTTGTCTTGTTTTGTTATCAACTATTTTTGGCATTTTTGTGCACACGAATATGAAAAGGTAGCTCGATACATTTCGGAAATATCTTTATATATATAAATGTATATATATATTTTTTTATATAACAAAGTGTTGTACATCTCCCAAAGAATTTGAACAACTTTAACACAGTTCGCTGCCAGATATTTCGGGAATGTTTCGAGCTGCCTTCGCAAGCGCATAGCAAAAAAAAAAAAAGAATACGAAAATTTGGTAAAATATGACAAGCGCTTGTGGCGCGCGTCAAATGCGCCTGAGTTTGACACTCGCCTAGCCCCAGTCCCAGCCCCACCAGCCGCGCCCACGCATCGTTGTCACTTGCACATGTCCATCCATCCATATGCATATCGATATCTTTCTCTCTACTTGCATTTCGTTTCGTTTGCTCGCTTGCAACCCAAAAAACAACAACAACAACCAACAACTACAACAACAAACAACTAACAGGCTGACAGCGCCACAGACTCTGATGCAACTCCCACTCCTACCCAACAGTCCAAACCGGCAGTTTCCGCCCAGGTGGCCGCCGTGAAGAAGGCCCAGCGCTCCGGCAGCAGCGACAGCAGCGCCTCCACCGAAAGCTCGGCGAGCTCAGCGGCGGCGGCGGCAGCTGCCGCCAATGCGGCGCCCAGCAGCAGCAGCAGCGCCAGCGGCAACGCGCAACAGAAGGCGGCAAGTGCGGCACGCTACTCCACGGCCAGAGAATCGACTGTGGCAGCAACGGCCACGCCCGAGAAGAAGCCCTTCGTGAGCCGCTTCCTGCCGCAGCACAGCAGTCCGAGCACCGCCAACGGTGCCGCGGACAAGAAGAAGGCCGACTCGGAGTCGAGCAGCGAGGAGGAGACCAGCTCGGAGTCCGAGTCCGAGTCGGAGGCGGAGGCCAAGCCCAAGACGAGCGCCGCAAGCAGCAGCAGCGCCGCCAAATCGACGCCCAGCAGCGCGGCCAGCTCCACAACGGCGGCCACAGCGGCCGCCGGCGGCGGCTCCTATCGGGATCGCCTGGAGGCGAGACGCGCCTCGCGCGACGACACCGCGGCCACGACGCGCAGCAGCTATGCCACGCCCAACTCGAGCAGCAGCGGCTACGGCGGCAGCGGCAGCAGCAGCAACAGCTCGCCGCGCACACGGCCCGTGCCCGCCGCCCATCATCTCAACGACACCGAGGACCGTTATGGCAGCGGCAGCGGCAGCAGCAGGTATTTCCATCCGAATTTCCAAGCATCAACTAATGGATTTTATAGATACTCTGTACTAATAGTTGCACGGGTCATGATTACAACTAATGAGTTATTTTTGCTATTGATTCTGGCTTTTAATTACTTATTAATATATGCACAGCACAAACTTACACACACGCACACACATACACACACACATACTGAACAATGACATGTGAGCATGGTAAAATAAATGAATTTTCATCTGCTTTTTTGTGCCCCTGCGGAGGGTATATCAAATTGAAGGCTTTTTGGGCTGTAGGCCACAAATATATGTACATATTTTCCCGATCAGGATTTGAGATGAGCTTAGTTGATATAACCATAGACCAGTTTTTTTTCAATTTAACATCTTTTTTCTTGTTTCACTTAAACCCAATTATTTTCTGAGATTTTCTATACTGAATTAAAAATGGGAAGACCATATCTTATCAATCTCTTACAGAAAGATCCCAAAGAAACAATAATCTGACGAGAGGACTTTTTAAGTGTTAATAAGTGCTTAAGTGTTATTTTTAGTAGTGGTTTCAAAATTAGAAAACTAGTTCGTAAACTAACAAATCTATATTAAAATTCATCTGACAAGTTTTTCTTTCTTTTACTAAATTTGACTAGATTAGAAATGAGTGTTAAATTTTGACATAGGAACAATCCAGCAAAAACTGAGTTGTATATAAAATATATAATATATGACAATATTTGCCAGGGTATTAAATGATTCAGTCGGATTTGTGTTTCTTTTTTGTTTAATCAATTGCATTAATCAAATTACAGTTTGCACATAATAACAAAATGCATACGATTAATTTAAATTTGTAATTACTTGCTGCAGACACATACACATACACTCTCACACACACACACTCACTCGCCTTTATTCAAAAGTGCAGTGCCTAAACAATTGTGATTAAATTGATATGCACAAGTTAATTGATTTATATTAGTTTGATGTTCTATATTCCGTTGCAAAATATATATTTTTGTTGTTGTTATTTTATAAGTAAATGTATGTGTTTGTATGTATATGTGATTTCTCTCTGCTGCAGCTTTGTACAACTGCGTGACATTGGCATAAGCATCGCAGTGGCCATTTTATTGCTCATACGCCTCGTGTGGCGTCTAATTGTCAAGTTCATAACCTTTACATAAAAGTCGCCAGCAGCGCCACAGCCTCAGCCACAGCCAGCTCTAGGTAAAACATGCGCGTAGCCAAAAAATCCGCTCTCCCCAACCTCGCCCTCTCTATCCCCCCCTCTCTCCCTCTTATGTATCTCTGACCGTATCTGTATTTGTATCTGTATCTGTGTTCGTCTTTGCAGCGCACTGCCCTTTAGCATACCGTACATAAGTAGACCCTACCGGGCACGCTACCGAAAGCGACTTGCGGATGTTTTGCGAGAAATTAAATAATACCCTAGATGCAGTTATACCTGAAACTCCACCCAATGTGTTTTTTCTTTCGTCTCGAGTTTGTTGTGACACAAATTAAATGTGCAACTGCATTCACAAATCGTCTTTCTTTTACGCCACTGTACAGTCAGCCATTATATCATTCCACAGTTAGCTATTCATTAAAAGCATTTTGCAGTTAACTAACTAGAAAACACGCCTCAGTCAAATTTGCACAAGTTGGCTCCTTACTTAGTTTTTGCCTTTGTCTTGTCATCAGTCAGACAAGTCAAACAATGACAAGTTCTAACAGCCTCAAAGGCTGAAAAGCTTAACCCAAGGCGACTTTTAATGCTCATGCGAAATCTCGGCAATGTATAAAAACGAAATTAGGTTGGCTTGGCTACATAACAATGTGACTACAATTTGTAAATAATTGTATTTTATTTTTTATTGCGTTTTGGTTCTGGTTACCAACAAGCTATTTTTAATTAGGTTTAATTACAATTTTCGAATTAAATGCTTAATTATTTTAGTTTACATTGCTACCTTTGGCACTTAGGGAACATCTTTATTGGTTAAAGAGAATCGAAGTCTTATAAATGTCTGGTGAGCATTCATTGAGCACTGCTCAGATTTATATTTCCATGCCAGAGAATGTTGTCTAAATGTCAAACGTGCCACATTGTGGCTGAGTTGACGTCAAGGGGTTAAGGAGGGACAAAGGCGACTAGAACTTGAAATAAGTTGACGCACATGCCGCTTGGGTGCTGCTGCTGCTGCTGCTAGTGGTTGGTGGTTGTGAAAGAGCCACTCAGTGGCTGGAAAGCAGCTCCAATTCAATTCACAGCCATTTTCAATGACCTTTCGTATTTGGGGCCACACATACACACAAAAAAGAGGGGTTCAACGTGCCCCGCACAAAACGAGCTGCTGCCGTTGTCATTGTGTGTGGACTTTTTTTAATTTATTTTATTGACAATAATATTGAATATCGAATCCTTTGGTCAGCTTTGAGTGCGCACATCTTGCGTAATGTAATTAAAATTTGAGGCCAGGAAGTGCCCGAACTGCCAATTAAAGCTCTTGTTATTGCCACAGAAAAATAAATAAAATAGATAGCCAGTTTTCACCCATTGTTTCAACACGTTTCCAACTGTCATACAATAAAATATATATTTATGAACAACTAACACATTTTTTTGGACTGCTTTTTGTGCTTCTTTCATGCTTTGATTGCTGTTGCAGCATTTTTTGTTCTTTGTTTTTTCTTTTTTTTCTGTTTGTTAGCTTGTAAACAAGTGCAAAGCAATTAACGTACTCAAACATGCCGCACGAATGGGCTGTGGTGCATTCATTTCATTCATTTCGCTCGTTGCCTCATTGTTTGCACGCACTGCAATATTGAATGTAATCGATGCCTGCTCTAAAAGAGGAATAAAAAGCATTGCCTACTTTTGTGCGTCCTGTCAACATGTTAAGCGACAGTGTGTAACAGAGAGAGAGAGCGAGACAGAGTGTGCGAGTGTGTGTGTGTAAGCTGGCCGCAGCTGCTGTTGCATAGCGCAAAGGACCGCAGAGTACAGCTTTTGCCCCAGGCTTGAATACTACAATACTGGATTAATGAGCTTTTTGTGTTTTCCTTTCAGTATTATTTTGGTTTTTTTTTTTTGAGTAGCATGGTATTTAATATCAGAAGTGTGTGCTTTGTTGTTGCTTTCTATGTAGTTGCTGTAGTTGCTGTTCATTTTTGTTGCTTCGCCGCCATATCCTTATCCTTTTGCCCAACCTGAATCTATCCAAGCTGCGCCAATTGGCGCCATAATTTCTTGTATTTAACCTTCGACTACTTTTTGTTAAACTTTGCGATAATGCGAAATGTGAATTTAATTAGAAACTTTTGCGAGCGCATTGTTGGCTTTTTTCTGTTTTGTATTTTAATTGAATTTGGTTGCCTAATAAATGAGCCAAGGCAACCAGGAGATGTACCCATTGACGAACCGAACACTCCGACCCGAACTGGGAGCTCGTTACACAGATTTAAGCTAGTTAAAAGTTAGTTCATTAAGCGGTCGCGAGTTTGTCAAGCGCGTAGGGCCAAGTTTTGAGCCAGGTGTGAGGCACACTGAACACCAAATCCAGTACACACTGTCAGGGCAACAACAGAGACAACAACTACAACAGCAACACCAACCAAAATGCAAATACAACAGAAGCAACAACAAATCGCAAACATACCAAATTAATAGAGAAAAGAAAAAAAAAGCATAAGAAGCATAAAAAAATACCCAAAATCAACATTTTTCTAGCTACACAAGCCGCTTTCTAAACAAGAGCAAGAGCAGCGCAATTGTAACGCAACCTTCGCTATCCACGCCCACCGCCTCCTTCGATGAGGACGCCAACGGCACCGGCGACGACTCGGACAGCCGCTACGGCACCGGCCGATCCCGTTATCTGGCAATGAAGGAGCGGCGCACCCGACTGGCGCGCAGTCGCTCCTCGCATCTGATTGGCAACGACGACGACGATCTGGATGAGCCCGTGTCACCGACAACAGTCTCGCCATCCGCTTACTTGGCCTCAAGGTGCGCAGAGTAACCAAACCAAAAGAAATCAAATACCAAAAACCAAAAAAAAAAAAAACGAACCAATCCCGACACCAAAAAAAAAAAAATAATAAAACAAAACACTCAGTTGTACATAGGACGCTATCGGTTGTACATATGGCATATATATTAATATACTATATATAACTGTTATTATTATATACAGACGTATCTGGGCGCTTTCATTGTGCGTGTGCTACCCGTTGCCCCTTTATAGACAAGAGTCAATATTTTTGTGTTATTCATATTTTGAGTTTTATTTATATATATTTTTTTTTAAATTATATTTTATGAGTTTCTCTGCGTGCTGGTCCCACGTTCTTTTCACGTTTCGTTCTCGTTTATGTTGCACTCTACACACACTAATTTAAGTCTTTTAATTACATATTTTGATTTCGTTTTGAGTTTATTTTTATTTTGATTTTCATTTCGTTTTTCACAAACGTTTTTTGTCGCTTTTCGAGTGACACTCAAAAATGTTTTCTGCGCGTTCAATTAACCGAAATTAACAGGATTTAAGCCATTTTGTATAGTTCTCGTACTGTCTTTCTCAAATACAGTTACCCACCTCTGTACAAATCTCATGCAGTCTCATGTAAATTCATCACGCAGTTCCATTTCAGTTCCGAAGCGCGCCTCATTCATAAAAAAAACGAAAAAAAAAACAGCACAGCAGACATTCATTAGAACCAGTTCAAGAAGAGCCATTCCAATTGCCAAACGAGGGCTGCTCGATGAGTTTCGCACGCATAAATAAGAGTCTTCCACATCAAATGCCAAGTTGCGAAACTTTTCGTTCAGCGCTCGTCGCGGCAGCCCCCGGCTAATGCCTTCGCCTATATTTTGCAGGTACAGCGGCTATGGCAGCAGCGATCTGTCGCGCAGTCGCTCCTCGCACGCGCTGAAGTCGCGCGACAATTCGCCGATCGCGGATCGGAGCGCGGGCTCCTCGCGCAGCGCCCTGGCCAGCTCGGCGGACAACAAGGATGGCGAGGCGCTGAGCTCGTGGGCGCGCTATCTGAAGAACAAGTACGGCAACAAGGGCGCCAAGGATGCGCCCAGCAGCAGCAGCGTTGGCGGCGCACGCGACAGCCACGCCTCCGGGTCGACGGGGGCGTCGTCGCATGCGCACGGCGCTGCTGGCAGCCGGAGCACCGCCAGCGATGTGTCCAGGCGCCTCAGCCTGGGCCTGCCGCTGCGCCAGGCCAACGAGGTGGCCTCGTCCGACGATGACGGGTCAAAAAACGGGCTAGGCTCCCCTACGTCCCCTACGGTAGCAGCAGCAGCCGGTATAACCGGAGTGGCAGGTACTATCCCTAAACAGGTGTACCTGCGCAAGCGCCAGCAGCTGTTCCAGTTGGGGGGCCGGGGGAGCGAGCCCGGATCCTTTACGTGGCCGCGCGGCCTCGCCGTCGGCCCGGACAATAGCATCGTCGTCGCCGACTCCAGCAATCATCGCGTCCAGGTCTTCGACTCCAACGGCATCTTTGTCAAGGAGTTCGGCGAATACGGCAACGGCGAGGGCGAATTCGATTGCCTCGCCGGCGTCGCGGTCAATCGCATTGGCCAGTACATCATAGCCGATAGGTGAGTCTTCGTCTTCTTCTTCTTCTTCTTCTTGAACCTATTGTCCGAGCTGCTCGCGAGCTGCTCGGCTGCATTTTAATTAAGTCGAAACAATAGTCCATGATTAATTCTCGGGCTTAGCTTTATGCCGGGCCCTGGAGCCGGGTAATTGGCACGGCTAAGCGCATAATAGCCGCGTTAATGAGAAACATGTGCGTGGCGGCCACCTCGACCAGCTCCAGCAGCTCTCCCGGTTTAAGCCCCATGTACACTAACCTTTTTTTCAGGCATACATACATATGTGCAGGTGCCCCATCCGCCGGCCGCCTCATCCGGGCTGTCATTGTCTGACGAGAAATCTCGTTAAGCACCATCGTTGCGCTCGGCCAGCCTCATTGTGTCTCTCAACTTTGATTTTGCACGTTAAGCGGCTTAGCCTAAGCCCCAACGCCCAGCTGCCTAGCGCCAAATACCAAACGCGCCCCACTCCACGCCCACTGTTCAAGTTCCGGCGTGGTAATGAGTTCTCTGCGCCCATTTTGTAATTAATGACATTGCGAAGCATTTCACATTTTGATGCCCGGGCCGCTAACACAAGAACTCTGTTAAAGCAACAACTTTCGTTTTTATAAGCAGGCGTAGGAACGTGTTCGGCTGGCAGCTACCCTGTTCTTGCATCTGTAATTTAATTGCAGTCGCTCCATTCTGACTTCTTTTATCAGAATATTTATCGCTTTCGCATTTGTAATTTTACACATGTTTAGTTTTCATACACGAACATTTCAATATACCCCACTCCATCCAAAATTACAGGATATGCAACTGTAGGAGTACTTAAATTATTATGTTAAAATATACGCTTTTTGCCCATTACATAAATATCAAAAGAGCAAGTTGTATTCAGTCCGAAAAGCAGCTGCATTTATTACTTAAAGTTTTCAATTAAATAGTTTTTAAGTAAATTTTGAAAGGCGCATTAAACAAAAGCCTGCGGGCACTTTAAGGATAAGAGAAACCTTTCAACTGTCTACTGTGTTGCAGATACAATCATCGCATACAAGTGCTCGATCCACAAGGACGCTTCCTGCGCGCCTTCGGTTCGCAGGGCATCGCAGATGGCAAATTCAATTATCCTTGGGGCGTAACAACCGATGCACTCGGCTTCATTTACGTTTGCGATAAGGAGAACCACAGAGTGCAGGTAACGTCTGCTCCTCCATTTGCATGCAAATATTTATAATCATCAGCAGCGGCGGGCAGGGTCACAGGCCCAGGCCAGATCCACTGAGTCGCAGCCAAAGCCGGAGCCGGAGCCGGAGCTGGAGCCGAGGGCTCAGAGTCTTGCCCAATTTGTCACACTTGAGCTGCGGCAGGCGGCAGCTGCCACTGCCTGTGCCTCTGCCTCTGCCTCTGCCGCTGCCTCTGCCTCTGCCACGCCCACTACAAGGCACAGCAATTTTCATGCGCTTAACTGCAATATATTCGTGTACTCTGATGGACTCGGCCAAGCCAGGACTCTGGACTGACGGAGCTGCCAGTTTGTGGCAGTGTTTTACCCATTTTCCTTACTGCACTTTTATTTTATTTCCATTGGATTTTCTTCTTCTCTTTTTATGTTGGCGCACTTCAATTAAAATACGTATGAAAACGCCTCGGTTTGTGTCGTGTTGCGTTTTGGTCAGGTTTTCCAATCCGATGGTTCCTTCGTTGGTAAATTCGGTTCCTGCGGCCGTGGCGAGGGCCAACTTGAGCATCCGCATTATATAGCCGTGTCGAATACGAATCGTGTTATTGTTTCCGATTCGAATAACCACAGAATTCAGGTAAGCATCAGGTTCACGGCTATCTGGCCACCTGAACATTTTTTAATTAAAATATGCAACGGATTTCACACTCACACACACGTGTGTCTTTTTGCCCCGTCCCAGATATTCGATGTAAATGGCAAGGTGCTGTCCACTGTGGGCGGCGAAGGCTCAGATGACGGCCAATTCAAGTTTCCACGGTAAGTGATTAAATTACGGTTCTTAATTGAATTTAATTCGAAACGGAAATATGCTTTTTCTTTTCGCAGCGGCGTGGCAGTGGATGATCAGGGCTATATATTTGTAGCCGATTCGGGCAACAATCGCATACAGATCTTCAATCCGGATGGCAGTTTTCTGAAGACCTTCGGCTCCTGGGGCTCCGGCGACTCGGAGTTCAAAGGGCTCGAGGGTGTGGCCATCATGTCTAACGGCAATATTTTGGTATGCGATCGCGAGAATCATCGTGTGCAGGTGTTCTAAGCCACGCCCACAACTACGCCCACGCCTAGGCCGCCAAAGCGCAAATCAGTGCATTACTTGGATTACTTTTTATGATGATTCAATGAAAAAAACACTTATTTTATTTTTTAAACATTTTTTAATTTTGTTTGCCTTAAGACTTTCTGTAAAAATTGAGTGCCAAAATTGAATGTCCACATTTCTAGGCCTAGAAATTTGCCAATCATTTAAGTTACCAACTCAAACAAAAATATGAACAAAAAAATCGAAAACTTGTTAGTACGAAGTAAAAAAAAAAAATAGAAATATATTGACTAATAAAAAAACCAAAGCGAAAACTCGTCAGAGTTGGAGTGAAAAAGCACTTGGCCCAATCATTTAGACCACGCAATGAATTCACTGCATTCTCTGGCATTTTATGCCGGCCTAATTGAGATTTATCTGTGTTGCTGGCCAACATATTTGCGCACAGAGCAACATTTGCTGCCTGCTGGCACTTTATTAAATTAAGATGTTTTCGGTTTGCAAAATGAAAGTTTTTGGTCCCTTCCACATAAACTATATGGTTTAGCACATGTGTGTGTGTGTGCGTCTGAACAACAACAACAGCAACCATCAACACCCAGCACTCAATGGCAACAAGCAACAAGCACTGAAAGCAGCTGCAGATTTATGTGTAATCGCATAAATTTGTTTGCCAGCAAATGTTGCGCATACGCCATGTAGCACTACTCAGCACCACAACAAATAACACAAATGCCTCAATGTCGTATTTTTTTATTAAAAAACAAAACGAAGCCTAGATACACTAGTTGAGCTCTTAATATAGCTACAAATTGGACATCAATTATTTACAATTTATTCTATTGAAATTTAGATTGTTAAATAATTCAAATAACTAAAAAGATTTAAAATAAATATTTTTAAACAAGTACGGGACACAGATTAAGTTTTTTTTAATTTATTAATTTAAATAACAGATTTTAAAAGTATATTCTTCTTTAACTACCTTTTCAAATTGGGCAAAATATAAAGAGTTAACATTAAAAATTATTATCAAATGTATTATCTAAATTTGAATTTGTTTTAAAATGGCAAAAGCTGTTACAGATGTCAAATCCAAGCTAGCACACAATGGACAGAGGTTATAAAATGATTTAGGGACAACTCAAAAACCTGTTTTTATTTTCGCAATTATAACTTGTATAACCAACGTATTTCAAACTTCGGTGCCAAGTTATAATACCCTCTTTCATCGTAGAACACAACGACAACGATTCACTACACACACACACACAAACACACTGACGCTCATACAAAGAACGCAAAATGTTGCGAGTGTAAGTGAGTTTTATGTGATTAAAATGCATGTGAGGGGGTGCGAATGAGTGCGGGGTGTTTGAGTGCTGACTGTTGAGTGTTGCGTTCGCCGTAGAGCTTTACGACCAGACCATGCCCTCCGGCCCAGCAGCCCCCGGGCACGCTGCTCAACGCATCGACGCCTGATTACATAATAAAATTCGTTGATTTGCAGCGGGCGCAATTAACCTTTGATTGGCAGAAAGCTAAGGCCTACAAATTACAGGACAAATGACTGCCACGCCCACACCAAAGAAGCCCCCAATTGCGTCAGCGTCAGCGTATGCATTTGCTTATCTAATTGAATCAAATGCGAGCGTTTTGCATGGCACGCAGCGGCAACGCCTTTCAATTAGCACAGTAGAGGTGGGGAAATGACGAGAGGGGGGGGGCAATTGGGGGTCTTGTGGATCGGTTCACAGGAAATGCAACATTTTAATTCAACTTTACACATTATAACGACGACATCATGTGCAAAAAGTTCTGCAAAATAAAAGCGAACAATTTGCCAAAGTGCCGCCGCTTATATATGTTTTTTCTTTTCTCGCTGCTTTATTTTTATGGGCTGCACATGCGTGTTGTGGGCGTGGCAGCTGTGAAATAAAATCAGCTACAAGTTGCGTCGCTGCACATAAATTACAGTATTTTTTTTGGCAGCGACTCCAGCAGCAACAGCAACGACAACAACAACGTAAACAAAAACAACTCCGCACGATTCGATTTTTTTATGACTTGTAATTTTTATTTGCCATATTTGCATGTATCACGTGCGACGTTGCGAATTTCATTTAAATTAACTACTGCATGACATGGGCGTACACGCGAAGGGGGCGCTGTGGGGCGGGAGGGGCGTTTTCGTTTAATTGGAACACGTTCCGCATCAACAATAACAAGAAACTGCTGCTCCCGTCGCCTGTTTTATGGCCCCGCAATTTGCCTCGCCAAATTGCAAAGTGATAAAAAATTATAAAACATTGTGCGCTCAAATGTATGCTACAAAAAACTTAAACTGTCTGGCACCGCTGCTAGTGGCAGAGGGGCAAGCAGCTCTGAGGGGGCGCATCTAAGCACTGCCAAGTTTAATCTTTTTACGGCCGCCGTCAATGCGCCGTAACTTTTGATTTTCATCGCTTTGCGTTTCGATTTTCATTTGTTTGCACAAAACTCTTTGCACTTGCAGTCGCAAAGGTCAAATACACGCCCCTACAACGCACACACACACACTCATACACACACGCGTAGGGCACACAAATTCACCGACTTACAGCTACAACATTGGCCTTGTTTGTTTGCGCTTACAATAAACGCACGAAATCAATCCATGCCACAACTGAGTGGCATAGAGCGTGCCCCAATCTGCGGCACAGCCCCCTCAACCAGCTCTCACGAGCAGCTTTGACCCCCTGCTGCAATTTTGATGTGCGTTCGATTTTTGTGCGCTTGTTTCTGAGCGTTTTATGAGCTGGTAAAAGTTTATGTTGCATGCCCCCCAGCATCAATCCCCGCTGCCACAAAGTGAATTTCCCCAGCGCGCTTTAAACGAAAGTTGCACAAAAAGCGAATTTGTTGAACTACGCGCAGCAAGTTTTGAGCTGTTTGTTTGTTTGTTGAAAATGTTCGACTTTGGCTTTGTGGCTTTGTGCCCCATTCCCGGCGCAGGTAAACATAATTGCGAGTACCAAATTAGTGAGCAACTGCCCCAAAATGCGTTGAATGCTTGTCTCTGCGTGCCCCTCTAATTGTTGTTGTCAACTGTTGCGCAGCCTTCGGCTTCGGTTTCGCTCCGGTTTTAATTCTTCTAAGCGGTTTGGCCTGTCCTTGCCCCAGCTGTGTTGCCTCCAAATATAAACCCTTTTCGCTTATTACTTTTCTGCTGCTGCAGCGGCCAGTTTAAATTTTATTTCATTTTTTTCCATTTTTCCATTCGGTGCACAATAAAATTTTGCCAGGCCTAAATGCGCGCCTGTTCTGATTGTTGGTCTCGAAGAGGGCCCAGAAGCAACAGCTGGCCACCTTTTTGAGCTCGGTTTTTTTCCTGGCAGTTAAGTGTAAAAAATTCTTAATGCCTTTGACAGCCGCACACTCCAAATAAACAAGCTTGGGTCAGTTGCAAACACCCACACACACACACACGCAAGCTTGGAAAAGAAGAGAACAAAAATGAAAAGGTAAAGCCACTCAGTTTCAATCAAAAATTACGCGCCAACGCAAAAAGAAAAAGTCAATTCT
The DNA here is from genome assembly GCA_035047465.1 of Drosophila sordidula. Taxonomy (NCBI): domain Eukaryota; kingdom Metazoa; phylum Arthropoda; class Insecta; order Diptera; family Drosophilidae; genus Drosophila; species Drosophila sordidula. The sequence continues at coordinate 2,870,587 of JAWNPQ010000131.1, forward strand.
GAACCGATCAAAATGGCCGGGATATTTTCTACTTCTATACTCTTTTGCGAGTGGGTGCTGTTGATATTGCAAAGAAAAGTGCAACAGTAGCGGAAAATATATAAAATATATATAAACATAAAATAACAGAAAATAATTATGAATGTAAAATAAATACAAATGCAAATATTTAATTCTATATTTAAAAATATGTATATATTACTATAAATCTATTTAGTTTAAAGGTACAATTTAATTTAAATTTATAGTTTAAAAAATACAATTATAAAATGTAATTATAAGTGGCTTAGCATATTTATGACTTAGGATTTAAGTATTTAAGACACTTGAAATAATATATGTTAGGGTATTTAAAAGTCTGCGCATCGTTGCCTTCGACTGTCCGCCCTTCTTTTTGAGTTTTGTGTTATTTTCTATTATTGTTGCTGCTGCCCAGTCAGTCAGTTAGTTAGAATGTCGGAATGCGACCTAATACTCGCACGCCGATTGCGATTGCGAATGCGAATGTGAATGCGAATGTCCAGCCAGTCAGTCAGCCACAAGTGTAGGCAGTCTTAACCTTTTGTGTATGCTGTTGTGCGTGTGTGTGGGTGTGTGTGTGTGTGAGCCCATTTGGTGTGCGTTTCCGTTCTGTTGCGCCTTGCTGGGCGCTCGACCGGTGCACTTGGCGGTACGTTTAATACCACTTGAGTGACTTTTTATGGTCATACATATGTGAGTGTGTGCCCGGGTGTGTGTGTGTGTGTGTCTGTGTGTGGGTGGGCGTGTCACTTCAGTTGCCGTTTTTGTGTGTTCGTTTCGACTTAGCTTTGCCATTTGTCTGCTCTTGTTTGTGTTTTGTTTTAGTTTTTGCAACGTGTCTGACATTTTTATATGCACACCGCGCAGCAGCAACAACAACCAGAACAACAACAATAACAACTTTTCAGTTTTATTATTTCCATTTGCCGGCTTTTGTTTTCATTGCTGGCAGCGTCATGAAAACATTTGCGACAGCATCTGCATGCATTTAAATAAATATTTTAATAAATAAAATGGTCAGCTCAAGTCGTGGCCACAGCTGTGCAATTTGCCAGCCATCCTTTGGGGTGCTGTCAACCAGCTGACTGACTGACTGACTGACTGACTGACTGACGGTCTGGGAGAATGGCTCGCTGACTGACTGAGTGACCTTTCAATGGCTTCAAGTGGGCTCTGTCCACACTCGAGCACTTTGCTGTAGGGACAGATGCAAGTTGATTTTTCGCATTACTTTAACTGCAATTGAATTGAAAGCTGGATTTGGGGGAAGGGTGAGGTTAAGGACTTGCTCCACTCGCCATGCCTCCAATCAACGCTTTCTGGTTCGGGGCAAGCACCGAAAAGTTGCATTATAGAGCAAATCTCGCACAACAGGCAACAGTTCGTGCAAGAAATGTTTTCTGAGCTCAACAACGAACAACGAACAAAGTGGCGAGTAACGAGTAACGAGAAACTCTTAACTTAACGGTAACTGAATGAAACCTGAGTAAATACGAGTGCAATAGATAAAAAGCCAACAGTTGCCCTCTGTGTATGGGTGTGGGTGTGCGTGCGTGTGTGTGTGTGTGTGTGTGTGTGTGTGGGTGTAAGTGCATTCTGCACACGTAACTCACTCTAGGGCTGTCAAGAGCAGAGGGCGGACGGAAGCAGAGGGTCCGGAGGGATGGCGCATTGTGAAGTGCCTTTTAGTTTGCGTAAATCAAAGTAAGAGAAAATTAAACTTCTAACTAAAAGCTGCTTACAGTTTCGAGCATTAAATGGATTTTGGAATATTGTTTGTACGGGTGTGAGCTTATCAAGCTGGCGTTGTGCACGCTTCGTGATCGTGAGAGGTTGGTAGAGGAAATAAATGAAGTCAGCTGATTTATGGAGGCGTGATAAACAGCCAATTGGCTGTGGGGTGTTCCTAATAAAGAATTGAACCTAATACGATCCGATGTCGTAACTCGTTACCTTTATCCACTCGTTGTTAATTCGTTCTAGAAAAAAAATGATGTGTATAATAAGAGAAGAAGGCAAAGCTGAAACAGCTTGAGAATATTTACTACCTTTTAGTTACTCGTTACTCGCTAGTCGTTACTCGCTACTCGCCACTCGCTACTTTTCTCTACTCGCCGTTGATGTGGACTCTTGCGTTACACACGATGATGATTTTTTCTTCAGTTCTACTCGCTACTTTAAATAATTAGCGAGAAGATGCTGTTATTTAAATTTTAACGAGTATGGAGTTGATGTTCTCACGTGCGCATCTCTGGCCGCTTTTGAAGCATTGTTTGCTGAATTGCAATTACGCAAGTCTGGCAATATTGGTTTGGCCTGCATTAAGCAATTACATTGATTGTTTTCGACGGCTCTGCACTGTGAATGCAATCAGCTTATATATATCCGCTGGCTGGCAACATATGTGCGCCCATGTGTATATAGAGTTCATATCATGAATTCGGCGTTAATGCTGTCGAAGATGCTTAACTGAGTCACTTTGGCAGCGACGGCGGCGGCAGCAGCTTGGCTTTGATGGCGAATTAACATTTATCATGCGCCACGTGAAGCCCATTTATCACACGGATCGCTGTTCGCTCGCCTTTTGCCTCCTTGCACAGAGACAAAGAAATCGCATTTGCTATTTATTCGTATTTGGTTTCGAATACGGGATTTGGATACGTATTTGTTTTGCTTGGCCCGACAATTCATCAAATCCGGGCAGCCCGCTCGCTCGCTCTCCAACTCTTATGTTAATAAAATCGGACAGACAGTTAGATATGAACAGGGGGAGGCGGGGTGTTTGTTGTGGAGCAACAGGAAGGCAACAAACGAAATTGGCGCACAAATCTCAACGCATTGACCTTGGCCGGGAGTCGCCGTCGTTTACACAACGTGCCAACAATGTCCTCTCTGCTGGCCGTGGGCTTTATTTCGAGCATTTGATTTATATTTAAATGCCTATTGAGGTCAAGTCGTGTTCATAACTCTCTGCATCGACGCCCTGTGCCGGCCAGCTTGCCTTTGCTGCTGCCCACAATTTATCATAGGCCGTCCTGGGCTCGAAGGCCCGGGACCGGGTCCGGGTCCGGGTGTTAAATTGAAATTCCCCTTCGCAGGCGACTTGCTTAATAAAATCAATGTGAAGGCTCGCATAAATGCGAGTCTGTGTCCCCCTCCCCCTCCCCTCTTCCTACGCCCCTGTCGCACTGCTGCTTAAGTTAAAAGCGCTTTAACCGTAGACAATCCTTTCGAGCTGCGGCCGCATGTTAATCATGGTCGGGGCGTGGGCGGGTGCCCGTTATTTATTGCCTTGTAAAATGAATTTACGTCGAGGTGCTACCCAATGTGGCGCCCAGTTCTTGCTGCCGCTGCTCCTGCGGGCCCAGCACACGTGCGAGTTTATTGAAAGGACGCTCATAGTTGTCGCTGAAGGTGGCGTCTATAACAAATTTATTGCCAACTTTGACACGGGGCGTGGCACAGTTCTTTTTGCTGCCCAGCCCCCCGCTTTCCGTATTATTTTTGGACTTGTGCAATTTGTATGCAAAGTGAGCTATTATCGGTGCATGCGGCATGTGGCATGTGGCATGCACGCTGCGCTCGACATGGGCGTGGCGGCATATTTAAATTTATACAAAAAGCCAAAATGCAAATCGCAGCCCGCAACAATTGGAGCAGACATTGTGCGCCACAGCAGCAGCAGCAACAGCGCCGATTAGCCACACGAAATGCGAATATTTAGCACAAGCGTCAAGAGCCGCCGTTAGCTGCGAGTGTAACTGTATACGTGGCTATAAAGCCGGCGATTAGTGCGGACACGCCAGCACTTGAGCCGCCCTTAGTTAGCTTCGGACCGGCAACACCTTCGCCCCCGCCTCCCGCCTCCCGCCCCCCGCCGCTCCTGCGTCCGGTTCATGTAATCCGCAAGCGACTCTAATTCGAAATATGCCACGCAAGCAGGAGGCACGATACCGAACCCGACCACGGCCAGACCACAGGCGAAGCGCAGAGGCCTTTCCGGTTCATGTTACGGCCGCGGCGGCGGCGTCTGTTGCATGTTTAAGCTGAAAATTGATATTAAATGCTTTGGCATAAAAACATAAAATGATTTCGTTACAATTTCGGCTCCGTGCTTTTTTTTACGGTCTACGTACACGTTCACGTTTACGTTTACGTGCATAATGAAGGTATTTTTGGCCCGGGCCCGGGCCCGGCGCTGATATATGCAGCGCCATTAGTTAGGCCTGCTGATTGTGCAAGAAATCCAACACTTGGCAACACGTTGCCAACACTTGCTGAGTTTCGGCCAGCGTCTCTGACCCGACGGCTTGAGCCCGTTCTGACCTGGCCGATTGGTCAGCCGCTGCAAATTAATTTGGGATTTTGCGTCTATTTGTTTGCCACACACACACATGATACAGTTGCTGTCTCCCTCCCCCCTTCGCTTAGTGCTGGCTCGCCTCGCATTCATCACAATCACACGGCCCCGGCTTGGGCCGCTTGCAGATAAAATTTATGTGTCCTGGCGGGCCGCATGCATCCGTGAGCAGCGCCTGGACACAGGCACGGACCGGCCACGTGGACATTTCAAATGCTGCCAAAGCTCAACTGACATTTGATATATTGGGCCGGGACAGCAGGACGGACGTACGTACACACAGTTGGCCACAATTCCAGTCGACGGTCTCGGCCCTTTTCGACAGTTTTGCAACATGCGAATACGTTTCGTAACTCTCCCTCCCCCCTCCCCCTCTCTCTCTCTCTTCCTCTATCTCTCTGGCTGTGTGTAGTTGTTGCTTTGCAAGTGTAATTGCTGTGCTGAGAGCGTTGTAAGTGGGCTTGTAAAAACCGTGCTGGCTGCTGCTATTTAATTGATGACAAGCACTCGCCAGTGTGCAACAATTGCGGTTTACTGAACTTGCATTTAAATTTAAAACACTTTGGGCTTAATTTCAGGGAAATTATTTTAAAATTCATTTACATTTACCATTTACTAGGTCTTGTCAAAGACAATAAAAAGCATTTATATTTTCTTTGTTCTCGTTACATTTAGAAAGAATTGAAATTTAAGCACATTTCTGAGCCTCTTATTAGGGCTTTTCTAAGATTTCCTTGATTTAAAATGCCTTTTACATGCAAATGAACCTTCTATGCGATTCTCATGAATTCAAGTACTGCATATATTATATTACGTGTTCTTATTTATTATCTTTTAATAAAGCTTCTCGTTCTCACTTTATCTCCCGTTCTCCCTCTCTATGCGATTCTAATTAAATTCAAGTAATTCTTAGAAATTTTCATGTTTATTTTATTATTTTCTCTCGCTTAGGCATCGACCTTCTATAAGCTATTCAGTTACTAAAACACTTTTGCTGCAAGCTTCTTTTGGGCCAGAGTCCAAGCTGTATTGACCGTTATTCACATCGTATAGTCGCCCCTCATATTGTCGCCGGACATCTCGTTTGGCACATGCTAGAACGTGGTGCCAAAAATGAAGAGATAAATGCAACGAGGAGTCGCCGCCAAGTTGAAACGTGCCAAAAATTAACAAAAACGACTGAAACGCCGGCCAAATGGACAAACAGGCTGCCACAGAGATACGAAAACAGAGATGAAAAGACAGAGATACACTGCGAGCCAAATAGGATAGTGGGGGCGGGGAGGATCTTCCGGGTGTTAACTATCCCGGGCAAGTGTCAAAGCATTTAGCATGCGCTGAATTTTAATTTCACACTTTGCACTGCAATCAAAAGGAATTAAGCGGCAGCAAAGCGACACGCCCACTTTGGGGGGCCGAGGTGTCAACTGTGTGCCTTGCATGACCATGTGGCAAGCCCACAAAGGCGCTGTCGCTGCCTCTGCCACGCTGCTGCTGCTGCTGCTGCTGCTGCCGCTGTTGTTGACTGTAATTAGCACACTCTGATTTGTATTTGGCCAACAATAAAATGACAGCTTTTGGCTAAATGGCACGCAACGTTACGGCAGCGGGCAACGGGCCCAGCTACTGACCTGCCACGTCCGGAATGGGCACGGAAATGCCAGCGCAGTTGGCGTGCGCTCATTTCGATTGCATGTGGCTGCCAGGAGCCAGGAGCCAGGAGCCAGCAGCCGGCGGCCAAAGCGAACGACGCGCAATAAATTCCAATAAACGAGTGCAGCCTTGGCCCGCCCGTGCGCCCCGCCCACCGCCAGTGGCACGCCCACTCGCTTGGTGCAGCCGCCAGCCTCAACAGGTTTTGGTTTTTGCTGCACTCGCCCAGAAATATGATAGCCGCTAATTAACGCCCCCGCTTCGCGCCCCGCCCACGCCTTACTGGTGGCCTGGCGCCGGAAGCTATGACAGAACTGGGGCAGAGGCGTAGGAGGCAGCGGGGGCGAAAAGCGAACATTCGCGGTTCATTAGGGAGGCAACGGCTGTGCGTGTGCGTGTGCATGTGTGTGTGTGTGTGGGTGTGTATTGTGTGTCTGCATGTGTGTGCTGCATTTTAAAGCGAGCTGTGCGCATTTTTTCGTCGCTTTTTTAACTGGCACTTTATTTCATTTCGTTTGACTGCGAATTAGAGACAGAGGCCAACGGGCAGATGCGGCAAAAAAGATAAATGAGCTCGGCCACGGCCAATAGGAAAGGAGTTTATAATAATGGGAACTTGTTACACTTAAGCAAAAAAAGAAATAATAATACATTCACACACACACACAAAGGCCTGATGGGTGAAAACGGCACGTGCAGGAGTATGTGAGTGTGTGAGTGTGTGTGTGAGTAAGACACTTGCGTGCGTATAAGAACCGGCAAATGCAATAGTAATTGGCGCACGCTGCGTATACGTCATGTGGCGTATAAGAGCGTGTATAAGAGCGCGCTCCGTGACGTAGCCAGCCAGTGGGCGTGGGGGGGGGGAGAGCAGCGGGAGGCTGTGTTTTCACTTTTAAAGGTAAACACCACACACACACACACATACACACACACACGAAGGCAGCGCGCGTGTAGAGTTTTCAGGGCGAAGCGAAACGAACTGCGAACAAAAGGAAACAGTGTAACAAACACGCAAGCACAGGGAACAGGTAAAAGAAAAAGGCCAAAGTAAAAGGCAAAAAGCGTTTTTATTTATTTTTTTGTAGGCATGGTGCGAAATGGGCGTGGAAACTGCGGAGTTGGTTCAAATGTTGCCCCAACATGCAACTGTATCTCGAATCTAAAAAGTCAGCGACAGATAAAACACGCTTGAAAAATGAAACTGAACGCAATTAGAAAAAGGAAACATTATAAAAGGCCAAACATTTGACAAAAGTCAAGTGAACAACTTTTGGGGCTTGGCCACGATTATCTTTCAACTGTAATTTCATATATATTTTTTTTTTGAATGGAATTTAATGCGATTTTTATTAAATTCTTTGCTAAAATTCCGTACGTAAGCCGTAATGTTTTAAAGAATTTTTAATATTTATTGAATTTGTACTAACAGAGAAATTTCATTAAGTCAAGTGCTGTCTCTGGCTACGACTTGATAACAGTGCTATAACAGCGACAGAACAGCGTACTTAACATTTTAAAGCAGTTGCCGATCAGTTCTAGTGCCTATAAATTGCTCTTTACAGCAAATAACTTTTACGTAAAAGTCCACTGTTAACATTTCCCCTCGTTTATTGTTTGCGCCAGTCGCTCTTTAAACTTAACAGTCCGTTTAAAGTGCTGTAAAGCGTGAGAACTAAAAGGCTGCAGTATTTTAAGTATTTAGTTGGAATTTATTGAGTGCATTTAAGTGATCGCACTTGATGGTCACATTAGAGATATTACGGTGAAACCAAAAGCAACAAATTACGATAATAGGAAAACATTTCTAGTGAAGCGCAGCTTTCCATGAATCAATTTAAGCGGAATTGTGGGAATTCAGCATTCTGTAAACTGTGGTTACCTGGAAATTTGGTAAATCTCTGCACGAGAAGGCCGCGCAAATTGCTGCTCGTCAGGTCCTTGCAATCTGCGGATTTTGTCAGCTGCTGCGTGCCCGAGGCGCCAAAGGGCATTGTGGCAAAATTTGTATTGCCAGCCAGCCCCCCCGCTGGCTACTCCCGCCCACTGCGCTCCATGTGCAAATTATAGTGCAGAATGCGGCTGCGCTACATTAAATTTCAATTTCATGTTCATTTATCGCGCCTTGATGGAGACGGCGATTCGGGCCGGGCCGGGCACGGAAGTCGCAATGTCAGTGGCTGAACTTAGCCAAGGCCGCAGCTAGGCAAAAACTTTTGGGCCAAGTGCACCCAAAACTTGTCTGAGGTGGGCGGGGAATGAAGCCGGGAGCGGGGTAACTGTCTGCCTGCCAGCCAGCGATAGCAACTGCCGGGTTTACGCAAGTGTTTGCCAAGTAAATATGTAAAACCAACAAGCGCAATAACTGCAGCACGCACACACATACATATGCATGTTGCATAAAAATTAAGCAAACTGCACTTGTACCGCCACCAACAACAGGAACAACAACAACAAGTGGCAAAAACTTGGTGCTCAGCCCCAAAAATGCAACAGTCGACAGCAACTTCCGCTATGCGTTGAGCGCCAGCGTCACGCCGGCTGCACATCCTACTTGGCCAACACCAATGCGCCCGGACGCCCTTCAAGCAGCGGCAGCAACTACAGTGGCTACCCGTAAAGAAGAACGCTTTAGTTTTAGAGGTAATTCTAGTAAGTAAATATATCCCTTTTTGCTTTAACTTTTAAATTTCTATGCTAGTTCACAAAGTGAAAAGAGTATATTGGGTTTGTGCAATGTCCGTCTTGCTATCCGTCCGTCTGTTCATATAAACGCAATTTTTTTTTTTTAAATATTTATTTTTAAAAATGCATATATTTTAAATGCTGAATCAATCTAGAGGACAAACCATGAACAAAATGACATCAAACATGAAAATCGGTTCACTTTTGACAAAGTTATGAGTGTTTGAAATATGTGAGGTATGGATCCGAGAGCTTTACATGTCAAAATTTTTTAAATTTTTGCATGATTTTTGACAAAAAATTTGACCCCCTCAGAATCACTTTTGAAGTTGTTTTTTATACTAATAGTGACTACCACAATTGATTAAAAGTGTAAATTTGGAATTCTAAATTTTGAAAAAAAATTTTTTTCGAAAATTGGTAAGGGGGGGGTACATGCTTTTTTGCAAAAAAAATACAAAAAAATTTATTTTCAAAAATGTATATATTTTAAATGCAGAATCAATCTAGAGGACAAACCATGAACAAAATGTCATCAAACATGAAAATCGGTTCACTTTTGACAAAGTTATGGGTGTTTGAAATATGTGAGGTATGGATCCGAGAGCTTTACATGTCAAAATTTTTGTCAATTTTTGCATGATTTTTGACAAAAAATTTGACCCCCTCAGAATCACTTTTGAAGTTGTTTTTTATACTAATAGTGACTACCACAATTGATTAAAAGTGTAAATTTGGAATTCTAAATTTTGAAAAAAAATTTTTTTCGAAAATTGGTAAGGGGGGGGTACATGCTTTTTTGCAAAAAAAATACAAAAAAATTTATTTTCAAAAATGTATATATTTTAAATGCAGAATCAATCTAGAGGACAAACCATGAACAAAATGTCATCAAACATGAAAATCGGTTCACTTTTGACAAAGTTATGGGTGTTTGAAATATGTGAGGTATGGATCCGAGAGCTTTACATGTCAAAATTTTTGTCAATTTTTGCATGATTTTTGACAAAAAATTTGACCCCCTCAGAATCACTTTTGAAGTTGTTTTTTATACTAATAGTGACTACCACAATTGATTAAAAGTGTAAATTTGGAATTCTAAATTTTGAAAAAAAATTTTTTTCGAAAATTGGTAAGGGGGGGGTACATGCTTTTTTGCAAAAAAAATACAAAAAAATTTATTTTCAAAAATGTATATATTTTAAATGCAGAATCAATCTAGAGGACAAACCATGAACAAAATGTCATCAAACATGAAAATCGGTTCACTTTTGACAAAGTTATGGGTGTTTGAAATATGTGAGGTATGGATCCGAGAGCTTTACATGTCAAAATTTTTGTCAATTTTTGCATGATTTTTGACAAAAAATTTGACCCCCTCAGAATCACTTTTGAAGTTGTTTTTTATACTAATAGTGACTACCACAATCGATTAAAAGTGTAAATTTGGAATTCTAAATTTTGAAAAAAAAATTTTTTCGAAAATTGGTAAGGGGGGGGTACATGCTTTTTTTGCAAAAAAAATACAAAAAAATTTATTTTCAAAAATGTATATATTTTAAATGCAGAATCAATCTAGAGGACAAACCATGAACAGAATGTCATCAAACATGAAAATCGGTTCACTTTTGACAAAGTTATGGGTGTTTGAAATATGTGAGGTATGGATCCGAGAGCTTTACATGTCAAACTTTTTGATTTTGGGCACCAAACAACTTTTTTTCGAGAATTAGTAATTACTGCATGATTATTACGCAGTTGGTTACGTCCGACTGTAATGTCCAAACGTGTTTTTAATCAATATTATAGATAATTAATTAATAAATATTAAACGTTAAACTATTTCTATATTCTACTGTCATACAATTAAACAAAGTTTCCTTCATTGCCTGCAGCTGACGCTAAGAAACTGGTCATCACAGTTTACATTTGCGACCGACCACTGTATTCGGCAAAAAAAAAATGCAGCAAAGTTTGCAGGAAGTTTTTGTTTTTTCTGTGCGTTTGTTGCTGCTGCTGCTTAGCCAAGGGCTTGGAGCATGTGCAAGTTGGCCAGCTGAAACTTTAAGCCCCAAACGTTGTCGCTGCTGCGTACGTGTTGGTGTTCATTACGTACGTGTCCTTTTTGCCATTTTACTCAAGTTGTCAGCGTGGCACAAGAAGCAGCAGCAGCGCTGCACATGGACACACAGACTTAAAAAGCACGCACGTGCAAGCTAAGAGGCTGCTGCTGAGGATGCCAGGCGGACGATGATAAGATTTGACGCATTCTGCTATTTGATTAGTCTCTAAGCAGGTAAGCACATGTCACACAACTATATATGCCACATTCTGCAGTTATTATTATTACTTTTCTGTTACAAAGTTCAGTTACAAACTGTTCAGCTTACTTATAAATCAAATTGAGTTGGGGATTTTTTACTCAATGCAATTGTGTTGTATATGAAACTCAATCTATTTAATTCTTAGAATATTCTTAGAATCGACGATCTTCTTTTTCTTTCCTTAAATTTATTAAATCTGTTCGATGTTGTCCTTGGTTTCTTCTACTTCTTCAACTAAACTTCTAGTTGCTCAACGTATTTATGAGTTAAGCTGATTATTCGTTTTTAATACTATTAAGTTGTGCTGTCAGTCTATTGAAATTCCCTGTTATGAGCTTAAGTCGAATATTTTTCTTAATTAACGCATATTTTGCCGCTGCAATTAGTGCGACTGCTCTATTTGATTGCTAACTTTTGCTCTCCACTTAAGTGGATGCTGAAGTCCTGCGTACAGTGTCCTGCGCACCTAGTGGCTGATAACTGTCTGGCGGTTGCCTTTCAGCGCTGCGCTGCACCACCGCAATGTGGCGGAAGTTTCAAAGGCACTGAAAAGTGCACTTGACCGCAATTTGCAGACTTCAGGTCCAACTTGTCGGGTGGTGCTTTGTGTTCGGTTCTGTGGTGCCGGTGGTGTGAGGGGAGGTGACAAGTACTGAGCTACCTATGCGGTGTCAACAACTTCAAAATGAGTTTTTTGCCACATCCACACACACACACACAAGCACTCACAGTTGACTCATAAATTTATTTTTTATATTTTGCGCGTTTTACGAGCTGTTTTACCTGCAGCGCTTTAATAAACACGACTCAGCAGCGTTTTGTTGTCGTTCTTGTCGCTGCTTGTTAGTGTTGACATTATGGCTGCTTGGGGCCACATTTAACAAGCCCTGCTCCAAGTGCAGTTAACACACACACACACACAAACACACACTCGAAAAAACAATAGCATAGTTTTATGCACTGCCTGCAGCTGTGGCATCAATAGCTTTATCTGAACTGCGGCTATCAATGCAATCAAAGCCTTGACTTTGACTTTGGCTTTGGCCTTAGCTGTAGAGCTAACTCTTATTTTCCTGGGCTTTAATTGCTTGCTCTAAGTCGCTTTAGTCCTTGAACTAATACGGCACCATAAGCCCTTAATCATTTCAAGCAATTTGCGCACGTTCGCTGCAATTCAATTACAACTTTGTTAAACACACAAGCACATACACGCGCACACACACTATGTACTTATGTACTTAGAGTCCTGACTCTGCTTGCGAGTGGTATTTGCACACACACGCACGCTAAATTCTAGTGAAGTGGCTTTAAGTATCTTCGCTAAAAGTATCTGATAGATACGTAGCTACACTTGGAAGTTTTAGGCCAGGCAAGTTTGCCAGCTCTTCAGTGTTTATAATCAGCCGTTGCTGTTTAATACTTTTAATACCCTTCGAATTGCCCGCAAAGTTTTTATACGACTCGAGCGGGCTTCAAAATGATGCCCGAGCAAACATCGTGCTGCCACTCATGTGGCATATTAACTGTGTGCGCCCACCCCAATTAACCTCATCCACCCGTCCCCAACACACACATACACACCCTCTTCTTTCTTTCTATGTGGCACTTTGCAGTGAGTGGCACTTGAGCGCAAACGATATTTATTCGATTTATGGAATTTTCGGGCGAAGAAATTTTTTAATAAAACGCATTTTATTGACATTATCCGACCATTTGTACCTTATCGGGAGGACGAGCGAGAGAAAGGGATATTAATAATATGTAGTAGCTAATAAAGGCACACACGCCTGTTTACACATGCTTCACATGCAACACACACTCGCACACACACACACACACACACATACACGATGTTGCATATTTGAAGCACTCGGTTTTGCGGCTTTTATACCCTGCGGCTGTGGCTTATGACGAGGCTTATTGGATTGCCCGAAATCTACATAAGTAACAATTGTCAGGTTGTACGCACAGTTATTGATTGATTTTTCACACAGTTTTCGGCCTTATGAATAATATATGCCATATAGCTGAGGGCCATATTTAAAATGTGTTGCGAATTTAATGGGTTTTTGGCTTGTAGAGGAAAAGAGAAATATGAAACAGAAAAAAGCGAAAATTGAATAATATATAAATATTTATAAGAATAGGTATTGTTAGAGAAATATTTTTCAAATTTACAGAATATTGTTGTGTTCTGTTTGGGTGAGACTTACCACTTAACAGTACTAATATTTGCGGAGTATTCCAATGTTGATTAATTTTAATGTATTGATGATGAGCACAGAGCACATCCTTGAGACGGCTGGCAGTTAACAGTGTTGGCCAATATTTGCGCAAGCGGCACGTTTAACAAGTGGCAAGCTGATAAGTTTGTGCTACATACCTGTCTACTCTTAACCGTTCTCTTCGGCTTGTGGGGGCCACTGGTGACACCTGATAAGCTCAGCTCTTGGGAGCGGCAAGTGCAACAGTGATGCAAGCTGCTGCGGCGGCAATGTGAGCAATAGCAAAACAATCGCAACAACAACAACACGAACAGAGTATGAATATAAGTGCAAGTGCTCGAACTCAACGGGCAGCCCGGGTAATGCGAGTCCTGCCTGATGTATCGATTTTGTGCTGTTGTTGTTGCTGTTGTTGCTGTTGTTGTTTTAGTCGGCCTGGTGCTGCCGCCAGGTTGTTTGTCAGTGGAAGCACAGCCATTTCTGGGCCATTTGTTGGCCCTTGCCGGTTCCGGTGTTGATAATGCCAATGCGTAATCCATCTCCATGACACGCGGCCCATGGTGCCGCAGAGGCGCCCCTTTTAGCGGCGTATCCGAGTCGGACTCCGAATCTGTATCCGAATCCGCATGCGAGATCCGACATTTGACGTGTGCACTTGAACTTTGGCATTTCAATGCGCTGGCATTTGCGAACGTGCGTGCGGCCGACGGGGCATGAAAAGTTTGTCAATTTTGAGTTGAGAGCAAACATTCAAACTGCCCAACAACATGGCGGTTGCGTGTGTGTGTGTGAGTGTGTGTATGAATTTGAATAAAACACGGTCGAGCATGTTAAAACACAATTTTAATAACTTTGACATCAAGTACACATCGAGAAATTGCAATGACACACATACTAGTACAATATACATAAATAAACACATACACATATTCAATGCTTACAAACGAGTACCTTACAAACTAATATATGAGTAGTTCGAGTATATGTGATTTAGCATGTATGCACATCGAAGCGTATTCGTATTTGTTGCTGCAACTGCAACAGATGCAGCCAACACCTAATATCAATTGTTGTTGCACAGTTAGTTGGCAAGCTGCAAGTTTGCCTGCAACATGAACGAAAATTAAAATATCTATATATATATACACACATACGTATACGTATATAATTGTTTGTGTGTCCGGTTTAGCATTTTGCGGCCACTCCGGTTACCGGGTTTATGCAACACGAGGCATAATAAACGAAACTTTTACTTTTAGTTATTCGCTTGCTCACCAGCTTGCCACAAGCTGTTGCGAGTACTGTTCTCTGAATGAAATGAGTGCATAAACGAATGCTAGTTAGTCTTTGCAGCGTCAAATAACACACACATTCACATAGTTTGATAATACAATTACAGCACATAATATATATTCATTTAACTTCTTTTACTCAGTTGAGTTTTATGCTCTGGAACTTGTGGGTTGAGCAACGGCATCAGCTTAGTTATTGTGTATGTGTGTGTGTGTGGGTATGTGCGTGTAAATTCGTTAAAAATTTTGTTGCGACGCGCTTAGTTTAAATTTTATTCATATCAAATACCCTTGCAAAGGATATTATTATGCTGTCGGCAAATGTGCAAAATATACGCTTGATATATACTTCTAAAGGTCTGCATCGATATCGCTATATTCGCCAGTTCGACTCTTTGTCTGGCTATTAGTTATAAAGTTAACCTGATTAAGCTTCGTAATACATCTGTTATATTTGTGTAAAGGTATTTAATCTTCGGCAATCCGAAAAAAATCTCTGCTGCAATGTTTTTATTTGCTTAAGCTTATTAATTGAACGCGAACAAAATTTATTGGGGCTTATGCTAAAGTTGCGCAACACATTAGAGTAACACAGAAGTTGAAAGCGTAAAAAAGTTTTGGACCCAGCCTTTTCAAAAAAGCGGAAGATACGGTCAGGTTGTCGTAGACAGTTTTACATACAGACACTATATGGATATTGCCAATCTTCCAATGCGAACTTGCTTAACTTGTATGCTATATATATATATATATATATATCTAACTTTTACTTTTACACAATTCTTTAAGACACAGGGAAGACTTTAGAAACATTATAAATTACACATACATACATATATCAACTACCAATACGAATACAATCATGTGTGTGTGTGTGTGTGTGGGCCTTACAGCTAACACTTCTATATAGCATATAAAAATTGTTGTTTCCTTTGGTTGGTTGCTTAATTGGTTTCTTGGTTTGTCGGTTGCTATTTGGGGCACGTGTGTGTTTTTCGTTAAGGTAGGTTAGGAGTTACTTATCGCTTACATGTACTTAGGATTGTCACTGCTAAAACATCGTTAAACGCACTACGACTAATCTAATCTTACGGCTAATGCAATGCCAATGTCAATTCCATTTCCATATCCATACACATACACATTATGCTTATCATATGTATTTACATACCACTTAATCAGTTGGTGTCTTGTTGTTCAAATCTTTGAGTCTATTTATTCTTTGGGGCTTTAATGCCTGTGTCATAGTTTAGTAACTTTCGCTTTCACCTTTTAATGCGTCTTACAGATACTGGTCCTCGTTGGTTTTCAGTTGAAATCAAATTTTCGCACTGCGCGCTCGGGCCGCATGCTTTCGGCCGAATAAAATGCGCTTAAAAGCGCGTCGAAACTCGGGATTGAAGATGGTGTAGATGACCTGATCAGGTGGAAAATGAGAAAGTAATTGGAAGATATAGAAAAAATCAAGTTTTGTATCTTAAATTTCTTTAAAATGGTAAAAGAAAATATCTCCTTTAAAATTGTCTCGATTTCTGATTTAAACGAGCTGAGCTTGGGTGATGCATGTGCCCAATTGGAACACACAGAGCTTATCAATCATCCAATCAGAATTACTCAAGCTTGGCTCATTTGTCATACGCTCACTGCAAGAGCTCTTTTTGTATATTTGACGTATTGCGACGGACAGTCGGACAAATCTTTTGCACTTTTCCATTGAACCCCATTTACGTACCGGATTGAGCGTGGAGTTGAAGTAGCCCAGCCAGAGGAAGAGCGATGCAACCGCCGGGTGAATTTCGCAGTCCTTGCACAGGCTCATTGTGAGCGCCATAACAAAGAAGGGCAGCCAGCAGATGACAAAGGCGCCGGTGATGATGGCCAATGTTTGTGCTGCCTTCCGTTCCCGTTTGGCCTCCAGCAGCTGGCGTCGCTTGGCCAACTTCTGGTGTGGATTGGCGATGCTGGCCAGCACGCCCTTGCCGGCACCAGCACCACCACTGGGACTGGGACTGTTGCCGCCTGCTGCCGCTGCTGCTCCCGTCTGCTTGCCGGCTGCAACGCCACCCATGGCGATGGACTGCGCCAGGGGCGTAATGGCATTCAAATGGGAGGCTATTAGATGCTGCTGTGCGGCGCTGGCCACCTGCTGTGAGAGCGTTATGATTTCGTTAGCATTGCTCGTGCGATACTGGAAGGGCACAACGAGAGATTGGAAGACAAAGAGAGTTGAATAAAAAGTGCGCACACAAAGCAAACATAAACAATTAGCTGCATTTTGTGAACAATTGAAGTGACCAGGTGACCAGTTGGCCAGTTGGCCAGTTGGCCAGTTGGCCAGTTGGCCTGTGGGCCAATTGCTTGCGACTACTTACGTCATCCGCATCGCTGGAAATGGTCGTCAGCTCGGTGCCCGCGTGACTCTTGTTGTCGTAGTTGCTGGTGCTGAACTCGGTCTCCTCGCGCGTTATGGCCAGGCTGGCAAAGTCGACGGCAATGGCGGCCACCGAACGCGCCACGGCGCCCTCGGTGCCCGCACTGATGCTGGCCGTGTTCGAGTTCCGACCAAAGCAAATCTTCATCTTCTTCCGTGTGCGTCGCGGCAGCTGCCCGGCCCCATTCTCCGTGTCCTCCAGCTCGTGGTCCCGTTCGCGCCTCGCCAGGCGCCGCTTGCCGCGCTCCTTTTGCAAATCACGCGCCGTGGAGTCGCACTGGAAAATTTAATTATATTTGCCTGTTAACAGGTGCGGAAGGGGCGGCCGCCCTGCCTTACTCCTTTACCCATCCCAACTCATCTTGAGCTATTTTCGTATTTGATTTAGGGGCTGTCTAAGCATTTCTAGTTGTTCCCCCGAGGCACATTTTGTTTTTAGCATTCGCACACACATTTACACTATACAACTAACATTCGGTGCTTTGTTTCCACGCATCGTACATTTGCCACGCCCACACACACACACACACACATAAATTGTTGGCGGCTTCAAGTGCTCACTTGGGCCTGCCCTGATGGGTAGCAAAGGATTCGCATTATCGTTTCAGTTAATGACACGCTCATTATGGCAACAAGCCGACGGCCAAATGAGTTATCAGCTTAAATTTCATTAGACGGCGCTCGGTGCGTATGCGTAATATTATTCAACATTTGTCAAGTCGCAACTACCCCCAAAAATTTATCACTTTAATTGCGAGCGGAAAACATTCCCTTCGCCAGATAACTCACCTCGGTTTCGGTTAGCGTCACATTGAAGGACTTTTGTGTGCGACGCTGAATGCGCTTCCTGGCAATTAGATAGATTTTCCAGTACAAGAACAAGATGACCAGCAGCGGCACGTAGAACGTGCAGCACGTTGCAAATATCTGCGGCGGACAACGATTAAACCTGAGTGAGGACCTATATTCGTTATGCTACCTGATAGGCCACATCCTGCGAGACCATGCAATGCTGCTCCTCAATACGCTTCATGTAATCCGGATCCTTCCAGCCAAACTGCGGCGCCAGCGACACAATCAAAGCGGCGAACCACACGCAGAATATCATGATGAAGACGCGGCGAGGAGTGCGCAAATTGTTGTAATCAATGTTCGTAACGGTCCAATATCTGTGCACCCCCGCGGCAAGATAGAGCGGGTAACGAGTGATGAGTCACAGGCAGCGAGTTGAGCTCGCCGTAGATAACTCACCTGTCCGCCGCTATGGCCACCAGGTGCAGTATGGATGCCGTGCAGCAGAGCACATCGCACGACGTCCAAATGTCGCAGAGTTCCGGTCCCAGAATCCAGCCGTTGCTTATCTGTGTGGTGTGGGAATATAGATGATTGCAAGGACATGGATTTCAGGCAGAGTTAGCCGGCGGGAGTAAATGCAATTAGGTTATGTCACTGGCTCAATGCTGGGCCAGATGACGCAATTTGAACAATTAACTACGTGCAATGCCTCATTACGCATACACACGCACTCGCCCTCTCTCTTTCGCACTCACTTTCGCTCTCACCCACTCATGCTCTCTGCAGGGCAAAGTCAACTCTTTGCTCGTAATTTAATTTGCACGCTCTTCATTCCACGTTTCCATTAGGGTAATGAAGTTTGTGCAGCAACTACTGGCGACAACAAAGCAGCTGCACAGGAGCAGCAACAACGGGTTCGGCTACAATCTACATTAACAACAATAATAACAACAACTACGACTACGACTACAACAACTTACCTCGTAGACGGCGCCAAGCGGCATGACGAGACAAGCAACAAATAAATCAGCCACTGCCAGAGATGCGACCAAATAATTAGCAACATTTTGCAAGTTGCGCTCCAGTATGATGGCGGCAATCACAAATACGTTGCCTGCCACCCACAAAGTGAGCGGAAAGTATGAAAGAGATGGAAACATGTTATGTAATTAACAAAAGCGTATATGAACAACATTATGGCATAAAAGGTACAGCATAAATATATAAAATGGAGATGCATTTTAAAATTAAACTCTATCTATATGGCATTCTCGGTAGTTAAATATTTTTATTTTATTCAAATTAATTATATTATTTTATTTAATATATTTAATTTAATGTAATATTTAATATACTTTAAGCAATTCAAGCTATCAGCTTAGCATACTTCTTGTCCTAAGTTTGAAAATTGTTCAATTTCGAACAGAACTCATCTAACTGTTGAATGTGGTTGAATCGAATTAAATTAAATAAGGTAAAAGTCGATTCCCTTAAGATCAAAGCAAGTGCCTTCTTGGGGAATACATAAAACTGCTCAATTAACTTGCAACTTTGATTGCGACTGCTAGTTAAACATTATTGAGATACCGTCTACAGTAGGCACTCGAGTTGGTTGCACTGTTTAACTATGCTGCAATCAATCAACGGCACACTCTGCTGCCAAAGACCTGTCCACACTCGCCTCGTCTCGCTTCTAATTGCAGGCAATCGTGCATTCGATGGCACATGTTGAGCGATCCCCCGCCCCCGAGGAATGCGGATACCCATGCTGAAGGCCGCGTTGCCGAAGAGGGGGGTTCGGGCTGCAAGGCTCTGCCAATCTCTGTGTGATGCAAATGATGCAACTTGGCAAATTGTAATTGCCACGGCGGCATCCAGAAACGGAGCCCCTGCGCTCTCCGCTGCCTGTCGATTGTCTGGGCTCTATCTATCCGGCCCGCTGTTGTTGTTATTGTTGTTGTTGTTTTTGGGGCTGAGCGCCCGGCGCTCTTCTGCAGGTTATCAAAACGTTTTGTCGTCGCTTGGCTCGTGCCACAAATGCATTTGCATATGCCGTCGGCCCCTTGCCGCTGTCGTTACGCCAGCCTTTGCCCAGGATGTTGCGCATACGCCGCGTGTGCCGCAGCTGTGTCTCTATCTGTGTGTACTTGTCTATGTGCGTGTGTGTGCGTGTGTTTGCGTAATTTCCATTTGACGCCTTGGCGCGCTTTTAATAGCTTTTCACGTGTCGATGCCAACAAAAACAAAAGCAAAAGACCTAAAAAACCTAAAAAATATATATAGAACATTTTGAAACTTTGTTTGTCGTTGGCGTTGTCGTTGTTGGTTGCCGCTTGTCCTTGTCGACGAGGCCTCCCAGGCGAATCTTCCTCTGCTCTGTGCCACCCCATTGCCAAACTCTGGGCCTGACCTAAGTGCGGCGTTTAACGCAAAGCTTTTTAACGCGCTCTAAGCAAAAGTTGCCACGCTCGCTGCCTAGTGTTGGCCCCGCCCCCGCCCCAATCCCGACTGCCAACTCCAGCTGCTGGCAGCAGGCAGCAAATCATCTTCGTAAGCCGAAAATCAATAAAATTTTCAAGGAGCGCAATAAAAATCTTCTGCATCATAAATTTCACTTCATTTACAGTTCACTTCGGCGGCGATATGGAAACTTTTTGCACCAAATTCCCCGGCGGCATAAATTTGAGAATAATTTAACGGCACCAAATCTGGCAGCACGCCGCCACCCGCCACCCGCCCCCTAGGCCCCCCACCCCCTCTCGCCCATGCAAATGACAGCTGCTGCTTTAAGACTTAAATGTTATTTTGATAGAGTTTTCATCGTTTTCCTTTCTTTTTTTTTGCCAAAAGTACTTGCCTATAATGGTGACGAGTATCATTAGGCCCAGCACAACGGTCATGGCAATCATTCTGACCAGCAGCCAAAACTCGGTTGCGGCACGTTCATTGGCTGCACGTTGCTCCTCCTCCAGTTGGGTAATGTTGCCGCCTGCATTGGTGCTGCTGGTGTTGCTGCTGTTGTTGCTGCTGCTGGTGCTGATGTTGCTCCCGTTGACGATGTTGCTGCTGCTGTTGCTGCCGCTGATGTTCCAGCTGCTCTGGTTAATACCGCCGCCATCCAGCTCCGTCAGGCTGCCATTCAGCTCAATGAAGAGACTCTCGTTGAACAATATTGCTGGCAGCTCTATTTCCAAAATGCTTGGAACATCACCAATTGCCCCAAACTCGAGCAATGTGGCTGGTGTTGTCATTGCGCTCAGCATAATGTATACGAGTTTTTTGTTCCTTGTTGTTGCTGCTTGTTACTTAACGCCCCCTTTTGCCAGTGGGCGTGCCAATGTATGTGCGAGTGCTTAAAACAGTTGTTGTTACTGCTGTTGCTGCTGCCGTTGTTGTTGTTGCTGCGGCAAGGCTCGCCGTAAGCGCCTTTGTTGCTGCTTCTGCTGGTGTTGCTGTTGCTGTTGCTGTTGCTGCTGTTGCTGGCGTCGCAGCTGTTGCTGTGGATTTTGTTTCAGTTGCTGCTGCTGCCGTTCGTGTTGCTGCCGTTGTTGCGGGTGATAAAGCGCCTTAATCGTGCTTGCCAAGCACTTAACACGTAAACTGAAATGTCGGGAGTGAGACAGACTGTCAGTTGAATGGCAAAAAACCACGGAACAAAAAAAAAAAATTACAACACCAACAACAAAGAGGCAACCACCAAAAATAAAAGTAAAATTATTTGATTTGCCCAGCAAGCCAAAACCACAAGCATAGATCACAACGTGGCCAAAAGTAGCTAAAAAATTGGCATATAAATTTAAAGTGCAGCTAATGTGATTTATCTTTGAAACTGCGACTTTAAGCTGAGTTTTATTGAATCTTTAAAGCTCAAACTGTAGCACAGACTATTTCACTCATCGAAAAAAGTTTACATCAAAAGCAATTAGCCACTAAATTTGTAGTGCGGGGGAACAGCAGAATAATTTATGCTTATAGGTAGCGCTTTGATTTAACAAGTGCTTTGAAGTTTCTACTCACAGTAGACTTTTTCATAATTAATTAATTAGTATGTTTCAAAACTTGTAGTGGTAAATAAGTTAACGGAAAGCTTATATGATTTCCCAATTGCTTTCAAATGTTAACTCCAACTTTTTCAAACTATTAATTGATATAAAAGTTTGTAGTACTTGTATGATTTAACATTTCCCTCTTGTTGATTTTTTAGTTAAAACAATTTGAGGTGCATATATATAAGAAACTTTTGTTCTCTTCGCTTGTATATAGTGTAACAGCTTGAATACTAGACTGCGCCTGAGCGCAATCCAAACTTTGTCTCTCCGCATCTTTTTCTCTCCCGCTCTCTCCTTGTCTGACTGACCCCGTCTGACAGCTTCCTTATCGCCACCGCTATTGATTATCGCCTATTCCGCATTATCAGCGCTTTAGTTCATTTCAAAATGTTGCTGGTAGCACACAAGTTTCTGTCGCTGCTGCTGCTGCTGTGTCTGCTGCACCTGGTGCTGCCCAGCGCCATCTCACAGCATCGCTCCCGCCTGGATGTGAGTCGACGTCTGCCCTACGAGTCGCCGCGGGAGTTTCGTTCGGAGCTGAGAACACCGCCGTTTGTTAAGTGAAAACCTGGGAGTGTGTCATGAAACTTTTCCATGTTTGCTTAGAACAATAAAGCCAGGTGTGCTTTCCCTTTACGTATACGTATTATCATTTAATATACACAGAGTGCCACTGTGTGCCTGTGTGAGGGAGGGGAGGAGAAAGGAGGGGGGGGGGCGGTGCCACTTGCCCTTTTGTGTGTGCATGAGAATGCAACACATTAGGTGACCTTTGTCTGTGTCAAGGTGCACTGCGAGCAGCCACCCAAGCAGCAATCTAACAAACACTAAGCAAACACTTGCACTCATCAGTGTGTGCGTGTGTGTTAGTGTGTGTGTGTGTGTGTGTTTGTGTGTGCGCAGCTCACACATTTACAAATGTGTGCGGTTGCAGGCAGCGAAAGATACACACAGACTAAGCAAATCTGTACGACTAACTGCGAGGGCTGCTTAAGCAGTTCTGAATTTCATTTTCTACATTTTTATAAAATAAATATTTTTTTAAATGCATATATATTTTATGTTCTAATATGCAAATTTCATTAGAGAGATAGATTGTTCTATTATTATTGGTACCTATGTGGCTCAAAGTATTAATGCTTTTTCAAGAGCTAGAGCTCTATGTCAAATGCCATCCAGTTATAATTAACGTTGCAATCTAGCAGCCCTCGTTCCAGGTATTCAAATAGTTGCCACTGATGTTGGGCTTGCATAGACAGGCTAAAATGTTAATGCCGCTCAGTGGCAGGGGAAACGGAGGCCAGCGAACAGCGTCAGCAGCAGCAGCATCAGGGCGATGCGCCCAAGTAGCTCATGTGTGAGAAATATTTTCATAGTCAAGGTAATCGCGTCGCCTTGGCTGCCCGCCCGTCCGGCTATTAATAAATGCAACTAACTGTTTCTCAGATGCGCAGGGTTAACTATTTTCTTTATTTTCATAAATTTTTTTTGTTTTACTTTCTACTTTTCATCTTCTTATTTGGTTGCTACTTTGCTTGCCTTGTGCGAATCGCTTTTAATTATGAATTGCGCGTGCCTCGCTGACGTTTTTGCCTTGTTGCTGTTGCTGTTCTTTGGCAAGGCTGCTGTGTGCACAGCAAATTGTTGTACAAAAAAATGGAAAAAAAAAACGCTGTGCCAAGGTACAAGATTAGGGAGCAGCAGCTCCGGCGGGAGGAGACGTTTGTCAGCCGCAACATGTAAAGGACGAACAACAAAAAAGTAGAAAACAAAAAGGAAACATTTTTGCTGACGTTTGCAACGAACTCGCTGCGGGGCATAGTCCGAAAATCGCGCGCAGCAGACGCGTTTGCTCAGCAGCCACAGTCAGGCATTCGGAATCCTTTCACGCGGGCACACACACACAGTCGCTCACACTTGAATTAATTCATAGTCTAATAAATATACAAAAAGTTTTGTGTTGAATGCCTGAAACTGGCAGCGCCTTTTATGCTACCAGACCCGCAGCCCGCCCGCCCCTAGTTCTCGTTGTGTCAGCATAATCTTTTGGTAGCCTCTGTACTCATTGTGAAGCCCTCGGCCCCTCTCCTCGGCTGCTCTGTCCGGTTACTTGTCTGAAAATTTGAAAATGTGTTGCACACAATTTTAATTCTATTTGCTGTGTCCAGCGCCTGCAACTTGAATCCTTGCGACTGTGGACGCTGCGTGTCCCGCACAATGTGCCAATTAGCAGTGGCTTTTTATTAAGCAAAATGCTTTAATTAAATATGTATATTACATTTAGTTGCTAAACGGGCGACAATGGGCAAGGCACTCATGGCCAGTTGGCCATAGAGCACATATATACTATGTACGTATAAATAGGGACTTGATGCTAAATGGTTAAATGAATCTTTTATGTGGCCAAATGGCCTCGTC
The DNA here is from genome assembly GCA_035047465.1 of Drosophila sordidula. Lineage (NCBI taxonomy): Eukaryota > Metazoa > Arthropoda > Insecta > Diptera > Drosophilidae > Drosophila > Drosophila sordidula. The sequence goes on from JAWNPQ010000131.1 coordinate 2,894,840, forward strand.
CCTCTCCTATTTGGCCGACAGCAGTTATAAAGCTGGCAGTTATGGCTCTAACATTGATCTGAAATTGAAATCGTCTGGTATTGTGGCAAAACTTTCTTCTGCTGACGACAATGGGGCACAGGGATGACAACAAACTGCACTCAAGCGCATTGCCAACTTTTCAACATGGCCGTAAAGTTGGCAATGCCCGTCAACTAATTGCGCTACGCCTGCGACTCCAATTCATTTCGTTCCGGTGCAGTGCCTCGAGAAACAGACAGAAAGCTCCTAATTGAACTAATCAACTGAAGCGGACGCAGCCATAAAACTTGTACCCTCCAATTGACCTGCGGCCTTGCAGTGCTCCATCAGTTCAATGCACAACAGCAGCTTAAACTGCAATGACAAACAATAATGCACTGCCAACTGGCCAGCAGAACAGATCGAAACGCCGTTGCAGCCAGGCCAGTAGACGCCAGCTCTTGCCAATTTGCTCCAGCTGCTGACGAAAAATAAATATAAAGTATTTGCGTTAATACCCTTGCAAAGGGCATTATAACTTGGTCGGTATCCGGAGCTAAGACGATATAGTCTGTCTGTCTGGCCGTCTAAAGCTAAAGGCTTATGAAACTGAAAACTGAGTTTCTGTATAGAAGACTATTGGTATTTCAGAAATCTTAACCAAACTTGGCATATATAGCATCAGACATATATTTAGTATACCTTTGAATCAAACTCAACTAACTAGCTTTACTAAACTTATTATTAACCTCCACGAACAATCTTTCGTAAAAGTCTAGTCTAGTCTAAATAGTCTAACCTGAATATATCGCAAATCTGCGTCTTGCTGTCAAGGGTATTTAATTTGCGGCCACACTAAATACGACTGCGCCAGCTTGTTTTCTCCAGCGAATTGCAAGTGCAATGCCAGTTCTCCGTATTTTTGTTAACTTATTTCTTAGCTGAATTCTGTCTCCCCAAAGATTTATGGATTTAAGAGTGCTGCAGTGCTGCGCTTGGCGCTTGGCACTTGGCGCTTGGCGCTTGACGCTGACCTTGGCATTACGTTAAATATAAAAATTTATATTCATTATACTCACACATAAGCATAATTATGTCCTTTCACATTCATTTTGTGCGCTTCATTAGCGACGCTGCAGCGCCGCAGGTAAATTCGTCAACATAAATATTTATGCCGAGTGTCACAGACGACGGAACGACGACAACAACAACAACGACGACCGACAACAACCTCAAGCTCAGCCACAATCTCTGCAGCTGTATTTGTATGCTGTGTCTGTGTTTGTATTTTGTTTTTTTTTATTTGACTTCGTATTTTATTTTTATTTTTTTTCGTCCTAATTATGCGGGTTTTTTCGCGTCCCACATTTCCAACTTAACTCCGACTTTAATTTTGATTTATTTAGGATTTTTGATTTTGTTCTTGCTTTCGTTTTTTTTTTTTTTTTTTTGATTGTTGATTGTTGATCTCCGTTTCAGCACAGTGTCACGCGCCGCTTTACGTTAACTCGAATTTCATGTTGTTTTGTTAAATTAGATTTCAGTCTTGTGTTTGGTGCTCTTTAATGTGTCCTGTTGCTGGCGGCACATGCGTCTTTAACCTATACCCAAGCATAACTATTGACAAACTGCCTCAATGTGGCCGTTTCTGGCAAATGGCAAAAGCGGCAGCAGCTGATTTCCTGACGACTTGCGACGGCGCCTGCGCCTGCCACACGCCACACTCTTATACAACGCGGCCAACTCTACACGGAAATTTAAGAGCATCGTCGTCATTTCGAATTCGAAAACTCTTAAGCTGTCCGGCTGCCTCTTGCGAACTGTTGCATGGAATTTGTTGCGCCTGCAGCTTGGCACGCTGTGCGGCAATTAAATCATTGAAGTGCAAGTCACAATTCGCAATTCGCATAATCAGGCGGCTTGCGGCAACAACTGTGCACAGTTGCCGCTTGAATGCAGCTGCAAAGTCAAATAAACTTTTTAGTGAGCTCTGCCTGTGCCATCCCCCCACCCCCCACTTTGAGCCCCACTCAAAATCATTTGCTTGTTGCAACTTTCAACAATGGCACATTTTTTTGGGGGGGGGGGGGTAGATTTGCTTTTAAGCAATTTTTAATATGACTAATGCAATGCGGCTTGGCCAGGGCTGCACACAATGCCACGCCCACGCGCTTACCGCAAAACATGCGCCTGCCTTTGCAGCTGCCTTGTGCGTGTTCGTTTATTATTTTTTTGCCCGATTTTATTTGATTTTTTTTGCGCTCCCTTTGGCCATTTCCTGTGTGTCCTTCATCTAATGCGCATTAAGCCAAGTCTACTATGCGATGTTATTGGCATTTTCGATATTTGCGTTCGTTTTGAAGGCCATTTCTATGCAGCTGCCGTAACGTGCCACAAGGCCCAAGCACCCAGTGACCAGCGCCAACAAAAACAACGCCAGCCAGAGCCCGCTGCTCTTGCAACATTATCAGGCATCAACTTTCCAAGTGGCCAAGTGGCTGCTTAGACGGCGGCCGCTTCGTTTGCCATTTGATTTCCGTCGGTCCGAGCTTTGTTATTGGCCCCGTCCAGGGGCATCGTAAATTAGCAGCGGTTTATTGCCAGTACGTGACATTTTGGACGCGTCCCGGCGTCTGCAATTATTACGCCGTCCATTCATTTGCTGGTCAGCAGCCCCGCCCCCGCCTCATCCCTCTTTTGCCTACTTTTCATTCTTTGTGCGGCCTTTTGTGATTGTCTTTTAAGTTGGGCGCTGCCTTTGTGGCTTATGTGAGGTCACGCCCCCTTTTCTGGCACTTGAGGCGCTGCCACTTTAACATTTCCTTATTCAATATTTGTACAACAATAAAACTTTGATTGTTCCAATTGTTTGGCCATACTATAAACGATGCGCGGGGCAGGCTCCCTCAGCCCGGCTGCTCGCATTACGTATACGACGCGTGGCGCTGATTTAAGTTTATATCTTTCGAATGTCTAATGAAAAACAGGCAACGATTGAACTTTCATGGTTGTAAATTTAGTAGATAGAGCACGATTAGCTTAACGGTTGCAAGTTGCTCTATAAAATAACTTGTTTATGATTTTTGGCGGAAGAAGTGGACGTGGAAAACATATTTTTAATCTCTTTAATCTCTGTTGGAGATAATCATTTTTTATATTAACAGCCGTTTTATGTTAAATCTATTTTACATTCATTGCATATTGCCTTAAAACTCCAAATATTTTTGTATTAGCCATGTCGAATATCTAAAGGTATTTATATTCGAACTATATCCCTATTTAAATTCTTCGTGGTTGCGATGCGATAAAACTATCTAATTCTTTTCAAGTATTTTGCAGCTTCATTAAATACAACTGAAAACTAAGGATAACGCAAATGAGGTGAATTAAAAGAAAACTCGAGAAGGGAAAATGGGATTGTGGCGCATTAAAAAGCGTTTTAATTAAATATGTTTTCATGTGGGAACTGGAATCCGCAATGAGCCATTTTGAATGCCAATGGCTGTGTTTAACCTACGCATTTAATAACTGTGCACATCATCCTAATGAGCCAGAAAGTTAAAGCTGCGATGCAATCGCAGCAGCACTTGCGGCAGCATTCGCAGCTGACAAAACCCTCGCAGCACGTAACGTGCTGCAGTTCAAAAGTATCTCAGTCTGTGTGCATGCGTGCGAAAGTGTGCGAATGTGTGTGTCTGTGCGTGCTGGGGAGCATTAAGAACGAGAAAGCTTCGACATTGCAAGTGCGTGACATAAAGTCGACCCCGCCTTGTGCCACTGCAGCAAACGTGCTGCATTTTAGTACTGCTGCTGTTGCAAGGCCAATTGCAGCTAAAGTTTGTTGACTTTATGCCATTGTTTCGAATGGCTAAAAGTTAAGCAAAAAGCTTAATAATTTCGCTCTTAACTATAAATGTGCGCCAGATAAGCTGCCAAACTGACATTTGACAATGAGTTAAATTTAAAACGTGTGCGGGGGGAGGGACTGGGAATGGGGGCATGTATAAGAAATTTGACGAGCATCATCAGTTCATTTTCAACTTTATATATATGCATGCCAATGGCAATAAACTTGGCAAACACACACACACACACACAGGCATGCATAACATAATAATTACATATAATAAAAACAATTTTTGGCATTTTATGAGCGCATAAAACTGTAGCATATTTTCAGGCAGCGCACTAAATTATTTGCAGTATTGTGGGGCGAACAACAACAACAACGACTGAACAACAGACGCATATGTAGAGCAACAAGAACAACATTCGCTATCGACCAGTTGATGGGGCAAAAAAGGAATTTACTGATGAATTGCGGTTTAGTTTTATGAGTTGCCACGAGACAACATACACTATAAATGTACATTGCGGCGTGTGTGAGCGTGTGTGTGCGTGTGTGTGTGTGTGTGTGTGTGTGTCATTCCTTTTATGGGCAGCGGCAAACAAAGCTGCGCAGCGCTGCGTCAACATTTTATGCGTCTTTAATGTTTGTTGGTTAATAAAATCGAGCAGAAACAAAGTCAAAGTAGCGCAGGGCCTAAACGCCCAAGCTGGCCGAGCAGCTCCTACGAGTTTTAGATGATATTTTAATGTGCGCACTTTGACACTTTTAATGAATCCCTAGCATTAATTTTCTTAATGAGCGCGCCCATTTAAAGCCCTACAAAATATAATAAAAAGACCAGGAAGAAAACGAAAAAAGATTGACAAATGTTGAAATGTTTGCGTTCTCTTTGGCAATGACATTGCGAATGACAATGGCGCAAACAATTTCCTTCTCATCATTGCCACATAATGAAGTTTGAACAAAAAGCCATTGCCACGCACACATACCCAGCCACACACACGCACACACCGAGAACTACACACATGACTGACGTTCGCCTGGACCAAGCAGGACGTGCAACGTGGCCGGTCAGCTTAATGAGCCGCACTAAATTCACACGAAACTTTTGGGCCAAAAGCTCTAGAGATTCTGCGTGGGGAGCAGAGAGTGAGGGAGGGGGAGAAAGCGTAAGAGGTGGCAACTATTTATCGCTGATGGCCGGACAAATGTGCTGCACTCGGGCGACTGGCAGGAATTTATTGACACACTCAATCGAACGCTTTGATCGTAATCCCTTTGCTTGGCGCCCAGGCCCGGCCGATAAACAACAACAATGCGCCAAGAGAGACGAACTGAAACTGAGGACTGAGGTGGGGTCCCAAAAGCTGTTGCCAAAAGTTAGTTAAGTTCCTCTTCATTTAGCTGTTTGTTTGTTTGCTCGCCCAACTTTTCTCTGTGGATATACGGATAAGTGCATTAATTTTGCCAACGCAATCTGCAATGATAAGTTACGACCACGAGTCGCAGTTCTTTTATTGTCTGTCTCGCTAATGTGTATACAAAGAAAAAACTTAACAATATAACTACATATGTATGTGTACAGTCAATGTAAAAGCTAAGCATAGCTGGAACGAATCAGAAATTTGTGACAACATTTGCAAAAAAGATTTAAATTGCATTTGAAATTGTGCGGGAATGTCAAGATATATACGTATTTCGAAGTTTGTACAATTCGCTAATCATCGCTGCCATCGTCCACCTCAGCAGCAGCTCGATGGAACTCAAAGCTGCTGACCTGTTGATCCTTGCAGCCAACGGCGCTGCTGCTGCTGCTGGGCAGACACTGCTCCGCCTCCCCCTTCCCCTCCCCCTCCCCTTCCTCCGCCTCCACCTCCACCTCCCCCGCCACCTTGATCCCGGCAGCAACAGTTGCTGCTTTCAAGCCCAAGTCCTCCATTTGTATATCCTGGGGATCCTCAGTAATCGTATACACCGTCCGCCGCCTAGACACAGTTGCGGGCAGCTCTCTGGGCAGATATATATAAACCAAAATCATGACAGCAAAAGATAAAATAACATAGCCTGCAGAAGAGTGCAAATTTTATTTTAATTTAATATTAAAGGGTATTCACAAAGTCGCTGTGCACGTACCTTCCATTACTAGATTGATAACTCGGTACGTTGACCCGCGCTCGTCCAGTCGACAACCCCTTTTGTGGTCATACAACTTGGGCCCAAACCAGAGCAGCGTCAAAGAGAACCAAACGATGACGGCACAACGATCTCTCTTTCGCAGGCCCAGAAAGAGAAACGCGTTGAGGAATGCGTTGCCCATGTAAACGGCTAGCCAAACAAATGGCTCATTGTCTGTGAACACACACGCAACCCAAGCAGCTGGCTGTTATTATATTTCAGTTAGAACGGGTGTGTCACGATAGCTTACCATCATCAATCGTGTGCCGCAGCGCCACGCACCACATTAGAAAATATGCTAGCGAGTAGTAGACATTGATTATTGAAACGCCAAGGCCCAAGTCCAAAAATTTGCTCATCTTGGCATGCGGCACCGCGTGTCAGTGTGAGCGTGAATGCGACAGTGAATGTAAGTGTGAGTGGCAGTGCGAGTGCGAGCAGCGTTTGCTATCGCTTTCGCTCTTCGAACATAAACAAACGCGAATCCGGACCCGAGACCGCTCGCCCAGAACGAGGGTTCAGCGTAGACTGGCGACCGTATTGTTTGGTCAGCCGCGCGAGAGAGCGCACGTGAGAGAGAGAGCGAGAGAGCCCGAACGAAGAGCGCGGCCAAAGGCGGCGAGCACGTGCTGTGGAACCCATTCGCATTGGCAAACAACAATTATAGTAATGGGAGAACGCAGACGAGGGAGAGAGAGAGTAAATAAATAAATTAACAAGTATTTCGTTATTAAGTTAATATTGCATAATATTTATGAATGATTTTCAAAAATAGCGCTTCAGTATATTTAAATAAATAAATAACAAACTTTTTTTTTGTTGTATAAAAAATAATAACAAAATTAACAAATTGTAAGTTTAGTTTCTAAGTATAATTAATATTCCATATATAAATATGTAGGCACTTTCGTTTATTGATAGATCAAAGAATATAAGTATTAAGAGTTTAAAAACTCTTTTAATCTCTATTGGCTGTTGAGGTTTTCAGTGTATTTTGTACTTAGCAAATAGAGTCATAAATAAATGCTTTAGTTCATTTGGAAACAAACTTTGAGATAGTGATATTTTCTTTAACATAGCCTTTCTCACTTTCGAATCTAATCTCGAAACCGTCAGCACCTTCGCCGCCTACTCTAATTTGGTAACTGCTTCTTCTATAATCGGAGCCGCCTCCTCTATTATCGGAGCCGCCTCCTCTATTATCGGAACCGCAACTGCTGCTATCTCTGTCGCTCCAATCGAGAAAACTCTTTCTTACTTTAGTTGCACCATCCAAGCGCTTATCTTTATCGAATCTATTGGCCTTATCACTGCTGACACCGCAGTTGAAATTAAAAGGGAAGCTCTGCTGTTCATTCGATTCACAGGTACTCATATCAGGTGCGCTGGGCTCAAACTCATTCAATGGGGTATCCGTGTTTGGGAAAAGGTGAGACTGCCAACCAATATTTACGTTTTTCTTTTGGTCTGACTTATCTGCTGAGGGTAGGTAGGTGGTAGTGGGCTTGGGATTGCTTATCGCTCTAACAATTGCAACTGGTTCAAGAGCCAATTTGGACTTTTCTTTCAGTTTTAAGTAAACCAATGCCATTGTCGACATCGATACAAATATATAAACTGTTGGAAAAAATGCAATACAAATTTACAATTAATTTAAAAGTACTTATAGACAGTTATACTTACAATTTATAAGTTGGTAGTATAGCCCTCCTTGGTAACTGTTAGTCACAAATACCCTAAGCAAGAGCACAATAGCCGCCGCAGCGAACCACAATTTCATGTAAAGTAGATCGTTCTTAGGCAGGCGGACAAAGAGAAACGAATTGATAAATAGAAAGAGAAAATACGTTAAGATCCACAACCAAGCGGGTATGGCTGGAATAAAGGAATACATGCAATATTGATTTTACATTGTATTGTATACAAATATATTACGAAACAACTTACCGTTGGAACGAGAATGAAGCATTATTTTGCACATGGCTTGCATATCGAAAAATGCCCATAAAATATGTAAGCCAGCGATGCCAAACGCCAATTTAACTTTGCCTTCCATATGTACTTTCCACTCTCGTTCACTCTGGCGATAAGCAACAGCTGACCAAGAGTACCCCACTCGCCCAGAACGAAGGTTTGGCATAGACTGACGAACATATTTTGCTCGCAAGCGGCTAGAGAGCGAGATATTCGCAGTGTGGAACATAATTAATTTCTCAAATAAAAATGAACAAAAGTGGATTCTCATGCCGAAGCCTCAATACGCTACATAAACAACTCGAACAATTGTTAAATGTCATAAGTTTTAACATATATAGTTCACAATATATACTATTCAATTAGGTAAAAAATTGGCTGCACGCAAATTTGTGCCTTAAATATCTGCTCAACTTGACACAACCGGATATTTCTTCTTGTTGTATAGGATTTATGGCCTATGTAAGGGTATTCAAACGTGTTTGGCATGTGCTGAATCAAGAATCTGAGTTGTTAAGCACTTCATAATGAGAACCAGCAGGCATTTGGAACGGGAGCACTCACAGAGAGACATGTCTGTCGTTGGCTATAAACATGCGTGAACGATGAGTTCAGCAATTGCGTGTTTTTTATACCCTGCAGCCCTGAGCTGTTGGGCACATGTGCAGACCTGGATCGGGGGTATTTTGAATGGAGTTAAAAAGCTGCTATCATTTGCATTAAACAAGGCTTACATTGTATATCTTAAATTAAATTACCGCAGCTAATTTTTAGTATCACCTTGGATTTTATTATAGCTATTCGACTTCCGGTGCACTGGGTATGTATTTTGCAGTATTCAGATAAGATGTTGGATGTCTGCAGTCATTTACAATACTTGTTACTTGGCAAACGTACCTGTTATAAATAAAAAAAATGTTGGGATAAAAAACGTTTTGGCTATGCTTTAAATCTTGAAAACATATAATTTATGGATTACGTACCCAGTTGCAATATATTTGGCACTAGACATAGTAGCTGAAATCTCTCTGGGCAGCTTCCAGATAGATCCATGATTTCACTTGACGAAACATAATGAAGTTGAGAGCCACCTACCACAATATATATGTTTATTCCTAACAATTAGTTTGCAAAGCTATTAAGTAATATATCGACTATATGTATATGCAAAACAATGTCTGTTATACAAAATATCTGCGCGAAAGTTCAAGAGATTTTATCAAAAAAAAATTTGCTGTGGAATAAGGAATTTATTATTGGCCCATTCAAAACATAACAATAAATGTAAATATGCGAATGAACTTTGTAAAGCGATAAAGTTATAATAAATACGTTTTGCAATTGTGCAATTTTATATATTGAAGATAGGCTATCTATGTTTAAGTATAAATAATAATCTTAGGTATTTTATTTTTGGTTAATATGTACATTCAAAACGATATAGTCGTTATACCCTTTTCATAAAATAATCCAATTAAAAACTCTAGGCAGCTATATAAGAAACAGACAAGCTTATCAGCTTAAAATTTGCGTTTTCGCGAATTTTTATGCTCTTCTATTTATATATACCTAAAAGTCTGAGACTAAATCATAACCTTTTGCCAAGCTGAAAAGCTCTCCGAGAGCACTATCAAAACTTATCGAGAACTGCTTGCATATATATATATATAGAGTTTAGCGTGCATGTGGACGACTCTTCTCTATGGAGTATGATATCATAAAATGCAGCAGGTTCGCCATTTTTATGAATAGCAGCAACAACAACAGCAACAGCAACGCGAGGCGACAGCTCAAAATCGATGTAAAATATTTAAGTTTGATATGAAAATTCAAAACCACAGCAACCAACAACAGTCGACAGAGTGAGTGTGTGTGTGTGTGTGTGTGAATGCGTGGGTGTGTGTGTAGTAAAAAGTTTAGTTGAGTTCACTTTAGTTAACTGTAAAAGCAGCAGCGGCAACGGCAGCATCAACGGACCTAGTTGATTGCTATGCTTTGGTTAGTTGCATGAAACGCGGCGTGTGGCACAAACCAATGAACCACATAATGCGGCATGCCCAACCGACGCACACACAAATACACACACACACACCGTGCCAGCGAGCGTTTAAGTAAGCGTGTAAATTATTTGAATTATTTATGAGCTGCAGCAAGAACAACAACAACATCGGGCACGATGACAGCAACAACAACCGCAGCCAAAACAAGCAAAGAGCTTGAACGGGATGCAGGCTCGCCGTATGCAACCAATTGCCCCCATCCTGCCCCTCCATGCTACTCTCAGTTTAACATGGGACTAGTAGCTCGTACAGCGACAAAATCAAAATCCCGCACATTTTCCGAACACAACATTTTGGGGCATCCTTCAGGTCCGGCTCTTGTGCATGCAACATTTGAATCCCCCGATGGCGCTTAAACAGCGCCGAGCTTGGCCATTTGCTCGACATCGTCATGACTGCTGATAAATGCGACGCAATTCGGCCAGAAGAGCTGAAACTTTTGGTCAGCTCAGCGGACTGTAAGTGGGAATTCCCAGCCGGGAAATTTATTAATAGGCCGGGTACCCCCAAGAGCAATGACTGTAGTCAAACAAAAGAGAACGAAATTAAAACAACACAAAGTGAATACAAGAACTCGGCCAAAGGTTGCCCTCATAAGTTCAAGTTTCACTTTAAAACAAGTGGACAAAGAAAAAGAAAAGTTTTTATATTTCTCTTTCCGGCAAAAAAAAGGAGATAAACTAGCGAATCTTTAAACTTTTTTCAACATATTCTTAAACTATGTAAAAATTGTCTATATTTCAAACCTGCCAATTTCATAAATGTATACATATACGCCTATACACAATAATATCTCTGATATTGGAAGTAAATTCGCACTTATTTAAAATGGGAAATTTCTTAACAAGTTACCCAAAAATAAGCGAGGAGTGGAATTGAAATGTCCTATTAATTTTTTAGAACATCCCCAAAGTATGTAATAGAAAGTACGCATTGAAATCGATATGAATGCCCAGCAAAAAATGTGGTACTATTACGTATCTATATATTCGTTTTTCTTAATATTATAATTTCGTTATTTGTTGTCTTCAACTTGCAAATTTTAGCACATTCGGTTAAAGTAGACATCACCGGCTTATTCTACAAGTTGTTTGCCAACTTTTAAGATACAGTTAAATGTACGTGTGTATCTTTCAGATTGCCGTCTTTGCCTGGCTGTGTGCCTTTTGGCTGTCTGGTGGGCAAATGTGCTCGCATCACGCATACGACCCCCTCGACTTATGGCCACAAAATCTATCGCCGAGTGGGGGATTGGGGCAATAGAACTTAGGCTCGCAATATGCCTGCCAATTGCACGCACTTTTGTCGTTCAATTTACTTGGTATTGCCACAGCCAGTGGCAATAGCATTGGCAATGGCAATGGCAATGGCAGTGGCATTTTTTGTGCCCTAAGTGGCATAGTAGTCTTGGCTGAGTGGTGGCACAACCATGTTGCACGTTGGTTTGTTTGTAGGTTTGCAATAATTTGGTCTATTTGTTGGCTGGCATTGAGTTTATTGAATTTGGCATTTGCATGTTATACGAGCTCCGAGCATGTGAAGACAGCAGCCAACTGTGTGGGGCTGGCAACCCCCACTTGAAATCCTCTTTATGCCTCCTTGCGGGGTGTCTTCATTTTCATTTTCATCTTTGTTTTTTTTTCCTTCCGTTTTGTTGTGTTTTTTTTGTCTATGTCGCTGCTAGAAGCTATTCAATTATCTGGTAGTAAATTTGGCAAATGAAGTTGTTTATTGTGCACGATGTTATGCCAATTGAATTTGCTGCCTAAAACCCAAAGCCCTCGCGCTGTTGCCACCAATCCGCCCACCCTTCGGAGTGCAGCCCCTCTTAGGTGTTGGCAGGTGCGCGTGGGTTGAAATTTAATTTCGCAGCCAATTAAAAATGTTACACAGTGCGTATGATGAATTTGAAGCTGGCTGCCAACAGCTGCGGCTTTTGTGACTCACGTGCGCCACTTGGCAACTTGGTAGCTTAATTGCCAGCGCTCACCGACAACGACCCCGCCACCGCCCCCGCCCCCTCAGTCTACACCACAGTTTCGACCGTGAGTACGTATTTGAATACCGTTGACAGCTCACTTCAATTTGATTTATGCTCGGACCTAACAACAACAATAGCAAAAAAAGGAGCCCGAAAACAAAATGAAGCCTCGACAAAGTGCAAAAGCAAATTAATTATGCACATTAACTTTTGTCGCCTAATGTGGCGCTGCAAGTTCGGCGCTGCGCGCTGATCAGCATAAGCCAAGGCTGAGCTGACCCAAAATGGCCAGGCTGAGCCAGCGTGTCCTTCAGGTCCTTGTGCTCCTTAAGTGAACGGACGACTTTGAGAAATGGTCGAGGCCGCAGCAGAAGCCGCTTAATTAGTGCGTAATTTGTAAGTCTGCGCGCAGCGAGAAGGTAAACAACAAAAACAAAAATAACAGGAAAAATAAGCAAAAGCAACAGAAACAAAAAGAAAGGAAATCAGAAAAGTTAGCAGAGACCATAAATGAAACAATGAGAGGTAAATATTAATTACGAAAATGGCAAGTTTCGAATCAGGGGCGTGGGCATAGCAAATTATCTAAAAGAGAGAGAGAGTGTGTGTTCGAGACACTGTGGGAAAAGGAGAGGGAGCAGCTCAGCTTGGTCTCACTATTTTCTCATAAGACATAGGTGCTTGTAAATATAACATGTCAAGCTCAACTTATTTGCCCACCTGAAGCCCTTTCAAAAATGAGCAGCTGCAGCAGCTGCTGTTGGTCCTTTTGCCTTTTTGATTTGCTTTGTTGTTACCTTCTTGTTGTTGTTGTTGTTGCTCTGCATACAAATTTGTTTATTTTTAATTTCTGACACCGCTTTGAAGGTTTTTTCCCATTTCTCTTGCGCTTGATTGAGGTGCCCGAAAACCTGAAAGCCACTCGGCATAAACCGCAGTATTTGCATTATTTTATTTTGTTTGTTTAGGGTGGAGCCGCTGACCACTGACCAGCCCTCTTCAGATCAGCTCTGTGGGGCGTCACAGGTGTCAATTAGTGTGGCCAATTTGCCATGCATAGGCTTCGGGTGGGCTAAGTAAACAGCGGACGAATTCAGTGTGCTTTAAATTTGCGTTGAGCTTGCAGATTTTTGGTTGCATGCAGCAAATTTTATGCCTGTCTGCCGCGAGCGTACTTAAATTATGCGGCAGTTGCGGGCGCCGCAGCCCGAGCACTCTTTAAGGTCATCTGGGTCAATGCAAGTTTTCGTTTTTAATTATATTGCGCAGCGTTTCGATATTTAAATGGTAATTACTGGGCTCACGTTGCCTTTGTTCAGCCAGCGGCCAGCTGAATATGCCACAACTTGCTGCAAGCAGACAGCCACAGCTGAAGCCTGCGAATTTTCGTGCGCTTTTAGCTGGAATTATATGTTGATGGGCGGCTTTGTTTCGATCTTGATCTTGTAATCTTATCAGACGTAAGCTTGCGGATTTATTGCTTCACATCGATTACAGGCTGGTTGGGCATTTTTTCCACGTCTTACGAAGAAATTGTCCATTCTCTTTTTTTATATTCTTTTACCAAGCAGGATATGGCTTGTACTCTAGAGTGAAGCTGCATTATATATATATACATTATTATTTTTTTTTTTTATACTAAGAACATCCTCTAAAGTTTGACAAATCATTTTTGGGCTACGCCCAGTCTCGTCCCCACAAATGTGGCCTATTATTTGATTTTTTTTGCAGTTTTTAACTATTGCATATAATTCTTGTTGAATAACTTAATTGGAGTTTGTCATACAAAAAAGGAATGAAAAAATGAATGAGCATGTTTTTTATGAGTACAAATAATGCTGGTTGAACGTGTATTCCGCTGTCGGTTACAGCCGAGTGCAACGTTCTTACGTATTTATTATTATTTTTCGGTGCTGGTCCGTGGAGCCGGACTTTAACAAGCGGCTCGTTAACGGCAACCGCGCAATTACACTCGAAACGCTTTAAATTGTAAGTGCTGCCCCGAGTTACTGCTGCCTGACTGTTGACTGCCAACTGCCATCTGCCAACTGCCAAATGCGTGGCACCTGTTGGCAATGGCGCCGCCGTAACCGTTCCCGTAACCGTGGCCACTCACTCAACGCCACCCATTCACAGCACGTCCATGTCCATTGTGGGCTAATTGGGCGCAGTATGCGTAAGCTTTTCGCTACTTTAACCTTGAAGTTCGCTCGAGAGGCATTTCTGAAATTGTGGGCCCTTTACTCATAGAAATGGCCAAGCAAAACACGGAATTCAAAATTTCTTTGCTAAACTAAAAAGTGCTAAGTTAACTCTGCTTCTCAAATGTTTTTGTAAGTTTTTCCCTTACGCTTTTTTGATACCAAATTGCTTAAACTTAGAATTTAAAATTTGTATATGTAATTGATTCTGGCTGCTATTTGCTGTCAAAAGTTATGACGAACATGAATATATCAGCCTCATAAATTGATGGAAAAGGCACTTCACAGAATTTATTAAAACTATATTGATTTTCACGCTTGATGGCCGTCTTTTGTCCTGTATAATTATACATCATTTAAGCAAGGTTTTAACATTGAAAAATTATCGGTTTTTAGAGTTGTACTGCCTGCCAAAAAGTTGCATCAATGTTAATCATGTTAAAGCATATTTTTTGCTTGGAATGAGACATAGAGAGAGACTGAAAGCTAAATGTCGTCAGTGCATCGTAATCATTAGAATATATGCACGTTTTCGGATTGCAGATGTTTTCTTCATCAGTACTCTACTCACGAATAAAACATTTGTTCTGGTTGTTGTTTTTGATTGTTGAATGCTGGGTTACCGCGGCTTGCAGCTGATGCGTCTAATGCTCAGCGTTGGGTTGGCCACCGAAATGGGTATCGTTGCCGTAGGGCAAAAATAAATCAAAATTGCTTTGGCATATTAATTTCATAGCTCAGCACTTTGGGCGCTCATTTTTATTGCCATTTATTGGCAGCTGTACCTCGATGTAACTATATAACTTAGGGCATATGCGATTTTTTAAATGAGATGGAGACATGCCTGCGATTTGGCTGTCAAGCTATCAGCACTGCCAAGAAAACCTTTAACACTGTTATCAATACATACAATTTCTAGGACAAGATTGATAGAAATACAAATCTTGTTTACTGTATTTTGTTTGGCCTTATCTCAGTTACATTTTTCGGGGAAACGCTTTGTTATCAGTCGTGTGTCTGAGTTGGTAGACATTAAATTCATATTAATTAAATGAGTGTAATTTCCATTATTTATTAGAACTTATTTACGCACTTCTAATTTGCAAATTGTCGAAATTCAGAGAATACTTTTCGAGTCTATGTTGAAGAAGTTTCCCAGCAACGAAATAATCTGAACTGCTGCTTGTTGACTTAATTCCGATGCGAGCTTCAAGTTGGGATAAAAATAATAATTGTGGCCGCCAGCGCCAATGGACGCCGTTTCCGGCTTTTCAGTTTGTTTTTGCTAGCGCTTCCTTCGGCTTCCTTTCCGATGCCTTCTCGCATATTTGTGCACTGCAAGTTGTGTAATTTTAATTTTCCAACGTCAACGCTACGCCTCAGGCAGCTCAGCTACGCGGGTCTTTGGGGGATTGGCGGGTGGCGCTGAAATGCTGGTCAGCTTTATTGCAAGTGGTGTCCAATAGATGGGTCTGGTTAAGCTCAAGGACTTTGATGGACGCGTACTCCCGACCGTCCGTCCGGCATTTATTGCTCATATTTCATGTTTGCCACATTTTTGCCATTTTCCCATTTTCGCTTTGCAAATGAAAATCAAAATAAAAAATAAAAACGAACGCTGAAATTTTTAATAAAAACGTTTCGCGTTGTTTTCATTGCTATTGCTGATTTAAACAGGAAATACACGCTAGACAACATTCAATTTTCATTTCTTTCGGATTTCCCCTGAGCGTCAGCTGATCAAAACTTGCCAAAAGCTAAAGGCTACGTTCGGGTCAATTTGGGATATGTGGCATTTTCAAGGATATGTGCGAAGGATATGTGCGAAGTGGCAGCGCCAGTGCTAGCAATTAAATTGCAACAAAGGAACACACATTCTGAGCTGCCTCTGTAATGTATTCTCTACATTTAGTTAAGTTTTGGGAACTGCCAATTTATTTCGAGCCAATATACAGTACAATATACATTATACATACATTTATATATGTTTTGAGGACTACTTGAGAGAGACGATCACTTTCTCAAAACTGTTATCATATGGCGGCGGCTGCTTGACATCAGGTTCTGCTCCCAAGGTTAGCTCTACGTAGTCATCATATATTTGTTTCATCAGGGCGGGAATGCTAACTGCAGATTATTACATTATCAGTATACTCAAGCGATTATAATTATATATACAGCAACTTACCAGCAGTAAGCCAAGGGAAGGTAGCAAACCAGTAAAATTCATCAAAGAGAATAAAATAATCCAGACCAGTATAAACCAAGGTGGTAAAGAACACAGCCGTAACGGCCAGCCACAAGAGCAGAAATTTGGCCTTATGCTGAGCATGTCCACGTAGAACCCCAAAGATCAGAGCTCCAGAAGCCGTCAACTGAGCGACGCGCACCATTCCCAGGCCAATCGATTGACCTGTAGAGAGCACAGCTTATTGCCAACAGGATTCATGTTTCAAAGTTCAGATATTGCCTACTGTGATAATTAAAACCAATCGTGGCCAGGGCTAAAGCCATGACGACAAGCCCAATAAAAATCTGCTTATTTCGCTGGTTAAAAAACATTGCGACTCGACGATGTCTGAACAACTGAAATCTACAAACGCAGAGAGAGTGAGAAAAACGAGATGAGAATAAAAATGATCTATGAAATATGTATGGAATATTTGATACCCTATACACAGCTGTGGGATATTGTAAAACTATTAAACATTCGCTTTAATAATATACTTCTGAATTACAATCGTTGAATACAGGTTGATGTTTAATAATATAAAATCTTTGTTTAATTTTGTATATTTATTTTATTATTATTATTACTATTTTCGACTTGCTAATATATAAGATAAACCCGGACAGTCAAAGATAAGTAGTTTTATACATTTCTACAAGGTATAATGAAAATACTCCTGAATGCTTTATATACAATTTTTCAGTTGATTGCAATCAAGCCCAATAAGTAATGTTATTGTTCCACACAAACTAGTTTGACATGATGAAGTCGACTAGAAAATACCCTGAACTCAGCACCATGTACAAACAGAGTTACCAATTTAGTTCAGCTTTGGGAACTGAAACCACTGCAACTTTATTTCGAGACAATATACCGGAGTTATAAATTTATTTATGACTACTTCTCCGATGAGACGACCAGTTTCTCAACACTGTTATCATATGGCTGCGGTTGTTTGACATCAGGTTCTGCTCCCAGGGTCAGTTCTACGTAGTCTTCGTATATGCTCTTCATCATGTTGGCAATGCCAGCTGCAATTAATTATATTGTCAGTATATTTAAGCGACTACAATTATATATGCAGCAGCTTACCAGCAGCTAGCCAAGGAAGGAGTATCCAATAGTAAAATTCATAAAATTGATAGCGATTAAAATAATCCAGACTAGTATAGAATAAAGTGGTAAAGAACACAGACGTAACGGCCAGCCAGAAGAGCAGAAATTTGGCCTTATGCTGAGCATGTCCACGTAGAACCCCAAAGATCAGAGCTCCAGAAGCCGTCAGTTGGGCGGCGCGCACCATTCCCAGGCCAATCGATTCATCTGTAAAAGGCTCTACTTATTGCCAACAGGGTTCATGTTTTAAAATTTTGTTATACCTACTGGGACGGTTAAATCTCATTGTGGCCAGGGCTAAAGCCATGACGGCAAGCCCAATGAAAATTTGCTTATTCCGCTTGTTTGCAAACATTTCAGCTCAATGTTTTCTGAACAACTGAATTCGTATTGTGTTCGTTCCTAAAAGAAAAAAACGGAACGATTGAGTACAAATTGCCTATGAAAAATGTATGGGATAATTAATACCCTATACTCAGCCCTGGGATATCGTAAAACTATTGAACATTCTCTTTTTTTTTTATATACCTCAAAATTCCAATTACGTTTAATAATCTAACATTTATCTTTGATATTTAACTTATTATTTTATTATTATTATTACTATTTTAGAGTTTCTTTTCCCTCATACCAAGTTATATTTCGATAGTCTCTAATATAGTTACGGATGAGATATCATTAGATATAAGATATACCTGCACAGTCAAAGATAAGTTTTTTATACATTTCTACAGGGTATGATGACAATACAGTTGAATATTATATCAGTTTATTTCAATCAAGCGCAATAAGTAATATAATGGTTCCACGCAAACTAACTTTTAATGGTCAAGTCGACTAAGAAATACCCTGATTCAGCACCATGGACCTACATACATACCTATAATTTTCAGAGAAAGTACAAAGAACATAAACATTTTAAAATTGAAGCCAAAAAAATAATAATAATAATATAAAAAGAATGTACTCCTTTTTTTAGAGTACTCGCTTTGTTGTGTGGTCACGATAGATACAGATACGAGTACTTATTACATACACGCTTCCTACGTATTTCCCGCTCTCTTTCGATCTCTCTCTTTAATTCTTTGCTTTTCGTTTCGAAGTGTACATATTTCCAGTGCGCCCACAAATAAGAAGTATAAATAAACATTGTTAAATTGGCGAGCGAATATAAACAAAGCTCTTTTTTAATACAAGAATTCGTTTAATGTTTTGATTACTTGAAATGCGCATTATCTGCTCAAACTTAAACATGCATTTTGGACCATGGCTCCTCGGTCTGGTCAGTCTCTGTAGCTTTTGTTGGATCCTGTGTTAGCTGCAAACTTTGATCGTACATGATGCACAGCATGACGGCAACGGCAGCTGGAGTTAATCAAGTGTATTGTAGGTAGGTTTTACTGTATTGTGAACTGTACTCTTGTACTCACCAGCAGCCGACCATGTTAATGTCAACACTATTATCATAATCCAAACTGACGAATGTTGCCATTCCCATATAATAAAATAGATTCCGTAAAAAAGGTACGTGAAAAAAAGAAGAGCCGTTGCCAGCAGCCAGAAAAATATAAGCGTCTTCTTATGCTGCGGACGCGCCTTTAGGATGCCAAAGGACAGTACGCAAGTAGCCGCAAGTTGAAGCAGGCGTAGATTGACTAGATATTCTAAGCGCCCTGCAAATGAAATAGTACAGTGATCAGCTCTATAAATGAACTTCTGCACCCACCTTGAAAGGGCAGCGCAATCGTAGCCAGCGCCAGGACCATGGCTAAGAGCCCAATCAAAATTTGGGAACAAGATCCGCACGACGACATTCGGTTTCAAAGATTTCCAACAAACTAAATTTATAATGTTTATAATAAATGCCACAAGGCGGCACGCTCACTTTTTACAAAAAGAGTATTTATAACAACATTTTCTAACCGACAGATGGCTCTTGCTCTTGCTTTCAGCACATGAAAAAAAACTGTATTTATAATTACATATATATAAATATATATATATATATACCAAAGACAATATAAACACTAAAATGCGTAACGCACATACAAAATTTCTAGGGTGGCTTTTCGCTTTACAAAAGCCACACGACGAGCAGCGATCTCAGTCTCCCAAGCTAGCTTCAGCAAAGCTGGTCGATGGTTGAGAGAGACGCTTGATAATGACTTGCGATCTAGGGGGAAGGGGTTTTAAATATTTTTTTTAATAGAGGCAGGGGAACTTTTGGGGGTTAAATCATACCCCAATCTAAATATATAGTTGTGTTGCAGGGGTTGGGTTGTAGAAATATACTAACTTGATAGTAATTGCAGATAATTGAAATAAATTATTATTTTATCAATTAATTCCAATCTCCACAATTAAAATGACATTACACATTAAATTACGTTTTAATGAATAAAATAATAATTGATGTCCATACATAATTTTAGAAATATATATTTAAAACCTTATTATTAATATTAATTCTGAAGCTATTTTGCATTTCAAATTTGTAATATTGCGCGCGAAACTTTAAAAAGGGTTGGGTCGCGATCGGCGCAAAAAAACGTATGAATTCGTTTTTTCGGCAGCCAATCCAAATCCAACGCCTAATTACATATGCATACATAAGTTGATATACACACACACACACACACACATATACAACCATAAATGTTCTCATGGCAATCGGCAAGCCGAACTGAGACCGCATTCGATTTGTAGAATTTTACGCTCTTCAAGTTGCGAGAGCGCAAGGGCAACGATTTCGTTTTCGTTCTCAATTTTGAAAAAATCAAGCTGCCCTATAACATTTTTTTGTTCGGCGTGACGCATCTGTTTATATTGTCCGCCTATACTATTGTTTATCAGCATTATTTATGAACTAGCTCATGAACTGAATACCAAATGGTTTACTCGCAACGTTTTCACTTGTTTTTCGACTTTTGCACTGTTGGACTCTTGTCCCCTGGCTTGCGGCAACAGTTTCAGCTGGAGCAACAAAATCATCGATTGCGCTCCCTGCGGGATCAGCAATCAGCGTGGAGTGGCCAACGAGGGGGCTGTGGGTGGCGAGGTGCCGTTAAGGACGCACTGCAGCAGCACATTATATGGCACATTTGCTCATCAAGATGCAACAACTTGCCCTAATTGAATGTCATATGAGTGACATAATGTCAGTTTGCTGCCCGTTGCCTTTTGCCCAACCTGATGTTGGCAGCTCTGCACTCAGCTCGACAGGAGAAGCTGCACCCGCTGCCCCCCACCGGCCCCCCACTCCGCCCACTTGCTGCTGCTGCTGCCACGTCGACTTAGTCACGTGTGAAATTAATTTGTAATGACTACAAGCATGTGCGTCATTTGCATTTGCCTTGTGCAGCTTGAAAGAAGTAGTTGAAGACGCAAACGACGCCCGGCTGGAGCTCACCCTGCGCGTGTCTCGGCCAGATTGAGCCAGGTGCCAATCAGTTTCGGGCAGCTTTGAGTCATCACGAGGTGCCCAAAACTTGTGCCCCAAATTGCCAAATTGTGAATTGTGTGAACAAAGCCCTGATAAATTCGCATTCTGTGTGCCTTGGCTAACGCGTCCCAATTGGCCATACGCTGTGGTCTCAGCCAGCTGGAGTTTGCCGGCGGCAAATTTACCTGCCCGCCCATTTCACCCGTTGCGAACTTTTGGGGCAACTTAATTTTGTAAATTGTTCACAAATTCAAGGAATTGCAATTACTTTGTGATTTTGGCAAGTGGCAGCCGAAAAGTTTGGCGTTGCGAATGCGATTTGGTTCAATTGCGAGTCCCATAGAGAAACTGTAACGAAGTTAAATTGGAATTGCATTAAAACTGCGCCGTGCCTAGCGCACGACTCGACTGCAATTCATTTCCGACTCTGGTTCAAAGTTCGACTCAGCCGTAGGCACTTCGAATAAAAACAAGAACAACTTTCAAGTCACGACATCGGCGCGCGAAAAAACGCAAACCGAACTGAACTGAACTTGGGCAAGTGAAGTAAGCGCAGGCGGGCTAAAACTGGCGCAAGCAACAGGTTAAATTGGCACAATCTGTGCACCGCACGCTGTGGCAACATCAGCGGCAGCTTTGTCAAGGACAAGAGGCTAAAAGGACCAGCGGCGCAGAGTCGGCGACGTGGAATCCGAATCCGAGCCGGGCGACACAAATTGCTGCAAACACCTTGGCAGGCTGAGCAGGCAGCGCAAAAAATTGGAACTGAGTAGACAACTTAAAGCGCCAAAAGCAACAACAAAATGATGCGGGCGGGTGGTGCGTGGGGTTGCCTGCTGCTGCTGCTGCTGCTGCTGCTGCTGCCAATGTTGGCCACGTTGCATGTCTACTTAAAAGTTTTACAAAGCGCTGCTTATGGCACGTGCTGGCAGTGGGCGTGGTCGGGATTGGAGCTGCCAGTGGCAGGGGTAGTACGTAGGGGTGTCGGAGTGTAGGGGCCTGACAAGCAAGCAAAGCGTATTAAAATACAAAGCAGCATCATTAAATGTTAAAAGTTGCCTTTGGGCAAAATGGCAGAACGGAAAGTAGGCAAAAAAAAAAATAGAAAAAGGCATAAGAAAAACCAACAAAATATAAGACTAAAAAAATAAAAGAAACTACAAGTGCCCGGACTCGGGCAGAAAAAACCACTTAAAACAACTACAACTGTAACTACAACTACAACTAACGACAACGACAGCGGCAACAGCATCAACTACAGGCAAACGCGCAAGGACAATGCACAGCCAGGAAATTGCGCAAGCATCAAGTGCATGGCTCAGGTGAGTTGAGAGCCTCCCTGGCCACCCACGCTTAACCGCCAAACAGCATGCGCTAGCTGTTAATAATTATAATTGAAATCGTGCTTTTGCAACGGCAACAATAGCAACAGCAACAACAGCAACGGCAACAACAGCAACAGAAGGCTGCTACAAAGCCAAAGCCGCAGCCACATGGGAAACGTTGCGTATACGCAACGTATGGCGCGCATCAGCCACGAATCGAAGCCACAGATCGTACCTAGCACGGCCGGCGGCATTGTCTTTTGCAATTATTACGGTTAATGCAAACCACAAAGCAACTGCAATCAGCTGGAAAGCTGCAAATGCATGCTTGGCACTCAGGTAGCAGTCCCAAAAGCATTTTTGGCTGCCTGCCAGTTGCGAACAACAACAAACAAAACCCACTTAGCCGCATTGTCTTGGCCAAGGCCAGCTTCAGTGCCACATCGATAGCTAGCGCAGGGCCCCAAGGGTGGGAAGGCATTGCAATTAACTGCACCGCAGCGAAGCGGACGAGCATAATTTGAGAAGTTTGCCAGCCGCTCAGCAGCGGCCGCAAATTGTTGACGAATTCGTGTCGGCCATTGTCAGCGGTTGAATGCGTGGCACGTGCAACGTTGAATGTCCAACACGGCGAACGCACTGAGCGCGGCCAGCCCGACCGCCGTGTAATGCGATTTTGCCGAGCTGCCAAGCAGGTTAAGTTCGTCTCGCCTTTGTTCTCG
This sequence comes from Drosophila sordidula, assembly GCA_035047465.1. Classification (NCBI taxonomy): domain Eukaryota; kingdom Metazoa; phylum Arthropoda; class Insecta; order Diptera; family Drosophilidae; genus Drosophila; species Drosophila sordidula. The sequence continues at coordinate 2,917,916 of JAWNPQ010000131.1, forward strand.
CTAACTAGCAGCGCCAGCCACTCTCAGCGCGGCCGACAATAAAAAGCTGCGCGGTGGCAAGTGGATTTATGCTGCAAGCAGACGGCTGCATCATAAAATTTGTATATAACTCGCTGCCACGGACAGTCGACAGTCTGGAGTCTCTGACTCAGAGCCGGAGTGCGGGGCGTCTGGGGGGTTTTCTGGCCCAGTGCTGTGGGCCACACTGCATAGGAATGTAATAAAATTTAGCTGCTGCTCTGTAAAGAGGTAAAGTGAACTATTACTGCGCATACCTTTTATTTCCTGTCAAAGTCAACATAAGCTGACACAGAGTGAAGAAGTACAAATTTTGTTACTGATAAAGATAAATGATTGATAAGATAACACTTCCAAGAAGTTGAATGACTTCAAATATTTCAGTTAATACATATATCCGTCTTTTATTAGTTTGTTACAGGGTATTCTTGACGGTACCGAATTTGCATTCTTGAGTTTTTCATAAGCTCACTTTTATCGCTTAGATTTTCATATTTTCTTGACTTTCGCCTGATTTGAATTCAATGCGGCTGCTTAATATTAAAAGACACTAAAAAAAAATTCGAACCGAAAATTGTTTTACTTTTCGCAGGCACCATAAATTGGAAAATAAAATGTTCATTTCAGTCAGTGTAATTATGTTAACGCTGCTTTATGGCATACAAGAGATCCCAGTAAAAGTACACGTATATATATATAGAATATATTTGTGTGTGTGTGTGTGTGTGTGTAGAGACGTTTTATAGCAAATTAAATTTTATTAGCGCACAATGTGCGTTGACATTCCCTTTTCCGGATTACGTGTTTCAGCTCAAGTAGATTATGGAAAGGTGTACAACTTTTAGGTATTGTGCGCAGGGCGGAGGTCAGAGGGCAGAGGGCAGAGGGCGGCGGGCGGAAAGTGGTTTGGGTGCTGTCGTTTCGAGTAGTTGTCATTGTCATTGTCCTTATCAACGGCGACAACAAAAAAGTTTTGCAAAACATCTTACAAGTGCCAGGACATGCGTACAGACAAAACAACTCTATGCCAGCTTCAGGTGCGCTGTATTTGCTGTGTGTGTGTGTGTGTGTGTGTATGTCTGCGTGTGGTGTGTGCAGTATGTGTAACCTTTTACTGCTGCCGGCATTATGATGAGTTTTGCTTTTGCCAGACTCTAAGGCTAAACTCGTAAATACCTTCATTATCGTTAAATCATGCTGAGAGCTGAACTCGTGCCCCCATGAACCGAACCAAACCGAACCGAACCTAACTGAATAGAACTCAGTTTGAGTCTTGCCTTTTATTTGCCCTTTATTTTCTGTTCGTTTCTGGCCTGTTCTGTCTGTACGGCTTTGTGCCCGGCTCATGTGGACTTTTAAATAGATTTAAATGCGCATTTAAATGAAATAAATGAACAGCATTTTGGGCCCTTCCCTCGCATATTTGAATGGCAGCTGATATTTCGGTCTACTATTTGCCCACTTTTTCTTCCTGTTCGAGTTGGCGTTTTTCTTTTGCCGCTGCACCAGCTCATTTGTCAGCCAGACAGCTCAGCTTCTGGGCTCGGCTTTTCCCGACTTTCATTTTCTTTTTTTTCGACTTTCGCGCAGTTTTGATTCATGGCCAACTGGAAATTGTGAAAAGATTTTCGCTAATGGCAAAACTTTTGCTCCATTTTTACATTCACGCCTAATAAACTAGCAAATTAATACACAATCGAGCCACAACATCCAAGGAAGAGGAACATTAACATGAACAGATAGGAGTGCTCACGCTGAGATTGCTCGACTACATAATACCCTGGACCCATCGCATGTTAACATAAACATAAATAAATATGCGCATACATTTCCCAACACTCCTCTTGCTATCCGCCTACTCTTCTTCATGTTTTGCGGGGTATCCAAGGGGCTCCGGAATGTAATGCATACCATTAGGACACTCCCATCATGATGATTAAATGAGCTGCGCCCCAACTGTTTGGCTGCGCTGCGTTTATTTATAGGCTTTCCCCTCTCCCAGTCCGCAAACAAAAACTTTGGCACCATAAAAATGCAATTAGATGAAATTTATTATGATTTTCGCAGGCATGTTAATTACGAATATTCATAAATTACGCAGGCCAGCGACGTCACGGGCCAAAATACGTAGAGTGACTTATGAGAGACACTCACACATACACACCCCAATGCACTCGGCACTGCCTGCGTGTGTGTGTGTGTGTGTGTGTCTTAGGGAAAAACAAATTTTAATTAAAAACTCAATTCGTTGAAAAGTTGCGAACAACTTTCGCCTTTTGGCTGCTTGAGAACTTGAGAACTGTCGCTTACCAGCGATATACGCCAAGCCCCATCCTGCACCTGTTTATGCTAGCAGGCAGCCAATTTAAGAACTTAACTCGCTAAATCTAAAAATAATTGCCACTAAAACCCCAAAAAACTAAAAGTTTTCTATGCACAAATAGCAAAAGTTCAGCTATCAAATGAACATGAATGCACAATGTGGCCCACTGTGTGTGTGTGCGTATGTGTGTGTGTGTGTGTGTCAGCGTGTGTGCCTGATCTAGTTATGCATTCATTTTGCTTTATGAACTTTTCATAGCTTTGGCACCAACTAAAAAGCCAAAGTGTGTGTGACCAATTGGTTTTCTTATGACTGCAACTTTTGACTTTGTGGTCAAATGAGTTGCCAAAAAGTTAATATGCCCCAGGCAAGCCTCTCCTTAAAGCCAAAGAAATGACAAACTATTTGCTTAAATATTAATAAAGTTAACGTTGCCATAGACAGCCTCGTGTGTAGTCTATTAAGGCCTTCAAAATAATTGGAATATTGAGAAAATGCGCATCAGCCCCTCATGTTAAGGAAAGACTTTATAACTGATGTCAGGTTAGGCTATGCAGAAGTTTAAATCGAACAGATACAAGTTGTTGAACATATTTAAATTATTTGCACAATATATTTTAAACAAAAACTGGTCGAAACATCATCGCATATACAAATGTATCAAAATCAAATTCCAATAGGTATCAAATCAAATTCCAATAGGTCCCTCTCTCTCATTTTTGTTGTAGAATACACAAACTACAATGTAGATAAGGCGCCAGAGAGCGTAAGATAATTGTTATAGTGATGTTTCCCTGCCTCGTACGTGCAAAAATTCAGTTACTTCCGAATCGACTCAAAATGTTATCCAACAAGCGCGATAAACTAATTGCAGTTGGCGTGATTGTCATGGCCCTTGCACTGGCCACATTATTGATGGAGCACGAGTGTAAGCAGCAACAGATATATATTCACAAATATAAATCCAATTTGGATTTTGCTGTTCTGTTTACTTTATAGTTCAGGCATTCTGAAGAAGGAAGCCCAGCATAAAAATAAGTTTCTGCTGTTCTGGTTGGCCATGACATCAGTCTTTTTTTACCACACTGGCGTATATGAGTTCGGAATATTTTTCCAGCTAATTCTACTATTACGAATTCTATACATTGCTGCTGCTGTTAGCATTGCAGTGGGCCGGAACAGATAAGTCGCTAATTACCCAAGTAAATAGTGCCTAGAACTAATAATTGGTGCAATTGCAGCTCTCCTACCTACGTACCTGTGGTATTATGTATACCTGGAATTTGAGAGTTTGGGACAAAGCAGTTCAGCAACAGCTGCCGTGCCGCACGAAATAAACACTGTTTGGGAGACCAAAGAGCAGCCGCCCCATATGCCAATCCCAGAACTGGAACTGACGCACTGACGCTCTCAGTAGAGAATTAAGAGATCATTTTACATATAGCCCATACATCGAAAAAAAGTTCTCTGAGAGTGACTGTAAATTTGATAACAAAAGAGAGGTGGGTTCGAATGTACCTCTTTAACAATTATTTGCCATTTGCTGTTGCAGCTTTCATATCTTCAGTTAGCTTTCAATCGTCGAGTCGAAATGTTGTTTAGCAAGCAAAATAAACTAATCGCGATTGGCGCGATTGCCATGGCCATGGCATTAACCACGTATGCCATGGACTATTATAGTAAGCAACAGCTATCTATATCTATTCTATTCTGGCTAATATTTGATTAATATAGGCCAGGATTTTCTGGGCGTTCTGCGTGGTCTTCAGCTGACGGCAACTGTTGCTCTGATTTTTGGTGTCCTTAAGAAGGAACAACTGCATAAGGATAAATTTCTGCTCTTCTGGCTGGCCATCACATGTATCTTGTTTGGCTACCTGTGCTATTACAACGTGGAATATCTGACTCACGACTTTTTTAATTCCTTCTACGACTTCGGGGTGTGTTTGCTAGCGTTGCTTGTGCTATTGCTCCTAGTGTCAGCTACAGGTAAGTCGCTAATTGCTGAACTAATCTGCGCAGTAGGCTGTTACGTTCAAAGTCTTTTGTACTTTTACCACTTGTTATGATAATGGAAACAAATATAAATAATACTTCAATTACCGATAATCCATTAATTGCAGGGCTCCTGGGCTATATGATGTACCTCGTATACCAAGAGTATGAGGAGTTGAGTCGAAACAATTCACCACCAGCTCCAGCGATGGGGGAAACCAGTGCAGTCGTGGAGACCAAGGACCTGCCGCCAGCATATGCCAGCACTGGCAATATGTCCATCTCCATACAGAATTAAGTGATAATATTTAATTTCAAATCGATAAATTCAATAACGCTGTTCATTTCGACAATTGAGATCGTAAAAGATAAGGCAAAATAGAGATAGAGAAAAAGAGAAGAGAGAGGGCGCGAGAGAATAAATCGATGGAGTACATTGGCGAATCAGCCTAATAAATACATAAATATACACACAAAATGAGCTTTTCTGTTATCGTTCGTTTAGTTAACTTTGAATCGTCACAATATGGAAAGAAAGCGCTATATAGAAATAGCCATTGGGCTTTTGTCTTCGAGCCTGATAATGGCTACTAATACCCTGCCCTAATCTAAATTGGGACATAAGTTTCTTCTCTTGTGGCTGTAAGTGATATATATATATATACAATAGGTAAGTCCCTAATTACCTAAGTAACTAATACCCCCATCCGCCAATCCCAACACTTGACGCTCTCATATAGCCCAAACATTGTATAAAGTTCTCTGAAAGTGACTATAAACTAGAAAACAAAAGAGAGGGAGAGAGGTGCCAGACTCTTTGATAAGTCGAGTGTACAAGTTTAAAAATTATTTGCAATTAGCTGCTGCGGCTGCATATCGTCAGTTAGCCTTAAACTGTCGGGTCAGAATGTTGCCTATCAAGCGCAATAAGCTGGCAGTAATTAGCGCATTTATCTTAGGCGTGGCATTATTTTCCAAATGGCCAGTCTCTAGTAAGCAGCAAATGTTATATCTATACGTTTCTGGCTAATATTTGATTAATATAGGATATAATTTTTTGTGGTTTGCGGTCCTACTGGTGTCTTATATTGTGCTTATTTCCGCCATTGGCCAGAATTGGCTGCATGATGATAAAACTGTATTCATCTGGCTGGCCGTAACAGCCGTTTGGTTTTTTAACCTAAGCCATTTAAACTTAGACTTAGCTAAAGTCTCTTTTCTTGCGATGTTTAATCTAGCCTTCCTATTGTCAACTTTAGGTAAGTCGCTCATTGCTGAATGTACTTTTGACACTTGTTATGATAAGGAAAATCAATATAACTAATACTTCAATATCCGATAATCTATGAATTGCAGCGCTTTTTTGCTATGCAATCGTCGTTGTATACTTAGTGTCCATGGAGGTGAAGCAAGACAATTCAGAATCAGCTCCAGCGATGACGAACACCACTCCAGTTGTGGACACCACTCCAGTTGTGGACACCAAAAGAGGAACATTCACTTTTTTGAAGGAAGGCACTTCAGACTCACCTCCAGTCCTGGAGACCAGGCCGCTGCTTAAGCCGACTCCCCTCCCTGGAAATAAGACTGACATAATAAAAGATATTTTTCAAAATGAATAATTATATAATATATTTAATTTAATCTCGTTGCCATAAGAGACAAAAGAGATAGAGGGCGTAAGAGATAAAGTTAGTGAATCAGCCTAATAAATAAAAATACACACAGTCTAAAATCACTTTTATTACTATAGGAGAGGAATCGGGTGCATATCCGATGTAAATGTATTCGGAGAGGTCTGTTTTAAAAAGTTCTTCCATCTATTATATATTTTTCGTGTTTCGCAAAATTTGGTCCTGGGATGTGTTCATGTTTATTGGTGTAGGTTTTATACCGATCTGACGAAATATGTGTTTATATTTTTTAAATTGTACGCTCTTTAAATTATAAGAACGCGGGGGCACCCATTTCGTTCTTATACCCGTGCACGAAGTGAGAAGAGTATATTGGCTTTGTGCAATGTCCGTCATGATGTCCAGATGAACGCAACTTCAACATGAATTTTCGGATATATACTTACGCCCACTGGGAGGCTGGCAAATCGATAACATGTCGATACACCTTAAATCGCAAATTGATGAAAGATCGGTAAGACAATCGCCCCGCAAATCGCGAAAATCTAAATGTCCCACAGTTTTAAGGCTATGCTGACCTGCTCTTAAGATCGAGCCGAAACATTTTCGGCACATCCACGAAACATAAAAATGTCATATTTTTCCAAAATAACAATAACAACTTCTGTGTACTGTGGACGAGTATTAAGCAGTCGGCTACGTCCGACGGCAACATTCTTACTTGTTCTCAATCTTATGATAATAAGGCTGCTTTATAGCCTTTTGTTGTTCGGCGTTACTCATCTTAGTATTTATATTAAATTTAGTCAGCAAGTACCAGAACTAAAAGTTTGATAAGTAAGAGCAAAAGCATTTTAATAATAAAAATCCGTTAGCTGTGGCGGTTTTTATATCTTCAGTTAGCTTTGAACTGTCGAGTCAAAATGTTTGTTAGCAAGCAAAATAAACTAATCGCAAGTAGCGCGTATACCTTGATTGCAACCGCAATCTACGTATTTTATTTTGGTAAGTAGCAACTGTTATATCTTTTTTATTCCACCTAATATTTGATTAATGTAGGAACACATACTGGCCATTTTTGGCTGCAGCTGGTGGCATTTCTTATGGCGATTTGTGCCATTTTCGTTAAACCGCATCAGAATCAATTTCTGTACGTCTGGCTGGCCATAAACTTATTGTTGTTTATTTCCATATTCCTTTCTACTTTGGATTTTGCTTATATCTGCTTGCTAGTGTGCTTCATGCTATTCTTCCGAATGGCATTTACAGGTAAGGTTCTCAACTAATCAGCGCCATCATCTGATGGCTTCAAAGTCAAATCTTAATAAAATGTTAACTACTGATTATCCCTGGATTGCAGCTGCTGTAGGCTATGCGATGTACTACGTATACCAAGAGTATGAGCCGTGGACACTACGAGATGCTGTTGATTCCTTAATCCAACTCTGTAAATCGTAAACGTATGGAAATAGAATTAATTGATAATATTTAATTTGAAATCGATAAATTTAATGAAGTTGTTAAATTCGACAGTTGAAATCATAAGAGATAAGGCAAAAGAGAGAGAGAGAGAGGGCGCATGAGAGAAAAAAAAAAGAGAACATAAATAAATATACACACAATGAGCTTTTCAATTGCTTTGCTATTTCGTTCGCTTAGTTAACTTTGAGTCGTTGAGTCGCAATGTGGTTAAGAAAGAGCTATATAGAAACAGCCATTGGGCTGTTGGCTTTCGGACTGCTAATGACTACAAATACCCTGCCCCATCGTTGTAAGGCGTAACGTTTTGCGGGTGCCAATCGGCAGCATTTTATTCAGAGTTCTCTGCTTAATTTTAGGGAGATATAATCTAGAGACAATACGTCTGGTGCAGTTCTCGGCGACTTTGGCGCTGCTCTTTGGAGTTCTGAAGGCCCATGAGAAGCATAAGGATAAGTTTCTTCTCTTGTGGCTGTGCATAACCTCGGTCAGCTTTGTATCCCTGCTGTATGCTGGATTGAGGATTATATTTGATTATGGCTTCGCACTGGGGACCATCATATCCTGGTCACTTGCAGGTGAGCTGCTGGCAGCCATTTATTTCTGCTCTCAAGGCTTACGCTCTTTTTGTCTTTTGTGCAGCCGCCGTCGCAGTTTTGCTGAACATCATGTACAATAACTATGTGGCATTAACAATTGATGGCGAAGCGGTAACTGAAGTAGTTTTAACCAGTCAGCCGCCGACATTTGGGGCAAAACAGCCGTTGAACCAATTTATCTAAAATTAAAAAAAATTTTGTTTATTTTTAATTCTATAGTATTGAGAAAATAAATACGTATTTACATTTTGTTAGATGTGAAACTGAGCTGTTTGTTTTCGGTTATTAGCTCAGATATCACTTAATTTATTCAGTTGTAATGCACACACATACAACAACAATTTAACAAAGGAGTCGCAAAAGTTTGTGGCACAAACTAATCTCGAACCTTGCTAAACGAGAAGTAACTGCCACAAATTGTTGAAAGGCTGAAAGCAAAGTTACGAAACTGCAATCGCAGCAATTGATTTGAGCGCGCAATATATACAAACATATTTCGGTACAATAATTAGGCGACTATTAGCCAAAGTTGAGGGACAAAGCCCAAAGGGGGGAAAGCGGAGAGCGGCAAGTGCGCCTTGTGCCAACATCGTCATCAACGCAAAGCATTTCCCTTATGGGATAATTTTAATTAAAAACTGTCTGTTTCCATTCGCCGCCTGCCTCTTGGCGCTCAAAAGTTGCCCTAAAGTTTGCCCAATTTGCTGCTGCTCCAATTTGCATTTCCCAAAGCCAAAGACCAAGCAGCCAATGTCGAATTTATGTTAATAAATTAAATGTTGTACAAATGTGACAAGCGAATTGCATAAATTACTCAAGACCAAATTTAATTTGTGCGCAGCATTTTTGTAATGCGCTCATTTGCAAGCAAACCAGTTGAACAACTTTTCTAATACAAAACAAAGAAAGCACGCGACAATTTTGTAAGAAAACTCTCAAAAAATAAAAACAAAAAAAAAACAGGCCAATTATTCCCGGGAGTGCTAAAAAGTTGACGATATCAAAATGACCCCAGCGATATAAAACCCGAATAAAAATTAAGCCCCAAGCGGCAGAGCATTAAACACAGAACTGCAATCACTTGACTGGCGCCGTCTGCAGACAGACAAAGAGAAGTCTGTGAAACAAAGAAACGTTTACGAATATATAGTATATAGTATATGTACATTTAGAAAGTTTCCTAATCAATACAAATTTGGATGACAAATTAGATCAAATGAGATTATCAATATTTCCAAATACGTATTAAATTTATATATTGATATAATACCTATACCATAAAGCAAGACAGACCAAAACATATTTAATTTCACATGTTTCTTATCTCTACTGACAAGATTCCAAACATTCATTGCCTTTTGGCGTCAATTACTTTTCTGGTGAAATAAAGAGAGCTTAATCGTAATCTATGAAAAGTTTAAAGGAAAAGTATATATAAGCAATCTATACTGAAGAGTATAAGCAAATAGTTGCCGAGCAATTATTTTTAGAAAATACACATGTCGAACTGTATTTCCTTTATATCGAAATTTGTACTCCTATTTGGTCAATTAATCTCTCTCTCTGTTTGTTGCTTTGCCACTTTACCTCTCTTTAGCTCTGTCTTTCTCTTCTTATATGTGTTAACATTTAATTTCTCTTATTTAAAATCTCACTCGCTCTCTCGCTCTTTCTTTACTCATTCATTTCTTTTCTCTTTTTGCTTATCGTTTTAATGAAAACCCATTCGATCGATTCTTTTGCCCAATATTGTGCAATGAGACGGCGTCATTTGGAGCTGCTGCATGGGGAATATGTCAAATCATTGGTACGAAATAACGGCATTTGCTGAGCATTTGAGCACGTATTTATTTGGCTAAAGCGTGGCATAAAAATTGTATTAAACTGGCATTAAAATCATAGCCTGTCTATGGCCAGCGACGAGGCCGAAGAGGCTGAGGATGAGATGACACAACGCAAGAACAACTCGAAATCGACTCAGTAAAATGGCCATTAAAATAATAAGGAGACCCCGACGGCCGACTGGCTGGCTGGCTGTCTGGCTGGCTGAGAGGCCCGGGTCCAGCTAATAGCCAGGCAATGATCACAGTGTGTGTGCTTAAATATGAGCAGCACGTGCCGCAGCCCAACAATGAACTCGACTGAAGCGATTCGTGACCCGGGCGCAGGCACGGCGGGCCTTCAGTACTTATGCAAATAATTTACATGGTTTGTGAGCCGTGCTTAGTGGTCAGCAGTTGGCTCGATAAGCGCCTGGTGTTGGTCGACCGCATAATGCCTGCATTTTGATTAAAGTCCGCCTTAAATGGGCTTAAGCAGTGCTGGAGTTGAACTTTAACGCTTAAAGCTGCCCGTGATTAGCCGAGGCGGTAGCTTCAACACGGCTCGCGTTGCAAGCAGTTCATTAGCTGTCAACTTCAACCCATTGACGAGCCACTCAAAATATGGCCAGCTGTCCAAATGGCCGTCGCTGATGAGCTGTGGCAATATCGCTGGCCATTTAGGCTGATTGCGAACATTAACGGTGGGCCCCAACATTCCCCTTTAAGCCACTAAACACTAGCCCCAATCAATGCTGTTGACAAGTGCTGGTTTTCAATTAACGACAAGTCGACAATTGAATGCCGTCAAATTAAAGCCATGAGGAGTCGTCAACAAGCAGCTACCCTGTTGGCTGTCAGTCGACTGGACATGGCCATAAATTATACGCCTGGCAACTGACAGTTAATAGGGCAACAGCAATGGCCGCAGCCACAGTAATTTGGCCAAGACGGGCCAACATGCTAAGCAGCAGGCGCGCGCGATTATCTTAATTTATGCACAAGTCCAGTGGCCAGTGGCCAGTACGCGGGGCGTGGAGGAGGGAGGGGGAGGGGCCGCCAGTGCGGGAGTAGGCGATTTTTGCAGCTCGCAAAATAAATATAAATTGCAAAAACTGTCAAAGCCAAAGGCACAAAAAGGGAATGCACTGAAGACCGTTCAAAGTCCGAGGCCAATTGTTCTTGTTGTTGTTGCTCAACTGTTTTCTCTTCTTCTTCTGCGACAAGCTCGGTGTGCGTATATGTGTGTGTGCCTGTGTGTGTGTGTGTGTGTTTTGGCACAATAAAGAAATTTTTATCGCTGCCGCATTTGACATCTGAAGTATGCGCTGCAAAATTTATTGTTGGCCCGTTTTGCTTGTTTCAATAAAAATCCGATAAAGCCCGACTAAAATGAAAAACTTTTCCCTTTTTCGCCTTGGAATTTCAATTTCATCCTCAGCTTTAATACTTCACGTCCTGGCTTCGGCCATTGATTTCTGCAGCTATTTAAAAATTAAAACAAGCACGAGAACAAAAAAAAGAGCTCTCAATATTTGGCAAACAAAAGCACATTTTGCGTTGCGAGTATTTGCCAAGCACTGCGCACTGTCCAGATCCAAAAGCTGAAATGGACAGCGGGGCGGGGGAGGGGCTGCTTTTTACCTGTTGAAAAATAGTTTTCCCATACCAATTTTCTAAATGCACGCAAACGTCAAAAGCAACAAATGATGCCGCAGCGCAGCAATGGCCCTGAAGGGGAAATGCGAGACTCCTAACAGAGCAGGGGGAGGGACAGTGGGAGGGACATGCGTTGGCAGTGACAGGAAGCCAAGCGACAGAACTGTCATTGATTGTCACACATTGTGAGCCAAGGGGAAACGCGTTGTTCTGTCTCGCTCCACTGAACCTCTCTCTCTCTCTGTCTCTGTCTCTCGGCTCTGATTGCTGACGCCATTGCAAGACTGTAATTGTGCGTGTTGCTGGTGCTGCTGCTGCTGTTACTGCTGTTGTTGTTGATTATGGCTGCCAGCAATCAGCTTATAAATATTGCATGGACTCAACAGTAAAACGATTGAAAAACAATGCGCTCACTGGCGCCAAGTGGTTCAATAATGCAAACGCAACGCGTTTCTGCAAAACAAAGGAACAGCAAAAACACCGAGCACCGCCCGCTTTCGCCGTCAGTGCGTGTCCTTGCCATGGGGCTCTTTATCGGCTGGCCAACAATGACAGCCCGCGCACCTGGCCGGCTGGCAGATCGACATCGGCGTGCATTTGGCCGTGCGCTTGCCACGTGACGTCAATGCAAATTGAGCCGCAATTGCAACGTTGCGTATACGCAATGTGCCGAAAAACTTGTTTGGTTAGCGTTAGCAACTTACGCCCCATTTACATAACAATGGCCGCCGTTTTCCGCAGCGTGCCCCTGACATTCCCATTTGCGCTAAGTGTGACAATAAATTGCTGTCAACTTTTATTTATCTATAGCGTGGCCATTTCCTGCGTGCCTTTCATGCCCACAAACTTTGTTAGGCTCAGAAGCACAACAGCAAGAATACGAACAGCAGCAAACTTAGAAAGCTTGACTTTATGATACACTACTCTTAAATACTCCATTTTGTCGTAGGAAGGTGCAATACTTTAAAAGGGGGTGTTCAGATTACCTTTAGAAATTTAGAAATATTTTATATTTTTTATTTTATTGCCAATAGAAAATGATGTACAATGAAGAGCACTCTTAATTCGTTTTTATTATATGTTTGAGAAGCCTTTTAAGGCGAAATGCAAAATAAAGCAACAACAGCGGAAAGCCGATGGAAAACTTTGGTAAGTGCTCATTTATGTAAACATAATATCTTATATTCCAGGTTGCTGAGATGAGTTTCAGTTGATTTTCAAATTTAATTTAAAATTTATTTTCGGGTAATTTTTAGCAGGCCGGTTTGCAAAATTTTCTTGAAAATCCCAGTAGTATTAGGTTAACAGAATCGTCAGGATGTTGATAAAAAAACAAAAGTGAAAAATTGCATTGCATACTTTAAGGTAACAATTTTGATGTGTACAATTCCTAACTGCAAATTCGACATGAAGTACCAGGCAAATAGAATCGTCAGGAAGTCGACAGAAAAAATTAAAAATTGACGCCGTTCGTTTTAAAACAACTTAACGGCGATATATTCTTTTGAAATAGAATTTGTATAGAATTGTATGCGTAGGAATTTATCTCCGCCGAGCGAAATAATATATGTTTGTATTAATTTCTGCCCTTAAAAGTATGCAATCGTATTGTGTTATCTCCGAAAAATGTTACATTGAAAGTATGCTTTGTCGCTATATGTGGGTTATATGAAGTCCGATCTCGGAAAGATGCGCCTCTTTCGACTCGTCTGAGTCTATAGAAACGATCGCCATTTAAAATTTTTGATTTCAGAATTTTTGCATTTTTAGCAAAAAATGTGATGTTACCCCTTGTCATTTTTGTCAAATTTGGTCAAAATTTAGAATGGGGATTTTTCAATGCAAATCGATGGTCCTGATCCGTACGAGTCTAAAATGGTATAGCATTCGAAGATATGACCTTATTTGCCCGAGATATGCAGGTTATTTAGTAATTTTGTAATTTTGAAGAACATTTTAAATTACTTTATCTTCGCCTTCGGATTTTTCTAATAGATATCACTTGGTTTGTTTCAGTGTACTCATAAAAGTAGGCTGTTTTCCATTTATGTGTCTGCTACACTTTCATCTATTTTATTCATTAATCACAATTTCGCCGTTCTTTGCATTTAAATAGTAATAGGGTATATGTGGCGGCAACGGATACTTTATTTCTACTTCTTCAACCACAGCAGCTGCGGTCAAAATGGCGCTGGCGAGTGCGCTTTATTACCTTTTTTCACTTGCACAAGGCAAATACGCAGTTATTTTGCTGTTGTTTTTGTTGCTGCGGCTGTTGTTGTTGATGTTGTTGTTAGCCACCTTTTTTCGCAGGGTTCATTGTCTTTTTGACCAGAGACCAAAGTGCTAGGCATCGTCTGGCGGTCGCACGTGTGTGTCTGTGTGCGTGAATCCTTTTACGCGCTTGAACAAGTGTGCGCGTGCTATATGGGTGTGTGTGTGTGTGTGTGTGTGTTAAATTTGTATGCCCCGCGTGTGCGTGGCAAACAAATAACACACAAAAGGCCAAAGCCAACGGCAACGCGCAACGCGCCTTCCCCGCGTCCATCTCTGGGGCATAATTTGCGTTTAATGAATTGTGCAAAAAGATTTTTATTCACTTAGCTGCACACACACACAGACACACAGAGAGAAAAGGAGAGGGTTGGGGACACACACTCACATGTGAAACACACAGGGACATAAGCCGCTTAGCCGTCATTATGGCCAAGCAAATTGAAATGCTGCGCATAGTGGAGCACACATTTTTGACAATCGGCTAATTCTGCTTTATTCCCGATTGCCTTTCGATCAATTATTTAGTCATTAATGTTACTCAGAATGCCTCACAGTTTGATCGATAAATTCGGCCCCCCCATTTAAATGTGGAATTCCCTGGAAAATTTGAGGAATCTAAATAATGGACAAGCCATCCGAATATATTTAATGAACTCAGTGCAGCCCGAAAAGCCATTAGACAGAGACAAGATATTGTAGTGAAAGTTTTTCACGGGGTGCTGGCCAAGACATTAAACAGCGCTGTAGGAGAAGCATATTTTATTTGCGTTTACCTTGAGAACTTTGGAAATCTTTCAGCTTAAATATGCAAGAAATATGGCACAGCAAACCAAACCGAAAATCGCATTAAAATTTTCGCTTATTTCTGCCATTTTTCTTGGTAAGAGAGAAATAAGAGAAATTCAAAGCTTCGAGGCTGTTGCCTGGCCAGCAACTACGACAACAGCTTAAAGCGCTCGTTTAGCACTTGAAGCTGGTCATTACTCGCACACACACACACACACACAGGCAAAGCAGCTGTCAGTTCATCATTTCAAGTGCAGTAACAACAACAACAATACTTAACACCACATCAACTTAAGATGATAGCCGGCGTGACAACAACACACGCGCCAACTTTTCAAGATATGCGAACAGTAACAAAAGGCAGCCCGAACACAAGCGCATAAATAAAAACACCAACAGAGAGAGAGAGAGAGAGAGAGAGAGAGGGAGAGGGAGAGTGAGCGGAAGCTGTAATTTACACAGCCGCTTCGCGTGCCTCAACGCGAACGTCACAAACGTTTTGCTGATATCGGCCGCGTTGGTTCCGCCCATTGCACGCCTTTATCTGACGTCTTTAGCTGCGTGCCTCGCTGTGAGTTACCCTGTAACGGAGCGAAGTGGGGCATATACATTCTGTATCAAATTATAAAAATTAGAAATAAACAAAAACAATTTATTATTTGAAAATAAAATAAATTGATGATAAAAAATAAAATAAAAATAAATGAATAAAATAAAAAGAGAGAACTAATCAATAAATGGCATTGAGATAAAGTAAACTTTTCTTACGATAAACATTCTCAAGATCACCTATAAAATTCCACACAAACAGGGTGTGCTCCAGTCGCTCAATGGGCCTTCGCCATTTTTTCAGCGCTTTTATGCTCATTTCGCTGCCGCTGTGCAACATCGATGTCTTTTGGCTCGTGTCGATTGTCGCCTTCCGTTGTGGCCCAATCATTTTACGTCCCATAAAACATAAATAGAAATCGATGCTCGGGCCGCGCATCCACGGCCTCCACCAGCCCCACCCGCAACCCGCAACCTCTTAAGCCCCAACCACAGCCATTGGCAGTTTCATTGCCATTTCGATTGTCATTGTTTCGTCTGCCCAGCTACAATTTGAATTACCACCAAAACAAAAAAAACAAAAAAAAAAACACAAAATAGAAGAAAAACAGAAGGAAAATCGCTGGCAAAGGTTGAGATCTGGCCGGGAGTAAGTGCTGCGGGGGGCACTTGGCATATGTCGCACGTAGTATCTGTCGTCTGTCCTTTGCTGTTGTTGTAGTTGTCGTTGTTGCCTGATTGTTGCCGTCCTTGTCTCGGCGTCGTAACGCGCTCCCCAGGGCAACATTTGGCGGTTTTTTGAGCCCGAGGCATGGCAAGTCTATAATGCAGCATTATTTTATGTCGAGCCAAGCAATTTATTGAATTTTCTCCATGGCTGGCTCCCGAGCCCCCCGTGTTCCAGTTTTATTTTGGTTTTTAGGTTTTGCAGTTTGGCTTTTGGGTCTCTACGTTTGCGTTTTTGCTTCTCACTCGTGTTGAAGTATTTTATGGCTCTTTTGGCGTATATCAATAAATTTTTAATACATATGATAAAGTGCGTTAAATGATGATTGAAATTGGGCTGCAATCTCCATGCTATTCCCCTGTGATATCTGTGTGTAAATATTGTTGCAAGTTGGCTTGCCCAAGTTGGAAATGTTGTTCCATTTGAGCCGCGTGCTCTATGCATTAAATTCAAATCACTTCTTGCCTTTTGTAAGCGATTTCTTTTGCATTTGCCCTTTCTCCCTCTCTCTATCTGATATCTTTTACACTTTGCTTTGCCATTTGCCATTTGCATGGCCAGCAAAAGTGATAAGAAAATGCAATTTTCAGCGCACATGTGACAACAGTTGAAGTGTGTGGAAGCGGGATGAGGATGTAGTTGGGTTGCTGCTGCTGCTGCTGCTGCTGCTGCTGCTAAGCAGCTTAGCAACAGCTGAGCAAAGTCTGCCCGCCCCCACTCGCCATGCTCTTGGCAAGCTGTCTTTCAAGCAGTGCCCAATTCAATTGGCCCAATCAAATCAATGGCAATTCCACTAAATTTGTGATTTTTATGCAAATTTAAACGAAATATTTGCATAGAGCAGGCAATCGCTGGATGGTGAGCGGAAGGCGGGCGAGGGCACCATGTGATAGTCATCGGTTGGGCTGTCTGGCTGCCAAAATTTAATTGCCTGTGTGTGCGAATCAACTGTACTCACACACATTTAATTACAACACCGTTGGCAATAATTTACAATACTAATTAAAATTTGGAACACGCACGCACACATACACGAACTTACACACGCACACACGTTTAAATAATCAGGGGTAGAAGACACGCCGCTGGCATTGAAAATTTTCATTTGCATGCAGACAATAACTTACTCACACACGCACAGCTGGGGAGTCACGTATGTGTGTGTGTGTGACCTTTATCAATCAAATGTTAATTAAGTTTCAAGTCAGGCAAAGGCAGCCAAATGCCCAACCAGCTAACGATTCCCACCGTCTGCTTGAATATTAAGCCCACCCCACCGATTTGAGGATTGGCGTTGGGTTAGTTCAAAAATATTGCGTATACGCCGCGTGTAATGTCGACTTTCCTGCAAAATGCAAAAAGTAAAGCACGCGCATTAAATAAAATTAGCCACACGACGTCTTCTGCACGAAGCCAAACACAAAAGCGCAACCGGAAACGGAAATGCTCTGCAGCACGTGTCGTCCGTTTTGCAAGCCCTATCTCTTCTCTCTCTCTGTGTGTCCAACTATCTCACTCTACGACATTGTCTGGCTTGTTTGTAATGGTTTTTTGGTTAACATGCGCACAGATTGATGCGTGGCCAAATTGTACACAGCCGCAAATTGTGGCAATTTCGGTTGCTGTCAACGCACACATGCCCCAGAGAGATGGCACGTTTTTGTGTCCTTGTACCGAAGGAGCCATCGCCAAGCACTTCAAGCATAGCCTCCTTAAATTTTGACTAAAATTAATGAGCATTCGACTTCGTCCAAGCGGTTATGTGACCAAGTATTCAAATATATCGCAGCACCATTATACTCGTATAACGGCACACAAATGGCCAAACAAACACTTGATGCTCACTTCAAAGGGCCAGCAGCAGACTTGCCACTGGCAGCAGCTGCAGCTGAAGACATTGCTGCGGCCTGCCAGCTCGTCAGTTATCTGTCTGTCACACTGTCGTCTGCCTGCCAGACGGGCCGAGCGACAGTTGGCCATGTTTGCGTCTATACCCTGGTTCGGTTATGCATTGGACTGCAGTTCGGTCAGCCAGCAATTTGACCACTTTATAAAATCAAATTAAAATCCAATAAATTTAAGTAAAATGTTGTCCATGACAGAATATTACTGAATATTACTTAAGTGTTGCCCACAGAATTTTTGTTATGCATGACTTGATTTTCATAATGATTATTGAAAAGGGCCAAATACGTTATAGTATTTATTGAACTGTACTTAAACTTCGTTTACCTAACTTAAACTTTGCTTAAACCTTTTCGAAAATTCCTTTTTTCAAATAAATGTACCTTTTAAAAGTTTCTGAAAGGTTAAAAGTAATAATTCTTGTTCAGGTTTTTTTTATTTATACGAGTATCTATTTTTATTTATTCTTGTTTTGCATATTAAAAACTAACTGACAGATGCTCGCACTTTTCTAAGCGCATTTAAGTGGACGTTTATTTATCACTTGTGCGCTGAATTGTACGCTTTCACACGTTTGGCGAGCGCCACATGGCGTATGCGCAACGTGCCAACTACAACAACGGCATTGTGCGTTGCAAAGCGAAGTGACAAGCGCTGCAAAGCGAAAGGTCATCGCATACACCTTGGCATTTGTAACCCATTGTAGCCTCTGCAGCGACGCTTCCTGTTACTTTCCAGGACCGTCTGGCAGTTGTAAATGACAGACGTCAGAATGGCACAAAAGACAACGTCTGCCAAGCGGATATGGATAAGATGCAATGGGTTACGATGTGGCTGTGATCTGAGTGTGCACGCGAGGCAATGTCGGTTGGCATTGCGTCTGCCACATTTCAGCGCCACTTTCTGCCAGCCGTCGATTTATTTACACTAATTCTGAGCCGGGCTGCGGTGCCCAGCCAAGGGTCGACCCTCGTCGATCCATCAGCCGCGCTGGCAAAGCTGCCAATCGATCTTGACAGCTGCCAAATTGATCATGCACAGCGACAGAGCACAAAGCGGCTCACCGGGATTTTAATTTGCAACATTTAAGCCGGAGGAGCCAATCAGCTTAAGCTGAATTGCGAGTGCACTCCGAGTGGGCCGTCAAAGTTGTCTAAATGCACTCGACAGGGCCGAGGTAATTGCTCGTGAAGCGACTGTGAAAAATGGCATTTAAATTCGGTTTGGCAACTGTTACTCGAACCATTACTGCGACTGCCGTTGCCGCTGCCGCTGGGACAGATGTTGAATATTTCTTGTTTTTGGCCAACACACATTTCGCATAAGGAAAAAGATACATGAAACGGCAGCCGAAATGCAATTTGGTTAAAGCGACATGTTGCATGCATATTCAATGCAGCCGCACGGGGTCCGGGCCGAAATTCGTGGCCAACACGTGTTGCCAAATACGTTGCTGGTTAACTTAATTTGCCCGAACTTTTTGCAGCCGTAAAACAAATAAAAACAAATACGGAGAAAAAAGCGTTGAACAAATCGCGACGTAATAATTGAATTTTCATTTCCGTTTTATGTGTTTACTTCCGCCGCGTGCTGCAGGCGGAACATTTCACGATTTTGACGGCCCTCGGCAACTTTGGCCTTATAAATGGGGAACAGCAATACACTCCCCCCCCGCCCCCCTACTATATGTGGCCCGCTTTCATTCTGATTTCGACCTATTTGTATACAAAAGCACTCAATTTTTGGCAGGCTTGAAAACTTTTTAAGTCAATTGTCAAAAAGTTTTTAACGTCCTTTCTGCAGCGTCTCCCCCCCCGTTGCCCTGTTGCCGTTGCCTTCGCCTGTTTCCGCCGAAATTGAAATATAATTCGGTAAAGTTTTGCCGTACGTGGCCATAAATCAATAGCAGCCAAAGGCGGACAACTGAAATTGATTTAAGCCCCCAAAGTGTTGTGGGCGTGGTCGCCAATCAAATGAGACACTGTCACAAAATGTGGTCGGACTCCGACTCTGGCGTAAATTCAATGCATAATTGCACACCAAGCTTAACCATAGAGCTCAAAACCCATTACGTATAAATAGCATGTTCATCGTGCTCATGTCAAATTCCCAAATGAAGAGCGCTCCATAAGACAAACATTATGCCAGCTGGAGTGGCAACCCGAGTAAAATGTTATCCACAACAATTCGCCTGCTACTCATCTTTCATTTTGATGGACAAGTTCGCTGTGTTCATAATATTTGCATAAACTTAATATGCAACCTTTGCTTTCTGGTTGTAAACTTCACAACTAAGCATAAAAAAACGTAAAGGAAAAAGAGAGGAGAGAACATCAGAGATAGCAATCGCTGAACCGCAAATCGCGGGTTTTATGGCGGGTTCTGTCAGCGCCATCTGCTTTTGTCTAAGCGCTTGCAATCCCATTGGCTTTTTACAGTATTTTTCGTTCAGTATTAAAAGCAGCATAAGCACGCGCCACTTTGGCTCATCAAAATTTTGTACCGGTTGTCCCTCGTCCCCCTGTCCCCCTGTCCCCCTCTCCCCCCGGGCCGATCTGTTGTGTCTGCCATTTTGTTGTTTTGTTGCCACATGTCAGAGAATACTCGAAACTTCAAACCGTGCTTATTGCTGGTTCATTTTGTGCTCAGCGCGTCACTTGCACATTTAATTAAGTTTACGGCACGCTGCACACGTAAAGGACGAAGGACACCCGGCACAGGCCAGCGGGCGCAGGGCGAAAGGACGCTATTAATTAAATTGCTTTATATAGTTAAGTCGCCAAGCCAAAAAGTTTGTGTGTCAACAATTGGAATATTAACGAACCAACTAATGAGACTTTCACAAAAGGCGCCAAGCACTTGCTGCGTGTGTGTGTGAGTGCCTGTAACTGTGTGTGCGTCTGCAACAGAAACTAACTAAAAGGCTTATTAAATGTTCGCTGTAAACGACTCCACCTGCCAGCAGCAAGATCAAAGGCCCCTGCAAATCCTGCGCCCCAAATCCTGTCTGACTGCCACAAATCATGCGTTGCCCGACAGACAGCCCGTCCACTTATTGGCCCAACTCCTTGCCTGCTTGCCAGGTCCACGGCCAAATCCGCTCGCCATGGAATTGGACCTGCATACTCGGCACTCGGAACATGGGTCGCTTTAATAGATAGCGACAATCAGTTCGAAGCGGCGGCCTTTGAAGTGTGGTTGGCTAACAAAATGCTCTCACCTGGGTTCTTCGAAAATATGCATATGCAAGAAATGTTAATATAAAATATAAATGGATATAGGCAAATACAAGAAGTTAATATGAATTTCTCAATTCGCAGCACTCGTTCAAGTTTTACTCTTTATTTATTTTGCAAGTCTTTTTTTTACATATTTTTGTTATATTTCTTAATTGATTCACATTACCTACTGGTTACTTATTATTTATTTTGTGAGTACCTCTCGTAACTTTATGTTTTTAAAAACCGCCCTCGCTTTACATTTGTTGGGTTATTAAGCGGTTGCAGATCCGTTTTGACTTGTTCAGCAGCAGCGGCAAACACATGGAGAATATTAAATATTTAAACCGCTTGTCGTACGCAAATCCAGCAACCGAATCGACTTACATTAAACACACTAAAACAACAACTGGCAGTCGCAGATAAGCAGCGAGTGGAGAGCCAGCGGGCATACTGTGTGCAAATCCCAGTGCAGCAGCGGCAGCCGCTTCCAATTCCAATTCGAATGACGGCGGCAAGTTCGAGTACGAGTCCCCTGCCAATCGGCTGGCATTTACATTTAAGCTGATAAGCAAAGTGCTTCCGCCTCCAACCAGGTGTCACTCATACTCGGCTCACCTGGCCGACGTCTCAGCTGTGCCTCGCCCGGCGAAGTATGCAGCGGAAAGTTGTCGCGCTTGTTGTGCGTCAATATGCGAAAATGTCGCCGGTTTATGAAATCGCAAGCGTTGAAATTTACATTTGGGGCACGCACTTTACATTATTAATGCCAGACACTGAAGGCGGCGCAGGAGAACAAAAAATTAGTTGCCAACGGATCTGGCAGCCATATAAGTTACGCACACGTGCATGTGTCTGGCGTGTCTGTGTGTGTGTGTGTGTGTGTGTGTGATTGTTGTTGGTAAATGCTTCAGCCATTTGGCAAATGTATCGCATTCCGTTTTGTGTGTTTGCACTTTTGCGCATCGCTGAGAATTTCCCAATTTTTGCTGCTAATATTTATTAATCAAGTAATAGCTACACACACCCACACACACACGCACACACACACGCACGCACGGGCAGAGAATGAGTGTGCGCTTATGAATATATGAGTGGGCACTTGTGTGTTTGTTGTTTGATTTTTGCACAAAAATTGATTGGAAATTTATAAGCTAAACTTTTTCACAGCATTTTCTTCTGCTTTTATTTTACTTTTTTCAGGTTTTGTTTCGCGGCGCGCGCCATGCAAAAAAAAACCAAAATCAAAAAACAAACTTTTTTGGCATTCTTGTTGTTGTTGCTGTTTTTGTATCTGCCGCCATTTGCAGCACTTGAAAAGGTCGCCACATGTGTGAGTGTGAGCATTAGTGTGTGCGTGTGTGTGTGTGGGCTATTGACTTTTCCGTACAGCCAGCCATATGCTGAATTACAAGTGGAAACTTTAACGTGCCCAAAAAACTTGAACTGGATTTCCATAAAAAAAACATTTGATATACCACACATACATATATGCATATATACATATATATTTAGTTGTCAGAGCAGGCTTTGCCACATCTCTCTGTCAAAGCGAAACTGAACAAGCAAAAACTAAAACAAATCATTCTACGTACAAACCTCGTAACGTGCACATCACAAAAGTAAGTTTCAGAAAATGTAAAAACATAAAAAAAGAAGAAATACTCATTTTATTAAATATTCAAACTGGCAATAAATATACGAAAAACTGAACAAAAAATCCATAGAAAAGTTTTTCAAAATTTGCACGAGCTCAAGTATTTATATGAATTTTATTTTATGTAGTTTATTAATTTTGTTCTTGTTTTTTCTAGCCCATTTCCTGATATAACTTAAGCCTTACAACTTGTGCAGAAAAAACCCCCGATAAACTAAAACTATGAACAAGCTACTGGCCAACTTTTTGCTGCTGATCTGCTGTAAGTATGCCCAAGTTAATATTGAAATTCCAAACTATATTGGCCCGATTGCCGCTTAGATGGCTGCCTGTTGCTGCCGCAGCCAACGCACGCTTTGCGCATCAAGCGCCAGGCCAATGCGACAGACAGCAACAACGACAACTTGAAGGTCAACTTAACCGTATCGCCATTGCCAGTGGCCCTGGCTCTGGGAACTGCCACGGCTGATGTCGCCAATAAGCCACAAATGAAGATTATGGCCGCTGCCGCAAATGCCAACGCTGTTGCCACAGCAACAGCAGCAGCAGCCACTGTGGCCGCAGTCGCCGAGCCCGGGAAGAAACTGGAGCCGCTGGATGAATCAAAGGCCAACGAGCTGGCCGCGAACCCGCACCGCGGCAAGCGTCGCATGTCGCCCGTGAACGAGTCGCAGCTGGCGAAGGCGCCACGCCGTGCGCGCCACAATGGCGGTGGTGCGGCACCACCTTACGTGTACTTCAACAAGATGGTGTCGCCGGACGGCAAGCAGGAGCTCAAGGAGTTCCAGCTGCTGGCGCCCAACGTGGTCATCGAGAGCGTCCAGCACGACATGAACTACGGACCGGCCGGCGAGCTGGGCGGCGTCCTGCTGCTGAACGCCGACGACAACGGGCGCATTCACGGCCTGGCCAAGCCGAAGCAGCATCGCAAGCACAAGCCGTCGCTGGCGCTGCCGCCCTTTCTGTACCTGCTGCAGCAGATGCTGCAGCCCGGCGTGAATGTCGACCTGGAGCCGCAGCCGCAGATGCAGATGCAGATGCAGCCGCAACGCAATCGCTTGGACGCGCCGCTGTATCAGTTCCTCGACAGCGCCGTGGACAACGCGCTGCGCAACAACCACGAGATCTTCGAGCATCTCGGCGATCGCGAGATCGAGCTGGGCGACAAGGATAAAGAGAACGAGAAGGACAGGGAGGCGAATGAATTCACGGCCATATCCAAGTTGGAGCTGAACAAGGATAAGCCCAAGGACGCCATTGAGGTGCTGGCCAATCGCAAGGAGGATGAACTAGTTGTTAGCTGTCCCATTCACCACGACCACCATGCCAACAACAATGGCGAAATCGTAGACGACGATGTTGTCCTGGTCAACGAGTGTCACATTATTTAAGTAGCTCCAGCAACAACACACAAATAGGGCAAAGGGTCGACCGTTAGAGGGAAATTTTGTCGGATTTAGCTACGGTTTCGGCCAGTTCAATACCAATACAAAATTTTAGGTAGGTCTTACATTAGTTCTTTTTTCATAGTTTCTTAATCAGAGTGTTCTCAAATTGTTTAGAGTTTGTTTTTGGGTTTCCAAGTTCCACACCAAATAATATAAATGAGTACTGCGATATTCTGAACAAGGATTGTCAAGCGGTCTAAAATATTAAAAAAATAAATAACTATATATGAATATATATAAAAAAAAAATGTTAAATGAGCCACCGATCGAGTTACTTCGCACCGAAATTGCCTCTCAGAATTTTTAATAAAAATCGATTTGCTGTCTGCAGCTGGTCAAATTGTATATGTTGCGTATGGCAGCATACGAGCGAATAAATTCAATACACGGCACGGACACACACACACACACAAACACACACAGAGAATAGCGCATGGAGTGTCGTGAGCGCCTCGGGCAAAAGTTTTGCCTGCTGTTGGCTGCTAAATGCTAAAAGCTGCTAATTTCTTATACAATAAAACTAATGTAAATTGCCACTTGACGTTCGGCACACATTAGTATGTGTTAGTTGTGCGTGTGTGTGCCAGCCATGGACATTAAATGGAGCACATAATGTGCTGAAAGTCAGAAGAGCATTGAAGACAAACCCAAGCCAAACCGAATGCTAAGCGAATGTCATGGGTGCTTTAGCTACAGCATAAATACAAATTTGCTTTACAAATGCATGTCAGCGAGAGAGTGTGTCTGTGTGTGTGGGGGGGAGGGGATTGTGTGTGTGTGTTGGTTGATGTGTGGATGTTGCCTTAAGTGTACATTCTATGTACATAAATGCATACAAATACACTAGGGTAAGCCATTATACATAAGCTTATGTAACAGGCAAACCTGTGCGTGTGTGTGTGTGTGCGCCTCTAAAGCAGAAAAGTGCAACGCAGCATTCGTAAATTGCGTAGCTGCTCCGGCATTGTCCCTGGGGTGTTAACTGGAGTGTAAATGTGAATGTATGTGCAAGTTTGCGTGGCAACCCATTTCAATTCATACCACAGACCCGCACCCGCCACGCCCCCCCTCCCCTCCCCCGCAAGCTAAACCAACTGTTGGCCAATGCATATGTACATTATATATATATATATATTAGTATATATACACTCGCATATTTATTTACAATTGTAAATAATAAATGCATTTGACAGCGAACGC
This sequence comes from Drosophila sordidula, assembly GCA_035047465.1. NCBI lineage: Eukaryota > Metazoa > Arthropoda > Insecta > Diptera > Drosophilidae > Drosophila > Drosophila sordidula. Next base: position 2,943,210 of record JAWNPQ010000131.1, read on the forward strand.
GCCACATTGGCTTTCCCACTGAATGGGGAACTGCTGAAGTTTCCCCTTTGGGGCGGGGTGTGAGTGAACTCTCAATGCTTCTTTAAGAGTGTTTACTCTTTAAGCAAGGCCGTGGGGCGGAGAGGGGGGAGCTGGGGGTGTTACAAGTGCATTAGCTAGTGAAATACACGGGTTATGATTTCAATGACAGCCATCTCGAGTGCCGTTCAATTGGGGCCGGCAACAATGCCGAATGGGATTCTTGAGATGCCCCCGAAAATTCCCTCGATATAATTTGATTAAATTCGCTTTTGAGTGGATGACAACAAATACTGCGCGCATAAACAAAATGAAACTTAGACAAACGAATCGAGGGCTTTTGTTAATCTTTTTGTTGGCTGCTTTCAAATTTATAGCTTCATTACGAGGAAGCAAGTGCGAGGGGCCGGAGCCGGGGGTGAACAGCCATAAGCAGGCCATCAGACAAAGCGTTGCCAGGGCTTCCATCGCCATTCGCCTAAGTTGCTGTTGCTAATACTGGCTGCCGCTGCTGTTACTGTTATGGCTGTCATTTGGCAGCTTGTAATTATGTTTGCCACAAGTTGTTGCCAAAAAGTTGTTATCTAGATTTCATAGTCAAAAACCATGACGGCGGCAGCATCAAATTCAATTGAACCGTTGACTCAGCAGCCACTCAACTATAGACAACACTCAGCAGTCACTGCGCAGCGCCACGTTGCCTTCGAGTCCATTAAAGCTAATTTGCAAAGCGGCGAGAAATGGTTTCTGCGAGTATCTTTAAATGGTTTAATAAAGAGCAAGTTATGGCAATGATTTCGTTAAGCTTTCAAAGTTTGCAATGCCAATTTAAAGGTTAAAGTTCGCAGTTTAAAAAACTTGCATCGGAAGTCAACTTATCGAAATTGCTGAATTCAGCTGTCCAGCAGTGGGCGTACATTTCGACGGAATAAAAATAAATATATGAATCATGCAGTACAGGAAGTTGCTAAGCAGCCTGCTGTTAGCCCTGTTACATATTGCGTATACGCAACCCTTTCGGTTCATCAAAAAGCTATATACACGGGCACAGGTTCAATCGCTATCTCTTTGCACACCGCTCACGCAATTTATAATCCTCGGCTGTCAGCGTGCGCATCAGTGTGCGTATTTTTTTCATAGCTTTAGCGACTGTCACACACGGCGTATGCGTCATCTGTCACCGGAATTATGTAAATTTTGGCGCATCAACTTCAACTGCAGGCCACACACACACACACACGCACACACACGCACACACACACGCTGGCTGCACACGACAGCAGCAAAATAAAGCAAAAGCAAATTCGAACGTTGCTTATTTTGCTTGGCAGCTGGCAGCAGGAAATCAAAAGCATTCCAGCGCTGACACTTGGAAATCAATAGCAAATCAACGGCAGCAATAACAATAAGAATAACAACAGCAACGGCATCAAAGCGCCTTAAATGCAGCAGAGGTTCATTTAAAATTGTCAACAACAGAGGCGTTGGGGCATGCAACAAATTTATGGTGCATACTACGCCCCGTTCGGGTGTTGTGGCTTTTAATTGAGTCATGCCAGTTGCTCGGATTGCCGCTGCCGTTGTTGTTGTTGCTCTTGTTGCCCAAGTCAAATTTATTTGCAACGCGTTGCTACAAAAACCGCAAGGAAAAAGGGCTGCGCCAAGGGGGCGCAGGGCGGGGCAGCTATAGGAATGCATCGTGTTGCGTGCAACTTTTACAAGTGAAAACTTTGCTGTCAGAGATACTTTATGTGCAAATTTTTGGTTGGGCAAGATACACAATGCAACTACAATGGCAACACATATACACACACACGCACACACACGCACACACACACGCTCACACTTGGTCAGCAGTTTGCTGGCGCTGCGGCTGTCAGTTGCCAAGTCATTTGCATGCACACACAGCACAAATACAAATACCAACGGGGCATGGCCAACAACAACGGCGAAGGCAGGGAGCGAGACTCAAAAATGCCTTCGCTTGCAACTTGAAACAACTACATGAGGCAACAACAAATTGACCGCCTGTTAGCATATAAATCACATTGTAAAAGATAAATTGAAAGCTGTTGTGGCTGCCGGTCCCATGTCCCGGCACACCAGCCCCGGCCTCCCCTCCCACCCCCTCACTCGCTCAAGCAGCTAATGCAATTAACATGCGCACGAGTTCTGCAAATGGCAAATGCTGCTCCAAAACTGCATTGACAAATTCCAGGGCGAATTTGAGAGCTGACCCTTGACCCGCCGCAGACAAGTAAATATTACAGTTAAGCAGCAACGAGCAATGAGATGCGTGCATCCACAAAATAAACAGCTGGGTGGGAGCTCTAATTGTTGTCGTTCTTATATTCAATCATTAATTCAAATTTAAAGCCTATCATATAAAGAACTTTCTCTCTTTCTCTCCCTAGTCCAAGTTTCAGTCTCTATCGCTTTTATTCTCCCGCTTCCTATGTCTCTTTTTCCCATTTTCAAGTATCAATTTTTACATAAATTTTATAGTATTTGCGACTCATGCCATTAGCTTTTATTTTTGTTGTGCGAATTTCTTGGAGTGTATCATTTATCAGTTTATCAGGGCTGCTGAGTACCCTGCTCACAATCAGCTCGCAACTTGCGACTTTCAACGATTGCTATAGTCTTTAGCTGTCTCTCTCTTTCTCTCTCGTGTGTCTGTCTCTCACTCGCCCACTTGCCCCACATTTAAATGCGCATAAAGCCAACTTGTTTTTGTAGTAAAGATAAACAGATTCCCCTGGACCAGCTGATGGCTGCTTGTTTATGAGTATTGTTCATTAGATCTGATTATTATTAATATTTGCACAGCGAGTGTTTAGCACTTGGGTGCAACCCCTTTTGACTTTTGGCAGTCGGCGACATTATCAGATTTAATGAGCTTTTATTCCCATCCATTTCCACTGTCCCCCTCGTATTCTGGCGCTTATAGACCAAGTATACCACAGGTGTCCTTAATGCCAGGTGGCCAATTTATCATTTAACCAGCTCCATTAGGGCTTTAACCGTGTAGGCATGGCAACAGATAAGACTCATTGACTTTAAGCCCGATTAGCAGCAAGCGCACCCACACATAATGCAATGAGACTGAATATCCGCTTAGTGCTTCCACTTAGCCATGGCCCAATGAAAATATCATTTTGCGGTCGCATGCAGTTTACAGTCAAACGGGTTCAGCATTCGCCAGCTGGCTCCATAATGCTCAAATAGTCAAGTGGAACGTTAAAAAAAGTATAAAAACGAGTAGATAAACTTAAACAAGAGAATGTGAGCTGCAAATACCCATAAAGTACAGACCGTTAGTTGAGCTTTTAGCTTTAAATTAAGTTGAACTTCACAGGTGATTTTAAAGCCACGTTTAAAGACACCTATTGTAATAAGTAGATTAGGTAAAGTAATGGCAGATATTGTTTGTTTAGCACCTGATTTTACCCATTTAAATTCCCTTTAAATTAGGTAAACTTTAAAGTGGCTCCTTCATCTGGCCAACTACTCAAACACTAACGATGTCTTTTACACAACTTGTACTATATGCCAGACTCCATGTTATATGCAAGAAGAAGAAGAAGGAAGAGAGTAACCTTTTCTTGCCTGCAGCAGTTTAGCCAACCGCACATCAGTTTGGGGCCAGATGCTGGCTCCTGGCTCCCTTAGAACTTGGCTTATAACTTTTAGCGCGCGCTAAGTGCATTTTAATTTGTCTTTCATACTTAAAGACGCTGCTCCTCGACGCGGTCGCTGCTGTCGCTGCGGCAAATTACAACAAATTTAATTTGTGTGCGCCCCAGTTTTAAGGGCTTGGGACAGGTGATTATCTTTTTGCCAAGGCCAAAGGGGCAGCCGAAAGCCAAGTGAGCTGCACTTCATTCTGTGGCCAAATGCAATCATGTCGCGGCTACAAGCTGAAGCCCATTAGCGAGAACTAAGGTGAAATTGCAGCAAAGTTCAAATATCGATACATTAAATTTGGCAACTAAATTAAACGGCTTTATGTCATCTTAACTGACAGCTGTCCGTATTTTAATTCGATTAATTATTTATTCTTATTATTTTCCATCATACTACTGGGAAATTCAATTTGTAAATTTTGTTTACTTTGCTGATTCACAAGACGATTGCGTTTCGCAATTGCGCCAATTACAAACAGCTTGTGCAAAGAAAATGACTGAAAGCGAGAGAAAAAGGGAGAGAGAGAGAAAAAAATCCAAAGAGTGCTGCTGAAAATTGACTTGCAGCAGAGGCGTTGAAAAATTCAAGTGCATAATTATGAATTTGTTATTGCTCATTAGCTCAATGGCCAAAAGAAGAACGAACCAAAACGTTTCTGGAAATGAACTCAATTAGAAAGTGAGTGCCAAGAATAGACAAGCAGCTAAGTACGCATGAAATTCAGGCATAGTTAATATTCAGTTCAACAAGGCCACTAATTTAACCATATACAACTATATGATATTTGTTTCAGTTTTCATTAGTAGAAATTAAATTGAAAGCTGCAGTTTTTGTTCATTTTGCCCTGTTTGTCATATCTAAGTCGATTTCCGATTTCTTTTTTTGTTAGCACAACTTCACTTGTCATTTGTTGTTGCTTTAAGTTCCTTTTTATGCATAGTGGTGTCAGCAAATGTTTGTGTATTATGCATGTCTTAAGTTTATTGTTAACACATTTGGCTTTAGCTGGCATTGGCACTGGCATTTTTTTGTTGATATTGTTGTTTTTGTCGGCAGCATGGCCAACAGTCGGAGCTGCCATTGTTCCATTTTGTTTGAAAAATGCCAAGAATACATAGCCGGAAACGGACATTTGCATATATTGCGGTTGTGCTTTCTGCTCGCTTGGCATTGCAATGCCCAGTATTTATACCCTATTGAAGTGGGATGAGTGGGTATAACATTAAACATTTATGTTATTAAAATAAAGCTGAGAAAGTTATAGGCCATTTAGATTGTAATATATATATAAATTAGCTTAACTTAGCTTTCAAATTTCTAAAACAATCCAAGCAACATCGCTCGTGAAACTATCTGGCGCAGGGTATCAGTTATTTGCCTAAGCTTATAGTTGTAGTACCAGCATCTGGGCTCCTTGGGATTCAGCTGGCAGATGTTGTTGCTATGTTTGCTCTGTGCTGGTCTGGTCCGGACTTTTGTGTGCATTTTTGTGCCGCGGGCGAGTTGGGAGCGAAAAGTATTCGAAATGTTGTCTTTCATTCCTCGTCGACAGTTTGGGCGATAGCTTATCGCCAAAGTTGTTGACCGTTTGTGGAAAGTGGTCAACCGATGCGGACACAGTTACAGATGCACTCTCAGATGCAGCTGCTCTGCATAAGCTGCAATAATATTTGCTGAAAGCACAGCAACCGATGCAGGTCCTATCCCAACACAGAAGGCAATTGATAAGCAACTGATAACAGCGCTTGAGGCGGCGACGGCCAGTGCGCGCTCTTCGTTTCGAACTAAGAGCGCAACTCTACAAAGAGAGCGAACGAGGCGAAGGCGCAGCAGCAGCGACGCCGGCAGCGGCAGCATGCACATGGCGTTAGCTTGGCCAACGAAATGACTTCGTGCACACGAACCGACGATGGCAACGACGACGACGACGCCGACGCCGACGACGACGACGCCGTCGCCGAACTAAGCAGCGCTGCTGCTTCTGCTCACGTACGCTGCCAGTAGGGCTGCTGTTGCTGCTGCTGCAGCTGCTGCGACGTCGGCTGAGGCAGCGCGATTTTGGGTGCTCTGGCGACGCTTGCTGCTGATAAACACTTTTCGTTTATCATCAGTTTGTCGATGGCACAGCGCGCAACTGGACGTTCTTTCGCTTTCACCGAGACTTTCACGTGTGCGCCCCCTACAAGTTTCACTTGGTATTTTCTGCATGTGTGTGTGTGTGTCTGTGTGTTGTAGGGGCAAACTTTAAACGGTTTTATCGGCGCAGCAAGTGATTGTAAATTTCGCCGGCTTTTTGCGCTCAAACAACATGCAACAAATTATTTATGAAAATTCGAAAATCATAAATATTGAGAATATTTAAGATACTTGTGTTTCGTGGCATGTCCCGCACGGCAGTTAATAAAGCAACAGCAAAGCAGTCAACAAATGTGAGTAAATAGAATTAAAATAGTGTATGGGCATAGGAAATAAAATATATTGTGATCGAAAATATTTTTTAAATATTCCTAAGCTAAAGGTAATACAAGAAATATTTAAGGGGATTTTTTGAAATTTCTAAGTCTATAAAGTATATACAAAATAAATTGAAATACCATTTGCCTACTTACAGAATTAAATCAATTTTTTTTTTAGATAATTCTCGTAGAAGCTGAATTTCCCCGAAATTCGTAATTGAAAAACAATTTGTGGGCTCAAAGACGGGTAGCTATAAATTACTAATTGGCCAGCAAAACAGCTTAACTGACCTAACACAAAAAAAGAACAAAAAGGAATTTGCCGACTAGACAAAATTGGTAAAATGAAGCTAACTGAATATATGCAAAAGTATTTTTACAATTTGCTTTTTATTTTCCTTATTTTGTTTTTTTTTTGTGCTAGGAGCAAGTTAGAAAAAAACAAAACAAGCTCTTCAACGAATTTGAGGCGGGTGGAAAAGGGAAAAGAAGGCGGCGAAAAGTGCAAAGGCAGCGTAAAAACGCACAAGAGCCGAATGCGACTTGAAAAGTCAAAAATTATGTAAATGCAAAACATTTTTTATGCATGTAAACAATTTTTTGCGCCATTATGCGCCATCAAGTATGCAAAGATATGTTGCTCAGCTCCCGGGGCCAAAAGCCAGGCCGAGCCCCCCAGTCAGTGAGACGAGGCAGTCAGTCACCTGACATGCCAGAAATCGTGTACTACGCGAGATTGTTCAGATTTATGCGCTGGGCTGTCTGCTTCTGTCAGCTGGCTGCCGACTGCTGCCTTGCCAAATCCGTTTTGGCATTTGTCTAAAAATCCAAACTCAAAGTCAAAGTTACAGTAACAGTTGGAGTTAGAGTTAAAGCTTTTCGCTCTGATGTAATCGTGTTTGCTCTGGTTGTCGCTTTAATTAAATTTAATAAGCTAGCAGGCCCCGGTTGAGAAAAGTTGCCTTTCCTTTCGCCTGGCAGCCGAGCGTGCAATATTTAACTTTCCAGTTTTGCATTCAATCCACGCACCAAAAGTTCGCAACGACCAGCGTCTTGTCTATGGCTACATCTTGAACACATATACTTATACAGAGACTGATGTGACACGCTCTCGCATGCACATACATGATTTGGAGGCTGACTTATGCATAGACAAAGTGCCACGTTTTTATTGTAATGCGAAAATCCCTGGCATGCTTTTAGTAGACAAAATATGCGCCTTTGGCGCTAAATCGCCAACTGCCCCTCAACGGCACAACCTATCTCCCTATCTCCCTCTCTCCCTCACTCTCGCTCTATATATACATATATATTCCGCTCGCAGCTGGCGACATTTGTTACTTTTATTTACGCACAAGCCAACCAAAATTGTATAGAGCGCTGGGCGCTGCCAGCAAATAAGATTAACGCACGCTGCCGCCTGAGCTGAAAGTAGTGAGCGCCATAAAACTTATGCCAGCAGCCCGGATCGACCAGAGTGCCGCAAACACACACACGCACAGAGTGCTTAAACCAGAACCGAAACCCGAAGCAACCGTTACCCAAAGTCAACGACGCACACACACGCCGGAGTAGGTTGCCGGCGGTGCCGGAGGTGCTACCCATTCATCATCAAGTGGCGTCTCCTGTCACGAGTTTTGCCCCCAAAACGTGCAACTTTCTCGCATATTATGCTGCTGCAAACAATGTTCTAAAAAACTTTCCTCGCCATGTCATTTGCTCGAGCTGAGCATAATGCATGCTCTCTCCGGGGTGTTGCTCGCTTCTGCTCGACTATAATTTAGGGTTTAAACATTTTTATTGCCTACATTTGGGCGCACGCCTAGGGCTTGCGGTTTATGACCAAAACCTGGCCCCACTGTCAGCTGCTTTTTATGTGCAACCGCTCGTTAAACCATTGCAGTCAAGCGACGTGATGTGATATTATTCAAAAATTCACACAATTAACACACAACACACTGCGTATACGCAATACGTTACGCATACGCAACGTCGGCCAAATCGCATAAATTAAAGTTGCGCAAAGCCTTGAAATTATTCACTAATTTTATAAGAATGTTTTCTTAAAGTGTATTAAATTCAACTGTGCATACTTTAATTACGCGTGCTTATTTTCCGCTTTAATCAACTTGATGAATAGCAGCAGAGGCACAGTCTGCTGGGCAGATATGTGAAATAAGGGGCTTTTGAGGCGCCACGTTCTGTTGAATCTTTCTAAACATGGCTGGCTTTCTCTTTTTGCGCCTCTCCGAAATTAGCGAGAAATATTAAATTGAAGCATTCGCGTAGCGCAAACTTTTAAGCAGCTTAAACATTAATTAATTTGAGCAACGGAAAAAAAAAAGTGAAAGCAACTGAATTTTAATTTTAAATGTGAGGCAGCATCTGTCAACGGCTGCCAAATGGCAAAAAAATATTGCAGAAATATTAAATAAACTAGCTGCGAAGCTAGTCCCGACAGTCCCGAATCCCGACAGTGCTGTCTGCTGGGGTCCATTAACATTTCATTTAAATTTGAGCCACTTAAATTTGGCAGCAGGCAGCTGAGCAAATAAATTACAATAAAATTTCGAAAACGAAAATGAAAACTGGAGCGCGCCGCCCGTTGCTGCGGCTGTAGCAGTAAAGTTTAATATTTCCTTTAAAGGAATTATTAAAAATTGTGTAATAAAAACGGGAGGGAGCAGACCATTAACCTGCGCAGCCAGCAGCCGAAAATGTTTAGTCGTAAACATATTAAAAGCTACTTTGCATAAACTTGGCCCTCGCACCCAACGAAACTCTTGCCAGAGTCCCACTTCGAATGCGTATCCCTCCCTTACCAGTTTTCAGCAAGGACAAATGCCCATTTGCAATTTATTGAAAAGGGAAAAGAAGCAAAAAAAAAAAAAAAAAAAACGAAGGCAGGGCAAACGGCAAAAAACCATAAAATAAATGCGACGAGTGACGAGTGACGGGCTGACACGGCGTTCCTGGTCCCTTTCCAGCCAAGGGCCTGCGAATGGCCGTGCCATGGTCTTTATTAGGCAGGCCAAACCGACTGGTTAAAAGGCTTCATTAAAAACACATTTCGTGCATAAATGTTGACGCCGCCGTCGACTTCATTCGAATGCAGCTAAATGTGAAAAATGAAAAACGCAAGAAAAACAGTAAAAACAGTAAAAGCAAATAAAAACAAAAACAAAAACAGGAAAACAAGCAAAAAAAATAGGCAGCAGGCAACGAAATAAAAACCAACTGTGATATTATTTGCATTTGAAAAGCTGCTGTCGGAGCAGCAAACGCTTTAAAAACAAGCAAAGGGCGCAGCCTAGAGGTGCGAAAAAGATAGCACGTTCGATGTGCTCTTACTTTAGACTACTGGGCTGGCGATGATTGTGTGAGCAGCAGGCGATAGTCACGAGTTTTAAACTAAAAATCATATACCTCTTTTAGCAACAGAGGCCTGAACCGCAGCAAAAGCCATTGAAAGCAGTAATAATTTTCACAGCACTTATAAAATAAAAAATTATTAAAAAAATACAGAGAGGTTATGTCAAAATTTGGCATTATCCGTTTAAAAAGAAATATTCTTTTCCTATTAATATTTATTCTATTCTATGTAATAAAATGATTTTCAACATTCTTATTATTTTCTCACTTTAAAACTAAAGACAACCTTATAAATATTATTGACGTAATACGCACCCGAGTCTCTTAGTATTCCCTTTAACATATGACATTGGGATTTCGATGCTGGCACGTTTTGTCTATAATCTCATCACCAATGCACACACACGCTCGCGCACACACACACCCCTCTGTGTGTTGGCCGTAGCTTAGTTTATCAAAGCGTTTCCTTTATTTATATTTTCGGCTGGCATTTGCGCCGGCAGCTGGCAAAGCGCGGCTAAGAAAAATATTTACAATGCAGTCAAGCGATAAAATGAAACGGACACGCCTCCCCTAACGCCCCGAACGCCTGACCAGTGGACACTGTCCGCAATGGGCACAGAGGTGGGGCGCACCGAATAAATGTAGGTATGGAGCAGCCTGTCCACTTGGCCCAGACTGTTAACTGAGTTAAGAGCGCCACTGTGTCATGGCTTTTAGAACATAATCAAGTTTCAATTTCAAAACAATTCGGCGCAAAATGCTGCCAGTTGCTTTGGCACAAAGAGTGCTTGGAATTTTAAGCACCGTGCGATAAGCAAAATGGGGGCCACGAGGGGGGATTACACACGTATGTGACGACGTCGTCAACGCTGTCATGTGAGCCGGAGCGAGGGGCAGAAATTAAATGAAAACGAAAACGAAAACGAAAACAAGCAGGCAGCTGAAAAATAAAATGGTAGTGAAATGTACACAAAAGGCAGCTCAGGCCGCTGCATTTGACAGCAGGCGGCACAAGGATCGGCAGCCAGGAGTCGGGCAGCAAGCAGGAGGCACACATCAAAGCACCGGTTGCACGCATCGATGGCATAGCTGTTGCTGTTGCTGCTGCTGCTGCTGCTGCTGCTGCTGCTGCTGCTTTTGCTGGTAGTTCATTATGTCACTAGAACAGTTTAATGTCGTTTAAAGAGTCGCAGCCACAAAACAACGCGAAACAAAGCCACAAAATGTGGGCAGCAATAGCGCCGGCAGCTGACTGGGGACGGAGGGTTTGGGGAGTAACGCAAGGGTTCCCATGTTACACTTCTGGCTGCGGACAATGGCCGTCCCACATTGTGTGACTGTGTTGGTTTTTGTGTTTTGTGTATTATAAGCAATTTTCCATTTTCCACATCTTTTTTTTCGTCTTTATTTTTCCTTTTTTTTTCAAGTTTTCGCTTTGCGCTTTGTTACACGCTGACAGGCGACTATGAAAGCGAAACGTAATGAAAATGGCAACAAACAAAATAATTGAAATTTGGTTTAGCACAGCAACAGCAACAACAACAACTGCGGCCAGCCATGAAAAAATTGGCCAAATGAGAACGAAAATTTGAAGCGAATGCCAGCAAATGCCAGAACAAAAGCAGATGGCGACAACACAGAGACTAAAACGAAGATGAGAATTTAAGCCAAGTCGAGAAAGCAAATGAAAAAGAAGAAATAAAAAAAGCTGCTCAAGAAATACGCAGACCGAGACGACAATGTGGCCTTATTTTGTGCAGATTTGTCTGTTGATTTTCCTCTCATTTTCCTTTTTTTCCCCGCTTGTTTTTGTTTTTTGGCTTGAAAAGTTCTCGGCCATTGCAAATTAAATTTTCCAATTCGCAACGCCCATTCTTAATGTCGCATTCAGCTTTACCTTGACTTGCTCCAAGTCATCAGGATAAAACCCACCGCAACGCCTGACATATTCAATTTTCTAATTTTGTGTAATATCGCAGTGAAACCGCAAACTCAACAGAGAGAGAGAGAGAGAAAGAGGGAGATACCGACACACACGCACGTCTACACGCCTACACACACAAACACACCAACAACAAGTGAAGCCGACATCGCAACAGAGTTTCGACTAGCGTGAAGCTCACATTCCCCAGCAGATCTGCTTGTTACACAATTTTCTGTATTTAAAATTCGGTCGCAAATCAATTTCCTCTCAACCCAAACTTTCTACTACAAAGTTAAAATTTCACAATTATTTATGCATTTGAGCTGCGATAAAAGCCAAAGTTTGCTGCAGAATGGCCGAACTGCTTGCACATAGAACTTTAATGCTCCGTTCCAGTTATTTATGCCAAACTTGGTGGTAAAGTTATTATGGCACACGACAACAGAAGCAGAAAAATAAATAATATAATGACAAAATAAATAAAAAATAAAAAATGTTGATAAAATGAAAAATAATAGAAAGTACAACTTTAAATAAAGTTAAAGTGGATAAATCTATCTAAAGCTATCTGATGCAGGAACTATCTTAGAACGCTGAGTATTAAAAAAAAAAAATATGTTATTATTAACAGCACACTATTCATTTCTTAAAAAAATGTAAGTACCCACAGCAAGGGTATCAATGAAAAGAGCGAAGGAAAAAAACAACGCCAAGTGAAGCTCTGCTAACGGAAATCCAAACGGATCTGCTCCGATTTAGAACTTGGCCAGCAGCGTAGCCGCAATTTCCATTTCGATTTTCGTATGTTTTCGCATTTGTATCGCCTCATGCATAATTTAAAAATATGTTGCCTGCTTTTGGGCGCTCGTGAGAGACTTAAAGCCTCGATTTACACTGCGCGAATGCGCACGTGTGTGTGTGATGGGTATAGATGCAATTATATGTAATTGATTTGCTGAATTGCATAGTTACAATGCCCAAAAACCTGTCTCTGCATTACAAATCCCCTAATTGTAGCCGTGGGTAATTACTTGTATCAATTGCGGCTCGCACACACGCACGCATACTAGCACGGCAATAACGGTAACTAGCGCAACTTGTCGTCGCTTGTCGTTTACGTTTAATGATGGCACGTGTGGGGATGGAGGAACGGTGTCTGTGGGGCTGACAGCACAGCGTGTCCTGCACTAGTATATGCAGGTCATGGCGTCGCTTTGTGTGCCCTGCATTTTTCATCATCAATTTCTGCGTTAAAGCCAAGCGTCGTGTAGTTGACAAACTTACGAGATGTCTACATCAAGTAGATATAGGGCTATAAACCGATGACAAGCCAACTAACAAAAGAGAGCTCTACTCCAACACAAAATAATACCCTCTTCTTGTAAAAAAAATAGAAAAAGTTTTGCAATAATTGCTTTATTTAAAATTGTTCCAACTAGATCAAGTATTGACTGTTTTTAGCAGCTAAAATCTGTATATTTGTAATCTTCCTATCCTTCCTATCTTTACAAATGTCAAAGTAATCTAGGCAAAACATTTTTTTATCACATGTGTTCTGGTAAAAGTACACCTCGTACCCAGCCCATTCTACGAAAATATCACAGTTCTTAACCAAGGGAAAATGAGACGAGCGAAGTGCACACGTTGCCGGCATATCAAAAATGCATAAAGTGTTTTAGTTTTTGCTTCCTCTTTTTCATTCTTTTTTATTTTTCTGCGTCCTTTTGGTTAATTTGGCAAAAGTCTGAAGCGCACTTGATGACCTTGAGCTTGGTCGCCATGTGCCACGCCTACATCTGTGCCATCAAACGCAGACTTTTTAATGAAAACGTGTTTGTTTTACCAAAGCAGCGCTCGTAAATTGCAGCTTACCCTTAGACATCAAGCAACATATTTATAAGTATGAGCACACACACACACACACGCACACAAATATACAAATATATATAGTCTCTGTGCTGTTTCTGGCATATATCAAATTTTAATGGTCCCAGCACACGCAAACAACAAAAATTCACAAAACTTATGTTGCCAAACTATTTAACTTCTTTAAAAATAAAATCGTTAGAGCATCTTTTTTAAATGTGATGCAGTCGAGTTCATTCCTCTGAACTAAATTTGCTCCGATTAACCCAACCATCACTACTTCAACACTTTAACTAACCACACACTAACTAGCTAAAATTATGAATGTTACTTTGAAGGACCATAAATATTGTTCAAATATTTGGAGTTTCTCATTATAGCGCTTGGCACATAAAACAAATAAACTAACGATAATTTATATAGCAGCATCACTTTCACAAATGTTTGTATTTGCTTCTTCCTTTTTTTTATTTTTATTTTTTTATGTGCGTTACGAGTTGTCGCACAACTTTCGCATATTTTATGGATGAAACTTTATGGTTTTTATGGTCTGCCAGCAGAACGGCTGATAAACGCAGCCAAACGGAAGCAGCCAAAAATAAATACGAAACAAATTCAGAATTTATTGCACCGGACAAGTGACTGGAGTGCCATTTGGGAGCTAGGGGCACACTGGTCAGGTAAACTTTTGATTTCAATGTCAGCGACCAACAGGCTGGCAACTGAGGCCGAGCGGAAAGTTTACAAAGTTCCTTTTTGGCTTTTAATTGTGCTGGGGAAGACATTTGAGTTAATTATGCGTCGATTTGGCTGGCAACGTAAACAAATTAATTAAAGAGCAAACATGCTGATAATGATGCTAAGCATACACGCGCGCACACACACACACACAGAGAGACACACGCACAGCAGCTGTCAAGTGTCAAACGCGTCTCTCTTTGTGTTTTATGTGTTTGTGTTGCTGCTGCCGCTGTTGCTGGCACGCATTAATGTTAATTATTAAGCAAGTGACAATTTGAGTGATTTCGCTTGGGCCACCACGCCATACGCTCATCTAATGTCAACAAACAACATGCGACAAGAAAAACAATCAAGCGACATTTGATGACCCACCCAAAAATCGAGCCCACTTCCGCCAAGAGCAAATGCTGATTTTTATCTTTCCCTCTCCCTCTCTCACTCCCACTGTCTTGCTCTCGTATGTGGCTGTTGCCTGCGCTGTCATTTATTATCTGTTCGGTTTGATATATCGCTACATTCACACTGTCCAGCGTGGGCTCGTTTCTTTCAGCCGCAACGTTTTCACACGCAGTCACATTGGCAATTACACCTACACACACACACACACACACACAAACACTTTAGTGAACTTGGTGAATGAAGCGTGTGAAATGTCAACACACAGTGACATGCCTGAAGTGGAAATGGTAATTGCGTGTTAATTGCTTTACGCGTTCAAAGTGCTTTTCGCTATATACGTTTATACGTTCTTTTTTGCTCACACCCACACACGCACGCACACACACACGCGCAGATCACAGGGCACATTCAACTGAAGCACAACTAATCAATCTGAGGCCAGGGTCGCCATCGCAGCTGGCATCGAGCACAAAGGCAGCAACAGCACACACACAATAGCACACACGCACACACACGCATTCCCATACACAGCGCTCAGATTTCCCATTTTCACTCTACCAACGAGCGCTGCAATTCCGTTTCAGTGGGCTGCCGGCACTTTCAAATTGCAAGGTTGTTACACGTTGCGTATGAGCAATGTGGCGCAGAGCCATTCAATTTCCCTCTACCTCCTTCTCTCTCCTCTCTCTCCCTCTCTCTTTTCACTGCCTGGCTGCAGCAACAACAATAGAAGGCCGGTTGCTTGCATGGAAAATTGCATTTATGGCTGTTTAAACTTTTAATGATAGATGCGCTGAAATTGTTTTATTTTTGCCAAAATATGCGGTGCATATTAAAATAGTAACGAAAAAAATCATTTTTTTTTAATATTTACCTGTTTTCTGTTGTATTTCCATTAACATAATAAGTCCACAGTAATTAAAACAGTTCGTAGCTAGCCAAGTTCTTAATTATGTTTGATTTTTATGTTGCGTTGAATGAATTTTAAAAATGTTGAACCAAAACATTTTAAACAGAAAACATATTTTCAAAAATGTTCTTGTTTATTCATTAGTTTACTTTAGTTGCAAAAAATAAAAACTCCTAACAGCTATCTGCAACAAAAGTCGTGAGCGGAAAACTATATATTAACATTAGGACGTAGCCGACTGCGCAATACTCGTTCACAATGCACAGAAATTATTTTGGAAAAATATAGAATCTTAATATTTCGTAGGGTCGATGGTGGGCGTGGCCAACATTGCCCATAACTTTGTCAAAACTGAACCGATTTTCATGTTTGATGGCATTTTGGTCATGATTTGTGCTCTAGATTGATTCTGCATTTAAAATACATGCATTTTTGAAAATGCTTTCTTTTTTTAATTTTTTGGAAAAAAAGCATGTACCCCCCCCTTACCAATTTTCGAAAAATTTTTTTTTTCAAAATTTAAAATTCCAAATTTACACTTTTAATCGATTGTGGTGGTCACAATTAGTATAAAAAACAACTTCAAAAGTGATTCTGAGGGGGTCAAATTTTTGGTCAAAAATCATGCAAAAATGGACATAAATTTTGACAAGTAAAGCTCTCGGATCCATAGCTCCCAAATTTCAAACGCCCATAACTTTGTCAAAACTGAACCGATTTTTATGGCTGATGACATTTTCCCCATGGTTTGTCCTCTAGATTGATTCTGCATTTAAAATATATGCATTTTTAAAAATTAATTTTTTTTAATTTTTTGGAAAAAAAGCATGTACCCCCCCCTTACCAATTTTCGAAAAATTTTTTTTTTCAAAATTTAAAATTCCAAATTTACACTTTTAATCGATTGTGGTGGTCACAGATAGTATAAAAAACAACTTCAAAAGTGATTCTGAGGAGGTCAAATTTTTTGTCAAAAATCATGCAAAAATTGACATAAATTTTGACAAGTAAAGCTCTCGGATCTATGGCTCCCATATTTGAAACTCCCATAACTTTGTCAAAACTGAACCGATTTTCAAGTTTGATGGCATTTCTGTCATGGTATGTTCTCAAGATTGATTCTGTATTTCAAATATATGAATTTTTGAAAAGACATTTTTTTTTATATTTTGTATATATCCAACATTTCAAGACTCTATCTTCAAAGGTCCGAAAAAAGATGCGTTTATACGGACAGACGGACAGGCAATAGATAGTTTAATAGAAAAATTTAAAACATGACGAAAGTACAATAAACGGAGAATCAACTCAAGGGTAATATTGAACATTTTTCATGCTAGTTAAAGAAACCGACTTTCTTTTTTAATTTCTTTTCCAACAATGAACAAAGCTTTGAATAGAAATGAACTTCCGATAATTGCTAACAATCGCTTACAATTCGCATCACATATGACTTAACATTCCGATCATAAAGTCAATAATCCCCATAATTACCTATACTTATGCGCCAGGTGGTCCTTGATTATTGACATGACCCATGCCCCCGCCCAGCTGATTTGCCACTCTGCCGCTGTGGCACACCGAACGACACTCCATGTGTGAACATATGTTGCCTTATGCCGAGCGGCAGGAACGGGAGCTGGTGCCACGCCTCCAAGAACATTATGACTGTCAACATGTTTATTATTCACCTGTGCATGAAAAAGGCCAAGTTATTAAAAACTTTGGCACATTAGCAAAGCAGACGCGATGCGGCAACCAGCCAAAGGGGCCGATGGCTGCGTGGCAAGCACTTTTGCAAACAATTGGCAAAAAATGTTCACGCACAAAAAAATGCAATAAAAGTTGCCCGAATGCGACGTGTTTGCTTAAGTATTTCGTAGGTAGGCAAAAGGGCGGAGCGCGAAGAGGGGCGTAGGGCGTAGGGCGTGGCAGGCCGCAGCAGACGGCAGCCCGTTGGCTGATTGTGATAAATGCGACAAAGACATGTGTAAAATATGCTTCATGTGCCTTATTATTGCGTTTTATGGCCCATGGGGACTGACACAACAGAAGAACACACACAGCCGCACACCTGCATGTCATAAGGGGCACAAACAAATTCCAAAATGTCGAAATGCTGAAATGTCGCCACGCTTCGTTCGCCAGGTTTGCCAAGTGTTTAAATATTTGCAGCATTTCAACAATGCCAGAAATTTTTTTAATTATATTTCATTTTTTTTAAGCTGCCTTGAGGCCACACTTTAAAGTTAACGGCTGCGCTGCAAAGGCCAAAAGAAATGCACAACATAAAAAAGTTAAAAAATGTACAAAACAACAAAAAAAACAAAAAAGGAAAAAGTCGCTCCCAATGGTCGCATAATCCATAACAACAACAACAACAACAACAACAAAAAAGAAAACGCAGCTCATAATCAAACACAGCACGCCGAAAATTTCCCTAGAGTGAGAGCTAAAAAAGACAACTCGCATACAAACACAAGCGCACGCACACACATGCGCATATATGTGTATGTAAACACACTTATAAGTATATGAAGACATAAGACATGTTTGCATAAGTATAAAAATAAAGGAACGCACAGGAAAATAAAGCAGCCGCATTTTAATAATAGCACAAAAGGCAACACAATGCCAAAGGCAGCCAGCACACACACACACACACACACACAATACAAACACCACAGAGATACACACACATACACGCATAATGATGCTTTGTAGGGAACACATTCGAGAGTCTTTTGCTCAAATGTAACTGGATACTTAGCTGTGTGTGTGTGTGTGTGTGTGTGTGTGAGGCACAAAGAGGCACGTTCCTCTGCAAATTATCAACCCTTTATAGAGTAAATGTGTGTGTGTGCAGCTCATCAGCTATATTTGTGGACTGTGCCTTACGACATATACGCAAATAGGATTTAGCAGCTGCAATTACAGAGCTACAAAGCAACCGGACCCCTCCTCCTCCCACACCACTTAGCATTTGCTGTGTGCTCTGGCCAAGCATAATCAATTAAACAAAGTGCACTCTGGCCAAGTGAGGGAGTGAGAGAGCGCGCACTTAATGCAAAAAAATGTTGCAATTTGCGTTAAAAAGTTACACACTGGCATTGGCTTTGTGCACACGCTGCGTATACGCAACGTCAAGCAGCACTTGGCGCGTAATTTAGCTCGTTTTTTCTACCGACTAGCACTTAAGGCTGCCATTTCATAAAATAAACCATTAAAAGAAACAAGCTGCGAGTGCATATGGTCGTTTGGGCGCCTTCTCGCTCAGTGGGGAGCTGCCACTTTAATTGCATTTTAATTAATTTTTTCACAGCCCTTCCGCTCGCCCGCGTGCACAGGTAATGCCTATAATTACGACAACAGCGTTAATTGCTTAACAGCTGCAGCTGCAGATCTCTCAATGCAACAATATAGTGCCACAACGAGTAACTAACTTGGCTAAATGGAAGCCAACTTCAAACATAGACTGGCCACAGACAATGCCAGTTGGCCAAGGACCCGACATTTGACATTCGTCGGTAAATTCGCACTTTGAGTGCAAGTGGGGCCACAATAATATGATTAAAACTGTCGAGTCAAGTGCTCGAGTGCAACAGTTGGACAGCAAAAACAATAAACAGTGGCAACCGAAGCGTTGTCCACTGGCCGCACTAATTGCCAGCTATGCAAATGTTTGCCAAATGGCAAAAAGCACGCAGTAAGCCAAGAAGACAACCGTCAACTGTCGCCAGTGGCCCGTCGTGGCAAATAAACAAACAATTAAAAAATGAAAGCGACTTTCACCACAGCGTGCGCGTATGTGAGTTCGTGCAACATCCCCAGCGGGTTGCTAGTTTAACAGTTCCACAAGTCGACTAGGCGCAATACCCTTCTGCAACAACTGCAACTAATATGCGGCTTTTTAATACTTTTGGCTGCTCTTCAAATGTAGTCAAAGATATTATATATATACAAAGATAGTAAATTCAATGCCATGATGGTAATTGCCTAAATCATATTTTCAAAGCTTACACTATCTATTTATTGGCCGCTTAGCCCTCAGCTTAACTTTTATCCATTAACTGGCAGATACATTTAATTAGCAGCTGTGTTCTCGTATGTGTATTCAATAACCCTAGTTTATTGCCAGCAATCATGCCAACTAGCCGATGATGCCCCTTTGAGGCAAGTGTAGAGCGGACGAGATATAAAAATGACGACCCTGCTGGGGCCAACGCGGCGTATGAGTGTTTTGTCTGCTCTACTTTTGTTTTGCTTGGCTTTCGCCCCAGGGCGCTGACGGGCAGGTAAACACAGCAGCACAGCGCGGCATACACGTGTGTTAAGCCACCGACTTAAAGTGCGTAAATGAGCAAAACACACATACAGACGCACACACACACACAGAAAGCACACAAGAAGCAGACACAACACTGTAGTGTGGCGCCTATTATGCGTATACTTAACATTTATTTCAGCCAGACAGTGAATGCTGTGGGCGCGTATGTGTTTTTGTGTTGATGCGTGTGTGTGTGTGTGTGTGTGTTTTTGTGTTTGTGAGCAAATGAGTGGCAGCTCGTAGACACAGTCGAGCTTTATACCTATACACATATAATATACATACTTATATATATCACACCATGGAACGTAGCATAAATCTCATCGTGCATTCATCAATGTCAGGCCACAAGTTTGCTTTTCATTTGTTATGGCTTCACTGGGTGTTTGTGTATGCACTGCATATAATATATAGGCGAGGGTTGTTTATAACAAAATAATTTACATTTTATCGCACACATTGCCGAGCTGGTGAAACAACCCACGCAGGCACTTAGAAAGCCAGTGAATGTTTAGCCATTCACAATCACATTGCGACCAGGCACTCAGCTGAGTGTGCCAGTATTTTGCCTGTCTCTGTGTGTGTGCGTGTGTGTGTGTGTGTGTTCCTTGAACTTGAGCACTGGCACAGATTCTGGATGCAGGTGTGGCGCACATCAGCCGATTGATTTGCATACGCTGACTGCATTTCATATGCCTGGCACTCACACATGGCCCCTCTTAAAGCTTCAAGGCCCTCTGGCAGCGGCTATAAAACGGCAATTGCACCGCTGTTGTTCACAAAGTTTAAGTGCAGCTAAAAGCGGCAGTAACTGAGTAAAGCAACAGCGAATTTAAATGCGCAGCTCAAAGTTAATGTCTAAGCGATTTCCTCTAAAAAGAAAAGAAAAGCAAGTACTGAGAGCTGAGGGAGCAAACTCTGTTAAGAGTTAAAAAAGTTCTGAATCTTTCTAATGAAATTGAGATTATCATACTGGGGCATATATAAGGGGTGACAACAAGTTTCCGATTCGTTTAAGGAAATACATTTCACTGATAAATTCAATTCTATTTGTGTATATCAATTTCTATAAAACATTTGATTTTAATTTAATATACGCCAACATCTTTTAGCCAGAGCTGCGACAATTGCAAGGCCAAAGCGCAAGTCAATTTCATTTAATAGCGAGCGACCGCAGAACGACGCCGGGCTAAAATTGTCAGCCGAGTTGGCTGACGCGGCGACTAGGCCAAAAATTTGGCGCACAGCGACTGAAAATTGCAAGAGAAAAAGCGAGAAAAAGAGGTCTTGTGGGGGGGGGCAGAGACTGCAACGACTAATTCCGCTGGCTGCCAGTTTTGGGTTTTACGAGCGCCAGGCGCCAGCGTTGGTTGCCAGCGTCGTCAACTCGAGAGCGCGCATTAAGTAAATAAAGCGAAAACAAAATAGAAAAGCAGACGACGCCGACACCGGCCACAGATTGAGCCCAGTTAGCTGTTCGCGTCGGGCGACGGCTGACTTTAATTTCTGTCACCTTCAACGGTTGGTGGCTGCTCATCGATTTTCAGCCCGGATCGAGCGCAGGACAACAGGATGGGGCTGGGCGGAGTATTGAATATTGTCAACTGATACGCGGGTACTTGGGAGTTGCCGTTTGTCGGATCTTCAATTGGCATCGAATGCAAATGAGTGGCCGGGGTTTAGCTGCTGGCATTTCGGCACCTCGGACTGGGCCAGATTTCAATTGGTACGTTCAAAGCTAACAAGCTGCAAAAACAGCCGGAAGCGCAATTCACTCGAGTCATTTGGGTTTTCCTGTCGCTAAAACTTTTGCCAAGAACAAAAAAAAAAAATATATATATATAAATAAAAAAATAAAGTCGACAAAAAATTCCATTGCTCAAAAGCATAACAAGGAACACAGCAAATCACTTGTAAACACTTGAGCAAAAAGCAGAGACCGACAGCGGCGAAGCCAAGCACAAATCAAAAGATAAACGCCAACCGGATGTGGAGGCTGTGTGAAAACTTGCGCAGGCCGACAAGGCATCTAAAGGCAGCCATTTAAGCCGCTGCCCGGCGGCCATTTCAAAAGCGTCAGACAGCGCATAAAGATGAAAAATTGAATGCGTAGCGTGCAGCTCAAGTAGGACGCTGAGCTGGACGGAGGCGGGCGCGTTGGCAGTTTGCTTAAATAAAGTGCAAATTTGCCGAGGCACAGACAAATGAGCGGGTCATTCGGGATGACAAGTGCTGGACATGATCGAACATTGGACAGCTGCTGGAGCTGCAGCTGCTCGGACAGCAACCTAATATGTTAGTGTCAAGCCCCCCCTTCCTAAACACGCGCCCCCAACAACTTGCGCATATACAAAAATCTTCAATAGAAAATTGAAAAGTCAGAAAAACCAAAAAAAAAACATGTAGAGTATAAAAGTTCCTTTTTCTTTAGACAACTTTATGGTTGCTAGAAAACTTTTTGCCGCTGCTGGTGTATTGTTGTTGTTGTTGTTGTTGTTGTTGTTCTTGCTTTAAATGTCCATAAAAGTTTGATGCCATGGTAATAATATTCACTCGGCGAGCCAGTAACAAGCCCTTAGGGGGCGGGGCTCCTTAATCTGTTGGTTTGCTATGCGCCATAATGATTATTTGTTGGCCAATCGAGTTGTTGTGTGGTGGGAAAGGGGGGGCGGGGGGCAGCTTGTTGATTAAATTTTCAACATATTTGGCGCAGCGCAAAACTTAATTAAATACATTAAAAGCTGATTAATAACAATATTAAAACCAAACATTGCGACGGCTGACGGTGCCATGCTGAAAAATTTCCTCATTAATATTAACAACTTCATTTAAGCCCCGGCGACGCTCTTCGGCCCGATTATTTTTGCAATTATGCAAAGTAGCTGCTAGTTGAACAACGTTGTTGTTGGCGCCGTTGTTCTTGTTGTTGTTTCTCTTCCCGTTGTTGTCGTTGTTGCTGTCAATGCGTGCACAAAGTTAAATATTAATAAATTTTTAATCAAAGCGACAGCCACACGAACGCTCCCAGCAATATTTTGAAGCTTCATCATAGCTTCAAAAAGTCCATCAAGCTGTGGCCAAGCGGTCAGCCGGAGCCGGAGCCGGAGCCGGAGCTGGACCCGGAGCCCGGAGAGCGTTAAAACTTGAGTTTGTCCTGAATAACCCATTACTTGGGTGGAAAGTATTTTGGGCTACTTTAAGAATTTTTGATAGCAAAGATTTTTAAAAGAGAGGCGAACCTTATGATTATCGGAGGAAAAAAATATTATATCATTATAAAATGATATGTGAATTTTAATTTCATTCACAAAGCTAAAATCCCCTTTATTTGTGTCGCCCATTTTATAGCGATTATATCGCAATGCGGAACACATTTAAAATCTGTTCATTTAATTTAAATAAAACACAGCTCACACCTACCTAAAGACGTTATTTCGGGAATTGTGCGATTTAAATTTAGACACGTCATTACGCAACATTTTGGCCAACAATTTTCTCGTCTCGTCGCATTTAACAGGCTAAATGCCAAATGCAGGTTACTTGGCAATTTTCAAAGGCAGCCTCACACAAAATTCATTCCCATCGATCGACGCCAGCTTTTGGCTTTGCCCCTTGCCCATCCCCCAGCCCCGCCGTAATATCCCGGGCTGCCTTTGAGCTGTCGCCACGTGTTTGGTAGCTCACGTTTATTTGCATGAGAAAGAAATCACGTCGCACACATGGCCCAGACAGTCACAGAGAGAAATCTTTGGCTGATTCGCATTGTAACCAAATTGTGCGCGAAAGCATGAAATCATCTTTTTATGCCCGCACACATACCGACAGCAGGCACTGTTTCTGCATCAGCTCGAGTTGTGCTTTAAGAGCGCTTTACTTTCGTGAAGCCAGCACTCGCATTTGGCCTGTGACTAATTGATTGAGCACTGCAAAAGTGGCCCAGCAGCTGCAGCAGTCGTCGCACCCCCACCCCCGCCCGGACTCATGCATTAAACATGACAGACACAAAGGCAACAACAGCGGCAACAACGGCAACAACGGCAACAACAGCAACTACTAAGAATTTACGGCGCTGCATTACCTGCAGCTATCCGCAGCATAGTGGGAGACAGTCAACGACGAGACACGTCGCCAAATGACAACAAACACATGCAAGGGCGGCGCGGGGAGGGGCGCGGGGCGGGTCTGTGCAGAAAGCATGTCAAGTTGTGGCATATAAAATTTATGCGCGCCACGCAAATGTTGTGCGACTTTGAGGCAAAAAGGGCTCCGCACACGCACACGGCTCATAAATTTTTATTGTGTGGTAAAGATGGCCAAAAACACTACCCCTCCCCGCCCCCGGCCCAAGCCCCGCCACAAGCCCGCTCTATCCGCAACATCTTTGCTTATGCGTGCGGTCCGCAAAAACAAACAAAAACCAAAACTGAGCTGCCTTTTGGCCGCACTCTGCGATGAAGTGCCAAATGGCTGCAGAGCAGGCGATAGTTGCTGCGGTGTGTGAAGGTGGGGACAGTGGGGAGGGGGTGGGGGGTGGCTGTCCAATGTAATGAAGCAAAGTGCGTTCGCTAGCCAGTTCGGCGCGAAATGAACTGACCGACCGAACAGGGCAGAAGGGAGACCCAAGCCAGCAGCCACGTCCACGATAGACACATGCCCATCACACAGCAGGGAACGGGAGATTGCAGCGCGAATGTTGGCAAAGGACGGGAGCGTGGGGGGGAAGGGGGGCGGAGCGAGAGGAAGCTGTTGAAAAATAAATTCATTTCAGTGTGTCGCTGACGCATGGACGACGAATGCCTTGGCCTAGACGGCACACAGGAAGTGTTATTTAAATGCAGGATATTGCATGCGGAAATTTATTATCATGTGGCATGACATTCAAGAAAGCACAGGCATACATACAAAGCTTACATAAATATATAAGGGACACACTCATATACTCCCGGGTGCTTATATACCGTCTCTGTTTGTATATGCTCTAGTGCTTCCGAGCATGCGAAATTCTGAAATGTAATTAAAAGGCAACAATTTTCTTTACTCACATTCATATATTGTAAAGAATTGTAAGGAAGTTTAATTGAATTTTGCAGCGCATAAATTAAAAAATGTACTTGCTTGTCATTTTAAAATTTAAGCGGAATCGGTTCTCTATAGGGAATATTTGCTTATATGGAGTCATTTTTAATTTATTTATACCAAAAATATATATATACCTTAACAATTGCCTACATTAGACTTTGATCACTTTTTTATTGAGCTACGAAGCATAAAATAACAATAAATATAATGAATTTACTTTAGTTTTATTGTACCGAAACAAAATTCTGTTTTAAATTGTTTATTACACATAAATATTTAGCTTCAAATATACTGCAAACACCATAAAATTTCATATTTCAATTTCTAAACTCCTGTCCAAATAAATAAATTACCTTTCCCTTTCAATTTAGAAAAAAACTTGCACCATTTTTTTTTTTTACATTTTTAAACGGTTTACAACTACAACTAATTCTCAGTTGGGTTTAAATTTGTTATTTTATTTGCGACTTACAGCATTTCGACTATTTTATTTTTGCACATGCCACATTCCTGTTTTTGCATATTTTGTTGCATTGATTTTTTTTATTTCTCGGCCGCGTTTAAATCGCAAAATAAGCTGGCATTTAAATATTCGCAAAAATATCATACATATATACAGACAGATTTTTTTTATACATGTTGCTATGTATTTGCATTGTTTTACAAGGCAATCGACAAACAGACTGACAGACGGATGGATAGTTAGGGCGACAGTTATGTGAAGTGTGAGTCCGGCACATGTTTACAATGTGTATAATTTGTTGCTGTGGTAAAAATTGTCGATTGCGTTATTATTGAATAATTGAACAAAGACACAGCAGTTATTCGAATATTAATGATCAATTAGACAGCCTCCCCCTAAAACAAACAGTGGGAAACCCAAAACGAAAACTAAGCTAAACTAATTACAAATGCAATATGCAGTGAGCAGCATTTTTGCTATGTGCCACGCTGCGTATGCGTTATATTTATTGGCCCAAAGCAAGAGGCAATGGCAGGAAAGTTGGCTAGTTGCCGGCACAGGCGCAAAAGTTATAAATTATTTGCAGTAGACTGATTGGCAAAAGCAATTGCAAGCTGGCAAAAACAATGCCAACAATAACCACAAGAACAACAACAGCAACAACAACAACAGCAAGGGTCTGGCAAACTGATGCTGTACACATAACAGCTGCAACCGCAACCAACAACAACAACTGCAAGAACTAGATATAGTCAGGGCAATGAAAGGCCTTTTCCAGGACATGGCAACAAGGCGCAAACACTCGAGTGCAAAGATAGAGAAAAATGGCGCATGAAATGAAGCGGAAATGGCGCAAAAAGGAACCCAGCTATCACACACGCACACTCACACACACACTGATTGTCGATGCACAAACAGAGCTTGAATGAGTGAATGGGGGGAGCCACTTACAGGGCTGAACTAATATGTACATTAGTATCTTTGAATGCATGTGAACAACTGATAAATGTCTGGTCATGTTTGCCTTTGCCCATTTATACATACGTACGCCTGTGTGTGTGTGTGAATGATTCCGTATTTGTGGCTGCCTAAGCGCCTGTGAATGAAATCGAGCGTCGAATGAAAAATGCATGCAATTTATTTTATTTTATTTCAGTTTAGTTTAGTTCGGTTTGGCCACCTCCTTGGCCCACCCCGAGCGCTGAATGCGAACGACGCAGCAAACAACTGGCATTGAAATACCAAACAAAAAGCGGCGTTTAAATGTGCACTTTGATAGGGCAAATAGAACCCGAGCCAAAAAACGCATGCTGCCAAACAAAAGAAAACACTAAAACTACATGCCATTTTAATGGAATAAAAAATTGGAAAAAATTAAAAGAAAATATATATATTTTTTAATTATCGCTTGCTTGCCCACACAACAGCTAGTTTCTCAATTTGAATTTTAAGCTATGTCTATATAAATAAATAAATAAAATTATACAGAACACATGTAACCTTTGGAGAGAAATGGCCAATGTGTTTAGTCGCCGCTGGAAGTGAGCCTATGCTAATGCGTGCGTGGCTTAAAGGCCAAGCTGCATAAATATGCGATAAGCGAGCTATAAAAAACACACACACACGCAGCCATGACTGGGCACGTGCATAATATATGCAGTCAGTGGGCCTCTGGCTGTGGCTCTGGCTCCTGAACTACTTACTCGCCAACCGCAACAAGTGCACTCGGCAGCGGCTGCTGACAAACTGCTGCATAGCCACACTCGCACACACACACACACACATCGAAATATAAATACACACACGCACACAAATGCACGGACTGACACGTAGACAGGTGTGCATTTAAACGACATGTGTCGTCTTCACACTCAAATGCACTTCAAACGCGCGCGCCGCACGTTGCCGCTGCCCAGCCAGCCCTTAAGCTAACCCACAGCAAAACTAGCCCCACTGCCCCGCCCCCGCTCCCGCCCCGCCACTGTTGCACGCCTCTTGCAACCGCAGCACACATAGCCACTGTGTTGCCTTGAACGCTCATGGCTGACATAAACTTCCGCATTAAATCGACTTTGAACTTGAAAATGTTAGTTACAGCGCTGCGTGCACACACACACACACACACGTGAGTTAACAATATAGAGTGCTGCCTGTGCTAAGTTTTTGTTGTGTTTGTTGTTGTTTGTGCTGTCGTTTGAAGGTTACAGCGCTCAGCTGGCAATTTGCTGTTAATATTTAAACATGCAAAATTATTGCAACATATTTGCTGCAGCTGCAGCTGGGCACCTGTCTGTCTGTGTGTGTGTGTGTGTGTGTGTGAAATCTGTGCAGCAGCTGCAGCTACTTCGCTGAGTCTTTGCACGTGTCCAAACGAATCGAATGCGAAAGCCCTGAAAAGTATGCTACGTTATCGCATACAGCATTTGCCCTTTTAAATCGGAGATTGCATAAGAGAGAAGCTACTCAGAAGCGAATACGATTGGCAATCAACTCAGGCTTGCATATGAATACAGAGAGAAAATGAGCTGACGAACAGGTCACGGGCCCGGGGGGCAGGGGGTGGACGGAGGTAAGTGCACTAAGCTGACTTGTTGTGTACATGTCAGCTAGCAGCTAATGCCAACTTTTAATGAGCTCCATGGAAACCGAAACTACATTTGCATTCGCATCTGCAGCTCTTAGCTGTTTGTGTCTGTGTGTGTGTGCTGTTTTCCTGTACTTAGCAAACTGAGCTGTGTAATTAGCATTGCGTACATTTCGGCGATGCAAGAACTAAACAAATCCAATTGCCAGCCACACAAAGGCTGCATATTAACCGAGTGCAAAGCGCACAATGCATAACAAAAAGCAACTTTAAGGTTTAATTTCTTGTAATTTCTTTAATAAATGCTGGCAAATAAATCAAAATATCTACTATAGAGTAGTCTAGTAGGAACAATCGCTCACAAATTGATTTTCAGTGTGAGAACACAGTTATATGCAAGGGTATTTAGACTTCGACGTCCCAACGGTAACTCCTTTTTCTTGTTTTACCTAATTAGAGGATATAAAAGAAATGTGCAAACGTATAAGGCAGACGTAGACATTTCCGACAGCATCAAGCTGACTCAATGTAATTCTGTTCGCCCAGCTCTCCATCTATCTGTCCGCTTAGGGTGTCAATTGCCAAACAGTGGGTGAAGTGCTTTAAGTTAGTCTGGCAGACTTTGTTGTATTGGATGTGGATAAGTGGAAAGACTTAGAAGCCAGCTAATAAAGTTAGCTCGATAGTTTATGGTTTCGCCTTAAATGTACGTAAAAATAATGGATCTAAATAAATTGCTCTCAAAATAAATGCCAGCTTAGTCACCTTAAAGGTATTCAAATATATATCACACCTGCTAATTGCCTTAGTAAAACATGCATCAATGCAGATCACATAAATCTTCAGGGGCCATGCAAACGATGGCTTTTTATAAAGTTTACCTCGGCACTCTTTGCACAGAGCTCGCCACAGCTAGACAGAGGGAGGGGCAAATAAAGCGCTTTTGTTGCCACAGTCTACGCCCGCTTATGTGAACTATAAACCACGCGATAGACGGCACTCGCATTACGCATGCAACATTCTCGCGACGCGTTTATGGCGCCGCAACGTATATATATATATACATTTATACTATACGTGTATTATATACGATAGTTACAGTTACAGCAATGGCTACATACATAAGGCATGCGATGACATTTTACTACGCTTGCCGCTGCCGCTGCGCAACTCTTGGCTTCTATTTTATTTTTCCTCTTTCCTTTTTTTTTATGCGTTTTAAATTTATTTCGTTGTTGCAGAGCTGCTGCTAGCGATGGCGCCTGTCGCACGCACGCAAACTTCCGGCCACACACACACACACTCGCACACACACTTACACTCACGCATACGGATGATGTGTGCCACACATGAGTGGTAGCCGGGGCAGGGGCACGGCCAGGGGGTTGTGGCAGCCACAGCCAGCCTCAACAAAGAAATGAAAACAACTTGCGTGCCAGTCTTCATTTTTATTTATCGTGCAAAGTGATTGTGTGTAATTGCAAAAATTGCGTTAAATTATTTAACAAGCGAATGCGGGCAGGCCAGCGAAGCGGAGGAGCGTAAAGCGGAGCATTGGCTGGCAGCGTAAAATTCAAATTCATTTACACTTTACGCACAATGTGCAGGAAATTGATATATGCAATAAATTTGTAGACGGCAGGAGCTGGGGGCACAACAGGAAATGATTGCCCTGCATCAAATTGCAAATATTGGAAAATATTTGAATTTCAGTTGCTAACAAATTTATGTTCTAATTTAATTTGTGTTTTCATTGCAGCTGCGCAAATGAATGCGGTTTAATGCGGGGCATTTGGCCCCCTGCAACTTACCGAAAACAAACAACAACAACAACATGCACAGACAAAAGCGACAAAAGCAACAGCAACAAGAGCAACAACAACAACTAGAGCGGACAGGAGCTATGTCGCTTGCGGATGTGAAATTCACTTTGAGGATATGAAAATAGCGCATAAACGGGCCATAACACATGAGAACAAACGGAAGAGCTTAAAAAGAGTACAAAAACGAAAGAACAAGCGCAGGCAGCTGGCAGCAACAACAATCAACACAAAAAGCGACACTGCCAGCCGAAAACAACAACAGCAACAACAACAAAAACAACAATAGCAGCCAGCCCTAAAAGAAAGTGAAAGCCGAAAGCCGAAACTGTGAACGACGCTCCGTGTAAACACTCAAAAGCTCGTTAAGAGAATACATCCTGCCAGCCAGTCCTGAGTGTGTGAGTGTGTGCGTGCGTGTGTGTGTGAGCGTGTGTGTCACCATGTACCGACGCCAGCGACGCCGTCTAAGTAGCTCCATCTCGCCGCTGCCCGAGCATTGCCATTGCCATTGCATAGTCGCATAGTCGCGCTTCCGTTTCCGTCTACGCTCACTCGCCTCATTTCCGCTGCGGCTGCAATTAAGCGAACTACCCTAACCTCCTGCCAACCCTAAAAGCAAAAAAAAAAACATAAAACAACAGCAACAACTACAACAACTGCAAAAAAAAAATGGCCCGCGCGACCAACTTTAATGGTAGGTAAAACAGAAACTTTAACCAAATTTGCTCAGGCAAGAAAATACTCGTAAGTCGCTGCAGCAACAGCTGAAAAACTTTTCCCTTTTATCGAATTTCACTGCATAATTAACTTTTCTTTGTCTGAACATTTAGCTCTTCATATTTTTGCATTTTAAGTGAATATTGTTTCTTAAAACTCATCAACTAAGGGAGTCAAAAAAATCGATATCAGTGTGGTTATATCTAAATGTATTGGAATTAATTAAAACTAATAGAAAAAATAATATAAGACTCAAATTTGAATTTAAATTAATAGAAAACTACTTTTTTTGTCCATGTTATTTTATCATAATTGTTAAGTAAGATCAAAAGCTAATTAACTTTTCATACTTTCTGTCCAATCAATTTCCTTTGCAGATGCGCTAGACTATATCTACGTTGGCAACAGCATGAATGACAAGGCATTTCTGATAGCCGAGCAACGGCCCGACGGCGAGGCTGATGAGGACGAGCAGGACGAGGACCTTGGCGGCGACGATAACAACAACAATCATTATTACAACGATGGCGGCGATAACGACTTTATGAGCACAGGTGCCGGCGCCGCCGTTGGCGCCTTGGACAGCAGCACCAGCTCACCCGGCTCACCCGGCTCGCCCGGCTCGCCGCTGACCACAGCAGCGCTGGCAGCGGCTGCGGCGAGCGCCTCGGTTGCCGCGGCGGCAGCGCGCATTACCGCAAAGGCGGCGCATCGGGCTCTGGCCACAGGTGCGGCTGGCAGCAAGGCAATCGAGCTGATCGATGTGGATGGCAACAACGGGGCCGCCTCCAGCGCCGGCTTGGACAATAACTACACGAACGTGGCCGTGGGCCTCGGCGCCATGCTGCTGAACGATACGCTGCTGTTGGAGGGCAACGATACGGGCTTAAGCATTTTCGGGGACCTGGTGAATGGCAGCGGGCAGCTGGCGAACGCCAGCGCAGCGATCAATGTCACGGCCAGCAAAGTGGCCGAGGATGATTTCACGCAACTGCTGCGCATGGCGGTCACAACGGTGCTGTTGGGCCTGATGATACTCGTCACCATAATTGGTAAGTCAGCAGCAGCCAAACTGTGGTACATGGAAAGCTCATTAGGCCGAAAGCGGCGGTCGAGCCGACGGGCAGTCAAACCCATACCCAAACCCAAACCGAAAGCCAAAGCCAAAGCCTAAACATAGACATAATTATTTGCGCTCTGCTTTCGGCCCGCCAATAAATTCCACGGACGCCAGACTCAGGCACGCGCGTGCCGGCAAATCCGACGCGCCATTTCATTGGGGAATATGGCAAACAATTCAATAAGGCAAACCAAATGACAGCAGCCGTCGGGTGGTGCGGGCGGTGCTTTGACGGGCATCGAGTGGTTCTCGCTCGCCTGAAGAATTTTGCGCCCGTTCAGCATTTCGGTTCAGTTGCAGATAATAAAATACGCGTAACTGATATTTATGATGCTGCCGAGCCGTTTTATATTATTTATTATTGTTGTTATTATAGCTCAGCCAGCAGCAGCAGCAGGAAAAGAAGCAGAAGCACCACTTCGACTGCTCGTTATTAATAAGGCGGCTCAATGCCGCTGCTCTTGCTGCTGTTGCCATTGTTGTTGGGCAACATTCATTACACGCATTTAGCCATAAATCTAAAGGCAAACACAGGACAAAATCCGCCTGGCAGCGGCATTCATCTAGGCCAGAGCAGAGACACGCCGCATTAAAACTGACAGACAATCAATCAATCAATCACAGTTTCAAGCCACAAAAACACAGTGTTTTTTTTTTTTTTATTTGGTGCTCTCACAAAAATTACCATGAATACTTTTACAGCCAGATTGTAAAACGCAAAACATTTAAGTGGCATAAAAAAAAATAACAAACAAAAAACAAGCACAGCAGCAGCAGAAATTGATTTCATTAATTTAAGTAGATTTCATTTCATTTCATTTCATTTAAACATGGTGCAAAAGTCAAGAGCCAAAACATAAAATCAAGAACGCCGCCGAAAAGAGAAATGGGCCCAAAAAAGTATGCTACCATTTTTGAGCGGGGCAGCAATGGCGACCATTTCCGTTGCGCCATTCACATGCGAGCGAGTGTTTGTTTTTTTATTTTTATTTCTGCACTCATTTCGTATTCATTTTGATTTGCTTCTAATTTGTGTTTATTTTTGTAGTTTTGCTTTGCGTCCTCGTTTTCACGCTAACCGTTTACTGCCTCGGCGCCTCGGCTGTTGCCATTCTCATTTTCATTTGGGTTTCAGTTTTCGTTTTCGTTTACGTTTTCATTCTGATTCCATTTGAGTTTTCTTCACTTTTGAACTTGGCAGTGGTTGCATTTGCTGTTTCGAGTGCCAACATTTAGCATTTCGCATATAAAAGGAAATGCTAATGAGTTTTAATGCTAATTTCAGCTGTGAGCAGCGCGAAAACTGGGCAAATCACAGCCCGATGGCTGCTCTATTTGTTACCAGCTTTAAAACTACAGCCATCCCAATTGAAAACATGGCTTGTCTAAGCTTGTTCGAGGGCTGCTTTAAAAATTGTCAAGAACTTATATATGCCTGCAGACTGTAATCGGACCAGAAATGCATATGTTTAAAAAAACATAAGCAGCTTATGTTTGATAAAAATAACTCTAAGAAGCTTTAGTATATTGAATATGGTTTAAAACTATTTAAACTCATTCACATAAATGCAAACATCTGCATTTCTTAATTAATTAATGCATATATCAATATAAACGAATATTTCTAGTTCATTAATTTCTGCCATATTATTTAAAACCAACAAGTGCAGCATTAATTTAATTTCATTAATGTGCATTAAATCATTTAAATTTTCTATTCAATTTAAATAACCAAACAAAGAGATTTGTGCCACTTACTGCCTGCATATTCCGAGAAATTATTTACTGACATTAAGTACATATCTGCCTGCAAATTCTGAGAAATTTTAATCTCCTATTTGCCATACACCCTGATTCGGAGTAAAATTCGCATGCTGCTGCTCTTTACTTAACGAGAAATGTTTCTAGGAATAAATATCTATAGTTGCCCTCTGCTGGCATTTTTCTTTTTTTTCTCTCATGTTGCTTGGGCTTTTCTTGCCAACTTTTAGCAGCATCCTCGACGAGCAACAGCAACAGCAACAACAAGCAGCTGAGGGGCAGCCCGGGCAGCCATCACTTTGCCTTCACTTTGACACTGAAGTGTCTAATTGCATGTGTATTCCTTTGTCGCCGCCCCTGGCAGCCACCTGTGCGTGTATGTGTGTGTGTGAGGCTGCGGGCAAGTAAATTCAATGCCGAAATTGCATGTCTTGCGCTTGGGCTCAACTTTTGCAGCCTCGCACATTTCTTTTTCTGCACCTTCAAGTGTGCCACAAGTAGTTGCGACAGCCGGGGGATAAAAACAAAGTATATAGAAAGCCCTGGCAGACATCAAAGGTGGCGCCTCGAAATGCAGCCGTCTCTGCTGTCAATTTTACGCCCACTCACTGAGAAGGCGGGCCGGGGCGACAGACGTCGCCGTGGCTTTGGCAAAGTTTACGACAGCGCGATTAGCTCATGTCGTTTATTTTGGCTTTTGTGAACTTTGTCTGAGGCTGCGCTCAAGTGCAACACAATGTGGCAAGAGCAAAGGCTGGGCGGGCAGGCAACTGTGCGGCAATTGCAGTGATATTCGGTTACAGTGGGTGCTGCAAATGTTCTAATGCAGCAGCTCGAACAGCAGCAGAAGCAGCAGCAGCCAAGTTTAATAAGATTCCCACTTCATTTGGCCGCACGGCGCTGCGGCACACAACTTTGGTAATTTTGAAAACTTTATCTGTTCGCTGGCGCCTGGGTTTCGTTTTCATTTTCATTTTCGTTTTACGTATTCGCATTCGAGTTCCTATCCGTTTTCGCTTTCGCTTTGCTTTCGCTTTGCAGCTGCGCTTAAACTCGACTTGCCAACGTATTTAATTGAATTGAAAACTTTGCGCTCAAGTCAATTTTCGCAATTAGGCCGCCGAGCTCCAGCGGCAACAGCGGCAACCGCGGCAACAACGGCAACAGTTCGTGCAGCTGTCATTGGCATTTCTCTCTAAAGAATTAGTACAACTTCTTACAATTGCAGGCAATGTCTTTGTGATAGCCGCCATTATACTGGAGCGCAATCTGCAGAATGTGGCCAACTATCTGGTGGCCTCCCTGG
The DNA here is from genome assembly GCA_035047465.1 of Drosophila sordidula. Taxonomy (NCBI): domain Eukaryota; kingdom Metazoa; phylum Arthropoda; class Insecta; order Diptera; family Drosophilidae; genus Drosophila; species Drosophila sordidula. The sequence goes on from JAWNPQ010000131.1 coordinate 2,977,766, forward strand.
CCGTTGCTGATCTATTTGTGGCCTGCTTGGTGATGCCACTGGGCGCTGTCTATGAGGTGAGTACCCGCCAAAGTTGGCCCAAGTTTCGAACCCAAACCAAATTGGTCCCCTATGCTGATGGATAATTAAGTTAGCTGAGCGAAGTAAGCCGAAAAGTTTGATAAGATTATAAAATGTGGTTAGCTGTCGAGTAGCTAAGTTAGTTGTGCTATCAAATTATCGATACAAACAGTTTTTAGCTTATAACCATCGATTTTTATTTAATTTAATTTACATATAATTATGAGATTTATTTGAACTAGGCATATATCGCTGTAGACAAGCAACTATAAAAACTATCGATTCCATTAACTTTTAATAGTTTTGCTGCATTACAAAGTGGCTCTTTGGTAACCAGTGCCATAATTGAACCATAAATTCAATACTCCAGCAAAAGGCGCAGCCAAAGCTTGAACCACAGCACGCGTTTTTAGTTGTCGAAACGTTCTATTGTTTTGGCCAGCGGGGGTTAGCCATTTAAAGACAGTGCAATCCTTGTTTGCGCAGTTATTAGATGGCATTATGGCCAGGCCTCTCGGAACTCCTCCCCAGCGTGACATCAATTTTAATAAGCCATCAACTTTTATTGTCTATTTCACTGGCACTCTGAGACCCCGTCCGTAACTTTATGTGCTTTTATCTTATCTGTTCCACGCACACAGATCAGCCAAGGCTGGATACTTGGACCGGAGCTGTGCGACATTTGGACCTCGTGCGATGTACTCTGCTGCACCGCCTCCATATTGCATCTGGTTGCCATTGCCGTCGATCGGTAAGTAATTACATTTGTGGGTGCGACCGGGAATGGGGGGGGGGGAATTAAAAAAAGAAATAAAAAAATAAAGGAATTCATCACATTTGATAAACGAGCACCAAAAGCCACTTGTAAGCGACGTGTAAAACAAGCCAGCACACCATTTGAGCAGGGAGTGGGCTTCTGTCAATATATGGGCGATTATGTGCATGTGCGGGTGTGTGTGTGTGTGTCTGTGAGTTAAGCGAATCAATCAATCAAGTTTTTAGCATGTCAAATCTCTTTACAAATCCACTTGGCAACAAAACGAAGCGCACATTAAGACACATAGAAAAAAGAATACGTGAATATACTTCAGAAATGTGCGCGGAACATTGAGATGCTCTAGATGAATATTTTTAGACTTGCTTAAGATAGAAAAAAACTGAAATTGAATTTTAAAAGTACATGTATAAAATATGGAAGCATTTCTTGTGAATATATTTTTCTGTTTATCAAAAATGAAAAAATTAATTTTTCAACTTTGAACAAAATAATAGTAACGATTAAACAGTCTATAAAAGTTTTCGAATATTTAAATAATCTATAAAAGAATTTATTGGCTGCCTTATGTCCGCGCAGTTTTGCAGAGACAGCTTTGACATTAATTTAAATGCGATTTCAATGCAAATTCCAATTTCATGCTCAATCCACGGCCAACACTCGCTCCCAATCGATATGCCCAATATGTAGAAACCCATATCCATTCCAGCTGCCAATGCCGCGGCCAACTGTCGCCCAGTTCATAACGGGTGCGTGCGCCGTTAATATGCTTTGCCATTTAGGGTTGACAAATCCTTGCGCTGTGTTTACTCGGCTCGCCTCCTGCCACATTATGGCTATATCAATTTAAAATAAATTCTCACTTATTGAAGCGTATGGGGCATGTAGCATGCCTGGCTGCATATCATCAATCAATTTGCAGCAAACATTTCAATCAATCAATCGAATTGAGAACGGCGCCCAAACAAACGGTAAGTGAAATGAATTTCATTTGCAGGCAATGAAAAGCAATTCTAATGCCATTCGCAATCGCATTGGCAACGGACCATTTTGGGTTGGGTTGGATTTGGGTATGGGTTTTGGGATTCGAATTGGGTAGGACGCATATTCATTAGGAAAAGTACCCGAGGCAATGCCTCAATGTCAGCTAATTTCAGCTGCACTTGACGACAATGCCAGAGGTAGCAACAAAAAAAAAATAAAAATTTATTGGCTGCTGTAGCACACTTAGTTGCACGTGCCGGCAATATTGGCTTCACGTCGCGTATACGTAATGTGCAAATGTACAAATAAGTGCAATGGGCCTCCAGTGCAGCAATGGCAGCATTTTGTGTATTTAATGAGCACTCACCTCACCCCAAATTATCAGCAGCAGCAATGCCACAAAAGGCCGGAGTCACAGTTCCCGTACAACGTATCGTATGCGCAATGTAATTTCGAATTGCCAAAACGTCGTGCTCCGCACTTGACTGGCTAATTTCATTTCATTGAACTGCGCTGTTTGGTAGCTAGCATGGCGAACAGGCAATACGCCCACATTAATTGGCTAAGCTGCGGGTCAATGTGGTGGCAATTATTCGGTGGTTTCAATTAGAGTAGCCAGCCAGAAAAACAAAGCCCAACCGCAGCACAGCCCAGCAATAAATAATGCAAAAAGTACACACAACAAAATTCTATTTATTTTTTAGTAAGTTGTGGTGCACACACAAAAGCACACACACACACACACACACCCGCACACATTTTGATTATGTTCGCACAAACTGGCAACGCGTCGTATACGCATTTGCGTTCAATGTTTTAGTTGCAGCTCATTAAAACTGAACCATAGAAAATGTTATTAATTTTCCACTAATTGATGCATTTGCCTGTGAAATTATGTACTTTAGCTGCGGGCTTTGCATATGTCGCTTGGGGAGCATTCAATTCAAACGCAATATAATTTGCGGCTAAATTTATATGCAAATCATAGCTGGGGCAATAACTCAAATAACTGGAGAGGAATATTTAAACTGGGTTTATTATTACTAAGGGACGTACTGTGAATTGCGACTATTGAGCTGTTCCTTCAACCCGATTGCTTTTCCTTTAAAAATAATCGGAGATTTATGATTCAAATTTAAAGTGATATCAGGTTTTTTAACTAGCTTCAATTTAATGACAGTAAATTTAATTTGTAATTGAAATTTTGATTGAATCGGAAATATTTTCAAAGATTTATGTGTTTTACCAAACAGACTTATCATAAATGAACGCCTGGGAACCTCATTGTTATCAGCCTGTCCAGTTCATGCAGGTAGAAACTTATTTACCTACTGCTGTTTCGGCTCTTATCATTTGGGCCAGCGCTGATTTGGCTGTCAATTGGCCAAATTGAAATGCTGGCTGGCCCAAATTGCCTGTCAATAAATAAAGCCAAGTGATGCTTAGATTTCGCATGCATATCAATCAGTAGCATTCAGTTGAAATGGCCCGGGCTCAATATTTGGGTATTTGCCTGTCAGCTGGACGCCAAAATGAGATGGCGCCTTATTTCATATTATGATGGGCGCCACTCAAAAGTATGCAAATGAGCTGCATGACAGCTCCGATTGTGCCCCAATGGCAGCTCATTGTGTGGAACGAGGGGTTGGCCAGTGCTCAGCGCCTAAGAGCAGCTTGCTCCATGATGAAACAATTACGGCACATTCCTGGCCACCCCCCGCAGGCACGCGGGCAGCTAGGCAGCTAGGCCGTATACTTTACGAGTATTTGCTAGTTGTCACTTGATATTTAAAATAGAATTCAAAGCCAGCTTTTACTTATCAGCAAACGGAATGAAAATTAATGTGCTTTTAAGCAAGAGGCCCATTTGCTTGTTGTCATTGTCGCTGCCAGATCCGCAGAGCCCAGTGCTTGGAGCCTGTACATTAATAAATTAAGTTTGTCAAACGGTTCTTGCCCCCGGGGCGGCCCATCTCTCTCTCTCTCCCTCTGTCTTCACCTAGTTGATGTGCCTGTGCCACCCGCATGATAAATAGTTGCTGGAAATTCGACTACAATAATAATATTTGCAAGTATTTGTCGTTACGAGCAGCCGACTCGTTGACAAGTAAGCAGCCAACAGGCGACGACAGCCAAGTTGCAAGAAATTCGCCGCCTCCCGAACTCCTCCGCACACAGGCTCCTTCTGCCCCAGCCGCCGCATCGTTCAACGTTGCCAAGTTCATTTTCCATGTCAGTAATTTTTAAGCAATTAAGACAAAGTGCCAACAATATTTACGAAATTGCGAGACAAGAAACAGCAACAGCAACAGCAGCAAGTAAAACCATGTCCAGGGCAAAGCAAAAACCCAAAATACCCCGAGCACAATAAAAGCCTATGACACGATGCCGTTCACAACCAGGATGGCAAAAATGGTGGACAGCAACAACAGCAAAAATGGCGCATGGTCATTAATCTTTATGCCTTTCGCTGGTTGCTGCCATTGCGGCTGCTGCTGCTGCTGCTAGCTGCTGTTGTAGTTGCTGCCGCTGTTGCTGTTGCTGTTGCTGCTGTCGATGGCGCTGTCAATGCCAAAATATATGCACATACACAATTCTTATGTATATATATTTATACATATATAGTAACCGCACCCGCGCACCCGCATCGTGTGCATAAATTTCACGCTCCGCAGCATGTTGCTGACGTCATTATTAGTGCGAGCAAATGACAAATGCCACATGGGGCAACCTACTGTCCAGGTCGAACAATCATTTAAATGCAAAGTTTTTTTTGACTTTGCATACAACACGTGACTTTTAGTTGCCGAGAAGCCGCCCTATACACACACACACACACACACACACACTGTCGTCGTCGTTGTTGTTGTTGTAGCACATGACATATTCAATTAAATTTCAATTAAGTTTACACAGTTTAATTTCTTTTTTTATTTCATAAATATTTTACCATTTAGCACTTAAAACTTAATTACATGTTAATATTCGGCGCCATTGGCGATGTCGTTTTCGTTCTCGTTTTTGGTTGTTTGGCTTGTCTGTGAGCCATACAACAACCACGGCTGCAACAGCAACAACAACAACCCGAGTGGCAGCCACTGCGACCACAAGCTGTCCCCATATGTGCCCTGCTGTACCATGTGTAATTGTAATTGCTGTTGTCACACAAGAGTTTTTGTGCTTAGTGCAGCTACAGTGAGTGCTTTTAGTTTCTGCATTGCATAAATAAAATATAAATAATTTAATTATTTCAGAATTGCCCTTGGCGTGCCTTAAATTAATTCATTTCATAAAATAAATATAGCCTTAATTAATACAAATTAAATATTCATTTATTTTATAATTTATATATATTTAAATTTTTTAAATGCACATCGCGTTATTTATGCCTTGACAACTGATTATGCTTACAAAAAAAAAATTAAGCAGATTTCGCTAAGAATGTTAAGCTTAAGTTGTGAAGGCTGGAACTCTAAAATTCATGGTTCAACAGCCGCTGTATATATTTGTGGCATACATTTCATTATAAATGTATTTATGGATTATTTACATGCTTATAAATATTTATGTTTGTCTGTAACGGAAATCATAAATTTAAAACAGTTAAAAATAATTCAGACATACCTAAAAATACATTTGTTATTTATGCGCATCTGTTCGGTTCACCAACAGACGTCAGGCACTGTTCCACAGTGTTGTGAGCGCAAATGAACATTGTATTCGTATTTTACATAATTTGCGCGCTGTCGCTGGTCATTTTAGCGAATGGCGCTTAGGCTACACTACACTACCACTACATTGACCCCGTCCGCCCCCACCGTAACCCCCAGCTGCCACACAGTGCTGTGGCATGCGGCATGACCGCAACGTTCATGTGCAATTTAACTGCATGGCCTGCACAAAGTTTGGTGTGGAGTATTTTTAATTGCGCATGTTTTCGGGGCACGCAACGCAATGCCAAACAGCTGGTACAGTGAAGCACGATTATGGTGCACAAATATTATATACACACAGATCTAAACAAAAGCATAACCTTAATTAAATTGCTAGTTAAACAAACGCATTTAACAGTATAATTAGTTTTTGTGCCTCACAAACACACAACAGGAGAACGACAGAGAGGCAGGCAGTGTGGTTAGAGGGGGAGGGGGAGGGGGAGGTGGAGGGCGGACTGTGGCTGGCAGTCAGTATTCGAATTACGCTTCATTTGCTTTGCACATTTGATTTAACAAACAGAAATGCTCAGATTCATGTGTGTGTATGTGGGAGACACACACATGTATATTTATATATATATATATATGTATATATATATAGTGTGCCTTTCAAATGGTTAATGACACAAAGCAGGCGCCTGGCAAAAGCAAACACTGAAGCCCGGCAATAAAACCGGATATGTTACTAAGACATTTATGTTATCTGCTAATGCCTATACACACACACGTAAATACACACACACACACACAAGCAAGTGCACACACATGGATTAATAGTTGTTACGACGTTTGCAATGAGGTGTTTGTTACATTTAAGAGCCGTCTTCAATGAACTCAAGTCAAGTTCATAAAACAAATGTTAAATATTTTGTGTGCAAGTGAAAATGGCTATAAGTGCTTTCAGTGTGTGTGTGTGTGCTAACTTGGAGGCCATGTTCAATCTCGATTAGCAGGACTTGACATAATTCTAATGATTTATGTATTTGCCAGACAACATTACAAAATGCCTCAATCAATATTTGCAAGCAGCTACAACCCACATGCACCCACCCACACCCACACCCACACACACCCACACACACACACGCACAGACAGTGTGTTTGTTGTGCCATTTAAGCTATAAACTTAATTATGCGCCGGCTGAGCCAAGTCTTGGGATTTATTGACAGGCCAGAGAGTGTATGTGTGTGTGTGTGTGTGCTGGCATTCACAACTCAATTAAGTTGCAAGCCGGGCTAAAACACACACAGCGAAAGAGAAAGATAGATGGCGCGAGAGAGAGAGACAGCAAACAAATACAAAGTACACTTGAAAAGTGTTGCCCACATTCTTGGGGTTAACCAGCAGTTTTTTAACTGAAATGTCAAGCAGCGTAAAAAAGCAATTATAAGACCAAATTTCGTTAACCGCAACGGCAAACATTTCAAACATTTCATTTAAAATGGCAAAAGCAGTGGAAACCACATTTAAGATGAATTACAATTCTATAACTGTCACAAGCGGCTAACCCAAAAATCTATGTCCCTGTCAGTGTGCGTGTGTGTGTGAGTATTAGTATGTGTGTGTGTGTGCGTAATTTAAATTTCGAATTTGTAAAAGTCGCATAAATCAAAATAATGGCGCACGGGCTGCCTGCTGCCTGCTAAATGATTAATCAGTGCGAGAAAGTAAATTGAAATTCAAATAAATCAAATAAGAGACAGACGGAGACGGAGACGAAGATGGAGACGGTACCGAAATTGGGGGCGGCGGCGAAGTCTTTTGGGGGGCGTGCCATGAAGACAAATGGCACTCAAATAAAAAATTTTAACACACAAATTGAAAGGCTAACCATAAACTGCATTTAAAAGCTAAAAATAAAAGATAATAATTGGAACCAAGTACTTGAAGGCAGTCGACTACGAGATACCCTGTTGCTAATGTGTTGGGAGAATAGAAGAATAGAATCCTTGTGATATATAAACTCGATATATATTCCAAATTTGTGTTGACTAACTTAAAAAGTGGCAAAAAAAAACTTGTTCAAACTTAGCATATCCTTAGGCCCTTTTTAAACAGGGTATAAAAAGACGAAAAACCAAAAGCACAAATGAATATTATTTATCCACTTGCAATTGAAAAGTTTGCGGTTATATTAAGCCATAAGTTAGAAAACATATACATATGTATGCACAGACCCACACACACACACACACATATGCAAAGGCACGCTAACTCTATCTATGTGTGTGTGCATTTCGAGGTTTGTTTGTATTTAGTTTTGCGTTTAGCAGAGTTTGCGCACGCCGTGTGATTAATGGTCGGTTTTCGGTTTGGACCAAAACTTTTGCCACCGGAAAGGAAACTTGGCCACAAACCACAACTAGAGCGAGCCGGAGTGCAAAAGAGATAGCTAGCGCGAGCTTGCCAAAGGCAAAATACACACTCCGCACAACAGCAAATAGCCCAAACAGCAGGCGACCAAAAAGCAGCCAAATTGAAGCCAACAAGCCAAGCTGTAGCCCCAGAAAACCATTGTTACCAACACATTTGCACATTGGCGCATTTTCACAAATTTTGTCGCCATGCGAAACTGCACGCGCTGACTAAAGGACGACAATTTTTCAAGGCTCATAGAACGCAGGACAAGAGCTAATGAAGCAGCAGCAGCTGCTGCCACTTGTAGGAAGTGCCGTTGAGTGCTGACCTCAAGTGGAACCAGTTAATTAGCTGACTGCATTTTATATATTGCGAAGCTCAAAATTCAACTGGTTGTCAGGTGCCTTTTAAGGGCATGCCAATTGGCTGCGCAATTAACCAAAAAAAAAAAAAAAAAAAAAAAAATGTACCTCCCGTATACCAATTAAGCTTATTAAACATAATTAAGTTGGGACTGGCCTGCCTGAACGCAATTATGCAAATTCGTGCCCTTTTTTTTTTGAGTTAAATGCAAATGCACCGAAAGATTTATAAGGGCGGCGGGCGCAGGATGCGCAGCGCAGGACCCCAAAACAGCGGGGCCGCCAGACAGCAATCAACGCACTTGGCTGCATTCAATGAGGCTGCGACTGCGTCTGAAGCGGTTTCTGTGACGGCGAATGGGCGTGGCACTGCACCTACTTGGCTTTTGTTTTGTTGTTGTGTCTTTTCTTTATCCCGCTGCGGCTGCTTTATCCTTTTGCCGTTCTGCCTAGCAATTTACATATAAGTTTCTTGTTTGTGTGCCATAAATTACAATTGCGGGCCCCGTATAGTGGCACGCACAGGACGCGCAGGACACAGCAGACGGAGCCGCACGCACCGAGCGGCGCAGGACACATATGCGAAGGGCCTGTAATCAACAGAAGACGCATCCTGTGCCAGCTGTGCGCCCAGTAGAAAACTTTGCCATATGCGAGACAGAACAACAACTATTACATTTTGTGATAGCAGCTGGTCAACTTTGGGATACCCTACGGGTTTGTCACTTGGTAAATTACTAATAAAAAAAAGTGAAAGGGAAACAAATATATACTTTAAAATCATAATAATAAATACATATACTAAATGTACTTTAGAACTTTAAATATATATTTAGCTGTGACATTCATTAGGTAAAAGCAGATATACCCCTTTCCACATAGTTCTAAGTGCATACAAGAAAAATGTACGCAATTTCTACTCATATAAATTTGTAGGTCGCATGTAAAAGTGGCCAAAAACAAAAGCAAAACGAGAAGCCACTATATCATTATTTAAAAGCCAAGTGGAAATATAATTTAGAAACGCAGTATATAGAGATAGCTGTCCGTTGAAATGCGGCAGCGATACGCGCACGCTTTTTGCAAAACAACTTAAATTGTTGCCAAACACTGGCAAAGGGTGAGCCAAGGGTGACCTGAGTGCTAAGAGCTGTCTGTGCGAATCGTGGCCCGCAGGGCAATAGAATAGGCAGACCCCGTCCCGCCATCCTTGGCCGTAATGGCCGTTCCGTTGGACAGCTGGATGGGGCCAGGGGGCGCCCGGGACGCGGCATCCTGTGGGGTAGGTCGTGGGCGCCCGTGTTAGCTACAGGAGCAATGCGCAGCCACGTAAGCACGTTTTAAATTGAATTTCGCTGTAAGGCGAGAGCCGTGCATGTCAGCATAACTGACGCACTGCGCCTGCCTTCCAGCGCCTCGTTGCCTCCTGCCCGGTTGCAAGTGGACAAGCACACAGCAAATAAAATGTGGCAGCATTAAAATGTTGCTGCCCCTGTTGTTGCCGCCGGCTAATAAGCTGGCCAGCTTCGGTCCGCTCTGATAATGCGACACTTGTGCCCTACTGCGACCATAATAAAGTGAAAAACTACAATATTTAAAAGCATTTATTATGCTAATTGATTTCAGTCGCCAGTCAACGCCATTTTGCATTATTATAATGAGCGTTGCCATAAATATGCAGCACTGGTAATCGTCATAATAATAAAAATAATAATAATAATGATGCCAATAAACCAAACGAGGCGCGTATAAAATGAATTTAAGTATCAATCATACGACGTGTTGAACCATTTGACATTATTATAATTAAAATGTATATGAATACGGAATTGCGTTCGTTATATGCAAATAAATGCAATGGCTTTTATGAGACGTTTAAATTAAATGCAAGGCAATGTGTATTTAAAGCCCACATAACAGACCGAGCCAAAGGGCGAATTAAAATGCTTATGACCATTATTCTAGCCTAGTTTATAATTTTCTTATACCTAATTTTTAACAAGAAATTTCAAAATATTACAAAAATTAAATAAAAATGCACAAATGTTGTTGGATATACATACGTATACATACAGGTTTTTGTTTTGTGTCCTTGCGACGTTTTGGGCAGAGGCCAATTGTTTTTATCCTCTTTTGACTCGGCACTTCTTCAACTATGAGCAAATACAGCTTTATTGTTTCTATTGTTACGTTGGAACATTTAGTGGTTATTACTGTTGTTGTTGTTGTTGTTGTTATTGTTGTTGTTGTTCCTGCTGCCATGGCAGCAGCTCAACACGTAGATGAGAGTCGAGAGTGTGAGGGAGAGAGCGCCAGTAATTTGCAAAAATTTAATCATGCCGCAGCTGCCGCAGGCCGCAACAACAAAACAAAGCAGAACAACAACAAAAAACAGACTCAGCCACGTGCCACGCCCCTTCAGCTACATGTGCCCTAGACGTTTGTTGTTGTCATTGCTGCTGTCGTCGCCGTTGTTGTTGTTGTGGCCTCCGTCTATTGTTATTTTACTAGTGTGTAATGCATTTTTGTATGCCTCGGTTTTGTTTTCCATTCCTATCTTTTGTTCAACTGCGCTTTTTCACATTTTTCCTCGTTTTTTTTAAACGAAATATTATGGTAAACTGAAAAATGGCAGTCAGCGCCGCAGGTAAAAAGTAAAATATTAGTTTTTTGTTCTACCTCTAAATTGAAAATTAGAACAATACGCCTATCCCGTTGAGCGATTTTCAATAAGCGCGTAATGCAATCGATTAGCCTGAAAGAAAATCAATTATGTAAGTTTCCTCGAAGCGAAAGTACCCGACTAGGCAATACCCTTCGTTGTTGCAAAATCCGATCTTGTGGCTTTTAATTGGAATTTATTGACTGAATATTGTATTTGCAGCTTTAAATACACAATTGTTATTGAACAAAAACACATTTCTTATTAAATTAAATAAAAGCCGTGAACTAGTTGACGCGCATTAAATATGCAGTTAACCGCTGTCAATATAAAAAAAAATGCAAAGTAAATATTGACCGACACTCGACAGTATAAAATTGCAATTAATTATCAAGGGCTTAAAAGGGCAACTAAATTAATTTGATTTTTGTTTTTCGCCAACTAATTGCTGGCCTTTTCAATATCAATTTCAACGCAATTTCGCCAAGTCATCCAATTTTATGGAGCAAACTGAATGTAATAAAAATAGCTACCGAGAGTGACAAATCATAATAGACAATTTTTAACCTAAGAGTTATTTATAGCAGCAAGCAGCTTTGGCTGCGGCTGTATCAGGAAATTAGGCGAAATTGTGGCGCTTGTGTTAGCGGGAATGGGGGTACATGCGTTTGTAATCAAGTGAGATCAAGAGTAATGGCTTTTTTGTGTGCTAGGCGCGCGATTTTTAAATGCATTAAAAAGTGTTACACTCGAGTGCCGCACATTTATCACACACACACACACACACACACGGAAGGAGGGGGCATAATGGAAAAATCGCATTTAAATTGTTTGGCGCACAATAAATTGTTATAATTCATCACACGACTTTAGTTGGGTGTTCGCTGCTCGGCGCGCTTGATAAATTGATTGACTCCAATTGAATTGAATCGAATTGCTGGCCTATGAGCGAAAAATCTCTGGGTGTGTATATAGACAGCATGCCATAACAAATTATGATACTTTTTCTTTCTTTTTTTTTACAAGCGCGACAACGAGTCGTATGAGTGATATCGCATTGCGAGAGGCGCGTTGCATGACAGGCATTTTATTAGGTTTCGCTATTAATTTGCATGCCTCCTTTTCATTGCGTATGCGGGCCACATCGAACTTCAAAAATGCCAAGTTTCTCCCTTCCCTAAAATACAAGCGAAAAAGAAAATTGTAATAAAATTGGTAACTGGAAAAGGGAAAAAATTGACAGGAAAATCACAAAATTCCATTAATTTTAAGCAGTCAATCAAAATGGCCAACTTGAAGTCGATTATATTATGCTAATGAAAAGCAGGCTTTTTAGGGGGTGGGTTGCCCCCCTCCTCCTCCCCCTGCTCCTCCTCCATCCGCGCCTCATTATAGCTACTACTCCAACTTGACCCAGACATAGCAGGTGGCAGCTGTCCAGACAAAAGTCATCAACTATCAACATCATTCATTATTATTTATTATCGATGAAGCATACGTGGCGTATGCTTAACACTGCCTTCTATTTACCATCATTTCTCATAAACAAGCTGACAAACTGACTGCAGCAGAAGCACGAACACGTGTTAGTCATTTGACATTGGGCCTGGAATTGAACTCCTTGGCACCAACTACTCCCTCGAGTATAGATTGAAATCAAGCTTGATATGCTCAGCTATATCATTTATATTATATTTATTCAACGTGTCTGCTGAAGGGGCCGCAGGCGACAATTTTTACCCTTAACTCCCACTAATCTATAAGTTTCTCTTTCTCTTTAGTTAGACAAGAATACTACAGGGTATTTTCCACCTCTTATTGCATTTGGTTAACTGGGCAAATGAAGTGGCTGGTTTATGGATAGAATTGAGTGGCATTTAATTGCGTTTAAACAAATGCACAACATATCGATAATGATATTTATATTTATGCAGCTGTCATTAGCGAGTAAGTGCACAAATTAAATTATGGTCGGTGGCACCCGAGGCACTTAACAAAGTTTGCACATGGCAGAGCATGAAAAGCAGCGGCAGCTGATACAGAAATATCTATGGATATAGATGCTATCAGCAGCGTCGTCTCGAGTGCTTTGTCAACTCAATTAATTGTTGATTTAAACGTACAAACACATTTGTTTGCGCTGCGGCCCAGCACGGCATAATATTTGTTTATGCAAATTGTGTTTAATTAATACATAAACAACAGAGCTGTGTTGTTGTTGTTGTTGTTGTTGTTGCTGGCACTTTAAGCGCTGCGGTCAGCATTGTAGTGGAAGAAAATGTATACCGTTTGCCGTCAAATTTTGAAATGTGTGGCTTGCCGGCATTAATTTGGCAACCAGCCACAGACACACACGCACTGCCGCAGGTTGTTGTGGTTAACAACCTTTGAACTGACAGCTCGGCCAGCCAACACCACCAGCTCTGACAACTCCAACCGAGAGCTGCTCAGTCGCTGCGTCAGCACGAACAGCATGGCCAACGTGTACCTAGTTACCGCCTCCGGTCGCGATTATCTATGCCACACAGTTGAATAGTTGGCATTCTTAAAGCTTGGCCAGCAGCAACAAGCTTCAAGTACCAATACAGTTGCAGCCAGCTACACAGCGCACTCCATGTCAATCTACGTGTGTGTGTGAGTGTTTGTGCCACTTGCCATACACGTAACGTTTAAAAACTCGTTTAGGCATGTTGTTCTACTCAGAGCAAGTGGGTAACTAACAAAGATAGTTGACTTTGGCAACGCCAACGTTTGAATACCCTACCCAGATGGAAACCTTGAAGGAAATTGCATGCTAATATAAATCACAATTAAAATTCAAAATAATAATTATCACTAAGAGCATTCTTCGAAACATTTCCTTTTAAGCTACAAAATGCAATTCGCTTCTTGTGAAAATTGTCAACATTTCCATTATACAGCGTAATCTTATTAGTTAAGTTCATGGTCCTGCTCCAGGGCATTTGTATACATTAAATGTTATGTATTTGCACATTTAATTCATTTAGAGATAGGTTAATTCTGCTCCTAATGCACCCAAATGCAAATCCTGAGTGGAATTTGCCTTCTTGCCAAATGTAATCAAATTAACAGAAAGTTGATGCTTTTCTTAACTCACCCAGTTCAAATAAAGAATGGAAATTCTTTGCTTCTATGCTCTGGCAAACATCATTACAAAGTTGTGTTGCTCTTCGGCCTGTCCATAGAAATGGAAATTTGAAAAATGCCTCGCTTGGCTGCGGCACACACCAACACACACACACACACACCGGTTTGCATACATACATAAAACATGTTTTGGCACACAAAACCCAATAACGAAAAATGAAAAAACACAAACACATGCAAAAAAATGGTAACAAAATGCTATGAAAAACTGTTGAACGGAATTCGAATATCGAACACGTTTCTTTACTTTGACGCTGTTCCATATGTGTATCCTCTGTGTGTGTGTGTGTGTGTGAGTGTGTGTATTTGCCTGGGTGCGCCTAGATTTATGCAGCATTTCATTTACATTTTGTGCGCGTTTCCAAGACAGTAAATAAGAAATACGCCGCCGTCTCAAGTGTTGCGCAATTGTTAATAACAGAAACTGGTTATTGCTGTTCTATTTATAGCTATTGGGCGGTGACCAACATTGATTACATCCACTCGCGCACCAGCAATCGCGTCTTCATGATGATCTTCTGTGTGTGGACGGCGTCGGTGATTGTCTCCCTGGCGCCGCAGTTTGGCTGGAAGGATCCCGACTATCTGCAGCGCATTGAGCAGCAAAAGTGCATGGTCTCACAGGACGTGGCCTATCAGGTGCGCCAAGAACAGTCTGTTACGCGCCGGGAATTTACTCATCTATTACGTTCTCTTGTCCGTTAGGTATTTGCCACCTGTTGCACTTTCTATGTGCCACTGTTGGTCATCTTGGCGCTGTACTGGAAAATCTATCAGACGGCTCGGAAACGCATTCATCGCCGTCGCCCGCGACCCGTCGACATGCCAGTCAACAATAATCAGGTGAGGCACACATATTTGAGGTTCCAGGTAACCCGAAATTGTTGCTTGTGGTTTCGCCTCTATTAATTTGGCAAGTAAAAAGTTATACAAAAAATTCTTTTTTTTTTTGCAAATTTATTGCCTTTTATCGCTGTATTTTCTTGGCATAACAAAACTTTTACTAGAGTATTTTTCAAACAGGGTGCTCCACTGGATGGTTAGCTCGGTGCGCACATTTTGCCAACCGCTTAGTTAGTCACCCTGTATACGCCCACAGACACACCGTAAGCCGCAGCACAATTTCCCATGCAACCAAACCCTGCAATTATGCACTCTAATGAAGTTAACCGCGAAGGCAGCCACATAATCGACCCTGGCTAAAGGTCAGCTGACAGCCCCCGTCGCAAGGCGCAAGACTTGGGCTAATGCGGAATATACTCTTAACATATGCAAGATGCTCACGATTTAGCCAACCGAGCACACTTCAGCCTTTGGGGCCAAATGTAATTAGGCAGCTTCAACTTCATTCAAGTGTGTTTAAAAATGCATTTTAGCTTTAAAAGGCAACTTGCGCAGAGATCCAGTGGAAAGTTAAACGAAAAGTGGCTGCCCAAGAACCCAAGGCAGTTTTTGTTGCTGCCCATGTGTGTGTGTGTGTGTGCATACACACTGATAAATTTTTTGTGTGGCTTGCTGAATTGCAATTTCGTTTTTGTAGACTTTACGTTTAGATGGCCTTTATAAAAATACTCTATCGGAGATTAGTTGAGCTAAGTCATCAAGTATGTTAGCCCCTTTTGCCCTTTATCTAACAGCAGAGTGCACTAAAGAAGTTAATATAATTCTTTGGTGCCAACTATGTTAATATGATTTAGTATAGCTTCTAAGCCTCATCTTAGCGCACCTAGAGCATCTGAAATTCGCTTGGCCTACGTCTGCAACTTTATAACATGTTTTTATTTCGCCTTAGCTTATTTTCCTTTTTTGTCTATAACTGGCACATACTTAGAGCCAGCTACTTAGCTTAAGCTTAATGCTTTGACTAAATTGAAAATGACCATTTGACGTAGAAATGTTTGCAACCACTTACCTGCACACACACGCACCTGCACCCACACACACACACACACACACACACACAGTCGCACAGGGCAGTGCGAAGCTGACAAAAAGTCATTGGAATCACAAATTCAATGCGCAAACAAGACAAGTTGTCCACTATTTGCCAGCGTACACATGTCCCAGCCATGTCCGGCCGATGTTGCCGCTGCTATGTTTGAGTGTGTGTGTGTTAGTTACATATCAGCAGGCGCATGCCAATACCAATACTAGGACAGCACCACACACACATACACACAGCCAGCTACACGCATCCATTTAGTGCCACTCACTGGCCTGGCCTGCTCGTTGATTTTAAAATATATTTACCCCACTCAGCGCAGGCATTTTGATGCCCTTACCTCGAGCTTACTGACTTCGTTAGTCAGTAGGATAACAATAGATGCGACTACATATCTGCTGATAGCACAAACTGCCTTGGCAGGAGGTAAAACTGTTTTTACAGCTGTTTTGACGCACTGAAACAGTTAAGACTCTCGACAGTTAATCGAGTTTGTGGATGCAACTGAGCTTAAAGATATTAAATGGAGTCCGCTTCCATAATAACGAATAACGTTTGAAATATTGTAAGAAAAAAACTGAAATATTTTTTATGAAGCGGTATTTTATTAATATTAAATGAAATATTTCGCAAGTCTTACAGCTTAGCTTCTTTTATGGCATTTCAAAGAGCATTTGGCTAAGGACTTGCCAATGCTATCGAATTATTCTCTTGTTATTCCTTTTTTATTCAACTAAATGCTTTCAAATTGAAAATTGCTTTCCTGCAACTTGACGAGGGTTTATACTAACGTACAGCACACCAACAATAACAACAACAATAATAACAACAACAACATCTACAAAATACATTCCGCAGCTCGCCTGCTGCGCGCTTTGTTACAATTTTTATCCTCCTTTTTTTTTGTATTTAATAAAGATTTGTTGTAGCAAAGTTTTGGATATTTGGATACAACAAGAAGAACAACAACAAGGCGTAGGAAAAGTTGTTATTTTTTGTTTTGCTGCCAGCACATAAATTTCAGTTAATTGCATTTGCATTTAACATGTTTATGGCCAATTCTAAGCGCCAAGTGGTAGCTGTTAGCTGGTAACTGGCCACTGGCAGATGGCTAAAATATTTGGCCTGCAAATGATTTAAATTGCATAAACTAATAAAATTCCAAAGCGTTGCATATCGACACGGAGCTTAGCACATAATTCAACATTAATGTGCGTAATTTTAATTGAAATGCAGTTTGCATAGATCAGAGAAGTAGACAAACACACGCACACTCACACACACACACAACTATTCCATTGTCGACGTGTCGTACTATGGGGTAAATTGTATTAAATCGGTGCTTAAATTAATAAATAAAAGTTATTTATTTACAATTGATTTATTACATTATTTATCACAATTTAAGTTTGGAAATTCGTATTAAGCTAATAGATTTTCAATAAAGACATTGCAAGGCACACTTCAAATATTTAGATTTTTTAGATTTAATATTTAAAGAAATTTATTTTATATGAGAATAAAATACAATTTATGCCACAGTATATTTGTTCGCATTGATTTTGTAATTAACATAACACACGATAGTAAAAGGCAATTAAGCAAATTGAGCGCACAGGTATTATGTGTAATTTGGCTATGAGATTAATTCCACACGGCTCGCCGCAGCAACAACAACAGCAACCATAACAATAGCAAACATTAATAATAATGTAACATTAAACACAAAAAGCAATCGGTCTTTGGAGTGTCTCTTGGCCAAGTGATGCTGACAACAACGCCCAGATGCTTTGCTCTCAAGAGCACTGACAACTTTTGTGTGTTAAAGTGCGAGTGTGTGTGTGTTGGTGTTGGTGTTGTTTTGTGCCCGCCTTGACCACTCGAACATAATCACAATTACATTTGCAAACAGCAGCAAGAGCAGCAGCGACAACAGCGAGAGCAGCCAAAGTGACAGCAGCTCAAATTGATTGCTCTAGATATTGACATTATGACCATGGCCATATGACAAACAGCCAAAAGCGAGCATTAGCAGGCTGCGACGCCGACTTTGCCCAAGTCGTCCAATATGCCACACATGTCTACATCTTGTGTTCTTCTCTGCCACTTCCTTTTCCATTCACCGCAAGCAGCCACAGCAACACTCTGCCACAAAAACTGTATTTAAATGGTGCAGCACAATAATGATTTATTTTTATTTTTTCCTAAATATGCGTAATAAAACACCTTTATATAGTTGCGCCTGAAATTGTATTTAAACGAAATTCACACAAAGCCCTTAAACTAATTTTTCTAAAATGCCCTTGTTAAATATAATTCAAGTTTGAAACATTTTAATTTAACACAAAAATGATTTCCAAAAATTGTGTTTATTTGCTACACAGTGTGTTTCCGAGCAAAAATTGTTGTCAAGCACTTGAACGGCATTTAGGCCACAGTCAGAGCAGCATAAATCGCATGTAAGAAAATTATTGGATACACACACGCACACACACCCACACACAGACAATGATATGAAGCTCAACACATGTCTCGCAAGAAAAACAATTAAATAAGAAAACAATTTACATAAATTAGCCAAAGTGGCAAAATGGCTTCGGCCAAGTATCGTTTATGCAAACGCTTAAATAAATGTGCTCACACACGCACACCCACACAGAGACACACAAGTGTATATACATAACGACAGCTGACAGGCACATCTACATAAAATACACATTGAGCCGGGTTTTACTTATCGTCGACGCTGCTGAAAAGTATGCTACACTTTACTACACTGGGAATACGAGCGGTGTGCGAGCGCTTATCTCGTCTTATCTATCCCTGTGTGCGTGTGTGTGTGTGTGTTTACTTTAGTATTTAAATAACGTTAATGCGCCATGTAGTTTAGTTTTCGATCTAAGCAAAATGCCAAAGGGGAATCCATGGAATTTATGGCTAAGCGCGCAACACGAACAACTTTTTGCCAATTGTTTTGCACCACGCCAATTTCATGGCACACCGACTGGCAAATAATGTGCTGGCAGTGCGTATGCGTATGTGTCTTTCAAGTTATCAGCGATTCAATTACGCATTGATTACCCGCATGGCGGCAACGCTGCGTATACGCAATCTCAAGTATGTAAAACGGCGCTGTGAGCCAAATTCAATTAGCGTGCTGCGAACAAATGCGTTTATTATAGAAATCTTTTCGGTACAGGTTGCTGCCGCAAATTGTAACAGGAAAATGCGAAAAGTTAACGGATTCACGCGTCAAAGTTGGCCCCAATTGCTGGCTTGCTTGAATGCCCTCAGCCAACTAGCTGACGAACTGCGAACTAGTTACCTTTGTAATGGGTGGTAAATAATAAAAAAAAGTGTGCGATTTACAGCTGAAATAGCTAAATATTTAAATAAAGCAGTTCTCTCCCCAGACTAGTGTACGCATTTGGATATGGTTAAAGCTTAAGAATAATCCAATAACTACAAAGCGTACTTCAATTTAATAGCCGTCAGCTCCCAGCGGGTTTGGATACACCTGAAACGGTGTCTAATTAAGCATCGGGCTTTTAATATTTAATAAGCTGACCCTTTGCCGCAGCTGGTAGCTGGGGCTGGCTCGGACCCTTTAAGGGCCACTTCAAACGTGCCATTTTGGGGCTGTGCATGCGAGGCAGCAATTACACTTCTTGTCCTGCCCACAAAATGAAGGTCACATGCGTAGCTGCAAATCCATTTAATACTATTTGCGCAAATATTCACGCCATTTGGGAGCGCTGAAGTGGGGCCATGGGGCTGGCAGGGGGCATGACCAGGCGGACACTTCAAACCCTATGCCTTTTTCGCATCTTCTTCTTAGTAGAGGTTTTCTTTTCTATTTTTTTTTTTTTATTTTGTTGGCAAATTTCCGCACACGAACGCAAAATCAGCATAATTTTATTTATTTAAAGCAATATCGACTTGCCAAAGGGTCAACATGGCAATGACGAGAACGTTGACGATGAGGCAAAAGGTTTGACTACTCAATTACTTTAATTTGGTGGGGATTGAAGGCGACGACAACAACTACAAAAAAAAAAAAAAAACGTGGATGAAAATGAAAGAGGATGCGGCCAAAAGAAAAAAATCAAAGAGGTCAAGCGCTTGAAGCAGTCAAGCGTGAAATTTATTTTGAGCAGGCACTGTAGTTGGCTGCTTACTGGGGGGAGGAAGGGTCTAATTTTTTCTTTTTTTTTTTTTTGGAAGAGTGGTTGCTTATATGGCATTGGAACTGTGGCGTGACTGTAACAAATACACACAATTTATTTACGAACGTATCCACTTACATATGCATATGGCGAAGGCAGCACACGGGATCAGCTTGGGCTCAGCTCAACCTCTGATATGCGTACAAATTGCGGTTTATTGAAGCGTAAGGCGCAACAAAAACAACAACAACAACAACGGCCACAACCGAAATGCAAATTTCCATCTTTTTGTTATACATTTTAATGCTGTGCCAAAAACTATGAATTTAATTTTAGTATTCAAAATCGATGCAGCTCTCACAAAACTCTCTCCGTCTCCCGCTCTCCGTTTCGCCCACTTTCTTAGCCGGCTGCGAGCGCGTCAACAGACACAAAACTTAATCGTCTGCGGCTACGTCTTGGCAGATTCTCAACGGCCAAGAATAAGAGCGGAGGCGCTGTAGCAGGCGGCGCTGGCAGCACGGCTCTGGGCCTGGTCGAGGGCAACTCCACGAATACGGTGAACACCGTCGAGGACACCGAGTTCAGTAGCTCGAACGTGGACAGCAAGAGTCGCGCCGGCATCGAGGTAAGTGCCAGCATCAGCAACAACAAAAGCAAGGGATTTTGGATTTTCGAATTGGTTTTTGGGCTTGGGGCTCGCCGAGCACATTCAAAGCAAATTTCATAACGCCTGACATGTGCCCAACGATCTGAGTTTGCTTCCTGAGTGCACGCAAGCACGCAGCCTGCCAAAAAAAAAAAAAATACCAAAAACGAAATAACAAAATACAAAAAAAAATAAAATTAAGTCCCTGTCCAGTCTAAGTCCCACTTCCTGCGCCAGTTGATGTCCTGGGCGCGTAATCCCTATTAAATCCAAATAGAAACTTGCACATGTCGTTAGCTAAACATCAAGTAGTAGCGACATTTGATTTATGCGCGAATAAATCGATTTTTTATACGGGATTACGTATACGCCGCGTGTGTGTCAACAACTGAAAATTAAAAGACAGCCGCATTCTGATTTTATTGCAGCGGCATGCCCAAATGCATATATATATTTATACATTTATAAATATGCTATAAGCACATAAGCCGAGGTCTAGGTAGCGTTTTGGGTCACTCGACTCCGGCATAGCCCGCAAATTACCCACTCGACAGGAATGTGGGCGATAAAATGCAGGCAAAGCTTTTTGTTTATTGGCGACCAAATTTGTATTTAGCAGGCATTTTATGTACTTCAATTTCAGCTTTTTATGGCTAAAAAATAAGCAGCAAGACACACATACGCTGGTAAAGCACACACACACACACACACGCGCACACACGCACGCTTTCAATAATAACGCATTAAAGCAAAGGCACGAAAATCGGAGAAATACGAAACCATAAAAGAGTCAGGCCAAAATAAATTGCTTGAACGTTTTGTTAGCACTGCCACAAGGTGGCTAAAAGTCGAGTGGCCAAAGGTCGCACCGATTCGTGCAGGTTAAGTAATAGCAAAGTCAAATATAAGCTCTGTGACAAGGATACGCCAGCACCAGCGCCATGCAAAGCATCTCAGTTTCAGCCAAATGAAAACAAAGCTGAGCAACAACAACAACTCTGGCAACAGCAACAGGAGCTGAAAACGTGGGCTAACAAGGCACTCAATACGCTTGAGTAATTGAAGAAAATATGTTGATGGCTTATGGCTAACAGCTTTCGTTTCCATTCGTTTGCCCATAATAACTAAGAGAACCAACTGCGTATCGTATTTGCCTTTGCCGGCCAACAAACACACTCACACACAATGCCACACACGCAGATTAAATATTTGCCTTGGCCAGGTTTCGATGTGTGTGCCAAATAAGTGGACAGCCAAATAAATAAACAAACACACACACACACACACGCTTCGCCCCAAGCAAATATATAAATTTATCATAGTAGTTTTGTTTAATATAAGCAGGAGGCGAACGCATGAGCTAAAGCAAACAAAATAGCAACAAATGAAATATAAAAAAGGAAATAGCTGAGCGAGTTTAGTCGAACAATCGGCGCGGCACCGAACTTTCTATATACTTAAAACCCCAAAACAATCAAAATAGCAATTTAGCAAAAGCAAATTAGGTTTGCATGCAACTGGGAATGCATTTCATTGAGCACAAAAACCAGATTGGGGTAAAAATTGCAGAAATAATTGCATTTTGTATTACATGAAAGGACAACAGCTTAAAGTAAGAACTTGAACTTTAGCACATTAGTAGATTTAATTATTAAAGGATGAGTGTAATAGTGCCACGAGCTTGCTACTTATTATGACCAACATAATCGATTAAAAATATAAATTCGCAATTCTATATTTTGAAAAAATGTTTTTTCGAAATTGAGTAAGGGAGGGTACATGCTTTTTTCAAAAAAAAAAATATTTTCAAAAATGCATATATTTTAAATGCGGGATTAATCTAGAGAACAAACCATGGAGAAAATGCTATCAGACATGAAAATCGGTTCAGTTTTGACAAAGTTGTGGCAGTTTCAAATAGGGGAGCTATGGATCCGAAAGCTTTACTTGTCAAAATTTGAGTCACTTTTGGCATGATTTTTGACCAAAAATTTGACCCCCTTAGAATCACTTTTAATGTTGTTTTTTATACTAATTGTGACTACCACAATCGATTAAAAGTGTAAATTTGAAATTCTAAATTTTGAAAAAAAAAATTTTTTCAAAATTGGTAAGGGGGGGGGTATATGCTTTTTTTGGAAAAAAAAAATACAAAAAAATTTATTTTCAAAAACGCATATATTTTAAATGCAGAATCAATCTAGAAGATAAATCATGAACAAAATGTCATCAAACACAAAAATCGGTTCAGTTTTGACAAAGTTATGCGTGTTTGAAATATGTGAGGTATGGATCCGAGAGCTTTACATGTCAAAATTTTTGTCAATTTTTGCATGATTTTTGACAAAAAATTTGACCCCCTCAGAATCACTTTTGACGTTGTTTTCTATACTAATTGTGACCACCACAATCGATTAAAAGTGTAAATTTGGAATTTTAAATTTTGAAAAAAAAAATTGTTTCGAAAATTGGTAAGGGGGGGCTATATGCTTTTTTTGGAAAAAAAATACAAAAAAATTTATTTTCAAAAACGCATATATTTTAAATGCAGAATCAATCTAGAAGATAAATCATGAACAAAATGTCATCAAACACAAAAATCGGTTCAGTTTTGACAAAGTTATGGGTGTTTGAAATATGTGAGGTATGGATCCGAGAGCTTTACATGTCAAAATTTTTGTCAATTTTTGCATGATTTTTGACAAAAAATTTGACCCCCTCAGAATCACTTTTGACGTTGCTTTCTATACTAATTGTGACCACCACAATCGATTAAAAGTGTAAATTTGGAATTTTAAATTTTGAAAAAAAAAAAATTTCCGAAAATTGGTAAGGGGGGGGTACATGCTTTTTTGCCAAAAAATTAAAAAATATTAATTTTTAAAAATGCATATATTTTAAATGCAGAATCAATCTAGAAGATAAATCATGAACAAAATGTCATCAAACACAAAAATCGGTTCAGTTTTGACAAAGTTATGGGTGTTTGAAATATGTGAGGTATGGATCCGAGAGCTTTACATGTCAAAATTTTTGTCAATTTTTGCATGATTTTTGACAAAAAATTTGACCCCCTCAGAATCACTTTTGACGTTGTTTTCTATACTAATTGTGACCACCACAATCGATTAAAAGTGTAAATTTGGAATTTTAAATTTTGAAAAAAAAAAATGTTTCGAAAATTGGTAAGGGGGGGCTATATGCTTTTTTTGGAAAAAAAATACAAAAAAATTTATTTTCAAAAACGCATATATTTTAAATGCAGAATCAATCTAGAAGATAAATCATGAACAAAATGTCATCAAACACAAAAATCGGTTCAGTTTTGACAAAGTTATGTGTGTTTGAAATATGTGAGGTATCGATCCGAGAGCTTTACATGTCAAAATTTTTGTCCATTTTTGCATGATTTTTGACAAAAATTTTGACCCCCTCAGAATCATTTTTGAAGTTGTTTTTTATACTAATTGTGACCACCACAATCGATTAAAAGTGTAAATTTGGAATTTTAAATTTTGAAAAAAAAAATTTTTCGAAAATTGGTAAGGGGGGGGTACATGCTTTTTTTCGCCAAAAAATGAAAAAAAAAATTATTTTTAAAAATGCATATATTTTAAATGCATCAATCTAGAGGACAAACCATGGAGAAAATGCCATCAGCCATGAAAATTGGTTCAGTTTTGACAGAGTTATGGGAGTATGAAATATGGAAATTATGGATCCGAGGGGACTAAATGTCAATATGTGAATTTATGTAAATTTAGGCATGAGTTTTGACAAAAAAATGTTTTCCTTTCCCATTTATTGTTTCATTTTAAACAAATTCAAGCATTAAATATAACAATACAAAACAAATTCTTAAATGTTTAAGGTATTGCGTAAAAAATATGTTATTTTTCCAAGAAAAAAACATTTTTGGATGCAGAACCAATCAAGAGAATCAATCCAACCGGTTAGATTCCAACCTGCTTTGCTATTTATTTAATGCTAAACTTTCCCATCAATTTGTTTATATAAACAAGAGCTGATTGCCTTCAAGTTACATTAAACTTTCACGCAAGTTGTGTGTGAGAATAAAATAAAATAAATAGTTTCATCTCAACCTTACCAGCTGCATGATAATACGGATAAGCTGCATGAGGTGCTATTAAAAATACACTCACTGGGCGCACAAGAAAAGCAAATTCGAAACAAAAACAATAAGTCAATGCAGGCGCAAATAAATTGAAACAAATATACATTTCACTTAAATGCATGCCAAAAGGGGGGCTGGGGGCTAAGGCAAGTGCGCGCTGGCGAAGTAGGGGGTCAGAGTGCGTGCACATGCACATAAATAAAATATTAGCTGGGTGTGTGTGTGTGTGCGGTGTAGTTGTTACACTTTGTTAAGGCTCACTCCTTGAGCTTGTTGTCGTGTTGTTTTTTGGTTTAGGTTTTTGGTTTTGATTTCTGGTTTTTGGGTCGGGTTGCTGGACGTGTTCGTGCTTGCAGCAGCCTACCCTCGACATCCCCTGCCCGAAAAACATTTCAAATTAAAAGTTGCTGGCGTAAACTTGCAGCTGACCACGTGGCGTATGCGTAATCCTCAAGTTTTGGCCCAACCAACTTTGCAACTGTTGTCATATGGCCAGGCAGTGAAAAGTTATTACAGCCACGCCCCCACACTCAAGCCCCTTTGCCCCGTAATGGCCATTAAGGAAGCCAGAAGAGCGCGCAATCATTATTCGCATTGTTGCGGACTGTAAATGAAAGTACGTATACGTTCCGCATCTGCAATTGCAGCTCGTTTTGCAGCTGCTTTGATTTGGTTTACGTGCTTCTTTGGCTACATTAAAAATGCTCAACGAAATCGAAACCGAAACCGAAACCGATCGAATCCAAAGTGAAGCCAAAGGAAACCCCAAGCAAACCAAAAACGAAATTGAACACTGGCTACAACATTTGTTTGTACTCTGGCAGCGACACACGATGACAATGGCCAATGACAATGGCAATGGCAATGACAATGGCCATAGCTTAGGTTACATATGCTTCTCCTGCTCCCTTTGTGTGGACACACAATTTGCCAATGGCCATTGAGTATTATACGTATGTTCCTTACTTGTCCACCGACCGTCCTGTCCGATCCGGTGCGCTCCTGGCCCAGCCTGTCGTGACCTAGCCGGGCGTCCGAGCCATTATTGGCAAATTGAAAATGCATTTTTTATTTTGCTAGCAAATTTGAATGTTTTCCTGTCGTTATTGCTGTTGTTGTTGGGTTTTCTTTTACTTTTTTTTTTTACTTCCAAAGGGAACCGCATCAATTACACGCTTATAACAGCCGGCCGTATATTATGGAATCAAAGTCATAAAATTCATTTGGCAACGCCACTGGCGCCGTGTCCGTGTGGGCCATTAATTGTCTACAGGCCCAAAAAAGCGCCCAAGTCGAAATTAGAGACGAGCGAACAGAAACTCAGTTTCGGTTTTCACAAGCTGCGTTTTATTACAAGCTTTAAGCCATTAAGCAATTGTTTCATTCCAACATTCCGCTGACAAAATTCACAAGAATCGAGACAATGAAATATGACTCCATGGCATTTAAAGCTGAGCGAAATAAAAGATAATTAAGTAAACAATTTTAGTTAGCAAATAAGTGCAAATTCCATTTTCAATTAAGCCTGAGCTTTAGTATTTATCGAACTGTGTAATCCATTGGCAGTTATCGCCCGTGTTATCGTTATCGTGTCACGCCTCTCACGCCCTACGCACACCTCTAGCCGGAAGCGCGCGCCACCTGCGCTGGCTCGTACGTCCTGCGTAGACAAAATTTATAACACATAAAAGTTGATTTTAGCACTTTACGCTTCTGCACATAATGTGGCCATGGACATGGACACTGCTGGCTCAAATTACAGGTGATTATATGAATTTTAGTGCCTGGGACATGCCGTTAGCAGCCTGCTCAAGTCGACAAATTGTAGCCCTTTTCTGACCAAGTGCTGCCCAATCGCCCACCGGCTGCCGCCGTCCTGATAGTGGGGGGCGGCGCTTAGTAAATGGGCTGGGCGTGGCCGGGGGCAGGGGGCAGGGGGAGGGAGGTTCCAGTAGCGCACAAATGCGCAACGAGCTTAACGAAAATAAATATTTGCTCAGCGATTTTATTTATTTGGAAAATTTATAACCACAACTGCGCGGCATAAAAAGCCCATGAAAATTGACGAGCAATGTGGGCGCGCTGTGCGAGGGGGCGGGGCAACACTAAATAAATTTATGAATGCAATTGGCAGTTGAGATTTGTGTGTGTGTGTGTGTGTGTGCGTGTTTGTGTGTGGCCAGCACAGATTTGAAATGCTAATGTGGCAAATGAAATTTGATTTTGAACGAGCGACAAAACATTCTCCACTTGCAGGCACCCAGCACATCGGGCAACCAGATAGCCACCGTCTCGCACCTGGTGGCACTGGCGAATCAGCAGCACGCCAGCAGCGGCAAGCAGCCAAAACCAGATCCAGCTGCCGGCGCACAGCAACCAACAACTCCAACTGCTGCGACGGCGGCGGCCAGCGAGGAGGAGACGACGCTGACAGTGGAGGAGGAGCAGCAGCATGAGCAGGATGAGGCAATGGCAACCGCAACCACGACATCAGCAGCAACAGCGGCTGCAACAACGACGCTGGGCAAGGCCAATGGGAATGGGAATGGGAGTGGCGGGGCCGTCGTGGAGGTGCTCGAGGATCCGCAGCTGCAACAGCAGCTAGAACAAATGCAGCAGCTACAAAAAACTGGCAAATCCGGCGGGGCAGCCAGCACATCCAATGCCACAACAATTACATCGATATCAGCGCTATCGCCGCAAACACCAACATCGCCGGCCATCGCGCCGCAGGCCGCCGGCCCGATGACGGCCAAGACCAGCACATTGACAAGCTGCAACCAGGCGCATCCGTTATGCAGTTCGCCCAATGCCTCCGGTGCGGTAACGCCGGAGCCGCGCACCAAGCAGCAGCAGCATCCAGCTCAGGCGCATCCGCACCCGCCGCAGCAGCAACAGCAACAACAACAATTGTCGAGCATTTCGAATCCCATGCAAAAGGTGAACAAGCGCAAGGAGACGCTGGAGGCGAAACGCGAGCGCAAGGCAGCCAAAACATTGGCCATCATCACCGGCGCCTTTGTCGTCTGCTGGCTGCCCTTCTTCGTGATGGCGCTGACAATGCCGCTCTGCGCCGCCTGCCAGATCAGCGACAGCGTCGCCTCGCTCTTCCTCTGGCTGGGCTACTTCAACTCCACACTCAATCCGGTAAGGATTCACATTAAAGCTCCTTTTATTTCAGCGCATCTGTGCCATATTACAAATTTACAACTAGCGGCCGTATTTCTCAAAGTTCCACTCGAGATTGTCCAGCGGACAGACGGGTCGCGTCTTCAGCCAATGGGAAATGCAGTGGAAGTGAAAGGCGTGATTGCAGGAGCCCCAGGCCACGGTGCACTCGACGCCGCTGTTGGTCGACTGATTGGCCTGGCACTGGATGCACGGGTCCATAATGTGATTGCGGCAAATGGCGCAGTTGTCAACCACAATATCCCATGACCAGAGCGCCACGCCATTCCATTTCTTGACATTGAATCGCTTCCTGTCCCCGTCCGCTGCGGCGGCGGCGGCGGCAGCGGCAGCGGCGTCTGCGCTTGTCGTCGCCTCCTCACTGCTGTCCTCGCCGTCCATAATACTAATTAAATTGTGTTTATTAATCGAATTGCTTGAATTAATTTATTTAACTCACTCACTGTTCCGACTTTATGTTTTTCAGTTCAAGCGTCAATTAAATACGCTGGGCAATTTGAATGCGCGAACTGCCAACTGGCTGTAATTTTACGTTATTTGGCAGCACTGCCAGTAGATTTTAAGCCACCACTAATTACTATCGATAAATTTTAAATTCTTTTTTAACCAATAAGCTATTCGAAAGTGTGGTTATGTTGAATGGTTCATTGTTTATTTGCAATTACAGGTCATCTATACGATATTCAGCCCCGAGTTTCGACAGGCCTTCAAGCGCATTCTCTTTGGCGGACACCGGCCCGTGCACTACCGCAGCGGGAAACTCTAGATAGTGCATGCGAAGAGGCGAAGGTACGTTATGAAATGGAGAATACTCCATTTCAATTGCAAATATTATTGACCATTATTTGCCGTTGCTGGGGTAAATTGAAGCCGTGGCGCGCAATTGCATATTTCTCTCTTTATCCACTTGCAGTTATTTTTCTTTTACATATTTTTTTCAATTTCGCGCTCACAAGTTTCAATTTGCAATGCTACGAAATTGATATTGCTTAAGCATTTGTTTGAGCTGCTGCAAATGCTGCTGCTGCTGCTGCTGCTGCTACTGCTGCTGCTGCTGTGGATGGTGCTGCAGTGTTCAAAGTGTTTTGAATTTGGTTGTCAACGTTGTCGTTGTCGTCTTTGCTTTGGGCGCCCAATTTCACAAAACACACGACTGCGCGTCCATGGAAAACAGCCGTTGGCACACACGAACACACACACACACACACACACACACACGCACACGCACACCCTACGCACACTCACACATCGAACCAGCTTCGAATTGGCAACGCTTTGTTGCCAGCTTTCTATGCCTTGCAACTCGCAGTGCTTGAAACAATTTGTAAGCCATGTAGCACAGGCAAAGTTTGGGCCCCTCCCTCGCCCAGCCCGACTGTGGCCAAAGTGAAAGTTTTATCAGCCCTTTATCGGTGCTGTCATCTGCATGCGGAAAGCGTTTAAAATCACTTGGCCAATGCAACGGCTCACGGATAACGTCTAATGGCCCCAAGGGCCATTCGAATTATGCCACAATGCGAACCAAATTCCGCACATCGTGCGCCGCCCAATGGCTTATCTACAAAAGCGGGCGGCCCGCAACAACTTAGTTAGCAATTTTGCATTCCCGGCTGAGGCGGCAGCTACTACAGTTGCCATCTTGGCCAGGACGGGTCGGAGCCATCTGTGTGTGGCAGCAGCTAAATCTGTGCCATTCATTCAGTTTTCCGAAAAGGCAGCATAAAAGTTAAATTAAGTAGCATTAATTTGAAATTTCTGTTTTGCATTTGAATAAGTTTGAAGCTCTGAATGGAAAGTTGAGCGAAATTTTCTAACTAATGAGATTTGTGCAACCAAAAACTATTTACAATTTGCAGGCGCTTCTGCTAAAAAACTGCGCAAGATTTTGCCTCTTCGTAAAATAAACATACATCTATATAAAATAAAATGAAACCACCCACGAGAAGAAGAAGAACACCACAGAGGAAAATACTCAACACAAGCATGTATACCAAGGATGACTTAAGTAATCTGACAGCCAGCGAACCAGATCTTTATAACTACACACAATATACAATATATATATATATATACTATTATGATAAGTGTAAATAAGTTGAGCTAATTTTGTTTGAAATTTAATAATTAGCTCTGTAAACAATAAAAGCATTAAGTTTGTAATTTAATGAAAAAAGAAAATGCCAAGGAACTGTTGAGAACTGTTTTTTGGAATAAAATAAGAAACTAAGCAAAAACAGCAAAACGAATTATGTAATCAAAAAAATACCAAGTGTAATAATTAGCAAATAATTTAGGAATTAAGCACATTTAATGTCTAGTGAAATCTACTTCCATAAACTTTGTGTGTGTTTTCAATTTCAATGTGTAAATGTAAATTATCTGTTTAGAACTTAAGATTAAAATTGGTAGATATTAAAGCTTGGGTTATATGGATGGTAAATGGCAATTTTGGAATCGTTATAACTGAACCGAGCACATATTGAAAATACTACAAGATATATATAAAACACCCACATGCAACTATATATATATATTTATAAATATATATGTATTAAGTGTGTATAAACTCAATTAGAAACTAAGTTAAATCTAACACATTTGTTGACTATTAATGGCTATTAGGATAATGCCTATTGACTCACATAAACACTAAATGTAAATGTTTAAATGCAAATTAAACGTATTGTTAAACCAAATTCTAGTTAAATTACATTTAAAAACAAACAAAACAAAAAAGAAAAGAAAAACTGTTGTATTATTAGAGGTAAGCAAGTTGGTAATAAATGTCATGGATTTCTTTGAATATGACGCATATTTAGTAAAATTGAAATTAATTGCTTAAGGGTGCAAAAAATTGTTTAACATTAATGTAAAAAACTAACAACAACAACCACGTGTATTATTGAAAAGCAAACTACTTTCGGGAAAAATGGGTAAAACGTAATTAGCAAAAAAAAAAAAAAAAAAACAAACAAGAAACTTCAAGTAAATAATAAATAAAATACAAACACACAATATATGTACTTTAAACATATGTTAGCAAAATCTCGAATTAAGTAAGTGGAATACAATATCAGAGTTGAAATCAAATGTTTTACTACCCTACTTAATAAACAACCTATTTAAAATACAAAAAAAAACCTACAAATCAAAAACAAACTTAAAGCAGAAACCTTGAACTAGTATTTTAAGAATTTACAGATCTATGTCTAAACTAGATATCAACAAAATAAAAAGAAACTATCAATAGAAATGCAGTAGAAAAACGAAATTAATTGTTCTATATCAAGTAATAATTCGAAACACATACACTTATTAAAAATTGCAAAAATCAAAATATTTTTATTTCCATTATTGTGTTCAAATAATTTTAAATTAAAAACAAATTGGCGCGCATTTGCAAAGAATTATTGCTTGGTATACAAAGCAAAAATATCAAACTTTTAACTGCAAATAAAACACAACAAATGCTATACTAAAATTACTGTACATTTCATTGGCTGCAATTTAAAATAAAAATTGATCTTTCATGCAAAAAGTTCACTATTGTTTTTTAATTTCCGAAACGGCGATTAGCAGAGACACCAACCAAATTTGAGGGTTGCGCCTAAAAGCAGGCAATGACCGCCCTGAAGTTGGCTGCACGCAAAATTGCACCCACTTGAAGTCGGCTGCGCGCAATTCTTCACTCACTTGCAGTTGGCTGCGAACAACAGCTGTTTTTTGATAAAGCCGCGCGCAAATCGACATCAAGCTGAAGATCAGTTTCGCCGCATATTATTTGTATAGAATTTTTTATGTAGTTTGTTTTGCGCTAAACATGTTGAATTTAAACTGTGTTATATGCGCTGAGCTGTTCACACATTCCGACGATGTTTACGTTACCCTCTGCGGCCATATGTTTCACCACAACTGCCTCATGCAATGGCTGGAGCGGTAAGCAGGCACTTTCTTGTGAAATATTTAAGTATGTATATCGTGGAGGTAACTTGCAGCTCCAAGACGTGTCCACAGTGCCGCAACAAGTGCACAACGCGCAACATATTCCGCGTCTACTTCAATCTGGCCAATTTGGATGTGAGTCGCATCGATGTGGGCACGCTGCAGGAGCAGCTGGACAACGCGAACCTGGCCATGAAAATGAAGGAACAGGAACACAACAAAATCGAGCAGCAGATGAAGGATCTGAAGGACACGCAGAAAAAGTGCCTGTAGGTTGTTCTTCTCTACTATTAAAAATACACATTTATTAACCTTTTGTCCGCAGCAAAACAATTGCCGGCCTGGAGCAGAAGCTGCAAAAGAAGGATTTCGTGGTCAGCAGCTACGTTGAGCAAATTAGTATACTGAAAAACGATGCACTGGCGGTCGATGCACTGCGCAAGGAGAACAAATCCCTGAAGCAACAAATACACACAATGGAAGGGGTTTCGGCCATACTGACAGCCGGCGCCGCGGATGCCGATCGTCTGCTCAAGAACGAGGCCAATCCACATGTGCTGGCCAACTGGGTGTCCACGCTGAAGCGTGAGCTTCGGCAGTGTGAGTCGAAAAAGACTGAGCTGCGCAATGTCCTCAAACTAGTGCAGAATGATTTACGCAGGGAACTGGACTCAAAGCGGTGAGCAGAAACCCTACGTCGATTAATACAGAACCAAAGAACCTATTGTCTGCCCTTGCAGAAAGCTGGAGGAACAAATATCGCATCTAGAGAGTGATCTTTATCGCGCCCAGGAGAAGGTAAGATTTAACTTTTAGCTCAATAAGACACACTTCAATATCTACGCCATTCTTTAGCTGAAGACACTACAAAGTCGCCCAATTGACTTGGATGCATCGAACAGTTCCTTGGGGTTAAACACCAACATTGTGGCGCTAAAGCGCGAGGAACGACGCAGCACTATCTCGCCCACAACTGTATGTATTCAAATGAAATATATGCCAGCTAATCTCAGACTAGCCTTTAATTTACAGAAACAGAACATTAAGCGCATTGAAGAATCTACGTCACCCTATCTGAACATCAAATCCAGCAGCGTGGGCATGGTTCATCTGCTGCAACCGCCAGACTTGGGCATGACCAAAATATCGCCCATTAAAAGCGGCCCCGGCATAAGCATGGCAACTGGCGTGGTACGCAAAACCACCAGCGATCTCAGTGAAAAGGTATTACAGGGTATCTGAAAGAATAAGATTCATACTGATTGCCAACTTCCCTCTCAGTACTCAATCTTCAAGAAGCCGCGTCTGCTGCTGGGCGCATCCAGCTCGGCAGCCACAATGGGCTCCAACTTTGTTTACAACGGCATGGGCGGTTCGGAGAAAGTAGATCCGTTTGCGCAGCGCGCAGAAGAGGAGGCAGCCCGAGCAACGTCCAGCCAGCCGCCGCCGTCGCTGGCCAAGACTGTTAATTTGCGTCTCAAAGCGGGCACGCTGCGCAACATAAAGCTAACCAAATAGTCAATGCATAGTTGTTATAAGCTAAAAGTGTGAAAGCCAAGCCCGCCTCAGTTTCAAATTAAAATTTGTTAGCATAAATTTATAGATCAATATTGTGTAAGCTCCGATTATTGTGCTGATGGATTAGCTTCGTATGGAAATAAGTTAGCAATGAATTATAAAAGTAGAAATACATGTGTTGTTATTTACGCAAAGCGTCTCCTATGCGGCAATTTTCTTTTCCGCCTTGCCGGTCCATTCCTCGCGCAGTTGCACTTTGCAGCCGAGATCGCGCAGCGCAGCCTTTATGTCCTGCGCCACCAACGGATGCTCCACCATGGCCGCATTGAGCAAATCCTCAACGCCAAGGGACAGCCACGTCTCGCACTGATTGCGCGAACGCGATACCATATTACGTATAGCCCAGGCGCCGTTGCGTTGCACGATTTTGTGGCTGGGATGCCTGCGCAGCGCCTCAACCATCACCTCAGCGATGCCCGTATCGAAGAAGGCTGCACTGTGCTCCTGGACGCGCAGCGTTAACGTCGTTATACAGGCGAAGACGGCAGACACGATGTTCTCATTGGCCTGGTGCGTGTCAAGCACCTGTTTCACAATGGGCGCCACGCCCTGCTGCACAATGTGCACCTTGACCGCATCATGGCCGGCAAGAGCGCGCAACAGTTTTAAGGCCTCGCGATTAATGCGCTCCTGCTGGATGTGTTCGCTCATAATGTCAAAGATCAGCTTCAGACCGCCCGCCTCGTCGATGATCGTGCACAGCTCCTGGCGCACGACCAGCGTGCCAATGGTGAGCAACAGATCGGACAACACATTGACATCCTTGTAGGCGGCCAACAACTCCACGAGGTCCAGCAGCGTCTCGCCAGCTATTTGACGCGCATGCTCGTGCGCACAGCCAAACTCCACGCGTATGTCGTCGTCGAGCACTAGAAACCGCAGGACTGCGGTCAGCTCTCGCACCAGACGCGGACTGTCCTTGATCAGCAGGGGCTTCAATAGCTTCACGGCATTGGTGCTCATAATGTTCTGGCGGTTCGTTTCGTGCATGACGCACGCCTTCTGTAGCCACTGCAGCGTCAGGCAGGTTACATCCAGCTGATCCTGGAGCGTCAGCAGCTTGAGCACAATGCACAGCGCCTCGGCATCGAACAGATCGGGCTGCTTATGGGTCAAACTGTTGACCGCCTGCAGGCATTTGCACAGCAGCGCCGGATCGAGCGTTTCGGCGGCGTGCGTCTGCTCCAGCAGTGTGACAAGCGCATCGTGTGCCCCGTTCTTGCCCGCCAGCACGCGGTGTGCCAGCGATTTCTGGCACTCCTGGTCCAGGACCGCCAGAAGTTCCAATAGCTGTTGCGTATCCTTTTCCTTTTCGCCAATGTGCGTTTTAATTTTATCCACGGTTTCGTTGATAATCGGTTTGCCAGTCTCCGAATTTATGGCCAAATCTTGTATAATGTTGGCTAGGTTAATGCCCTGCGGTGAACAAGACAATCAACTCCAGACAATCTAAATAGATGACGCATACAATTACGCACCTGCGCTTCAAATTGTTTTATGGTCTCCTCCTTGGCCTCGGAGGGACTCATGGAGAAGTCTACCACATTCTCCTGGACGACATCGTCGAAGGTCTCTTGAGTAATCATTTTGGCCATCGTTTTCGATTTAAATTCAACTCCAAATGCTGCAGCTGTTGTTTAGTTGCGTCTTTCGTGTATCTTACGTTGTTCCGCAACAACTCCCACACGCGGGCAAGCAACAACAACGCGAGTTTTCTTTGTTCTCAGTCTTGGCTACTGGCAGTGAAAGCTGCCAATGTGCGTTTTAGATACAAACAGGCAGTTATCTCAAAAGCAATCTAAAATATGACCCGTAATAAATTGTTTAATTTGTGTAAAATGCGCAACTGTAACTCAGCTGTTGTGCTGCCCGCAGGGCTGGCTAATAATCGACAAGTGTTTTTAAGCGGCAATTTACCAAATTTTGTTCTGAAAAAGTTTCAAATTTTATTCAATTGCCTACTTAATTGTCAAATCACTTAAAAAATCACCAAAATTTGAATAAAAACTCAAACTTTAAGTTAAATAGCTATCGATAAGAGAAAGGCAAAAAATATTGCACGACTTTCTGTATATCGATATATCGATAGAACATCAACAATCCCAGCTAGCGGCAGGGTCACGGCACGAAAATAGTTAATATTTACATTTTTTTTTAAATTTAAGTAGGCCTCATATAATTGATTAGTGCAACTTATTATATTATCAAAATGGGGTTTGTTTTATCGAAATTTCGGGTAAGTTCAATTTCGCGTTCGTAACTGCAATGACCAATAAGCCAATGACGCCGAGGGCGCCTATACATATATGTACATTCGTGCTACATATGCAAAAATTTACATACGTACGCATTTCTAATTATAGAAGGAAAAATCTACAACTGCTGTTCTGGAAGGTCTGCAGGTGCAGATTCAAGAGCTAGAGAAATATGTGATCAATACGCAGGAGCGTAAAAGACGTTTTGTAACCAACTTTGTTGGCTTCACAATTGGCGCCTATATCGTTTGCTTTGCGCTATGGTATTTCTTCTACTTCCCGCCAACAATGCAGGAGCGCATCATGTATTTGGTGCCGCTGCTGCTGTTCCCAGTGCTGTGAGTAACCCCGATCGATGATCTCATTCCAATTTAGCTGCACATTTCACAATTGCTTCTTTGTTTTTGTATTTCAGCATTGTCTTTTTGCGTCAAATGTTTACGTGGTATTTTCAGCGCAAGCTCAATAAAAATGGCGATAAGCTAACCCAACTGAAGCAGAAGAAGAACAAGATATTGGAGCAGGTCATGGACAAGGAGACTTATAAGGTACACAGTCCACGCAATTTTCCTGTAATTCCAGTATGCATGTATTTATTTATAATATACTATTATTTTCCAGGTGGCAGTGCAGCTTCTAGAGCGATTCGGCGATAAGCAGCAGAACCGCATCAGCAGCCTGCTGTCCACCACGGCGCGCAGCAACCAGAGCACCACTTCACTGAATCGATCCACAGCATCTTCGCTGCAGCGTACCCCGCAACATGCGGCCGCTGCTGCAGCGCAGCAACAGCAGCAGCAGCAGCGAATGTTGACGCCCTACACGAGCGTCTACCGCAACATGAATAACAATCTTAATACCAGCGTCGTCACGCCGCACTTGCAGGTGACGGCGTCTTCGCCGCAAGTGCGTGCCGTGCAAGAGCTGCGTAGGCGGACACCCTTTCCCGTGGTCGACGAAAGCGCGCGCACCGCATTGGATCGCATTGTGGACTTTATTGTGGGCGACAGTCCACAGAATCGCTTTGGCATGATTTGCAAGGAGTGCCACAGACATAATGGTAAGATAAATGCAAATGCTTCAGCTGAGCTGCCATTTAATGTCTTGCTTTTTTAGGTATGCTGCCTCTGGAGGAATACGAGTATACAACGTTTCATTGCGCCTTCTGTGGTGTGCTGAATCCGGCTCGCAAGGAACGACCCGTAGCACCACGACTATCCCTGAACGCAGCGAATCCGGAGTCTCCGCAGTCGCCATTGCTGCGCAATGACAGCTCGGACAGTGATTCATCAGACGATGAGGATGAAGAATTTGGTAACGTAACCGCTAGATAATGCTATGTTTTTAATCTATAATATACTTATTATTAACTTAACAGATAAGAAGCATTTAACGCGCCGCGCACTGCACGAAGACTTGCCAACGACTGATACCGATGCGGATGCGGATGCGGATGCTGATGCTGAAGCTGAAGCTGATGCTGATGCTGATGCCACAACGACTGCGACGAAAGTGGAGGAGACTGAATCTGTAACAGCGACTGTTGCTGGGGCCAGCAAGACTGAAGCAAATGAATAGTTTGAGTTTTGATTCAGCTCTCAGAGTGCGCCATGAACAGGTTAAGGCTTCGCAAAGCGTTGGCTTTAAATAAAAAGCAACTTATTTATGCATATTTTGCTTAGAGTTTATATTACTATTAATTAACACATTGTTGGTAAGCAATTCTTTTTAGAATCTTTGTTCAATTTAGTCACTAAACCCCCCCAATCAACTCACTAGTTTAAATCTACAAGAAAAACAAGAATTTCTGAATAATTGTTGAGTATGTTTTGAAATACAAATTGTAAATTGAAATAACCGCTTGAATATGCAAATTATATGCAAATTCGCTTTCTTTTTCATGGCACACCTTAAGCATACGCCCCGTTAAGTGCTATCCGTCGGCACAGAAGGAAATTGATAATTAAAAACTAGACGAAAAAGAAGGCGACAGCTAATGGCATAATAACTTAAAACGCGCCAATGTGACAAAAAAGGCAAACACGACAGTTGAGATATCAGGCGCAGCGAGTATCAACTAACAAGCGCGAGAACAAACAGACACAGCCACACACATGGCGAGTGGACAACAGTGAAATACTTGGTGTGTGTGTGTGTGTGTGTAACTGCATTATGCGAGCGGTCAACAATTTCAATTTCGCTGGCTTTTATTTTTCCGGGCCATTGATCAAGGCTAACGAGAACAGCTTGCAGCGCGCCCGCGCCACGTAACGCATTCGCATTAGCCGCTAGCTCCACCAGCAGCAGCAGCAGTCAATAGCAACACCAACACCAGCATAGCCACCTACAAGTGGAGCAGCCGCGCCCGCGCACATTCCTGGCCAATGGCTGGCGGCGGCAGTTGCAAACACAAATTATAAGAATTAAACTAAATCTGTTACACCGTTGCCAACAATTGGCCACCGTCGCCGACCGTCTAACAAACTGTTGCATGTGTGTGTGTGAGTGTGTGTGTGGCACTGTGTGTGTCTTTGGCCCCGAGGCTCGCTGCCTGATTAGCTCATAATTTGTGTGATAGCGCATTTTTTCGCCCAAGTAATTGAATTTCCCAATCCGATCTCTGACGTAGGCCTCTGGCCAGGAAGTCGGTGCGTGCGCCTTGTTCTCTGTGGCATTGGACAAGCGCGTGCGTATGCGGCACAGCTCCGACGACAACGCGCTGTTGGGGCGACAATATGCAACAACATTTGCATAAGCTGGCCAAAACCTGCTGGAACTAGGGCTGGCAAGAAAGATTTGCGATATGCGTTAAAAATCTTTTGATCCGGGCTAGGAAAACCTTATTTTCTTCTAACTTCAAAAATCTTTTTAAATATTTCTTTACCTATTTATAAACCTACAATACTTATCACTAATATTATTTATGAAATGTTAATTACACATTTAATCTACTGCTTAATATAGTTGTTACTAAACAAATGTTATCTTTTTAAACTAAATGCAATTCTAAGTTATTATTGTTATTTATAAAAATGAATAAATTATCCTAATTTAAACTGTGTATTTTCAATCCTTCGAATGAAAAGAAGTACTTAATAAAAATATAATCATTCAAAGAAATTTATTTTGCAGTTAAAACATTTTATATTTTATCATTTTATTTATCAAATGTGCATATTATTTTTTTTAGCATATCTGTTATATCTTTTCTATTCTTTAGAAATTATTATTGTTATTTATAAAAATTATTAAATTATTCTAATTTAAACTGTCAATTTTCAATCCTTCGAATGAAAAGAAGTTTACGTAATACAAGTATAATCTCTCAAAGAATTTTATTTTGCAGTTAAAACATTTTATATTTTATCAAAGGATATTAATAATATCAACTATTTCGGACAACCAACTAGTTTTAATGACAATTTTTAATTGCTTATTGGCCATCCCTAGCCTAGAATCGGAGACCAGATAAGCTCGCATGCAGTGCATTGAATCTAGTGCAAGTTCGCTGCACCGAAACCAGTTTCCACAAGCCTTCCGGGCGAGAGTGTGTGTGGACGAGAGCAACGGCGTCGGCGTCGGCGTTGGCAAAAGGTGTTGCTGGCGGGGCACGACTGGGAAACCTGCGCCGCAAATAAAGTGATTCACGAACAGATTCCATGTGGCAAGGGTTGCGCGCCTGCCACAGCACTTGGCCAAAATGGAAAACGCCAACGCGCCATCGCAAAGTGGCCCGAAAAGACAAACAATCTGTGTTGGTTTCTTTTTGGCCAGAATGCGAGCGGGGCTCGCAAGTTGGGGGCTTAGTTCATTGCTATTGCTAATGACGGCATGCCTGTAACCCGATACACACACAAGTGCTTGTATATATATCTGATATATGCCCGGGTATGTGAGTACACGTATGCATATGTGTCCGTTGTGGCCGTTCGATTTATTTGTTCGCTCGCGCGCACAACAAAGACTCTAATAATAATCTGTTGGGCCAATCAAGCAAAATATGCGCGAGATCAGTCAACTACCACAGCAACAACAGCAACTGCGGCGGCAGCAGCAGCAGCAGCAACAACAACAACCAATGCAGTTGCCATTGCCGCACCAAATCTGCCAGCCAGCCAATGAAAGTGAAACCGAGCCGACAATATCGCCGCCTGAGACATAGACTCGGTTCTAGCCGGTCAGCGCGAGACCGTTCGGCTATAAAAGCTAAGTGACGGCCGTGTTGTTCCCACAGTGCAGCGCTGACCAGGAACCCAATTGGAAGTTTAAGTTCAAACCGACTTCATAGTCCAATTCGGCCACAAGGATTACACAATCACTCCGCCACAACATGTTCTACAAGCTGGTAAGTAGCGCAGACGGCCCGGTTGGGGTTCAGCTTAGCTCAGTGGTCTGCTCCTTGCAGCTGTTCGCCACCTGCCTGGCCCTGGCTCTGGCCAAGCCACAGCATCCGCCGGCTGCACAATATCCAGCTGGCGTCAATCCGCAGGACTGTCCCGGCTTTCCCATCTGTGATAATGCGCGCCTGCACAATCCGCAGTCGCAGTGGCAGCAGCCCCAGCCCCAGTGGCAGCAGCCCCAGCCCCAGTGGCAGCCCCAGCCCCAGCAGCACTGGCAGCAGCCCCAACAGCACTGGCAGCAGCCCCAACAGCAGTGGCAGCCGCAGCCCAGCTGGAATGCGGCACCAGCACCGTCCGCCGGCGGCGACAAGTATCCAGCTGGCATCAATCCCCAGACCTGCCCCAACTATCCCTACTGCGATGTGAACGCCGGACACGCGGCTGCACCCGTGGCGGCGCCACCGCTGCCCGGCTGGACGGAGCGTCTCTACCCCGCCGGCGTCTCGCCCCACCAGTGCCCCAACTTCCCCTACTGCCAGTAAGCAGCCGCAGCGCCTCCACCTGTCCACACTCTGTCTACCTGTCTACACTCATCACACGCATTTCTCCCCTAAAGCTTCCTCCAATGCTATTTAGTTCTCAACTTTTGAAATTCTGTTGTTGGCGTCAAATAAAAAACATGTTGGTCAAATAACTAAAATTCGCTTTGATTTTTGGATAAAATGGATTACTTTCTTGGGTACTAAATTTTATCATACTATGGAAAATTCATTTAAATTCAATTCAAATAAAAAACATGTTGGTCAAATAACTAAAATTCGCTTTGATTTTTAGATAAAATGGATTACTTTCTTGGGTACTAAATTTTATCATACTATGGAAAATTCATTTAAATTCAATTCAAATAAAAAACATGTTGGTCAAATAACTAAAATTCGCTTTGATTTTTCGATAAAATGGATTACATTCTTGGGTACTAAATTTCATCATTTTCTGGAGTTTATTTCTTATTCTCTTTATGACAGCCAAATATCATATGTATATATCATATATATATATATAATTTATATATATTTTGCAGAGCAGTTTTGGAAAAATCACTCTTACACAAAGAAACTCAATTGCTTAATAAAATAATAATAATATAATTCACTCCGTTGCATTGGCTCCGGCTTCGCCTATTCACTTCATAAAAAGCTGAATTCCAACTTGATTAATGGCTTGGTTCTGACACGTGTTTCAAAGAGTGGGTCTTTAGTTTAGATTACTAAGCCAAGTCAATACTCGTTTGAAAAGTTGACCCAAAGTTGTCAAGTGGCGATAATATGCCACGCCCAGTGGCAGGCAGACGGCTGTGAAAAAACTCCACAATATCAAATCATGTTAAAGAACTTTTAAGCAATTGTCTTTAAGGTCTAATTAACAAAAATATCCCATAAAAACAAATACCTCTGTAATTGTTTTAGCAAAACCTTGTCAAGTGTCCAAAAATATGCCATGCCCAGTTTAAAGCTCTTAATGTAATATATCTAAAATCTACGGGCCAATAACTTATTTCTCCGTCCAAAAGTAAATCTGAGGTTCAAAAGCCATTAACGAAATACTTGTGTAAAAAGTTGACCAAAACCTTGTCGTGCGGCTAGAATGTGCCACGCCCAACGAAGCCATCAGCTCGCAGCGAGCAGTTCCAGTTCCGCGCCGTGGACAAGGAGTGGACTTACAGGTGATCACCTGGCTGTGATCGCTGTGGGCAGCGGTCTGCCGCCGCCGCCCGCCGCCGCCGCCGCCGCTGCTGGTTGACCCCGAGCCGCTTTTGTGAAAGTCGTTCTTGCAAAACGGCGGCCACTTGAAGCGGCCAGCGGCTGCCAAGGTCAAGTGCAACTGCAAATTAAAAGCACTTATACACCTATATAATCATAGCCCAAAAGTTACAATCAAAAATCTCACTTTTATTTACAAACATTTTAAGCTTAAACATTGTACAGTATTTACAGAGCAAACACGGCTTGGAGGCTGCTGGGAGGTAGCTGGGCGCAGCGGGGAGCCTACCAGCCGTGGGAGAGGGAGGACCAGCCCTTGTGGAAGTCGTGGTGGTAGTCGTGGTGATCATCGTGCACATGCACGGGCACAATCTCCTCGTGGTGGACGTGGTGCACGGGCACCTCCTTGTAGACGGGCACGTGCACCTCCTTGTAGACGGGCACGTGCTTCACCACGGGCACCGCAATCTTCTGGACATGATGATGGTGCACCGTGTGCACCTTGTAGGGCACATGGATTGTGTGGTGTTCGCTAAACGGGCGGGGGGGTGAAGGAGAACAAGAAGCTTTTAAACGCCAGCCAAATGGAAAGCAAACGAAAGTGAAATGTTGAACGGGGAGGGGGCAGGGGGGAGGGGGCCCCACAATAATTGGCATTCAATGCTATTAGCTAATCAGGTAATAGCTGGCAGTCAGCTCGACTTGTTCGGTCTGCGGCTTGACAGTTGCTTGAACTCCGCCGCGTCTGTCGCTCGGGCACTTGGCACAGGAGGCCCGGGCCGGAGACGCGGACCAATGCTCGGAATTTTTAATTAGACGGCGCAATTATGCGCGCATTATAATGCAACAAGTGCCAAGCGTCGCCTGTGAAATTCCTGAGCGTTGTCTTCGGTCCCAGGTTCACTGGCTGCCAATTGAAGTGCATCGATACCCGGGCACATATTCACCAGCCAGTTAAGCGCAACCTCCCCAACGGGTTGGCCCCCATTCAGAGGAAACTAGGGCCGAAGTGTGACTAGCTCTATTCATATTGATTGCTTCATTTCAGGCGTAATTGAATCCATAATTCATGACGCTTAAATGCCGGCGTTTAAAAAGCCATACAGAAACCAATCATAAAATAAA
The DNA here is from genome assembly GCA_035047465.1 of Drosophila sordidula. Lineage (NCBI taxonomy): Eukaryota > Metazoa > Arthropoda > Insecta > Diptera > Drosophilidae > Drosophila > Drosophila sordidula. The sequence continues at coordinate 3,020,933 of JAWNPQ010000131.1, forward strand.
AGTTAGTTGCACAACACGGGAAACGTTTTATATGTCGGGTTGAGCGCGCATTAAATACGTTGTATATAGTGTACTATACTGTTTGCCGTACGGTTTACGGTTCACTTACTGTTTGCCGAAGAAGCCGGGACTGGGCGCGCAGTAGGCCACAGCGAAGAGTGCGACAAAGACCTGTGGGCGCATAAAGAACATATTTAAGTACCAGAAACCAATATATTTTTTTATTTTTGTATAAAATATAAAATAAAATTTAAATATAAAAAAATTTAAATATAAAATATTAAGGTATAAAGATCTTCATTTGAATTTTTTGGATTTTTAAAAAAATAGTTAGTACTTCAATAACATTTTTAACTAAATAACAGCAACTATGTTAAAAATTAACCCCTACCCAAATATAATTATTAAATGATTTTCCTCTTTTTTATTACTCTGTACCACAAACAATTTCTGTGAGAATGCATTTGAAACTCAAAACTAATTACAGGGTATTGCCTGGCTTATACAACTAGTTCAAGACACTTTACCACGCAAATGTAACTGTGCATTTTACACACTTTTGCCTGCTTTTTTCTTCATACTTTCAACTTTAACTGGTAAACAATTTTGGCAATATCAATTGGGGCCAAATCAATATATAAATCAGAGCCAATAGCTAAAGCCAAGGGCAACAGCGCCAGGCCCAATTTACAATACTTTTACTACATTTATTTAAACTAACGCCGTAAACCCGATTTCAAAATATTTGCTTTGTGTACTCTCATTACAATTCAACTGGTAAAAAACGTTTTGATTTAAACGAACTTGCGCTTAAATGTGCAAATATTTTGTGTGTTAAACTTTAACTGTTGAGTCAAAAAGGCTTTTCTAGTGCTTAAGACTTGTTGACTTAAATTTTGGATTTAAAGCCTGAGCACTTTAGGCCGGTAGCCGTTATATAAGATTCATGGTTATATAAGACAAGCTATAAACTACACTTTGACAGGCGCACTATTAATCAAAAATATTTTTTATGCACACAACACGCGAGTCCTTGTGGTTTTCAGTTGAGTATATGAATGGTATATTGATTCCTTTTGCAGCTGGCACTTACGAAAACTTTCAGGGCGGTCATATTTGTGTTTTTTGAATGCAGTTTATTTTGTGAACGCGAACTCGACTCGGGTTGCTGATAAAGGCCGCTGCACTGCCGACGTCTGCCAATGACTGATAACCAATGGCCAACGGCTCATCCGTTTTATACACGATTGCAGGCGCCAAGCGCTAACAGCCGACGTCAGGCCAAGTCAACAGCGGCAGCGGCGACCAATGTAAAGTAAAGAGAAAAAAACAGACGTGACGCATGCGCACAGCAACAACAACAGCAACAACAGCAACAGCAACAACAACAACAACAGCGCACTGTTAAGTGTTTCACGAGTTGGTTAACCAAGAGGTTGTTGTTGTTGGGGGGCTTTATACCACAACAGCACTTGGGGCAACTGCTGGCTGCAAGCACGCATCAGTTGCTGCTGCAAAATGAAGTCACATTAAAAAGTGGACCTTGTTGTTGTTGTTGTTGCTGTTGTCCCCACCTGACACAGACAATCGAACTTTGACTGGGCAAGTTTTAGTGCAGATTTTGCTGTGTCTGTTGACTCTGTGCAATACAATACAAATGATTATATTATTGCCATTACACTAATGTCATAATCGCTTTGTCTTGCGGCGTCCTCTGTCAACAGCAAAGAAATTATTCCATATGAATGATCAACTAGCACATAAAGCATATTGCGATTGAATGTATCGCTTAAGCGGCCTTCTGCAATAAAAAGTGAACGTCGCCAGCAACAACAACAACAGCAACAACAACAACAACGACAACAACAACAATCGCAACGACACTTACAAAAATTGTCAAACTTATCCCTAGCAGATGAAGCCCAAAACATCTTTGCAGACGACCTTGACTGTTATGTGATCATAACAGCAGCTGTTGCTGTTGTTGTTGCTCTTGTTGTTGTCATTGCTGGTCGTGTCAATTAAACACTGTAAATGGGTCACAATTGACACAGCGGAGGAGCCGCCTACCATATCACAGATCACGTACGGACCGTGTGCTTAACATAAACAACACAAAATTTGCAATAAAACGCATTTTATTTCTGCTATTTTTATTACCATTTTTGGGCAATTACTTAACAGCTCCGCAAACCCTTACCAACTTAATCGTGAAATGCATCACACGCATTCGATTTTACAAGCGTTTGATGATCGATTTGTGGGTCGGCCGATTGACATAACGCAACTACAACAGTTGCGCTGTTAGTGCTAACAGCGCGCTGTTAAGTGCACTGTTAAGCGCCGATTGGCTGCCGTTTGGCTTTCGTTGTATATGTAGGCCAGTTTGTGTGTGTGTGTGTGTGACCATTGGCTGCAGGGCAACCCCCGGCCCGCCCCCGACCCCACCGGGACCCAACTGCATTCATTCCAGCCAGTTGCATGTGAATGTTATGCTGGCTTCCCCGCTGCCGCTGGCGGGGCATAAAATTGCCCGTTTGTCTCGGCAAATTGCATAATGGCGCTGTGTGTGATAAATATTCCAGTGGAGCCCCATGCGTACCACGCCGGGAGCCGCAGCTAAACAATAATATGCTCGCCTGTGGGCTGCGGCTACCGTGCGGATTATTACTTTCATTTTCAGTGCGCGAATCCCAAATTGCGAATGCAAATACTTCCTGCTAGGCGGGTTTTCAATTTCTGCGAAATGTGGGGCATGCGGCCCGGACCGCCAACAGCTGTTTGCCCGTAATGCCCGCTGTCAGGCTTACATCGGCTGACACCCCAAATTGGTCAAGTGCTGCCATAGAGATAACGTTATTCATATTTGACTGGCCGACTGGGCCAATCCATATTGAGTTAATATGATTGAGCACAAATCAAACCGTTTATGATAAGAGGGCTGGCGGCTTGTCTAACGACCGTTAGAAATAACCAGTTTGCCATTTACCAATCAGCCAAATGGCCCATAAACTGTAACCAATTCTTGGGCATTAAGAATCCGATTCGGTAATTAAGTAACCATTGTAAAGCAATAAATTGAATAATTTTTATATCACCTAGATCTATAATGGCACTTACACTGTGCTCGATGTGTGTGTGTGTGTGTGATCGACTGTTGTGTGGAGTTATACGTTGTACGTTAGAATATACCAAGCTTGGGTTAGCTGAGGTTACTTTAAATTGCTTTGGGTTACAATAGGTCGAATTTATACTCAAAGGTATATAAAAGTTGGGTAAGCTTTAACATCCATCAAAGGCTTTTACACTTGGTTTGGCAATAAAAAGACCACTAAGCCCGCTTGTTAAAGACCAAAATAGTTAGAGCGTAAAAGTTAGTCTAATATATCTTCTCTTCCACAGTCATCTTTCGTCAGGGGTTTCTCCTATAACTCCTATAACGTAACCGGCATATAAATTAATTTCAGTTTCAATCGCCTTGAATAAATTATCCTCTGTCTGGCAAAAGCCAGTTTAGCAAACTTCAAATCTAGATAAACAGGCTCTTGACTTGGCCAAGGCCACTAGGCCAATCTGCCGCCGGCCTGCGTAAAGAGCCCGCTTTTAATATTCTGTTAAGGAAACCACCCCTTAATTCCCAGAATTATAGATCTTCCATAGGGGCTTTGAAGAGCCCGCTTGAGGAAAGGCGAAACCTTTATGTAATTGATGCCCCGCGTCGTTTCCTGCCCGCCCACAACTGTCAATCACCCCCGACAAATTTATGCGTTTGCCCAATCGATGGATGATGGGAGAGCTGCGTTTTCCATTCCAATGGGTTTTCAATTTTAAAGCTGGCCCGGTGTTACATGCTCCTTGGGCCCGATACGAGCGTACGATATCTGCGTCCAATATCTGCTTTAGACACGCGCTGCGTATTGAAATTTTTCACGCAGCCAAACGTGATGCCAAATCCAATCTAAGTTGTTGTTGTTGTTGTTGTTGCTTTTCCGCACTTGTCAGTCGCGGCGCGTGCGCCATTCACGGAGCGCCCGCTGAATTTTGAGCGGTTTCTGATGCGATTTTTGATCGGCGACCACGGCGGACAGTTTGGCCGCACTGACACGCAGATATCGGAGCCAATGTGGAGCAGAGCGCCCCCCCAAAAAAAAAGCAAAAACAAAAATCGAATAGCAATTGTGCAATCTTCCCATGCCAATCTATATTTATTTACTTTGTATTTTTTCTATTGCTTCTCTGTTTCTGTTTGCTAATCGCACAGCAATTTGGGGCACGACCCGCAACCTTCAAAGGCTGCACCCAGAGCTCAACTGGGAGTTCTAAGGAATTCCTGTTTTTGGCATGCAAATTAGCCCAGAATGAGCTCAGCTTGAGTTTGGCTTCTCAGCGAATCTTTGCAGCTACTCCTGCCGCTGGACACGCTCGCTTGACGCTGCCAACAGCGCTGCCGACGCCGACGTCGGCGTCGACGTCTCCGTTGGCGGCGAAGTCGTTGCCGAGGCGCTGATGAAGAACAGCCCCGGCCTGAATTAGACGACGTCAGCGAGCATGACAAGGTCGGCACTTAAAGGTGTCGCCAATTATAAGGCCCCCCAAAAAATACACACACACGCACACACGCACAACATCTCTCGGCTGCAGTGAAAACTTGCACCAATTAACGCTTGAGGGGCTCGTTGAAAACACCTGACGAGGTTTCCATATGCCGAATTTTGTGGTGCATTGGCCAGCGAGCGGGCCATTCAATTTGAATTGCGCTCTTTTAGTGGCTCTAACAAAGCGTAAACTCAGCTCAAGAAATTATTATGCCATTCTTCTGGTTCTGGCCGATTCTGAAGTTGGTTCTCATTCAACTGCTCTACTAATTCCACAGCTACGTCTTCGTCTATTGCAACCCAAACACTTGCCTCTAATTGCGCACACAAATAATCAAGCCTCCGCATACACTCTCCACTTGGGGCATGACAGTTACGGGGAAATGTTAGGACCACCAAAGCGAAGTCTTATATAATACAGTGAATCAAAGTAACGGTTAAAGCCCTAAAATATTAAAAAAAAAAGTTACAGTTTTTTAACAAATGTAACAAATTCTAAAATCTCTATCTGTATTTTATATAGATTTTAAAATATCATATAATAAGGTTAACAGATCAGTTTATCCAAATATAATTAAAACTATATATTTCAGTTTCTTAATAAATGTAGAAAATAAAAAATCATATCTATCTGTCTATATATAACAGTTTTATTATTTTTTTAATTTTTATTGAAAACTTCTTAAAAAATTATTTAAAAAAAGTTTGTAATAATTAAAAGAAACTATTTTTTACTTGATAATTCAAAGAGAGCAAAAAAAAGATGATTTTTATAATTCAAAGAGAACAAGAAAAGGAGATTTTATATATAAGTTAAGTTAGATTTATACATATATATAATTTTTATAGGGCATGCAACATGCGGCTTGCAACTGAGAGGCAGCTTGCTTGCTACAATTTCGTTTTAAGAGCCATTTTACGTGAGTCATGCCCAGCTATTAGAGGAAATGGCGGCAGGCAAAAGACGACGACGACGACGACGCAGCTGCCTCCAAGGCGAGCGCCAGGCCGCGCGACACCCCAAGCGGCCCCAGCTCCAGCTCGTTTCCAGTCGCCGTCTCAAGTGGGCGCAGCGTGGCAATGCTAATGATCATAATGATGAACTCTAGCGCCAAACTCCACTGCCTCAGGCTACAAAAGCCCCCTCGGCGACGCTGCCCGCGCCTAACTGCGATCAAATCTAAACGGCGTAAACGCCAGCAACAACAACAACAACAACAACTGCGACAACAACTACAACAACAACAAAAGAGTGCGATGCTTTTATTTGATGTTGCTGCCGCCGACGCCGCCGTCACCGCCGCCGCTGCCGCTGCCGGCAGCGCTGCTTTCTGCGCATCCGATGAGTTTCGAATACAACTAAATCAGAATTTTTATTCAGTTTCAATTGTTTAGCGAGTGCGGATCGGCGTTTCGAGTTCGAGTCGCAGCGCAGCAAAAACAAAAACCGAACGCGAAACGAAAGCGACGAGCAGCAATAAAAGAAAACAAATCAAAAAGAGAGAAATAGAAAAAAGCACAATTCAACAACATGCAAATAAAGAGAATTACAAAAATACTTTAAATCAAGTAAATTGGAATTGCGCTGCATTTGAAATTTGTGTGAGTGCGTGTGTGTATTATTGTGGGTGTGTGTTGGCTTTCTTGTCATTAGCCGCAAAAAAAAAACGCACATTCGCCAAAAAAAAAAATGTCAAAGCGCAACGGAAGCTTGGCAATCAAATGTACCGTTAGCTCTGCTACAATTCTCAGCTTAATTCGGCCGGAAAGGCGTTGAGCAGTTGCCCCAGAAGCTGAATCCGAAGAAGCTTAACACTTGAGTGAAATTTGGGCAAAAACATTTCTAGCTACCTACAGAATATTTATTTGAAAATTATTCAGAGTAACTTTTCAATTAATCATTCATATTTCGGGGTTTATCTGTTTCTCAAGCTGTCATAATAAATTAATTGCCGGGTTTTTTTCTATATCTCTCTCTCTGTCTCTCCCTCTCTGAGCAATAATTAAATATTTTTAGCCAATGCGCGGTTTTTAGCGGGTTTTGTTTTAAATTTTTGTTGTTTTATTTTTGGCTGTTTTGTTTTTGGATTTTACATTTGGCCAAGTGCGACGGCAATGATGGCAATTGTATTTACGCATTGCTGAGCACTTTGTCATTCAAAAATGTTAATTACCAAGTGGCCAAAAACTTTGGCCAAAAGGTCATAGGCGCCAGAACAGGCGATAGAACTTATGGCGTCATCAAGGAAGGCGCAAAGAGTTCTGCTTTTTTATTCCATTTGGCCAGGTTAACGACACGCTTGCTCACACACACGCACACACACACACACAGTCTCACAACTGATCTCTTTTTAAACCGAAACATAAACAGAGTTTAGACGTGCCCTCGCTTTGGGGCGAACCCATAAACAAACGATCCCACATCTCATCTTTAACGATCTGCATATTTTGGCAACATAATTAACGGTGAAAAGAATGTGAAAAGTAGCGAAACGTAACGCGAAAGCCACAAACTGAAGCAGCAAAATTATAGTCAAAGAAATGAAGCCCACTGGCACGCGAACGTAGCGAGAGAAAGGAACGAGAAAAGAAAGAGCCCGGAGAAAGAGAAGCAGCAGAGACAGAAGGTTTCTACGCGTCGTGCGCTTAGCGCTATCTGCCAGTTCCCAAGCTCCCGTCGATCCAAACAGTCCAGTCCATGGGCACCGCTCCAGCTCGCCAATAATGCCAAAGGAAGTGACCAAGTGACAAAGCAGGCGAAAAGCGAACACAACTTGTGCAAAAAAGGGAAATCATTTTTACCGCTAACAAGTGAAAATTCTCAACTGAAAATCAGCAACCGGCAAAAGATGCTCACAGCCCCGCTCCGGCAGCGCATTCTGCTGCTCTGGATGCTGCAGCTGCTCTCGGAGCGAACCTCCGCGCTCACAGTGGACAATCAGCTGGTCTCGGCGCGAAATGGTAAGCGGTACTATAATCTGAGCAGACCCATTACCACACAGCCATAATTGTGCGCCTTCAGAATTGTTATTGCCGCAATAAACTTATTATTAATTATATGTTCGTGTATTTAACAGTTTTAATGAGCACCATTTATATGCTCGAGGGGTAAACTTGAGATTAGTTGAGTTTTCTAAGGCTAAAACAGGTTCCTTTGCCATGCACTTCTTCGATCTCTAGGGCGTAATTCTTTTCTTGGGTGATTTAATTCGCATTTTGAATCCTTTACTCAAATTTTTAATGAACTACTGAATAACAAAGTTAGTTAGTTAAGTAGTTAATTAAGGAAAGTATTAACAATATTCTCAGGTTAGTAAAACAAACAGAACAATACTTTACTGCTAAACTATACTGCTGTATTTTACTATTGTATCTAACTGCTGTACTGAACTGTTATATTTTATGACTATACTCAACAGCTGCTAACTGCTACTATATTATTATATTTAATTACTTTACTTAATTACTATGAAGCTATAGCATAATAATATACTATACTGTTATATTTTATACCTATATTTAATTGCTATGCCAAACTTCTAAATTATAATTCTACTACTTTATTATACTACTTCTCAAAACACTACTACATATGCTACTACTATTTACTTATATACTACTTACTGTACTACTACTACTATATTACTGCTACTACAATTTTTATATTATTTTATAATATATATATTTTATACCTATATTTAATTGCTATACCAAACTTCTAAATTATAATTCTACTACTCTTTTATACTACTTCTCAATACACTACTACATATGCTACTACTCCTACTACTACTACTATATTACTACTACTACAATTTTTATATTATTTAATTAAATTATATTTAATTGCTATACCAAACTTCTAAATTATAATTCTACTACTTTATTATACTACTTCTCAAAATACTACTACATATTTGACTACTACTTCTACTACTACTATATTACTGCTACTACGATTATACTAATATTATGCCATTATTATACTACTACTAGACTAGTTTTTGCTAATACCGAGAAACCGTCTGCACTCCATTCTTCCGGAGCTGCCCCCGTGACATTATTGCAGAGACCACATATTTAATAATCTAAAGTCGAAACAAGCACAGCTCATAAAACTGAGGGGCAATACATCATGCAGCAGCTAATATATAGTATATATATAAATTGTTTTTTTTGTGTATTTGACCTTTTTGAATTATTCATGGGGCCTGGTTGTGCCAAGTGCTCGGCGCGAGTGTCGGCTGGAGTTCTGTGGGCCACACACGGGCTAATGGCAGTCAACTGCGTCCACGCGGCACGCAAGCCAAATAAATTTCAAATTTGAATAAAGAACAAAGCGCAGCGTGGAGACAATTGCGGTGGCCATAAAACTAACCTACCGTACCGTAGTGGAGCAGCCCGCTCCGAGTGGCCTTGAAAGTGCAAGTGTTGGCCGCGATGACATCACGGCGGGCAAGAGTGGCTGTTCTGCTGCCACGCCCAGCACAGCTAATGGGGGGGGGGCGCTTGGATTGCCCAAGAGTGTAGTGATCTTTTGGCCAATTGCAGTTGGCCAATTTGCGATGCGATTTGAAGCGTTTACTCATTGTCTTCTTTCTGTTGGCAGACTGCTTCGAGCGCATCGCGTTGGAGGCAATGCTGCCATTTGAGAAGACCTTCCGCACCGAAGACACCAACTCGCTGAAGATGTGCAAGGAGAAGTGCCTGCAGGCGGGCGAGAAGTGTCAGGCCATCTCGTTCGGGTGAGTTTGGGGAGGGGGAGCGGGAGGGGGGGAGTCGCCCCGACTGCGATTGCAATTGCGATTACCCAACGCTGTTTGCCCACTTTTTTCTTGCAGTGTGCATCGACGCGGAAACGGCACATGTCAGCTGTCATCGGAGCAGTACGGCAACGGCGGCAACGGGCGCCCGGGCGGGGTCATTTTCGATCCCGACTTCGATTTGTACGCGCGCAAGACGAACTGCTTCGATTTGAGCGACAATTCGATTGGGCAGCTCGACGGCGGGCCGAGTCCGATCAGCACGGGCGTGACGCCCGTGAATCTGCCCAACCGGCCGCTGGATGTGGGCAACACCCCGGTGCTGGTTGTCAATCCCACGCCGCACACCAACCAGCCCGATGCGCCGCTGCCGCCGGGCTCCTCTCTGCCGCCGCCGCCGGGCGTCGGGGATCGCCTCTATTTCTCGCATGAGATCTATCCGCTCTACAAGTATCCCACGCTCTACGAGCACAACTATCCGGCGCCCAACGAGGAGGTCTACATACCCGGCGGCTATGCCGCCAACGTGCCCGAGGTGGATGAGCGCTACAGGCCCGCCTACGGCCCGGCGGACGACGATCTCGTCCGGCCCACGCCGCACGGCCCGCCGCGGCCCATCTTCGGCTTGGGCTACGGCAACGGGTATAGCTACGGCACGCCGGAACGCTATGCGCCCACGACTTTGCGTCCGGCTTCCGGCGAGCGGCCCGGCTATGCGCCCCGACCGGAATACGGCCCAGGCGAGCAGCCCGACTATCCGCGACCCTCGCCCGCCCGTCCCTTCGACAGCTCCACGCCGCCCGCCTACGGACCACGGCCCACGGCCACCTACGATCGCGAGCCACGACCGGACTACACCAACCGACCCGATCCGCCGCCGCAAACAGCGCACGACGGCGGCTATGGACCCGGACCCGGCTCGTCGGCGCGCCCGCCCGTCTACGACAGACCCCCGTCGCCCCTGCCGCCCAGGGATGAGTACGTGCGTCGCAATGGCAGCGCCGTGCGGCCGGACGGATACTACGACGACGACAAGACGATAGCCACCTACTTCAATCCCGGGGACTACATGCATGGCAACAAAAGTAAGAACTCTACGGCTGAGATTGGTATCAATTAAACCTGCCCATCTTCCAGAACCCGCCATGCCCGTGCCCGGTGACAGAGATCGCGATCGCTATCCCATGGACGAGATGAACGGTAAGTGGGCAAATCCCTAATTGAAAGATCCTAACACAGTCCCAACTAATTTGGATTCGCGCCCAGCTAACAGAGAGTGGGGTAGGAGGGGGAGGTTTTGGAAGTGGTTGCTTTTGATTTGCTTTAAATTATAACAACTAAAAATAACTAGAATTAACATGGCGCACAATTAAAACTCAATACGAATGGGCGCCGGCGGAGGGGGAGGCGGAGGCGGCGGCGGCAGTTGACCCACATTTGGTTGGCTTTTATTTGCGTAACAAAACTAAAAACCCATTAGACTAGCATAAAGCGCAACCTCTCGTCGAGTGGGCGGACGGTGGCTGCATGCGAGCCCCAAACTCGGCCGTACTAAATAATCGAAAGCTCGCGTTGCGGACAACAAAACAAATGGCCGAATCTCGCATGTGGAATGCGAAAATGTCGAGCGGAGCTTATGAAAAATGGCAACAGATGTCAGCGAATGCCAGCGAAGTGGGTTATCGATGAGGTTGGGTTCTGTACATAATTGATGCAATATAAAATAAGAGCAATAGAACAACGTTGGGTTCTTCACAGATGAGCTGATCAGTTGGAGCTCTAAAATGAAATTGGTTTCGTATGAGAAAATTTATAAAAAATACAAAAAAATGTCTTTTTGCTTAGCATAGTTTAAAATCTTTATAATATACAAATTATTTTAAAACCTATTTTATATGGTTTATTTAGAGATCTCAAACTCAAAGTAGACTCTTTATACAGGGCTTTAAAGCAAGTAATTGTACAACATGTACATCAATCTTAAGGAAGGTTAACTTTGAATTCTTAACACTTCTTGTACACATATGATGTCAGCCCTAGTTAAGATATGTTTATTTATTTTGGACGGGTTGTCAAGTGCACAAGATTTATGACAATTCTAAAATTGCGCTGCCAGCTCATCAAAGAGTCATTTATATTTTGATTTTCAACCCGACTTCCTTTTGGTCTTCTCGAGTGTGACGAGCGCCGAGTACATGAACTTTCGGGCCGTAATATCACCGGGTGACATAAGCCAAGTTCAAATGCTAGTTACGATCCGACAGCGTAATTAAATCGCTGGCCTGCGTGCGCGCTTGTCAGTTGACTTTATTAGGCGTGGGACAGATCTGTTAGCCACAGTCGGAGATAAGCATACGAATAATACAAGTTTTTTTTTTTCTTTTGGGTCTTAGAAGCGGAAGTTTAGCACGCAAATTTCTGCCCCTGTAGCTGTATTTTTTGGCTACTTTGGTGGCGTTGTGCAAGAGCAACTGCACTTGAACAAGCGCCCCGAAAGGCTGCATTGTATGCAAATCCGTAAGACGAACCGAATGCACAAAAAGCCAGCCATTCAAATGACAGCAGTGACATTGATCAAGAAACGGAAATGCGCTCAGCTTGTCTGGCTTTTTCTGCGCCGGGGCTCGACTGCAGCTCGGATGATCGATGTGATTGCGAAGACTTGGGCAACGAACTTGATATTAAATATGAATTATGCATGTTACGAGTACGTTATGAGCTGCTTAGATCTAAGTGGCCAAGGAGCTGAAAAGACTTAGGCAACGAACTCTGCTTTGCTTTATTCTGTGAGACTAAGAATTGTATTTAATAGAGGCTCTAATAATGCATATATACTCTTTTTAGCTTTTTTTTTAGGAATATATAAAAGACTTAGGCAACGAACTGGACTTGTAGCCAACTTTTTTTTTATATTTACTGAATTAAAATAAATGCCTTCTTGAGATTATATTTTCCCCACAAAGCATATATAGTTACTTAGGAAAGTTGGCAAGCCAGCATGCGTAAGCAGCAAAACGAAAGACTTAGGCAACGAACTTTGCTTCAAGCAAAGCTGCAATATAAACAACAAATTAGGGATATATTTTGGCTTACAAACCCAAATAAATACTAAAAGGCAACTCTACTACCTGAATTCAACCTCAACTTGAATTACTACAGATAAATTGCAAAAATTCTCAGATGTCAATTAGCTTAATTAGATTTTCCCATTTTAAATTGGCTTGCATTAACATTTAATATGCCAAGCTGCTCTCATTCAACTGAATTCGCGCTGATCTTGCGGCCCATCCTTGAGTGACGTCAGTTAACGCTTCGCTGCCGCCGCTTGCAGCCAAATGGCCAAAGGTACCAGCTAGCCAAGTGCCCCCGTATTTTCCTCCGAATCGAAGATAAGCCATCTGCTGCCCAAAAATACTCATTAAAAACGTGCTTCAAGGCTCCAAAGACGACGCCCCGTTGGCATCATAATGATCAAGCGAGAGAACGAGCCGCCGACAAAAAAGCTCTCGCCCTTGCGGCCCAAAAAGCTCTGGCTGTGAAAAACGAGCGCGCGCGCGTTTTTTTCTAATGCCGTGTATAAAACCGCAAGCTTGACCACGGCAGCTGCTCAGTCGCCATTAGAAACGCCATCGCTGCGCGTCGCAGTTGCCGCCGGAAACAGTCGCTTTTCCCCCATATCCTGTTGCGTGTGTGTGTGTGTGCGTGAGCTTTGCCTGGAATACGCGCAATTGACATTCAAATTTCGCTGAACAACTGAAAAACGCTCAGCGCTTACGTAATCGAAAAAAAAAACCATATCGAATTAAAAGCCAAGCTCGATTATATAAACCATTTAAAATTTAGTGGATTTAGTGCTTCGCTGAGCGCGCTCCAATGCGATTGCAAATGGCTGACGAGCTGCTCTTCTCGCTGCTGCTGCTGTGCGCCAGCTGCGGCAGCAGCGCCAAGTTCGTGAGTCCTACGCGCCACAGCAGCGCCAGCGGCGGCGGCGGCGACATAAGCAGCACAATTATTATTGTGGAGGATGCCAAAGGTAAGGGGGCGCCAACTCGGTCAATGCACCAGCCCAAAAGACGCGTATTTAAAGTAATTTGCATAATTTTCAAAGCAAACCAGAACTCTTAAGGCCCCCGCTTGGCCAATTTTCCAGAGATTATCTGCGCAAGGGCCTTGTCTGTGCAGGGGGGGGGGGGGCAGCGTTGCTAAAACATGACTCGAACATAATTTACAGCAGCAGCGGCGGATGTGACGGCAGAGAAAAAAAGAAGCTGAACACAGAAACATTAAGCAACATGAGGCAGCCGATCTTGAGTTCTGGCCGCGCGTTTCAAACGCTTCACTGACTTTGGCTCTTACGGCTTATGACCAGGTTTTGTTTTCTATTGCTGCTGTTGTTGTTGTTTTTTTGCTCGCTTGTGGCTCAACCGCCTGTTCAGTGCATTTGCTGTATCTTCTTGTTGCAGCCTGCTTCCGGCGAGTGCTGGCCGGGAAGCGCATAGCGCCACATTGGGTGCGCCGCTCCATATCCTGCGAGCGGGTCGAGGACTGCATGCGCGAGTGCGGCCACGAGAAGCGGTTCATGTGCGAGGGCTTCAACTACCGGCTGGACCCCTCCGGGCACGGCCAGGGCGACTGCGAGCTGATCGAGATACCGCTCTCCCAGATGGATCTCTACTCGAGCGCCAATCGACGCGACTCGAATCTGCTGCGGCACCCGGACTACGACTACTACGAGCGGGATCGCAATGCGCCCAGCAGCTGTCGCCGCAACGCCTGCCAGGACTGCTCCAAGGGTCCCATCAGCAGCAATCCCATCTACTTCAAGCCCAGCAGCGGCGGCAGTTATCCGCCGGGACCCAGCAGCAGCGGCTATGGCGGCGACAGAGATCGCGATCGCGATCGTGATCGCGATCGTGATCATTATCGCCCGCCGCCGCCGCCGCCGCCGCCGCACAGCAGCACCGCTGTGGATCACTATCGCGGTCCGTCGGGCCCGCCCAGCAGTTCCTACGAGCACCGACCCTTCTCCACGGACTACCACAGCTCCCATTCCTCCAGCTCTTCCGCCTCGTACGAGTTCTCCTCGCACGGCTCCAGCTCCGGCTCCGGCTCCGGCTCCGGCTACTTTGGCCACACGCCGCCCAGCAGCTTCGGCGATCACTCGCGACCCGACTACATCGATCGCCACGATTACGCGCGTCCCGAGCCGCCTTCGCGCTACCGGCCCGATCGCTGGGAGGCGCTGCCCAGCAGCACGGGCTACGACGGATCCGTCTACCGGCCGCCCCGGCCCGAGACCGATCGCATCGACAAGTACCGGCCGTCCTACCGTCCGGGCCACGACTACTCGCCCTATCGTCCGCACGAGCCGAGCCGGCCAGGGCCGGCGCCCGGCCCGCCCGCGACCGGTCCCGCCCACAACTACCTGGATCGGGATGCGCCCGGCCCGGGCAGCGGCTCCTACAAGAAGCCGAACAAGTTCGTGCCCTACCTGATCGGCGCCGAGGACAGCTGGGGCAGCTACGGCGGCAGCTACGGCGGCAGCAACAGCAAGCACAGCTCCCACTGGGGCCTGACCGAGTCGCAGCGGCGCAAGGATCAGCACGACTTCAACTACTTCGAGCTGGGCCCCGCCCACCGGGAGCCGCCGCGCGAGTCGAACGCCGTGCTGCGCTACCCCGGCTCCAGCTACGACCACGACTACCCGCGTCTGCGCAACGACTACCGACAACAGTGGACGCGGCGACCCGGCCCAGATGGTAAGCATGCTTCAAACTCCTTCAGGATGTAAAAAGAGACTTCAAATTTGCCAGTATATTTGGTATATATGCCCACTTTTAAGACTAACCACTGTTGATCTCCTCTAAAGATCCGTATTGCCAACAATAGTTAGTAACTGCACTTGTCTCCACCCAGAATGCTCCGCCAAGACCAGCGAGGGCTTCCGCCTGCACAAGACCGCCGTGAAGCACGCCTTCAACGTGCCCACGCTCACCGAATGCGAGCGCCTCTGCTCGGACCAGCGGCCCAGCTTCATCTGCCAGACGTTCAGCTACCGGTACAACCAGGCGGGGCGGGACAACTGCATGCTCTGCGACCGGCCCGTGAACATGCTCGACTACTATGTGGACATCGAGCCGGATCGGGACTACGACATCTACTCCATGGCCGATGATATGGACGTGTGCCGGCAGCCGGCGGCGGCGCCGCCGCGACGCAGCGATGGGCCCGGCACCGCGCTCGCGGATCCGCGCAACGCACGTGAGTCTGGGCAGGCACAGGTCGGGGCCAGAGTCGTAATTGGGTGTTCCTTGCAGAGTGCTTCTTTCGCGCCATCGATGCGACGCGCTTCTTCAAGTCGATCGTCCGGGACTCGCTCACCGTGCGCACCGTGGGCGAGTGCGAGATGGAGTGCATCCGGTCGACCAAGTTCACCTGTCGCGCCTTCGCCTTCCGCTACGGCCAGCAGCGGCACGCGGGCGTCATCGACAACTGCCAGCTGAGCGACTGGCCGGTGAGGGACATGGACAAGGAGCGCCATCTGATACTGGACGCCGCCTTCGATATCTTCGAGCGCGCCAGCTACGGCCACGGCTGCGAGATCCAGCCCATTGTCGACGAGAAGCACAAGAAACGTGGGTGAACCAGCGGCGAATCTTGCTCCAGCCTCTGACCGCGATCTTCTTTGCAGTGTGCTACCTGGGCTACGGCTCGCCGGCCAGGCTGCTGCCCCCGGCCATCAAGAAGGTCATCTCCGTGCCCTCGGAGATGGAGTGCAAGAAGGAGTGCATACGCTTCCGGGAGACGACGCCCTTCAAGTGCTACGCCTTCAGCTACGGGTGAGTTCCGCTATCCGGCCCCACATCTCCGCCCCTCTAAGCCTCTTCGCCGCAGTGCCCGCGCCAGCTCCTTCAACTGCGAAATGTCCGATCTCGATCAGACGGAACTCAAGCCGGATGTGCACTACACGCACTCCAAGGAGCGCGATTTCTGGCTCTTCGCCTGGAACCCCTTCGACTGGACCTGTCGCGACAAGGTCAACACCATCGGCGGCTCGCGCGTGAACAACGATCGGCGCATGGACATATTCCGGGAACCTGGTAAACTGACAATCTTAACCTGTTGCACGTCCATCATTGTGTAAATAACCAGCGGTTGACCAATCCAATTGTCTATAACCCACAACGTAGCATTAGTCCTATATATATATATATATAACTAGTTTGTAGTCGGCGCAGAGTGTACATATATAACGTCCACTAGCATGTACAGTAGTGCCCCCGAAATAACCAACAGCAACTCCAAGACGAATCCGCGAACCCCTCCAAAGTACTAACCATTTGTTGCGCATGCTCAAACGGGCTTCCTCTGCGAGAACCTTACTAACTTTCTATTCGCTTCGCCAACGACGGCGACACTGAAGGCGACGTCGCCTGGCGCCACTACACGGTCTCCGGCAAGCCCTGTCGCCGCAGCAGTCCCTGCGAGAAGAACCTCATCACCGGCTTCTACTCCTGCGAGACGGACGGCGCCGAGGTGGGCGCCTGGGATTACTGCTGCAAGACGGACCATCCCTGTGGCTACAGTCGCGGCTTCGACTATCCCTGGTGAGTGCCCCGAGCGGGTGTCTATGACGATGGGTATACTCGTTCACGAAGTGGAAAGCGCACTGGGGGCGTGGCAGTTCGATTTAATCTATATCTCCACCTCAGCTTTAAAGCTAGAGATACCAAATGAACATATAAACCTCACGAATCGATAGCTCCCATATTTCATACTGCCATAACTTTGCCAAAACTGAACCGATTTTCATGTTTGACAGCATTTTGATCATGATTTATCCTCTAGATTGATTCCTTATTTAAAATTTATGCATTTTTGAAAATAAATTTTTTTCGAATTTTTTGGCAAAAAAAAGTATGTACGAAGTGGAAAGCGCACTGGGGGCGTGGCAGTTCGATTTAATCTATATCTCCACCTCAGCTTTAAAGCTAGAGATACCAAATGAACATATAAACCTCACGAATCGATAGCTCCCATATTTCATACTGCCATAACTTTGCCAAAACTGAACCGATTTTCATGTTTGACAGCATTTTGATCATGATTTATCCTCTAGATTGATTCCTTATTTAAAATTTATGCATTTTTGAAAATAAATTTTTTTCGAATTTTTTGGCAAAAAAAAGTATGTACCCCCCCTTACTCATTTTGGGAAAAATTTTTTTTTCAAAATTTAGAATCCGGAATTTCTATTTTTAATCGATTGTGTTGGTCACAATTAGCATAAAAAACAACATTAAACGTGATTCTAAGGAGGTCAAATTTTTGGTCAAAAATCATGCCAAAATTGACAAAAATTTTAACATGTAAAGCTCTCGGATCCATAGCTCCCATACTTGAATCCCGCATAGCTTTGTCAAAACTTAACCGATTTTCATGTTTGATGGCTTTTTGGTCATGATTTATCCTCTACATTGATTCCGTATTTAAATTATAATCATTTTTGAAAATACATTTTTTTGACTTTTTTGGCAAAAAAAAGCATGTACCCCCCCCTTACTCATTTTGGAAAAATTTTTTTTTTCAAAATTTTGAATCCGGAATTTCTATTTTTAATCGATTGTGTTGGTCACAATAAGCATAAAAAACGTCATTAAACGTGATTCTGAGGGGGTCAAATTTTTTGTCAAAAATCATGCCAAAATTGAGAAAAATTTTGACAAGTGAAGCCTGGATCCTTAGTTCCCATATTTAAAACTATCATAACTCAGTCAAAACTGAACCGATTTTCATGGCTGATGGCATTTTCTCCATGGTTTGTCCTCTAGATTGATTCTGCATTTAAAATATATGCATTTTAAAAAATAATTTTTTTCATATTATTTGTAGTGTGTAATAATGCTAGGGTAATTGTTTTGTTGTTATTACACTGTGAACGAGTATAGCGCTGTCGGTTACACCCGCCTGCAAACGTTCTAACTCTTTTCATCCCCAACCAGGTGCTTTGTGGGCGACGAGGCGGATCAGTGGCGCAAGTGCAGCGACCGTTATTATCCCGGCGGCAACGGGACCAAGGCCACCCACTCGAGTCTTGGGCTGCCCAGCGGCAAGCAGAAACCGAAGCCACACCAGCCGCATCAGGCGGCGTCCGCGGCGAGCAGTGAATACACCCAGCACCCGCCGCGGCCCGGCGGCCTGCAGAGTCTCAGCGATTTTGCGGCCGCGCGCCTCTGGCCCGTCACCTATCTCTACAGCGAGGGACCGCCGAATGCCACCGAGTTCAGTAATTTCGTTGATTGCAACAAGGAGACTTGCTAGCGGCACGCGACAGCGTTTTAAGTAGTTCCCATTAATCAGAGTTTCCAATAGCTTGTAAGTTTGCCCCGTCCCGCTCTTGCCCACAGCAAAACCCACTTAGCTCTAACAATGACGAAAAAAGCGTTCTCACCGTTTGTCTCTGTTGCACACGTGCAAATGTGTCGTTGTGATTTTCAATGAGATTGGATACCAATTTTCCATCGTAATCAAATAAAAAACCAATTAACTTATTAATTTAATAAAAATAATATCCAAGCTTTTTAACGTTAATCACAGTTTCGTGCTGACGATAAATCTTGTACTTATCTATTTAAGTTGAATCTAAACGTATTTTTCATACATATGTAGAAATGTGTACTTATTAATATAAATAAACTAGTTAACTGCGGAGCGGTTGAAATTCGATCGTATTCTAGTTGGAAGTGGTTTTCATTTTTATACACTTCTTATTACAGTAATAGTTTTTTACAAATATTTTCGTTTTTTGTAACCGCCTATATCAAGCAGCTTTTTGTCATTTGCCTGTCAGCAAATTATCGATTATTTATACTAGTCGAATTTTGTATTTTTAGTTGTAGCTCTTAGTATTTATCAATTACAGCGCACTGCCACACTGGCTTTCAAACAGCTGGCAATGTGATAATTGTGCAATAGCCGCACGGCGTGTTTTCTTTTATTAGATATTTATTACTTAAAATTAGTTCAATAATGAGTCGTTTAAAAGTACAAAGCATCTTGACCATCGGCGCCACGGCCTTGGGTGCCTTTTATCTGGGTTCCTACACAGAACGCCGCCAGACTGACATCAACAATGGTCCAGGATACAAAAATCTTCCACGTTTACCCGGACTCCCAGTGTTTGGAACAGTTTCGGCCGCCGCACTGATACCCGCCAACGAGGCTAACCTGACCGCCAAGCCCTCACGCATAGCGCAGATCATGAAATACGGGTTTCCCGGCATGGACAATGTGCGCTCCCATTCGGATTATGTGCTATCCTATGACCGACGCAATCGCGTGCCCCACTGGGTGTTCGAGCACCTGACCGCCGATTCGGTGGCCAAGAACGATGGCGTGGACCGCGCCAAGTGTGACTTCAGGCCCGACGAGAGCATACATCCCTTCTTCCGCGCACAGAACACCGACTACCGCCGTTCCGGCTACGATCGCGGCCACATGGCGGCGGCGGGCAATCATCGGCTGCACCAGAAGCACTGCGACGACACCTTTCTGCTGTCCAACATGGCGCCGCAGGTGGGCCAGGGCTTCAATCGCGACGCCTGGAACAACCTGGAGACCTATGTGCGCAAACTGACCCGCAGCTACAGCAATGTCTACGTTTGCACGGGTCCGTTGTATCTGCCGCACAAGGAGGACGACGGCAAGACGTACATCAAGTACGAGGTCATCGGAGCCAATACGGTGGCCGTGCCCACGCACTTCTACAAGGTGATCGTGAGCGAGGCGGCCGACCAGAAGCTGCACATGGAGGCTTACGTGATGCCCAACAAGGTGATTAGCAACGATACCCCGCTGCAGGTGTTCCAGGTGCCGCCCGAGACGGTGGAGCGTGCGGCGGGTCTGCTGTTCTTCGATCAAATCAACAGGCAGCAGCTGGCGAGCGTTAATGGAAAAAAGGTTTAGGTTGTTAGGCTTGTTGAATCTTTAGTTAATTGTATTTTAATTGTTGTTCTCGAGTTTGCTTCTTTTCCAAAGAATTGTGTTGATTAATAAAAGTAAACAATTAATACAGAGTTATACAATATATATCATATATGTATGAAGCAGCGTTAGCATAGCGAAGAAGTATGTGGGTGTGGGTGTGTGTGTGTGTGTTTACTGATGTCGGATGTGTGTGTGCATAGGATGACATGGTTTACATGCTGCCGTTATTCTTGGAGCGCACATCATCGATCTTGAGTATCATCTTGACCAGCTGTGTGGACAGCAGAATCTGTTGCTTCTTCGAGTGCAGCGACTCGACAACATTGTGATTCTTCATGTCCGAATCACCAGTCAACATGCAATCGACGCCCAGACTGGGCAGCTTCTCGGCCACCTGGCTGGCCTTGAGCTCCGACAGGGTTTCAACTGGATGGAGACCGCTATTTTCAGCCAGAGCCAGGGGAATGCTCTCCAAGGCGACGGAAAAGGAGCGGAATGCATACTGCTCCAGCGTGGACAGCTGATCGGCCTCCTTGGCCACAGCCAGGGAGCAGCTGATCTCGGCAGCGCCGCCACCATAAACAATACGCGAGTCCTTCACCAACGAACGCACCACACAGATAGCATCGTGTATGGAACGCTTGGCCTCGGCAATGATCATGGCGTTGCCGCCGCGCAGGAAAATTGTGACTGCCTTGGAGTTCTTGCACTCCTCGATGACCAGCATTTTGTCCTTGGACGTGCCAAAAGCTGCAAAGTATTACATAGAGATTAGCCAAGCTACGAATTAGTATAAAGTTGTTGTACAAGACCTACCCATCTCACGCACCAGGCCAGCAGAGCCCAGTTTCTCGGGCGTCAGCTCCTCGAAACGGGGCACAATGCGACCACCGGTGGCAATGGCAATCAGCTCAATCTCGGGACCACCAACCCAGCGCACGGCGGGCAAATTCTGCTGCAGCAGCAAATGATTGGCCTCGTCATCGAAGCCCCACTGGCAGATGGCCAAAGTGGCGCCAGCGTCCTTCACCTGCTTGACCATCTGCGTGAATTTCTCCTGTTCGTATTCGCGCAGTGCTCTGTAATCCTCCGCAGAGGTAACATCCAGCTTATGCTTGGTCTTTGGCTTGGGCGGCTCAAAGGGGCAGGTGAGTATGGCCAGCTTAACATTTTTCAGCTCCTTGGGCATCTGCGAGTGGCTCAAAGTCTTGTCCACAATGACGCCTTTGACCAGCATGGAGTCCTCCATGCGTCCACCCACTTTAGTCTCAATTTTGATGAGCTCAAAGTTCACATCCTTCTTCTCAATGTCCGCCACATTGAGCACGGCATCAACGGCCATTTCAGCCATCTGGCGATGGCACTTATTCACAATCTTGCTGCCCAGCGTTGTCATGGCAATCTGAACGAGCGGCTCCTTGTTGTTGGGATCGACGGGGAAGGGCTCGGCAATTGCGTCCAGCTGCTTGATGGCGCACTGAGCAGCCAGCTCAAAACCATCAGCAATGCGAATGGGATGAATGCCGCGATCGATCAAACTCTCCGCCTGCTCCAGCAGAGCGCCAGCAAGGACAACCACACCGGTAGTGCCATCGCCAATTTCGTCGTCCTGCGACTGCGACAACTGCACCATCAGCTTGGCAATCTCATGATCCACCTCCATGAGCTTCATAATGGTGGCGCCGTCGTTGGTGACCGTCACATCGCCATCCGGACTGACCATAATCTTGTCCAGACCCTTCGGACCCAGCGACGTCTTCAGCGTCGAGGCAATCTGGCGCGCCGCATTAATGTGCGTCTGCAAAGAAACGGGAGAACATGTTATAAATCACATTACACAGTTATTAATGCGCGTGACTCAGTGGGGAACATCTGTGCGGCGTTTTAACCTCAAAATGCAAAAGTGACGTCACAAAGTTGACAGCAAATTCACGCCAGGTGCACTTTGCAATTGCAAATTGCAATTTGCTACAATTAAATCATTTATAAACATTTCAACTGTTACTTGTAGGAAATGCAATTAGTTTATATGTATTTCAGATACTATAAATGCCGGCAGCAAAGAACATCTGGAACATTCGGCAAGTGATGCGTCATTGTTTGTGACGCCTGGAAACTTTATTTCAGCTAAAACATAATTAAATCGCCTAAAACCAAGCAATGGCATTCACAGGATACACATTTCCTTAACAATTAACACTAAATAATCATAATTTTATTCACCTTGACGGCATCTGTGCCTGTGATGCGCTTTTGCTGCTCCTGGTCGCGCAGAATAATGAAAGGCCGACCATATTCGTCGAACGCGAACGTTCCTGGAAAGGCGCTCATGGTTTTTAAGTTAAAAGGATCGCTGATTTAAGCTTATTTCACAGATTCAATTTGCCTTTTCCTAAATCGAAACGCACAAAGTTGACGAGCAATGCTGCACTAAACGTACAATCGCAACCGACCGCAATATCGAGCCACTATCGATAGAAATAAACGTTTCCACTGAAAAAATTGCTAAATACTACACTTTCTACTGCCACTGACAAAACACAAACAAACTCGGAGACTATTTTTATTTATGAAATATTTGAAAGAGTTAAAGTAAATATTAAAGTAAAATCTACTTTGATTATGAAAAGAATCATTTAAGTTATGAAAAAGTCAGATTGCTCGCATTAAGTGAAAGCCCTGAAAATTCATCGACTGTAAATCCCATACCTAGCTATCGCCTCGGCAAAACAATCGTTGAAATCGTAGGTTTCGTCTATTGGTTTGGATTTCGTTCATTACATATACAATTCAGCAGTTGAACTAAACAGATCGCAAGTGCAGATTTCGTAAACGCTTCTCGCTAAGCCAGAGCAGATTTTTGTCCAATAAACCCAGTTTTTGTTTCTTTGTGCGTTAAGTTGCAACCATTAAGTGTAAAAATGCCATCAAATATGAATAATAAACTGTAAGTAATGGTTACAAGGTGCCATACCGAGAAATAGTGCAAAAATCGATTTTGTAGTGAATAACAAAAAAAAAAAAAAAAGAAGGAAATGGAAAATAGTGCACGGGTACCGTAACCAATCGGTCCCAATCCAATTGGTGGCATATAAATTATGTAGTTGCTGGTTGCCAATAAATACATAGCAAGTTCTTAGTAGTGCAATAGTTTTTAGTGTAATCTGCTAACAAATATCGGATCGGTGTTGGTGGTGTAACTGTAATATTAAGCACGTACAAGGTACATATATGCAAACATACATGCGTATATATATGTATGTGCACACATGCGTAAAAACATATGTACTTGTATGAAGATGTATGTGTTTGTGTGCGAGAGAGTCCACATAACCAAACAAAGAAATGGGATGAGTGCGAAAAACGTTCCGTAGGTGAAGTAAATAATTAATTTCGAAAAAGTATACTATGGATGTTCGTTTTTTTTGAAATGTAATTTTTTACTTTATTTTGCGTATTTTATTTTGTTTTTCTCTTCGTAGCAGCCATCTTGTGCGCCTTATATTGTATCTGGTTGTCGGCCCGAGGCAGCCCTGAAGTGGAGACGAATAATATAAGAATAAGGGAACACTGATAAATATTTATTAGCTGTTCAATTAAAGCTTGATTGCTAAAATTGAGCGAAAACAAGTGGAAAGCAACAAATTGTGTTGTTGTGCTTTTAACAATCTGGCAACGCTTTTTTCGTACATACACAAACACACAAAGAATAACCGTTTTATTACCCTTCTAAATTTATGATTGTATACATGCACATGTATGCAAATGTGTGTGTGTGTGTGTGTGTGTGAAGAGTGAGCAGTGTTTTTGTATTTGTTGTTTACTTTTAAAGGCATTCGTTTTAAATTTGCTCGATTCTCTTGACTTTTGACAAGCACCGTAATTTATGCAGTGAACTGTTTGCACTTGTATGCAATGCAGCTGCATTATTAGATCTGTCGCATGGAACTTTCCAGGCGGCTGCGAGAAAACAGCAATTACTGTTATTACGTGGTAAAGATTGTGAGTTTTATTGGTTGCCCTTATCTGAGTGTCCGTATCCGAGCAGCCTCGTCAGCATTGTTTGCACTCTGCTTTGTTATCTCGCGCTGCCAAAATAAACAACAATAAAAAAAAGATTTGCCCCTTATGACTTTGTGTTTCAGCTGGCCAGTTGCAATGGAGCTAAAAAAAATGTCTAATAAGAACAGCCAAAGTGAAACTGCGACCGGTTTGTTTGTCATACGTCATTTATATTTACCCATTGTTGTTGCTTGTCAGCCGGTTAGAAGCTTCGACCATGGAGTAGAACTTCGCTTCTAGATGGCACTGTCTTTGGTCCAGTAGCAGACACTGCGCTTAAATTATGTCACAAGCAAAACAACACACATACAATAAAGCACACATGTATTTATGTATTTACAAACAATGGAAAATTCCACTCGCCATGCAACTCAGCTGTGTGGCAAGCGAGCGTCGTACCTATACATATGTACGTGTTTTGTGTGCATGTGGGTGTGTGTGTGTGTGTGTGCGAGGCAAGAGTTGGCAGAACTGCTCAATATTGGGTCAATCGACTAATAAAGAGGAGAGCAGAGCTTCCAGTAGAGAGCACATCAGAAGCTATTGATGAATCAGAAGGTCACATAGTTGAAGGAGGCTGCATTTGCTCTAGTGTATGCCACTTTACACGATTTCGTGATATATCTTATCAACATGATAAACATTATAAAGCTGTCATAAAGCTTATCGCATTCGTCGCTTTTGTTATTGCTACAAAAAATAAAAAGAAGAATGATTGTGTTTATTTTATGGCTATTTTGTTTAGTCTCTCAAGTTGTGTTTGCATATGCATATGTCTTAGTGCTTCTTATTGCGGCACATGTTTGCTTTAACCTGAAACTCTATCTAAAGTCTAAGCATATTTACGGACAGCTTTATGCACCAGTTTCAATCCATTTGACTTGTTTACCCTAGAGACCCATTTGCGTACATAGTTTATACCTATCACCATTGTTTCTTTATCTGGCGTACATGTTATCTTGATTGTTGGTTAAGTGCTTACAGCTTTGTTTTTGGCTTTACCGGCATAGAAATAAAGCCAAATACAGTACATGTCGCTTATATGGACCACTTACTTACATATATGAAAGTATTGCATAAATACAATGCTTGATGTGTCCGGTGTGTTTTATAGGAAATATAAGCAATTAATTTAATACAATTAAGGAACATGTTGCTTAAATACCATGAATTCGATGCGTTTTAGCTGTTGCATATAAGCGGTATGTACTGTAGTCTCCTTGATGCCTTGTGTCACGTGATGCTGCCTCGTGTTGGCAGATTATGTGATATTTATTCGGTTGCTGTGGTCGAATTTCAATGCGTGGCGTAAAACGTGAGCTGCCTCGCATACTTGCATAATTTTGGTTATAATAAATGTATTTTCATAGAAATCGCCTGTCGAACTTCGAATATTTTGTATTTCTACATACTTACATTTGCATGCATGTGCTCAAAGGCTTTTGCTTGTATTACAGACAGACACACATGTATGTATGTATGTATGTATGTATGTATGTATGTATGTATGTATGTATGTATGTATGTATGTATGTATGTATGTATGTATATTCATTACTAACGGCCAGCACAGACAGCACGTCACGCACCCAGCCATCGATTGGCGATGCGTGTTATCGTTATCGTTGTTTTTTGTTTTTGA
This sequence comes from Drosophila sordidula, assembly GCA_035047465.1. Lineage (NCBI taxonomy): Eukaryota > Metazoa > Arthropoda > Insecta > Diptera > Drosophilidae > Drosophila > Drosophila sordidula. Next base: position 3,046,981 of record JAWNPQ010000131.1, read on the forward strand.
GTATTAATAGCTACTTAAGTTATTGCTGATTTGCCATTTTGTTTTTTTTTTTTTAACTTCAAGTGGCGCACGTGCTGATCGCAATTGCTATTCATGTGTTTTGTCACGACAAAAACACATTAGCATATTTATCTATATATTTTATAGCAATATCGCCTATATCTTGGCGCTTAATTTAATTTGTCTTGTAAACAAAAAGAAAAAACAACAATAGATAAAACCATATTTATAGTGCTGTTGTTCAATACATTTGTATGTATGTTTGCCCAGACACAAAGCGGCATCAGCCAATGCATATCTAATTAGGTTTTTTTTCTACTTTTTGCCACTTGTTTGTTTTTGCTCTATTGCTGCTTTTCTCCCTGACTGGGACAACGGTTAACCTTCGATACAAGATTTCGAAAAACATGCCCAAAGGCAGTTTTTCTTCAACAGCCGCCACACTGTACCTGTTTATTTGTCTCTATTCGGTCGCAACGTGCCTATAACCCCTACTGAGTAGCTGTATATCTATTGCTCACATGCCACCTACACATTTGCATGCACCGATGTGAGTGTGTGTGTGTGTCTGTGTGTGGGGAGGGGGAGCAACTAAATCTTTTTTTGAAATAAATGATGCCACCGCCATTGGGATCCCGTCAGTTGGCAGATAGACGCTAAACGCTGCGCTTCGGCAAACGGGAAAAGCAAAAACAAATACAAGCACAAATCTTTATTGTTGTAACAAAACAAACACACACAAAGAGAGAGGCAAATACCTTTCGCAAGCCATTTCGATGTAAACTTCTAGACCTTTTTCTAAGCGTAAACAAAACTGTGATAACGTAATTAACACAAGAGAGACATACAGCTAGGCATAACGCAAACGTAACTGTGATAAATAAATATCTACCTATATATATATACATACTTGTAATATAACCGAGGGATGGCTTTGGTTAGCATGCAACAGCAGCTGGAACTGCAGCCAGATTCAGCCAATTCAGAGGATCAGCTCGGGTAGGTGGTTAATATTGCATGTTCCTAATTGAAAGCAATTCAATTGCACTTGCATATGCCGTGCACGTGCAATCGATTAAATAGGGGACAGCCTGCCCCACTTGAATTGCACTCATTTAAGCTAACGTGCCTCGCGGCCCGTTACCCGTCTCGCTCGCTTTCTATACTCGAAACGAACGCCAACGAAACGCTCTCAATTTGACAAGCTTTGCCAAGTGCGCAGTTTGTTGTTCAATTGCCACTAATATATAGAAATGTTCGCATATTTCTATGTCTGTGCCGGCCCGGCAAACGTATGAGTATATTATACTATTTTCCTATTTAATGTTTGTGTGCTGTTCCCCCCACTAAATGTTAATTAACCGTGAGAAACCACGTACAAAAAGCGAATAAGTGAGTAAAGAGAGCTGTCCGTCGACAGTCCAGTAACAATTGTAATACTGTCATGGAATTGCTCTCTTTGAATGATATTCGACGTTGCCCAAACTAATCATCATGTAAATTGTTATTTGTCTTAACGAAAATGTCCTTTGTCCTCTTCCTAAGCTTGGTCAAGCTGATCAAATTTGCGAATAGCGAAATGAAGAGAGCTATCCGTCGACAGTCCAGTTATACAGATTGTAATACTGTCATGGAATTGCTCTCTTTGTATAATATTCGAAAAGCGACGTTATTTACATGTGTATAAACAAAATCTATGTTTGTTAGTTTGTCCATTTAATTGGTGCTGGTGTTTTTTCTGTTTCTAGCCAAATTAAAGACAAGTCACATTTTGAAATTCAATTTTCATTTTCTTCGTGTATGTTTCTTGACCATAAAAAGATTTTCAACATGTTCGTTTTGCGACCCGCCCGCTAAGATTAATTGCCCTTAACTTATTTAGTAGAATGTGCTTCTGCCGTATTATTTTTACAAGCCGCCGCGTCCACGTCCGCCTGTGGGACCGCCTTGCCAAGCGCCGCGTCCGCCACCACCGGGTGCGCCTGGTGGTCCGCCACCGCCTCGACCGCCGCCAGCAGGACCAGTTCCTCTGCCCCGACCGCGCGCTAAAAACGAAAAAAAGACGCTTTAGTACAAAAGGCGAGAAATATACTCGGAATGCCGGACTCACCCTGTGCTCGAAGTATCGCCGCTTTGCCGCGACCGGCCGTCCCACCTAGACCTTTGCCGGTCTGCTTTTTGAACATCGGTGCGTTCTTTAACATGTCGGGCAGTATGAGAAAACGTATCTTTGAGCCGCGTATATAGACATTCTCCAGATTGGCCGTACGTCCGTCCCTATAGGTTACCGTAATCTGTGTCATTTGACAATTCATGTTGTCCTCTGCTTCGATGAGCTTGCCGCGGTAGACTTCGCCGGTAATTGTCTCGCAAGTGATAATGTGGCCTTCAGCCTCGTGTAGAACTTTGATAGGTACGCCAATCGACATGTTTGCGGTATATTTATATATTTATTTTCAAATAATTTAGCAATTTTTCGCGTATTTTTCCGACGCCGTAATTTTTCGCTGTTTTTTCTTTGCGCAAACGTTCACGAGTGAGTATGTGTGTGTGACAGCTGCCCGCGCCGCCATGCTGTGGTGAAAAAGGCTGCGTGCGTGCAGGGTTGTATTCTGCGGCATGGTTGCTCGACAATGTTATCGTTATCGGCTTATCGTCGCGCTTACCGATTTAATTGCAGATAACGGCCTTCTTATCTTTATAAACATTCTTAAACAAGTCTGCGTCATAAAAAATGTGTTTAATTTGATTCGGCTTTACCGATAAGCCTTGTTCACTTTCAACGGTTCGTCTATCAGTTTTCCATAAGCTATTGCGCCGTAAAGCTACATATTGTGCACTGCCACCAATTGCTTTTAAAAATGAATTGGTAACTTTAATGGAATCCATGTGCTACAAAATCGACATGCCATACCATGGAATTATTTAATTGATATTTAATATGGGTATTTGTGTACTTCAATTTCAGCGACCCAATCTTTAGTAGTAGCATCGTTAGAAGAGATTTTAATGATAGCGGAGTAGCTGGATGTGCTGATGGCAAGCTCCGTACCATCTCGACTTCGTCTTGCGCCACGAACATGTCGACTGAGTCCTACCGCATCTCTCTCGGCGTAGGGCCTCTGTGGTGGTCCTGATGTCCCTGTCCACCACAGAACAGATCACGATAGGGCATCGCTCTTAACGGGTAAATAAACTCGATCAAAATCTTAATTTCTATATTTAATTTGTGTTTCCATCCCATTTGACAGGCTACAGCCGGAAGTCTTCGGTCGACTCGGCTGGCGGCAGTTTGTTCGAGGCCAGCTCTCGGGCATCGTCATCATCATCTTCGTCGTCAGAATGCTCTGACTCGGAGTCGCACGACATTCATTCATTGTGCTCAGAGGATGACTGCCAGGAGGTGTTGCGCCAGATCCTGCAGCATGACCAACCAGTGCATATTTCCATCAAACTGCACGTAACTGAAGACCAGGCAACTAATTGGATAACGATCTTGAACCCGAACAACAACATATTATATGTCGCTTTTCCCACTGATTTGCCACCAGCTGGATCCAAGGAGACCTTCACATCTTTATTGGAGTTTGCTGAGGACAAGTTAGAGGTAGACGGAATTGTCATGGTAATGCGAAAGGATCAGCCGGAGTGCGCTCGTTTAATTGAGGCATTCTTATTCATGGGCTTCGAACCGCTATCGAGAAAATCACCGAAGGCACCACCAGCTGCAATTAATGATAATGAAAACTACTATTTCCTGTACACCATCGAGGAGGAGTAGGAAATTGACAAAGTTGGCAAAAGTTTAGGGTCAAACGATTTATAGATATAACTAACCGATTAATTACGTATTGAAATTTATCACAATTATTAATATCCATAGAGTTTGCCGTTATAATTAATAACAATCAGAGTAGTAGATCATCGGAACAACAAGCATAACCTGACATATTGACCCCAATGTGTTCAATGAAAACTAAATTATCAAATTTGTAACAAATCGTTTTAAACTTTGTCAACGCCAACTTTTTCCTCTGTAGTTTTTCTATCAAGACCCAATTGAAAAACCCAACTTTGCGTTAGCCACGTTAAGAGCAAGCTTCAACTTGTCGTAAATTATTATACAAAATATAATCGAAGAAAAAGAAAAAACGTAAAAAAAAATTACTAAAACTACGAAAAAGTAAAAAAAAAAAGAATTATTAATTATAAGTTTTTTGTGAAATATTACATTACATATTTATGTTTTTATTTTTTCTATTATATTCATTATTGTTTTGAAAACCACATTTGTTCTTTATAATATATTTTTCTTATCCTAACACTTTCGTAAATCCCACATATGTATTCTATATAAGCAAATATTTTATATATATATATATTCAATTTTTGTATACTTATGTACGAGGAATATAAAGGAAGGAAGCATTCAAGCAAAACATACATATTTATATAATTAACTACTACGTTTAACAAGCAATCACATATACCTATATAGAGACATACATATATATTCAAACTAATAAATAAACTTTCAAATCAATAGATTAAAACCACAGCAGCAAGAAATCAAGAGTATATGTTTTATTTTCATTAATTTTGTATAATTTACAAGTATATGCAATAAAAATAATTATCCAGTAATATTCGAAACTTTTGATGAGTGCAAAATAACTATCTATATATAGTCATATCGAGTTGATACCAATGCGTTCTCTGAAAGACGAGTAAGCGCGATTACTGACGTAAATCGTATGCATATATATAGATAAGTAGACACCTGGAATATATTATATCGGAGTTAAGAGCAGTCGACTTCCTTTGCAATAGAACTGTGAAATGTACCTATCAATATTATCTGGAGATACACGTAGGCTACTACGATCGAAAGTCACGTAATTTTTTAGTTTTCTCAAAAAATGGCCGGCTCTGCGTACCAAGAACAGTTCAAATCCAACATCTATACACACGATCTGCGCCTGAATCGTTCACATCTGTTACAGCTAGGTATTAGAAAATGCATAAATATGCGTATACTCTGTATTTCTGGCTTTATGGGCGATAAAAAGCCGCACACTAACGCACTGGCGCAGAGTATATACATACATACATATGGCAATCGCGCATATGTGCTTCCATAATATAGGGGCTGGAGGGTTTGCTCATTGCGCCGCTCTGGTCATATAAAAGATAATGTTATAAACACCAGCGGAAGAGTTTCCGAAAGCAGTCGACATTTGAACGTCAGGGTTTACACAACGAAAATTGTAAGGCAGAAACGAAATAATAAAAAAGGGAGGAGAAATCATGTTGAAGGCGGTGAGTGTGCTGAAGGCGGTGTACAGAGGGCGATATTGTTATCTTATCCGCATAGATAGCGGCTGTGTGTCCTCTATTAGGAATTCCAAATAAGTAGCGCGCATTGTTTTGATTTTACTTTATTTTTCTGGTGTTTTTTTTTTTTTTGTAGCTGTTTATCATTGGAACCATCCTAATTGCCGTCGTGCTGGCGTCGCAGCCCGTCGAGGATGAGCAACACCACAAGCGTGCGATTGCCCAGGAAGTGGGTTCGCATGACGTCCAACTGGCGGAGCAGGCGAAGCATCACATTCAGCGTGACGACAAGGAGCATGTGAAGCATGGTCGCGTCAATGTGCCTCTGGCGCCGCATCATTCCAAGTCGCATCGCGGGGGCAGGCGCCACAAGTCGTTCAAGGTGCCGAAGCCTCCGAAGGTGTCGAAGTCCTCGAAGCCCTCGAGGAGCCATCAACATCATCAGCAAAAACCAAATCATCACAAGAAGCAATCGCATAAGGTGCGTGGACATGGCCGCAAGCACCAGTAGAGGCCAGGAGATGCACAGCCCTTATAAAACATGGCTTTAATGCAACCTAAATTAATTTGTATAATATATACCTAATGTAATACCCAAGCTAATATTTCGATGCCACGTAATGCAACAAAAACATATGAACTTATACGCACTAGTGAAATTAAAAATGTAATTTATTTTTGGCAAAACTCTACTTTTTTAATGGCCAACAATCTTTGAGCTTATGATCTGCGCATAACAGCCTCAACTTGAGTGTCTGTCGTAAATCGTGGGGGTCCAGGTTCAGGTCCGAGTTGCCCACACGCTTGCCAAATACTTTCGGCTCTGCGTTGAGTATTTTTTAAGGCACATTTCCCTTTGTTTTCATGTTACGATGCCGGCGTCTAGCCACAAATTTATTATTATTTCAACTTCTTCGGAAGCGCTTAACAGTCTTGCAATCCGGTTTTCCAACGTACAGCAACTACGAGTACAGCTTAAGCAGAGCACAAATGTTTTTAAATAATAAATTTTATCTTTTTTGTGTATGTGTGTGTGGTTAGTCCGGTGATAATTGTTGTGGGGTCAAAAGCACTTATGACGTCATTGCGTGTAAAAAAACTGACTGAACTCGTTTTTGGATGACACAGTGGTCGAGTGAAAGGAGAAGCAAGTGGAAAGATTATACTATAATGTTGCTAAATAAGTTCGTAATTTAGCTTGTGGGTGTTACGAACATACAGAAGCCAGTAACTAAAATATAATGAGATACAATATGCAAGAGTAACTTGTTTTTAATAACTAACTATTTTTAGTCCTTTTTTACATGTTGACCTAAAGTAATAAATACACATGAAAATCCAAGAAACCATTCTAATTAAAAACAATAGATAAGAGAATTTTTCTAAATGGCTACATTGCTAAAATCTTCTTTATTTGGTAGTTAGTATTGTTTAACAAGGGAATGAGTGCTATAAATATATAAGTATATACTAATATCTACATTCATATTGATCGATTTTCTTATATGCCCTGTTCAACCCCACACTGGATAAATGGGGCGACGATAGTAGCGTCCGTAACCTCTGTATCCGCCATAGCCATAACCGCTATATCCGCCATATTTGTAGCCATAGCCACCTCCGCCGTAATACGGACTGTAATACGATGGAGCATAGTATCCTACGCCTATGCTATCCGCAGTAGATAGATCATCGGCCTCAGCTGCAGGCGCCAAGCTCTTTAAAAATAAACAAAGACATAAATAAATGGATTAAAATATAATATTTTCGGTTATTTACCTCAACGGGAACTCCATTGACTGATGCCAGCATCAGAATTAGAGCAGTTACACAAAGAAAGGCCACCAAGAACTGGAATTAGAGTACAGTTAAGCAATTGTTACTATTGCTTGAGTAAATTTTCTACCTTTGCCATTGTTAATATTATTTGTGAAATCTTGCAATAGATTTTTTTCGCAAATTAACGCCTGTTGCCCAGTTTGGTTCTGTTTAGAAGCTCTGCTGTTGATGAACTGTGTTTCTGAGTAACCTGGCCAAGATCTTTTATAGTGCGCAAAATATCCCAAAGATTGATTTTGCACATGATCATTGATTGGTCAAACATTGATCTGGAGAAGTCGTTAACCGTGAGGAAATCAAATATTAGACTTGTAATCATAAATCAGGGTCAGATTTTACATACAGAGTTCATTGTTTCGGGATCAATCTATAGATAATTAAAACTAATTAGTTATATAGTTCAAATTCGAAACATGTTTTCCGTTTGACATCATAAATTCCGACAAAAACGTCAGTACGCAAATATGCTGACGCATTACTTTGGAAAAAAGTTCATAATTAGTTGGGCAAACAAAAACACATACACATCTGTTTAACAACTGTTGACCAGCTTATTGAATTCATTATTATAATTAGAACGTGCTTTGGGGATTTCTTTTTTTTAATTTGGCTATGATATTTGAAAACAATTTCAAGTATATTTATGTAACGTTTACTTATCGATTTTCGCATATAGCTGTGTCCAAAATCTATCGATGTTGAATTGCACTATATATCGGTCATCTCTAAAAAAATGTCTGCCGCATCGTAAACGTTTTGCAAGAGATACCGGAAAATTGTTAAAAACCAACGAAAAGTGCTTGAAATTTGTCGATTAGGTAATTATTTAGCCCACATGAAGTGTCTGCATTGTTTAAATAGTTAAATTATTGCGTGGGCATTGTTCTTTGCGCTAAAATAGCTGTGGTGAAAATTGCAAAACGCGGCGGCAGCAGCGATGTCTGCTGCCGCTTTCTGCTTCTTTCTCTTCGCAGTAAACGAAACGTGTGTGTGGTTTGTTTTTATAATATATGTGTGCTTATTCCATTTATCGATTAGGAGTGTCGCATGCGTCTAACTGAGCGATGTCTATACCGCCGTATATGATACCGCCAAACGCCTGGGCCGCACAACTGATGGCCCAGCAGCAGGCTTACGCGGCGGCCCATGCACAGCAGGCTCAGCTGCATGCACAGCAGCAGATGGCCAACCAGATACAGCAAATACCACCGCCGGGTGCCCCTCTGCCGCCGTCGGGCCATGCCAATGGCATACAAACGCCGGCGGGCGGCGGTCCTCAGCCGCAGCTGGGCCAAATACCCACACCCAAGCCGGATATCCTTACCGAGGAGAAGCTGCAGGAAAAGGCGCTCAAGTGGCAGCATTTGCAGTCGAAGCGCTTCGCCGAAAAACGCAAATTCGGTTTTATTGATACTCAGAAAGAGGACATGCCACCGGAGCATATACGCAAGATTATCCGCGATCATGGTGATATGACCTCGCGAAAGTATCGCCACGACAAGCGCGTCTATCTGGGCGCACTCAAATACATGCCACATGCGGTGCTGAAGCTGCTCGAGAATATGCCCATGCCGTGGGAGCAGATCCGGGATGTGCAGGTGTTATATCACATAACAGGCGCCATTACCTTTGTCAATGAGATACCGTGGGTCATTGAGCCCGTCTACATTGCACAGTGGGGGTAAGTTAGTTGTACAGCATATTTTATTAATTTAAGCTTAATGTCAGGGTACATATTACAGCACCATGTGGATTATGATGCGTCGTGAGAAACGTGATCGTCGTCACTTTAAGCGCATGCGTTTTCCGCCTTTCGACGATGAGGAGCCGCCGTTGGACTATGCGGATAACGTTTTAGATGTGGAGCCGCTGGAGGCCATACAAATTGAACTGGACAACGACGAAGATAATGCCGTTTACAAATGGTTCTATGATCATCGACCACTAGTCGATACGCCGTAAGCATACATATATATATGTATAAATCATAACCCTTTCTAATCCTGCGTTTTATAATCTCTTGTAGCTTTGTGAATGGCTCTACTTATCGCAAGTGGAATCTGTCGTTGCCACAGCTGGCTACGCTTTATCGTCTGGCCAATCAGCTGCTCACCGATTTGGTTGACAATAATTTCTTTTATCTATTTGACCCAAAGAGCTTCTTTACTGCTAAAGCGCTTAACATGGCCATTCCCGGTGGTCCTAAATTCGAACCACTTATTAAAGATCATAATGTTGGGTAAGCAGAGGAAATATATAGTTTTTACGTGTTTTTAATGATGGTTTTGTTTTGCAGTGACGAGGACTGGAATGAGTTCAATGACATAAATAAGGTTATTATAAGACAGCCCATACGCACCGAGTATCGTATTGCGTTTCCATATTTGTACAACAATATGCCACATTTTGTGCATCTAAGCTGGTAAATGGAGTTAAATAAATATATACATTTAGATATATTAACATATAACTAGATACACGGCCGTAGAGTTTCCAGTTATATGTATTTACTGGTAACATTTCATGCCTTGTTAAAGCAACCAAAAAGCCGAACTCACTACCAATTTAGCGATTGAATCCTATTGGGCTGTGCAATGAAAATGTTCGTTACGATTTTGCAGCCTAAATCGCGACTGCTGATAGTTGCATACAAATAGATTTAAATATTTATGGCAGAATAGTTGCATACAATCCTTCATTTTAAGTCTTATTAATATTTTGTGTTAATTTAAACTTTCTCCATAATCTTTAGGTACCATACGCCCAACGTGGTCTACATTAAGACCGAAGATCCTGACTTGCCGGCCTTTTATTTTGATCCGCTCATCAATCCCATTTCACATCGCAATACCAATACGAAAATCCAGGAGCCATTGCCCGAAGATGATGAGGACTTTACGCTGCCCGATGATGTGCAGCCTTTTCTGCAGGATACCCCGCTCTATACTGATAATACGGCCAATGGCATTGCGTTGTTGTGGGCTCCACGTCCGTTTAATATGCGCTCGGGTCGTTCGCGTCGTGCCATCGATGTGCCGCTGGTCAAGTGCTGGTACAAGGAGCATTGTCCGCCTGGTCATCCGGTTAAGGTGCGCGTCAGCTATCAGAAGCTGCTGAAATACTATGTGCTCAATGCACTGAAGCATCGCAAGCCGAAGCCACAGAAGAAGCGGTAGGTTAATCAGTCAAATAGCTAAAGGTACCTGGGGTTGTTAATAGTTTATGATAATTTCCAAATTTTCCAGCTATTTGTTCCGTTCGTTCAAGGCGACCAAGTTTTTCCAGACAACCACCTTGGACTGGGTTGAGGCTGGTTTGCAAGTGTGCCGCCAGGGCTATAATATGCTCAATTTGCTCATCCATCGCAAGAATCTGAACTACCTGCATTTGGACTACAATTTCAACTTGAAGCCGGTCAAGACACTGACCACCAAGGAGCGTAAAAAGTCTCGTTTCGGCAATGGTAACTGACCACACTCAATATATCCTTAGCCTTTCACTAAATTCTTACACGTTTTCACAGCTTTTCATTTGTGCCGTGAGATACTGCGCCTGACCAAACTTATCATCGATTCGCATGTACAGTATCGCCTCAATAACGTGGACGCATTCCAGCTAGCTGATGGTCTGCAGTATATATTTGCACATGTGGGCCAGCTGACGGGCATGTATCGCTACAAGTACAAGCTGATGCGACAGATACGCATGTGCAAGGATTTGAAGCATCTGATCTACTATCGCTTCAATACGGGACCCGTGGGCAAGGGTCCGGGCTGTGGCTTCTGGGCACCGGGCTGGCGTGTTTGGTTGTTCTTCATGCGTGGCATCACGCCGCTGCTGGAACGCTGGCTGGGCAACTTGCTGTCTCGTCAATTCGAGGGTCGTCATTCAAAGGGCGTGGCCAAGACGGTGACCAAGCAACGTGTGGAATCGCATTTCGATTTGGAGCTGCGTGCCTCAGTCATGCACGATATCGTGGACATGATGCCTGAGGGCATTAAGCAAAATAAGGCGCGTACCATACTCCAACATCTATCGGAGGCCTGGCGCTGCTGGAAGGCCAACATACCGTGGAAGGTGCCTGGTCTGCCCATACCCATAGAGAATATGATTCTGCGCTATGTCAAAATGAAGGCTGACTGGTGGACCAACACGGCGCACTACAATCGTGAGCGTATACGCCGTGGTGCCACCGTGGACAAGACTGTGTGTAAGAAGAATTTGGGCCGTTTGACGCGTCTGTATTTGAAGGCCGAACAGGAGCGGCAACACAACTACCTCAAGGATGGTCCCTATATATCGCCCGAGGAGGCGGTGGCCATATACACCACCACAGTGCATTGGCTGGAGTCGCGCCGCTTCGCGCCCATCCCCTTCCCACCGCTCTCCTACAAGCACGATACCAAGCTGCTGATTCTGGCCTTGGAGCGTCTGAAGGAAGCCTATAGTGTTAAGTCACGCTTGAACCAAAGTCAGCGCGAGGAACTGGGCTTGATTGAACAGGCCTATGACAATCCGCACGAGGCCTTGTCACGTATCAAGCGTCATTTGCTCACGCAGCGCGCCTTCAAGGAGGTGAGCCTAGTTTAAATATGTTGATTGAGCTCTGGTTTTTATTTGTGCTGTTGTATTTTGTAGGTGGGCATTGAATTCATGGACTTGTATAGTCATTTAATACCCGTGTATGAGGTGGAGCCGCTGGAGAAGATCACGGATGCCTATTTGGATCAGTATCTGTGGTATGAGGCGGACAAGCGACGTCTGTTCCCGCCTTGGATCAAGCCCAGCGACACGGAACCACCGCCGCTGCTGGCCTACAAATGGTGTCAAGGTAGCAGAGCGTTAATTGTATACAGATACTGTCTAGAGTGTATTAGGACTGTGCATTTTGGGCGTGTGATTTGTAGCAAAGCGATGAGCTTTGATTCCATCCCCTTGTTGCAAACCTCACGCCGAAGGTGGCGCATAGAAGCAACAATAATAAGGATATATAAAGATTCAAGTGTTAAACATTAGCTATTCGAACTACCAATGTGAATCATAGCTAAATACATATTCTCCTTTCACAGGCATTAACAATCTGCAGGAAGTCTGGGATGTGGGTGAGGGTGAATGCAATGTGCTGCTCGAGTCGCGCTTTGAGAAGCTCTACGAGAAGATTGATCTGACGCTGCTCAATCGTCTGCTGCGTCTCATTGTGGATCACAACATCGCCGATTACATGACGGCCAAGAATAACGTAGTCATCAACTACAAAGACATGAATCATACCAACAGCTACGGCATCATTCGCGGTCTGCAGTTCTCTTCCTTTATTACGCAGTACTATGGGCTTGTTTTGGATTTGTTGGTGCTGGGTCTGCATCGTTCCAGCGAAATGGCTGGGCCACCGCAAATGCCCAACGATTTCTTGACATTCCAAGACGCCGTCACGGAAACAGCGCATCCCATAAGGCTCTACTGTCGCTATGTGGATCGCATACATTTATTCTTTAGATTCTCGGCTGAGGAGGCGCGTGATCTAATTCAGCGTTATCTCACCGAACATCCGGATCCGAATAATGAGAACATTGTGGGCTACAACAACAAAAAGTGCTGGCCACGCGATGCGCGCATGCGTCTGATGAAGCACGACGTTAATCTGTAGGTTTTCCATCTTAATCCTTTCAAGCTGTTCCAGTTGTCATGTTGGTTTTTCCTTGTAGTGGTCGCGCTGTCTTCTGGGATATCAAGAATCGTCTGCCCCGCTCGGTGACCACCATTGGCTGGGAGAGCACCTTTGTCTCGGTGTATTCCAAGGATAATCCCAATTTGCTGTTCAACATGAGCGGCTTCGAGTGTCGCATACTGCCAAAGGTTCCTTAACATCCAAATCGTTTGACAAGTTCAGTTAATAATTTGGTTTTTTCATATTTTTTTGCAGTGCCGCACTCAAAACGAGGAGTTCACGCATCGTGATGGCGTCTGGAATTTGCAGAATGAAATCACCAAGGAGCGCACGGCGCAGTGTTTCCTGCGCGTGGATGATGAGTCCCTGGGACGTTTCCACAATCGTGTGCGACAGATTTTGATGGCGTCCGGCTCCACCACATTCACCAAGGCAAGTCCAAACGAATTTGCCTGAAAGGAATTTGTAATTTCATTAATTCTCTTTCCTAAACAGATTGTCAACAAATGGAATACAGCACTCATTGGCCTGATGACCTATTTCCGTGAGGCTGTTGTCAACACGCAGGAGCTGTTGGATCTGCTGGTCAAGTGCGAAAATAAAATACAGACACGTATCAAGATTGGCTTGAACTCCAAAATGCCTTCGCGTTTCCCGCCCGTGGTGTTCTACACGCCCAAAGAGCTGGGCGGCTTGGGCATGTTGAGCATGGGTCATGTGCTGATACCACAGTCGGATCTGCGCTGGTCCAAGCAAACCGATGTGGGCATAACGCATTTCCGCTCCGGTAATTACATACTCAAATATGTTCTGTATTTTATTTACTATATATAATTATTCTTTCTCGCAGGCATGTCGCACGACGAGGATCAGCTTATACCCAATCTGTATCGCTATATCCAGCCTTGGGAGAGTGAATTTATTGACTCACAGCGCGTTTGGGCTGAGTATGCGCTGAAGCGTCAGGAGGCGAATGCCCAGAATCGTCGTCTGACCCTGGAGGATCTGGAGGACAGCTGGGATCGTGGTATTCCGCGCATCAATACGCTCTTCCAGAAGGATCGACACACGCTGGCCTATGACAAGGGCTGGCGCATACGCACAGAGTTCAAGCAGTACCAGGTGCTCAAGCAGAATCCCTTCTGGTGGACACATCAGCGACACGATGGCAAACTGTGGAATCTGAACAACTATCGCACGGATATGATACAAGCCCTGGGCGGTGTGGAGGGCATCCTGGAGCACACACTCTTCAAGGGCACGTACTTCCCCACGTGGGAGGGTCTGTTCTGGGAGAAGGCGTCCGGCTTTGAGGAGTCCATGAAGTACAAGAAGCTGACAAATGCCCAGCGTTCCGGTCTTAATCAGATACCCAATCGTCGCTTCACGCTCTGGTGGTCACCGACCATCAATCGCGCCAATGTCTATGTGGGTTTCCAGGTGCAGCTGGATCTGACGGGTATTTTCATGCACGGCAAGATTCCCACGCTGAAAATATCGTTGATTCAAATCTTTCGTGCTCACTTGTGGCAAAAGATACACGAGTCCATTGTGATGGATTTGTGTCAGGTGTTTGATCAGGAGTTGGACGCACTGGAGATCGAGACGGTACAAAAGGAGACGATACATCCCCGCAAGTCCTACAAAATGAACTCGTCCTGTGCGGATATTCTGCTCTTCCCCGCCTACAAGTGGAATGTGTCGCGTCCATCGCTGCTGGCGGACACCAAAGACACCATGGACAACACCACCACACAAAAGTATTGGCTGGATATACAGCTGCGCTGGGGCGATTACGATTCGCACGATGTGGAGCGCTATGCCAGAGCCAAGTTCTTGGACTACACCACAGATAACATGTCCATTTATCCATCGCCCACGGGCGTGCTCATTGCCATCGATTTGGCCTACAATCTGCACTCGGCCTATGGCAATTGGTTCCCGGGCTGCAAAACGCTCATACAACAGGCCATGGCCAAGATCATGAAGGCCAATCCGGCGCTTTATGTGCTGCGCGAGCGCATACGCAAGGCCCTCCAGCTGTACTCCTCGGAGCCCACGGAACCGTATCTCAGCTCCCAGAACTATGGCGAGCTATTCTCGAATCAGATCATTTGGTTTGTGGACGATACGAATGTGTACCGTGTGACCATTCACAAGACCTTCGAGGGCAATTTGACAACGAAGCCGATTAACGGCGCCATCTTTATATTCAATCCACGCACCGGACAGCTGTTCCTCAAGATTATTCACACCTCGGTGTGGGCGGGCCAGAAGCGTTTGGGCCAGCTGGCCAAGTGGAAGACGGCCGAGGAAGTCGCCGCGCTCATTCGCTCGCTGCCCGTTGAGGAGCAGCCCAAACAGATTATTGTCACGCGCAAGGGCATGTTGGATCCGCTCGAGGTGCATTTGCTCGACTTTCCCAATATCGTCATCAAGGGCTCGGAGCTGCAGCTGCCCTTCCAGGCCTGCCTTAAAGTGGAGAAGTTCGGTGATCTCATTCTGAAGGCCACCGAGCCCCAAATGGTGCTGTTCAATCTGTACGACGACTGGCTAAAGACTATATCGTCGTATACAGCTTTCAGTCGTCTCATACTGATCCTGCGCGCCCTGCATGTCAACACGGAGCGCACCAAGATCATTCTCAAGCCAGACAAGACCACCATTACGGAAGCGCATCACATTTGGCCCACGCTAACGGACGAGGAATGGATCAAGGTGGAGGTGCAGCTGAAGGATCTCATTCTGGCCGATTACGGCAAGAAGAACAATGTGAACGTCGCCTCGCTGACACAGTCCGAGATTCGTGACATCATCCTGGGCATGGAGATCAGCGCACCGTCTGCGCAGCGCCAACAAATCGCCGAGATCGAGAAGCAGACCAAGGAACAGAACCAGCTGACGGCCACAACAACGCGCACGACGAACAAACACGGCGACGAGATTATCACCTCGACGACGTCCAACTACGAGACGCAGACCTTCAGCTCCAAGACCGAATGGCGAGTGCGTGCCATATCCGCAACGAATCTGCATTTGCGCACGAATCACATCTATGTGAGCTCCGATGATATCAAGGAGACGGGCTACACCTACATTCTGCCCAAGAACATACTGAAGAAGTTCGTGACCATATCCGATCTGCGCGCCCAAATCGCTGGCTACTTGTACGGCGTGAGTCCACCGGACAATCCGCAGGTGAAGGAGATTCGTTGCATTGTAATGCCGCCACAGTGGGGCACGCATCAGACAATCAATTTGCCCAATACCCTGCCCACGCATCAGTATCTCAAGGACATGGAGCCGTTGGGCTGGATACACACGCAACCCAACGAGCTGCCACAGCTATCGCCGCAGGACATTACGACGCACGCCAAGATCATGCAGGAGAATTCCAATTGGGATGGCGAAAAGACAATTGTCATTACGTGTTCGTTCACGCCCGGCTCCTGCTCGCTGACGGCCTACAAATTGACGCCGTCCGGCTTCGAGTGGGGCTCCAAGAACACGGACAAGGGCAACAATCCCAAGGGCTATCTGCCGTCGCATTATGAACGCGTTCAGATGCTGCTGTCCAATAAGTTCCTTGGGTTCTTTATGGTGCCGGCGCAGAGCAGTTGGAATTATAATTTCATGGGCGTGCGACACGATCCCAACATGAAATACGAACTGCAATTGGCCAATCCGAAGGAATTCTATCACGAACTGCATCGCACATCGCATTTCCTGCTCTTCTCAAATCTCGAGGATGGCGGCGATGGCGCCGGCGCTGATCGTGAGGATGTTTATGCGTAATTTTTTGACAATTGTACAATTTCTTCAAACATATTCTTAGTGCATACGAAAACAAATTTTTATAAGCCTGTGTGTGAGCGATTAGCTAATGTGACTTGCAAGGAAAAAGATTAAAACAAAAATATAACTAAAAGCCTTCAATTAAATTTTCACATTTACAACTTTATTTTTTTTGGCTAAACAGCAGTTGCCATGGCAAAGAACACAACTCCTGGCCACATTCGCGTTTCAGCATTTGACTTCTTCTCTTTTGACGGGGCGCAACTTAATACATAACATAAACTATATGCTATATACATATACTTGTATATATATATCTATATGTTGTAGAGGTAATACAAAAATTTCATATTTTCTTAATGGTTGTGGATTTGGTTTTGGTTTCTAGGTACGTCTGTTTGTCGCTTGTTTGTTTGGGCCACTTTAGGAGCATTTCCACAGCACAATGGCCAAGTTGCCGGCAAAGAAGAGATAGAGTATATTCTCAGTCTCGTAGGTCACCTCGAAGCCAAAGCCCTCGCCAACAACCACATGCCAATAGATGCCAAACTTCTTGTCCATGGTTTCCTTAATCATTTTGGCAGCCATCTGTAAACAATGTCATTTTCGCTTGAGTTCTACAATTTGCTTACGAAATAACGAATAGAGTATTTAAGAAGATGTGTTCAAGTAAAATATATTCTTAAAACAGTCAAGTCGATAATGCCATGTTTGTCCGTCTATTTAAGTCAGTTTTTAAATAATGAAATTGCTCGAAAACAAAGATTTAATATGAACAACTTTTTTAACAAATATGGAAAATATATCAACATCGGTTGAAAGCTAAGTTTTGATAAAATCAGACATCTCATATCTGTCTGCAAGGGTAGTTTCCCTCTTTCGGAAACATTTTATACACTTACCTCATAGTTTGAAGAGTATTTCTCGCACATACTAACGGTCAACTCCTTGACCTCGTTGCACATCTCCTCCTTCATATCCGAGTGCTGACAAAACAGAAAGATTAGAGTATTTGGCGCCTACTCGAATTCAACTAGAGTCCGACCAACCTTGATTAGCGGATAGATGTGCACGATTTTCTTGTCGACCCCCTTGGCGCCATCTTCGTCGGCCATATTTGAGCGGAGTCAAGTCTTACCAAGCCACCAAGCTATGCAGCGAGAACTGAACGTTCAGTTACCGTTACCTATATATCAGACAACAGGGACACGCGAAAACCGCACACAAACACACACACACATGCACGCGAGCCACCAACTAGTAATGTTATAAAAATTGAGTTAAATTTCGATTTACATGTGACATACAATCCAAGGTGGTATGCACATCGGGTAACAATATAGCATTAGTCTAGTATATATAGTATGACTGGCATGTGAATGAATGTGAATGTGAATACGAATGTTCATGAATTTGTTGTCACGCCAGGCACACACGGGGGGCACGGGCAGCTGCTATGGCAATTTGTGTTGCCTGTCAGCAGCACGATTCACTTGCAACTGACTGACGCCGACTCCATTAACTTTCCTCGGGCAGGCAACCGCAAAAGCGGAGCACACACACATACACACACACACACACAGGCCATTAATGGCTGTGAATTGTTGTGCTGCGTTTGCGCCAACTGATTGCCACCCTCTTTCGCAAACAATTGCAATTTCCGTGCGGGTGCCAGCTAGACGGATGCCGGCGTCTCGTCATCTTGGCGGCCACCCCAATTTGGCAAAAGGAGTCGCCCGCTTTAACAATTGTTGGATGCTTGTTTTCGCACACGTTACGCATGGACGGGGCTGGTCAGTGAGGGGGAGGATGCGTTTCTGAAAATTGAATAGTTAACTCTGGGAAAAACCAAGCAACCCCCAAGTGTGAACAAACAGTTAGATTTATGTCCTGCTGTGACAATAAATGCATGTGCTTCAATTATTATTTTTTAGTACAGATTTATGTATCCCAGTTTTCCTCCTCTGTGCCTGAGGCTGATACATTGACATTTTCGGCATGATCGAACAGATTATCTTCACTGCTGATGGAGTCGTCTTCTTCCTTGATTATAACAAAGCCATCTTCAACTGGCTTCTTATGCTGCTCCAATAAACGATCCAATATTTCGCGCGTTGCGCCCATATATTCGAGTCGTCTTCCTAGTTCAGCAATGGACATTTTATAGACAAACTTCTCATTATCATAGTTATCCTCGTCATTTGTGCAGCGACTCAATTGGAACTCAACTTCCGCCCATAATTTCTCCTCTGGCGTGCGATTATCCTTATAAAAAGGAAAATCAACGGCATGTAAGCTCTTATAGGGCGCCTTAGTGTCCAGCGGGGGTTCGCGTTTTAGTGGCTCCACCAAAGGCATCTGCAGCATATCTTTTCTCACAAAAAGAGCTATTTGCGATACGTAACCCACGGACTCCAAGCCCGCGGGTGGAGCCCCAACACCCAGTAGGGCGAACATATAATTGGGATACTTTTCAGTAATGCCCAGACACCAGGTCTTAAATTCTTCACGTGTCCACTCGAATTTGTGATCGAGGTGGCGAAAGCCATTGGGCAGCAGCGGATTAAAGCGTGTGAATATAACATTAAAGTCTGAATTGGGTGTGCTAAATACCACAATTTTTGGCTGCATAAAACCAAATATATTCGACGGGATTTTAGCCAGGACATCGTCGTAGACATGCTCTATACTGCAAGACAAACGAATATTGCAGATTACCTCAGTTATCCAATTCAGGTTACTTACAGTTCTAGTGCTATGACCGCGTCTGTATCCCTTAATTCTTCCGATGAATCCGCTACGCTGCCATGCAAAACCTCAACATGCAAGGGGCTGAGACGTTGTCTAATAAAGTCTGAAACCAGTGGATTGATGCGGTTCAAATGCGTCTTTAAGGTTTCATGGTCAATGTCCACCTGTAAGCAAATACGTTAAAAATTTAAATACACATTTGAAAATAACAGCCAGTCTTAATGCCAACTCGTTTCACAACACAAATGCAATTTCAACAGTCTGGCAACGCTGCACACAAACTGAAACGAAACAAAATGGCGGAACAACACGGCAACGAAACATTGGCTTGTCACTTTGAGTGCGTGTGTGTGTGAGTGTTCCGAGCACGGGCAGCAGTGCACGAAGAATATGTAATTTGTTGTGAAAATCAATTTAGTAACCCAATAAATATACTTAATTGCAAAACAAAGTGAAAATGTGTGTCTAAACACCTAAATGCACACCAGTGTAAGAATTAAACGTATGCCACAAGGCACGCAGAGTGAAATTTTTTCTTATATTGCATTGGGGCGAAAGACAACGTGAAAACAAGAAGAAGAAAACTTGTAATACGTGAAAGAAATACATACTGAAAAGTGGCAATTAAAAATGTACTAAACGCATAGCCAAATGGCGGGGCAAACGTGTTCGAACCAGCAAAGCAAATTAAATAAATTGTGCAAAGCAGCTGTGGCCTGTGCCGGCGGCCCAGCTAAATCAATATTCTTCCATACAGCAAGCCACCGTGTGTCTGCCCTCCCTGTCCGTCTGTCCGTTCAGACATGGCGCTTGATAAAAAACGTCGTGTTTCCATCGAATGCTGACTGCAAAATTCGCATGAACTGTTATACATATATATATATATATATATACATATTATATTTTTGCAGTTTTAGTGGTAGTGATTAATTGTCGGGGAATTATCAGAGATTTGTTAAATTATTTGTTTTGTTGTGTGTGCATAATTGCGACCAACACCAATGCAAGTCCAGTTAGTGTGTGTGCGCATGTATGTATGTATGTGCCCCGTGCCCATAATTTTGCCATTCCGCTTTAGCCGACAGTGTTCCATTCATATTGTGCCGGCGCAACAACGAAATTCAAAACAATAGAGCGTGAAACCTGAATTAGTGGTGGCAAAACAAAAAAATAAAAAAAAACAAAACTAGCTAAATTAATCAGCGGCATATACAATAGGTTTTAGCTGGGTGCGTGTGTGTGTGTGTGTTTTGTGTTTTATTTATTGCCTCTAATTAAACGTTAGCAGTTAAAAACAAATCATAACTGAAAATAAACACATCAGCGCAACTCTTCTTCTTACCACCAGCCACTACGAATGTCAACAGAAAGGAAAGCGTGGTAAACACACAAAAGAGAATACACACAAAAACAACACATTTCAAAAACTCAACGTTCCTTTATGCGCTTTGCGTTTACTTGAAAGACTGACAACTGTCAACTGACCAGTCGAAATTTTAATTGGGAGTTGGAGAAGCAACAAAAAGGGGCAATTTCCAATCGAGTGCCGCCTGCTAAACATGGGCAAACGCATCGCTTCGGAACGCCAGCATGTAACGTCGCCGCATACGGAGACCAAAGCACATCCGACGTCAGATCGCAACGCACGGAAACGCAAGCGTTCAGCTGTTAAAGCCTCCCGGGTGGAGAAGTGCCAGCGCCTGAGCGGTGGCTCCAATGAGAACAGCAACTTTGACTGGCACGAAAACGATGACGAGGACTCCTCATCATCTGGATCGGCTAACTTAGCGCTGCACCAAACACCACAGCCACCGGCACAGCATCCCCCACGTGGCCAGTGTCAAATCAATTCACGTGCATCATTGCTGTCCCTGGCCACATTTGCCAGCGGCGGGTATAGCGATCACAATAATTCCAATGCAACCGATTCACCGCGCCCGGTTTACACTTTGCGCCCCTCTGTCGTCAACGGCACCATCCTAAGAGATGTGCTCTCTAAAGCCTGGCGACTAGGACGACCCATAGGTAGACTAACTAACGGCAAGCGGGTCGAATTTGCTATATTTTTAACTTTACTATCATTTCTTATAGGCAAGGGCAATTTTGGCGAGATATTTCTCGCCTCGGATGACACTGTTTGTCCCGTCTCCTCGGAGAGCGCCAAATATGTGGTCAAAATAGAGCCACACTCGAATGGACCGCTCTTCGTGGAGATACATTGTCTCATCAATACCAATCAGACAAAGCGTAAGTGGCTAATGCAAATTACCCCGCAAACTCTCTAATATTCTAATTGCTTTCTGCAGAAACTGCAAATGGCAACGAGGGAAGCAGCATTGAGAAGTTGCCGCCACACATAAGGCATGGACCACCCACGGGCATACCCAGCTACCTTGCCTCGGGCACACATTACTTTGGAGATGGTCGTTATCGGTTTCTGGTGTTGCCGCGCTTTGATCGGGATCTGCATTCGCTGATCAAGAATACGCGAGTGGCGCAAAAATCGCTGCTGGTGCTGGCCATACACATCATCAATGTGCTGGAGCATCTGCACGACAAGGGCTATTGCCACAACGACATTAAGGCGCAGAATCTGATGATATCCAAGTGCAAGTACCTCAAGCGGCAGGCTGTGCAGGGCGGCAAGAGCTACGACGAGCACTACGAGGAGAAACAACAGACGACGGATAGCGGCAACAGTTCCGAGCAGGAGACCAATGACTATGATTATTTCATTAAGAGCGACAAATTAGCACTGAAGCGCATTGCGCACAACAAGGAGGACAACGATGCGGAGGACGAGGACGAGGACTTTGACGACGGCGCCACAACAAACAGCAACAACAGCAACAGCATGGACATGTACCACACGCCAGTGAGCAAGAATAAACGGCGTCAGCGCCACAATGCCATCGAATTTAGTGGCTCGAATCCGATGCGCTCGTGTCGACGCAACGACAGGCCCAACTCCAGCTCCATGTACGAGGAGATGGTCAAGTCACATTATTTGCGTCCGGCCAAGCGCGTTAGCTACTCGGAGCTCTTCAACGAGGACGGCTATCCGGTGAAGGCAGATGCCAACAGCGAACAGACGCCGGAAAGCTCTGACAACGAGTCTGAAGAGTTTATGCCCGCGTATGCCAGACGTTTAGGAGCTGCCTCTACCACAAAGCGCAACTCACGCACCTCCGCCTGCACCACAAAAACCACTCGCGCCATCCGCCGTCAGGAACAAAAGCAGCAGCTCAAAAGCGATGTGAACGAAACGGAACGCAATGGCGGAGCACGGAGTAAGCGCAACGCGACCCAATATCAACTATTACAGGTGGAGGAGGAGCACATATTCCTGATTGACTTTGGCCTGGCCTCCAAATATGAGGACCGCGGTGTACATCGGCCCTTCATCATGGATCAGCGACGGGCGCACGATGGCACGCTCGAGTTCACATCGCGCGATGCGCATTTGGGCGCGCATTCACGTCGCAGTGATTTGGAGTGCTTGGGCTATAATTTGCTGTACTGGTCGGAGGGTTATCTGCCGTGGAAGGATGTGGCACAGCAGCAGCAGCAGGAGAAGGTGCATCGGGCCAAGGAGCTGTTCATGACCGATGTGTGCGAAATGCTGCGACAGTTCTATGGCAAACAGGTTCCTAAATATTTGGGCGAATTTCTGCAACAGATCGGACAGCTCGCCTATCAGGAGCGACCCAATTATGAGCGCTACCGCAACATATTCAAGCGGGAGTATCGCCGACTCGGCCACGACTGCAGCCAGATGCAGCTGAGCAGCGATGAAATATTGCGAACACGCTCTTCCATCAAGGATGAGGTCGATGGCAGCACCAAGTGCGACATTTTCGATCTGAACAATAAGTTTGCATGCAATGTGATGCGCAACTCGGCGCTCAACACGCCATTCCAGGAGCACTCGCTAAAGAATCGCGTATCGCCCAAAAATCTGCGTTCCAAGTCCAACAAGAAGAATGTGAAAAAGAAGAAGTTCTCATGGGCGGAGGTGCTCTCACAGGATCCCGATCAAATAGCGCGCGAACGTGCGGTCAAAGAGTTCGAGCGTGAGGAGGTCATATGTCCGCTACAGTCCCGTCTGCCCAGGCGCTACGAGGGCCGACCGACCTATGCGATATTGGCGGTGGAGCAATGTAGACGGGACAAGGGGCTGACCGTGCAGGACCACAGCAACGATGATGCGAGTGAGCAGGAGAATGCAAACAAGTCAACAGAGACGGAAGAAGATTATGATGAGGATTACGAGGAGGAGGAGGAGGAGGAGGAGGATGAGGAAGAAGAATATGAGGAAGAACAAGAGGAGGAGGAAGAACAAGAGGAGGAGGAGGAAGAACAAGAAGAGGAGGATGAATTTGCAGAAGAGGCAGAAAGTGAAGACGAAGAGGTGAGTCAAGTAAAGCATCAATATACGATAACTGTTTGTCTAATTACACATACATATGCAGATGGACGATCAGCAGAGCGATGAAAACGAAAGCCCAGTGCAGTTGGAGGCAGCACTTCGGGTTCGTGGACGCACGCGCAACAACAGCAAACAGACCCAAGTGCAGCCGACGCAACAGCTGGCCAAGAGCAAAGTCACACGGAAACGAACTGGCAAATCACGGAATAGCGACGGCCACAGTCAGGGCCACAGCACATATGCCACACCGTTAACCACAGTTGGGGGCAACAAACGTGGCTGCGCCACTCGAAAGGATAATGCGACAATGGCATCGGCCACCGGTGAAGTGGAGCATCATAATAAACTTAAGTCCAATCGATCAGTGGTGGATAAACCCAAACAGCGGCGCACGCGTCGTTGTCTACATAAGACTGAATCAGATATACGTGGCGAACAGGATGTGGAGAACAACTATGCCACAAATATGGAAAATGTGTACAGCGTGTGTCAATACGATGATGAGAACAGCTACGGCAAAGGGCGGAATGTCCATTCGTCCAGGCATTGTCGCAAGTGATACGATAGTTAGATATCAATACCATAGCTACAAACAAACAGAACATATTGAGAGAAATGTGGAGCAATGATGATGCAGCTGTTGCAAATTGGCAAACAACATACATATACGAATAACAACAGTTAGTTATGCTGCGTTTTCAAGTATTTTTTAGAAGTTAAATATCCCTAAGTGAGAAGTGAAACAAATATGATCAAAAGGCAGGCAAAATGTTCTGGTTATGCCTCCAGGCCTTAAGCATTGGATCAATATGTGTGTGTTGTATGTTAAATTCCCAAAAATTGTTCAGCACACTATATAAAAAAAAACCACAAATGTTTTGTAATTTCCATCTCTTTTTTATACATTTTTGAAGATATTAATTTTGATGCTGATCAAGTTTAAAGTTACGACATATTAAGCAGAAATTGTTACAGTGCATACAGACATATACATATATATATATATATATATATAAAGATATATATATATATATAAATAAGATATAAAGCCACATAGAAGTGTGCAGTGTTAGATATCTATTGGCCTTGATAGCAAATTATTGTTTAATTTTTATTTGAAAGTGTTTTTTAAGTTACTCGCTTTAGGTTGCACCCATTCGATTCTATTACATAAAGATAAACCCTCAACAAAACAAAAAAAAAAGTATTTAATATAACTAGATGAAGGTTATTAATGCATAAAAACATAAAGTCTAAGCTAGGATGTAAACTGCGGATATAAATAAAATAAATATAAATATGTCTTTAAAACTACCCAGATAAGGCTATTGTTTTATTTCCCAGTATTAACTTACTTTTAAGCTATAACCAATATAATAGGAAATTTGAGTTACTGACCTGCAGAATTTGCTCGACGGTTTCGATGCGTCGCATTAACTGGAATAATCGCATCCCAGCGCAGCTGCATGCATATAAACACAGTCATATTAATTTACTAAAACAACAGACCTATGCAATAATACACACCCAAATTCGGTAACCTTTTTGATTTCGTGAATCCAGCGCGTATCCTCCAATATTTGAATGGCGGCACAATAACGCTGCTCATAAACCGGCGGATCAAAGGTAATACCTTTGTCGCCCATTTTTGTTAGCGTATTAAAATTGCCACAGGGAAACGTGTAGTCAAACATGATGAGAAGTAACAAAACAACAACGGATTGGGAATTCACTCGAATTGTTTACATCAGTTCCCTTCGAGTTCAGTGCGACAGCGAGCTGCAAACGGGAAAAATTCCAATATAATGTAAAGACAGGCAACTTTACGTGAGTACAAAGCTGCGTGCAGCAAACTTCACGTATATTCAATTTTGCGTTACTTTGCGCACTTTACGCTGCTGTTGCTTATTTTTCGATTATGTTTTGCTTGATGATATCGATAAATTGATATGAGGCGCATTTTTTAAATATTTATAAATTTGGAAAAATCTGTTGGTACTTTGAAATCACTGGAAAATTACTAAAAAGTAATGTTACAATTACATTTCCTGTAATTAATATATAAAATATATTTTCTACATTTGATAAAATTCGTATTTAAAAGTGTATCTCCCTGTAAAAGCCAAGCAAATAATTTAGTCGTCTAGTTGGTTGCCTAAAAACTTGTGAAGGCTTTGACTTAAAAAGGTTAAATGTGCAGTGTTGTGCATAAAATTCCTGTTTTGTTTTGTGGCCACTTTTTGCGCCCTTAGGGCTGTGTGCTTCTATACAAGCAAAGGCAAACAAGTAGCCGCAGCTGGTCAAGCAGCACCAAAAGGGTCTGCCCACCCGAAAAAAAAGTAAGAAAAATAAGAAAAAACCAAAGCCCAAACATTGTTTGACCCTCATTACGTTTGATATTTTCTTTACACATTAAGGACCGTACGGGACAGCAGCAAGTTAGTTTTTAACTTTGTTGCTCCTCTTGCTGGCTAAAACTCATTTGCCTTGTACACTGAACGCAAGAACAACAAACAGACTACGAGAAACAAAGTAAAGTAAACATTTAAGCGGCCTGTGGGCAGAGCCAAAAAAAATAAAGAAACCAAAAACGAAACGAGTTTTACGAAACAAGAAAAAAGAAGCTTTCCGTTTTCTTTTATTCTTTCTTTATGGCAATAATACAATTTGGTAAAAACGGTTTCCCGTTTCATTTGTTTTGGGCTGCTGCTGCCGTTGTTGTTGTTGTTGTTTTTGTTTTTGTTAGCAAAGCATTTAGGGGCGCTAACTTGGTCTCATTGAATTTGGCCCAAGTTGAATGAAATGTTTTCGTTGTTTTATATGCACGCAACTTTCGTGTAATGAGCAAGATATCAAACAGGCACCCCTGCTCCCAGCTCTTCAAACTTACGCTCGCTCTCTCTCTGTCTTCTCTCTCTTTCACTCTGGCTCTGTAATCCTTAGAAACTTGTCAATGTGCCATTATGTGCACGCACACGCACCGAGGTAAACAAATTTGTTGAGACGACAATTTCAAAATGCGACACCAAGAGCAGCAGGAGCAGGAGTTGGAATTGGAGTTGGAGTAAGTGCCGGCCAGGCCAGACCAGACCAGGTAAGCACAAAATGAAAAATACATTGGACTTGGGATAAAAGAAAATTATGCAAAAATAAACACTGAGCCAAAGTGTAGACAAAAAGGCGCATGCAGCACGAAAGCGAAAGAAAAGAAAAGAAAAGAACAAGAAAAGTGCGATAAAAAGCAACGCTCGCTTCGGCTTTAAGTCTGCTCTGTTTTCAAGGTGATTATCCATAAGCCCCACAAACATAGCTACCCGGCGGGCCCAGCGTAGCAAAGGGCCGGGGAACCGCTTCGTATGACTGAAGACAAAGTTTTGCGTCTGCCAAACGATGCCCCGAAGATGGAAGACATGGCAGGCGACTGAATGTCCTGTGCTGTCGCTCCTGCTGCCGCTCATTCTTCTTCTTCTGCTTCTTCTTGCTGTGGCAGGTACAAAATCCGAGCGTTAATATTTTTTAGCTGCGCACCAAATTTGTAAATTTGTTGCCCGCTTTTTCGGGTGACAATGAAACGCGGATAAAGCATTTTACGTGCTGACGCCGCTGGCAGCTGTTGGCGGGTTAGTGGGTGGTGGGGGGGTTGGGCGGTGCGTTGCTGCGTTGTCTTCGTGCAGGTTGTCTGCGTCGCTGATTTCGCATAAATTATGCAGGCGACGGGGCAGCGGACATCACGGCATCGCTTACAACCCGGTGGCAAGTGCTACGTGCCGCATGCAGGCCCACCCAAAACGCAGACTTCATTGTTGCCTAACAAATTACAAATGTGCTATTTATACTTGTTTACGAGGTCAAAAGGGCATATTGGGCTGTTTATCTTTCTATCCGTGCGTCGGTTCGTATGGACGTAATTTAGTTCGCCGCTGTTAATACGTTAATTCGATTTAATCTATATTTCCACCTTAGTTTTTAAGCTAGATAATCAACATGTTTGCAAATATATTCACGGATCCATAGCTCACATATTTGAAACCCCCATAACTTGGTCAAAACTGAACCGATTTTCATGTTTGATGGCATTTTGGTCATGATTTATCCTCTATATTGATTCTACATTTAAATTATATGCATTTCTGAAAATAATTTTTTTTTGAATTTTTGCCGAAAAAAGCATGTACCCCCCCCTTAATCATTTTGGAAAATTTTTTTTTTTCAAAATTTATAATTCCAAATTTGTACTTTTAATCGATTGTGGTGGTCACAATTAGTATAAAAAACAACATTAAAACCGATTCTGAGGGGGTAAAATTTTTGGTCAAAAATCATGCCAAAAGTGACAAAAATGTTGACATGAAAAGCGCTCGGGTCCATAGCTCCTATATTTGAAACTCTCATAACTTTGTCAAAACTGAACCGATTTTCATGTTTGATGGCATTTTGGTCATGATTTATCCCCTATATTGGTTATAAATTTAAATTATATGCATTTCTGAAAATAATTTTTTTTTTGAATTTTTGCCGAAAAAAGGATGTACCCCCCCCTTACTCATTTTGGAAAATTTTTTTTTTTCAAAATTTATAATTCCAAATTTGTACTTTTAATCGATTGTGGTGGTCACAATTAGTATAAAAAACAACATTAAAACCGATTCTGAGGGGGTCAAATTTTTTGTCGAAAATCATGCTAAAATGGACAAAAATTTTGACATGAAAAGCGCTCGGGTCCATAGCTCCCATATTTGAAACTCCCATAACTTTGTCAAAACTGAACCGATTTTCGTGTTTGATGGCATTTTGGTCATGATTTATTCTCTATATTAATTCTACATTTGAATTATATGCATTTCTGAAAATACATTTTTTTTGCATTTTTTGGCGAAAAAACCATGTACCCCCCCCCTTACCAATTTTCGAAAAAAATTTTTTTTCAAAATTTTGAATTCCAAATTTTCACTTTTAATCTATTGTGGTGGTCACAATTAGTATAAAAAACAACATTAAAACTGATTCTGAGGGGGTCAAATTTTTTGTCAAAAATCATGCCAAAAGTGACAAAAATTTTGACATGAAAAGCGCTCGGGTCCATAGCTCCTATATTTGAAACCCCCATAACTTTGTCAAAACTGAACCGATTTTCATGTTTGATGGCATTTTGGTCATGATTTATCCTCTATATTGATTCTACATTTGAATTATATGCATATCTGAAAATAAATTTTTTTTGCATTTTTTGGCGAAAAAACCATGTACCCTCCCCTTACTCATTTTGGAAAAAATTTTTTTTTCAAAATGTAGAATCCGGAATTTGTACTTTTAATCGATTGTGGTGGTCACAATTAGTATAAAAAACAACATTAAAACCGATTCTGAGGGGGTAAAATTTTTGGTCAAAAATCATGCCAAAAGTGACAAAAATGTTGACATGAAAAGCGCTCGGGTCCATAGCTCCTATATTTGAAACTCTCATAACTTTGTCAAAACTGAACCGATTTTCATGTTTGATGGCATTTTGGTCATGATTTATCCCCTATATTGGTTATAAATTTAAATTATATGCATTTCTGAAAATAATTTTTTTTTTGAATTTTTGCCGAAAAAAGGATGTATCCCCCCCTTACTCATTTTGGAAAATTTTTTTTTTTCAAAATTTATAATTCCAAATTTGTACTTTTAATCGATTGTGGTGGTCACAATTAGTATAAAAAACAACATTAAAACCGATTCTGAGGGGGTCAAATTTTTTGTCGAAAATCATGCTAAAATGGACAAAAATTTTGACATGAAAAGCGCTCGGGTCCATAGCTCCCATATTTGAAACTCCCATAACTTTGTCAAAACTGAACCGATTTTCGTGTTTGATGGCATTTTGGTCATGATTTATTCTCTATATTAATTCTACATTTGAATTATATGCATTTCTGAAAATACATTTTTTTTGCATTTTTTGGCGAAAAAACCATGTACCCCCCCCCTTACCAATTTTCGAAAAAAATTTTTTTTTCAAAATTTTGAATTCCAAATTTTCACTTTTAATCTATTGTGGTGGTCACAATTAGTATAAAAAACAACATTAAAACTGATTCTGAGGGGGTCAAATTTTTTGTCAAAAATCATGCCAAAAGTGACAAAAATTTTGACATGAAAAGCGCTCGGGTCCATAGCTCCTATATTTGAAACCCCCATAACTTTGTCAAAACTGAACCGATTTTCATGTTTGATGGCATTTTGGTCATGATTTATCCTCTATATTGATTCTACATTTGAATTATATGCATATCTGAAAATAAATTTTTTTTGCATTTTTTGGCGAAAAAACCATGTACCCTCCCCTTACTCATTTTGGAAAAAATTTTTTTTTCAAAATGTAGAATCCGGAATTTGTATTTTTAATCGATTGTGGTGGTCACAATTAGTATAAAAAACAACATTAAAACCGATTCTGAGGGGGTCAAATTTTTTGTCAAAAATCATGCCAAAATTGACAACAATTTTGACATGAAAAGCGCTCGGGTCCATAGCTCCCATATTTGAAACTCCCATAACTTTGTCAAAACTGAACCGATTTTCATGTTTGATGGCATTTTGGTCATGATTTATTCTCTAGATTGAGATCTGCATAAAATATATAAATTTTTTGAAATATAATTTTTCGAATATATTAGTATACGCACTGTGGGCGGTCTCGCCAAATTCAGCCCGCACAAATGGTAAAAATCAATATTTTTCCAAAATAACAACCACCAGGAAGACCGTTTTCGACTGTTTGAAGCTGTTAGTCGGTTACACCCGACTGAAGCATGTTCATTTCTCTTTTATGCCCAGCAGAAACAAGGGCGCCATCATCTGAAGCATACGGCCCCCTGCCCCCTCCGCCCACTGCCCGTCGGGCCCAGCAACAAGACGCACGCACTTGGGACACATTTGTGCGCTCTAATTTTACATCAGCTTTGTGCTTCGGCTCTTGACTGCCTTATCGGTTGGTAGTTGGCGGCGCGGTGCGGGCGGCGGGGCCTGTGGGGGTGAAAGGGACCCAAAAACCACACAAAAGACATTTGCATCTGAACATGAACGAAATTAGTTTGGTAAACTGGGCAACTTAATGAATTTGTGTGCGTGCGTGGGGGTTTTCGCTTTTAAGCGGCTTCTGCGCAAAAACTTCAAATCAAATAAATATAAAATGAAAATAATATAAAAAACAATGTAGCTGCAAAATAAAAATAAAAAACAAACTCGAACTAAGCGCATTTGGCTGGAAGACCGCAAAACCCATTCATCAGCTCACAAAGTTCACTAAAAAACGAGAAAGAATTGCGAACACCGAAGTGCCGAAAATTAAATACCCTGTGCGATAAATATAATTAGATACACACATAAAGCTGCCTTCAAACAAAACTACATGCAAGAAATTTAAGTAACTGTGTTCAGTTTTGAGAAGATAACTTTCAAATTTAGAGACTAAATTGCAAAGAAGCAGCAAAAAAGGGAGGTGAAATATTTATATATTTTATATGCATTTGTACTTTATGGTTTCTGAGCAGTCTACTTTCAAAATTATAATACTCTCTGCAAGTGTATTAAAAGCAAGTAAGAACTTTGCAGTCGGGAGTAACCGAATGCGCCATACTCGTTCAGAATTTAATAACAGCTAAAAACAAATTAAAAAGGGTCTTAAATATTATTTAGTCTGAAAACTGTCTGCCAAATTTGCTGACTATAGCTCTCAAATTGTGGGAGATCTGGGACAGATGGACGGACAGTGCAGAAACCCAAAATACTCTTCTCACTTCGTGAAAGAGTACAGAAACATTTGCGCAAATGAAATAACATTCACGTAGACCCCTCAACTGAAAAGCAGCTGATGCTTTGGAATAGGGAAGAGAATCCAAAAGGGTTAGGTCTGGGGTTGGGGCCATAAAGCAATGGCAAACGTTGCCGCAAAACTGCAGCAGCCCCAACTGAACTCGGCAACAAGTTGGCTGCTGTTTTTGCTGTTGTTGTTGACACATTGCTGCGGCAATATGATGTTGGCCCTGGCCCCGCACACCTCCCGCGCGACATGTTTCGATAGCTCCACAACGGCAGGAAGTGTGGGCAACTGTAGGAACTTGTAGGAACATAAACATGCACGTTGTTTGCCTACACTTCGTGTGCAGCGACCGCACATGGAAATCAAATGAAAACGGCGCTCAGCTGGCAAATAGCAGTGCCAGCGGGGCCGCAACCCAAGGGCAACAGACTGACACCAATAATGCCCACTCACCCACGCCCCCCGCCCCCTTCGACCCCCCCTCACATAAATATGGAATTTTATGTGGCTACCTGAAATGGCAAAAGTTGCCGGGCAAAAGGTCATTGGAAACTCTTTTAATCAGCGCGCTGAACCCGGACGGGAATTATATTTCGCAAAGCCGTGCATTATCTGTACCGTAATTATTTGACATTATTTGCATTATTTGAAATTTTTTTGGCGCGGTGAATCAAGTTTCAGAGCTCATTAAATTTAATTGGGCTGTAAATTATTTAATTTCATTTAATATTTAAAAGTACATATGTTTTCTAATATTTTCTTTTGGTTAGCAAGTTTTAACTCTAGGAACAATCGGCCAAAAATTGAGTTTTTGTGTGAAAACCTAATCAATTAAAGATATTTGGTACATCTACATCTTCCAAATGTCTGCAAATCTAAACATTTGTCTTTCTTATCTTATTTTAAATAAATTAGCTCATTAAAATATATATTCAAATTAATATTATATTATTCTAAATTCATTAATTACTCTATAACAAAGACTTCTTGAGCTTTTGTGTGAAAACGTAGTTAATTAAAGATTTTTGGCGCATATGATTGCAAAGATAATCTTCGTCGTTAAGCTCATTAAAATATATATTAATGCTTAGCTATGTTAAAGGAGTTATTCAAATGAATATTCTATTGTTCTGATAACAATGCTAAGTTCGTTAAAATATTTACAAGTGCAGCTGTTGACGCTGTCTGTGAAATATATATAAATATTCATATTCAAGTCTGTTGTAAGGAGCATTGGCATGTGGATATTATTTGCACATTCGCATTATTTTCATAGCAGCGTATGTTTGTTTGTTCGAGTACTCACATACGTGAAACACACACACGCACACACACACATGGGTAATAATTGCGGAAATTGCGCAAAATGTTCAATAAAACTGCAATAAATGGCCTTATTTTGTCGCACACACACACAAGCACACAACGAAGTTTTCCAATTAAAGCGAGCAACAAATGAATTATTTCAGCCAAGCCAAAAGCCTTACGCCTTAACTTGGCCCAATCAGAGTTCATTCAGCCATGCGCCTATCGTCTGCTCGCTGATTACGGGCCCCAGAGGCGTTGGGCTTTGCCGTGGCCTAGTCTAGGCCTAGTCCACCCCCCCCCCCCTCTTTCTCTCTCTATCCCCTCTTCTAGCTGAGCTGCGGCGTTTTCACGCATTCGCCTCAATGCGCCTCGCCTGGCAGCCAAGCTGTCAGTTGAGGCAATTAACTTTGGAGCGGTGGCGCCGCAAGGTGGCGACGCATTGATTAGCAGTTTAGCTGCCAAAAATGGTTGATTGCTTCGTTTGGGCCGGGTTAACGCTGCATTCTGGGCCACAAATGCAGTTTAGAGCCCACTAAGCGTCTCTAACTATGTTATAAATCTGGCGCAAGCATAACAAGGCACGTTTCGTATGCGTGTGTGTGTGCGTGTGTCCCTTCTGCTGGTCAACACAATGTTGCCAGCCTGCACTTTATTCCTGCTTGTGCTGCCTGCATGAGGCCTCTCTTATCTGTGGCCCATTCGTCTGTCTCCTATTCTCATGTCGCTCCTGTTTTTGTTTGTCTGACACGAACGACAGCTGCATGTGCTCCTGCTGCTCCTGCTGCTGCTGCTGCTCCTGCTGCCTCTGGTTTCAGCACACACACACACGCAAAACACGTCTAATTGGACGACTTATGCGCTGTCGCTTTGGCCCACACGACGTATACGTGTTTTGCATAGGCGCCTGCCACGTCGCGCCCGTTGGCAGCTCGTGTAATTGGTTTTGCGCAGACATGTGCCCCAGCTGGCCACAACAACAAGAGCAACAACAACAACAACAACAGCAGCTGTTTTAATTAAGTGCTTCTTGGCGTGGGCGCAATTTTATTCAAAGCTGATTCTTTAGAAATTTTTGGCAGGTGCCCCTCTAATAAGTTAACGTGGGCTTTTAAATGTTGAAGTTGAAATGATTTAATTATCTTTTGATTCCATTGCGAAAAGTTTTTAATGCAAATCTGCAGCAGCATTCATGGCTGCCTGGACCTAATCCCCGCCAGCCTTAAGTTCCACTCGGCCCGGTGAGCTGAATAGGCGGCAGGACAAAGCTCTGGAGCAGGCCCCAAAATACGTGTGTGTGTATGTGTGTCTGTGTGTGTGTGGACAAGGACACGTGAACAGACGCACAAAAGCCCAAGCCAAAGCCGGAGCATAGGTTGTGTCCATTGTTGTGCGTGTGTGTGTGTGTGTGTGTTGCTGTGCGTGTCTGTAAAGTTATTAAAAGCATTCAAAACATTTCGGCAGTAGGCGCAGGGGCGTGGGGGGGCGTGTCATTTACATAACCATACCTATACAAACACCAAATGCCGTTTGTCCAGACATGAATTCGCCCCCCCCCTGCACCCCTCCCCCTCCTGGGGCGCCGCGCTTTATGACAGGCACAGCGTAAATGTTTCACAAAATAACACAACCGCAACAAATTACCAATAAACGGATGCAACAACAAATGTGCGAGTTGTTTCATTGTTGTTCGTGGCCAACACAAACAAACGGAAACTGGTCTACAGTTTATATATATATATATACAGATATCCAATATCCGAACTTAGTCAAGCAAGTCATGGCCCATTGTTATGGCTAATGCGGCATTAGGCTAAAACAAATGATTATTCCGTGCTCGAATGTGAAACGCAAGCCGAGGGATTAAAGTTGTCATGAGCAGAATATGCATTAAATACCCGAGGAATACCCAGGCCGAGGCTTAAGGGTTATAAATTGTTAAAAGACAGCTGCAAAAGTTGCAAGATGTCTACAATAAAGTGTTGAAATTATAATATAAAAGCTTTAAATCGGTTAACATCGTTCATCATAATTTTTTACATAAAATATTATTATTTATATACATATATATTTTTTGACAGTTTTTTTTTATTTATTGTATTGCAACAGAGGCCTGGATAAATTCATTTTAAAAACTTTATAAATGCAATTTTTGTTTGCAAATTTATGGCTTACAATCCCTAATGAAAGTATATAGTATATACTTGCTTTTAAGCTTCTTAAACTTTGAAAGCCAAATGTTTGGTTCTCGTTATCATCTTTTAATTTCTAACTTTTTATATGTTATCTCTGCTCCACGAAGCCCTTCAGTTGGTTGTTGAATTTACAGAAGCTTTATATGAATCCTGTAAAATGCATTTAAATATTGAGTGCTGCACGTGAATATTGATTAAATCAGAAAAGTAAGGGGGAGTTGTTTGCGTATATGTAAATTCAATCACATAATGGCGCACTCAAAACGTTCGCTTTTTTGCATTTGTAGATCAAGTTTTGCCATCCAATGCAATTATGTAAATGTTATTGTTGCTGTTGTTGTTGTTGTTGCTGCTGCTGCTGCTGCTTCTGACAACATTCATATTGCATGGCACTCAATCAGCATGCATCGAATATAATGCAAAGTGCGGCCAAACGAGAACTGTTGTGTGTGTGTGTGTGTGTGTGTGCGTGCAGGTCGACAGGAGCTGGCAGCCTGACAGGCCGGCTATGCAAGTGACCTCATTTGAATTGCATTTGCCTGCGCACAATGCAAAAACTTGGCGCTTATCATCTGCCAGCAGTTGGCAGCCAGCAGCCGGATAACTGTTGACGATGTCCGTGAAGCAGTCCGTCCGATAGTCCGCCTGTCCGCCTGTTTGCCTGTGCAAGCAGCACAATCGTCTTTCCATCAGCCTGTCCGCCCGCCTGTCCGCCTGTCCGCCTGTCTGTCAAGCTGTTTGCTTGCAACTAAACGCATTGTGCTCTGATTAGCAATGTGCCTGTTGCAGCGGCATTAAGTGGCATCAATTGGCATTAACAACAAGCCGATTGAGATGCTGTATTTAAAGAAAAAGCTCAGCTCGGTTGCTGTGCGCTACAGCGAGAAGTCAGGGCCTATTAAATTATATATGTATATAAACCTAATTTGATTTAACACGATTTTAAATCAAATTTATGCACTTTTTTTTTAAGTTTTTAAGTTCTATGAATTTCTTTCATTTTACACAAATTGTGTTCGTTTTAACTTCGCATTATTTATTATACTGAAATAATTTGCCAAAAGATAAATAAAATATTTATTTTATTGAAAATAAAATTTAGTTTTGTTTATATTAGTTTCACTTTTTTTTATTATTAATATTAATTCATTTCTTTTTATTTTTGATAATATTAATATAAATCTAAAGTTAACTCTAAGAAGAATTATTTTATATTGTTTATTATACAATTCACTATTTTCCTATATAG
This sequence comes from Drosophila sordidula, assembly GCA_035047465.1. NCBI lineage: Eukaryota > Metazoa > Arthropoda > Insecta > Diptera > Drosophilidae > Drosophila > Drosophila sordidula. The sequence goes on from JAWNPQ010000131.1 coordinate 3,083,350, forward strand.
TCAATATCTTTCTTATCCTATTTTTTATAGTACGCGTAGTTTTTGGTAAAGTGTCTATCTTGTAAAACCTGAATTTGGTGTATATTACTATATTATATTACTTGTGTTGGCCAAAATGCACGCCCAAGGGTCAAAACCAAGAGAGCTGTTTTGTAAAGTACGAGGGCTTTTGGCCACATGAGTTGCTGGTGAGCTGTTCATTCAAATCAAATTCCCCCTCAACTCGCCAGCAACTTGGCCGAAAATAATTGGTGTTTTGCTTGCTGCCATTCGATTCGAATTTTAACGAGGCAAATCAAATGAAAATCCAATTGGAAATGCGATCTAGACACAAAACTCGTTATGCCATTGAATTTTGAATGGGCATTGTCTGGCATTTGATCATTACGGACGATGGCATTGACATGCCGGGTCCGGGGGAAATTGGTGCAGCGGGCTGTGTTCATTAAATGCACAAATTGTTATGCATAGGTTTTTGGCTGTACGCAAATTATTGCACTTTGCAGTCTGAGTTGGATTGAGCACACATTAAAATTGAAATATTGTATGGCCAATGTTAATTTCAGTGTTAAACAAACCGCAACCCACAGGGCAAACAATAATAACCCCAACAACAACAACTACTTAGGAGCAGCAGATGGCCAACAACATTTCAACTTTAAACGAACCGGAAATGCGAGCCCACAACGGCATCATTAATCATGAGCAGCAACAACCAGCTCGTAAAGGACTCCCTTTTCTCTCTCTCTCTCTCTCTCTATCGCTCCATCTGCTTGCCCCTTGAATAACCTTTGACTTTACCTAACTGCCAGCCAGCGTTTTTATTCTTTCAGTTTTTACTTTCAGTTTTATTGCTATTGTCATGTTTCACTATATTTATACCCTCTCTTATTAAAAATTCGCCACGGGCAATCGGCTAAAGCCTTCAAAAAACACATTTTCATTATATTAAGTATAATTATTACGTATACGAGGCGGTTTCCCGCATGTCGAAAAGAGTATATAGGATTTGTGCAATGTCCGCATATATGCACCAAGTGCTATTGAAGCTGGCAGATTAAAATTGACAACAATTTTGACGAGTAAATCTTCCATATATCCAACTACCATAACTTTGTTAAGACTAAACCGATTTTCCAGTTTGATGGCTTTTAAGTCTAGATTGACTCTGCACTCTGCAAAATATGCATGACCGGAAATCATTTTTTTTAAATTTATTTTTCTTGGCAAATTTAAAATATTTATTTTTTAATAGATTATGGCTTACCCAAATAGTAAAAAAAATTAAAAATTCTTTTTGACGGGTGAAATTTGTTGTTAAAAATTAACATAAATGTTGAAATGAAAAGCTCTCGGTTCGATATCAATACACAATTTGGTCAAGGGTATTTAATCTTCGGTTCCTCCAAACTAACGGTTGTTGCTGGTCTGTTCTACTTCTGTTTTTTGCACTCCATGCAGAGTATTAAATTTTAATCCCGCACAAAGGACGAGGTCCGCCGAGCGTGCTACCAGCAACCTACCAGTCTAGTTAATAGCATTTGCTGCTTCGCTGCCCAAAAACGAAACAGAAAGTTTGGGCCAAACTTTGTTTCTGGCCACGTTGGCCAACAATTTCCGCATTGGCACCAAACTTTACCGCCATGCGCCAAAAGCCAAAAGTGTTTTGGGTATTTCGGTGTGTGGCAAGTTAATTTGATGGCATGTGCAACATAGAATGACAACAAATACAGACAGCTGCATCTGTGTGTGTTTGTGTGCAGTTTGTCAGCCAAAATGGCTGCTGCACTCACGAACACTAAAACGTGGACTAAACTAATATGCTATGTTGCTGCCACGTCGCATATGCTGCAACCTAAATGCGTTGTGAAGTGCGTCATGTTTGTTTTAGCTCTTACTCATAATTGTTGTTGTTGTTGCTGTTGCTCTTTGCTGCCCGAGTTGTCAAGTGCTCAACGTGACCACCAACAATAAAAGTACAAAGTGCCAAAGTTTGCGGCTACACTTTGAAAGTGACTTGCACAAAGGCGAGAAGTGGGCGGGGTTGCTGCAAAATGAACTTGATTAGCTGGTTAACTGCTTCAGGAATCCTGCCAAATGCTTGTATATTTCTTATACTCCTTAAATCTTGCTTAATGTGACCAAAACAACGACAACTTACAGCAGCAACGTTTGTGGCCACAGTTGAAAACGACCTGCATTAAATTTAAGTGCATACTTTCAGGCGGCGCTTTTAATTTCGCTTTCTAGGTCAAGGAGCTGCAAAATAAACTTGATGTGCTGACAGATAACACATAGTTCCTCCAGGTGATATTGTTATTGATTTGGTTTTCAAAATGTCTTTTTTTTATTAAAAACCCAAAGTTGCAATATTTTGATGTTGTTGTTTAATAGCTGCGCACATTAAATTTCAGTGCATACTTGCAGGCGGCAACATAAAATCTAGCTATTTGGTAAAATCTAGAAGAATGACCTTGATTGACTGGCAAAAGATAGCGCCAGCAAAGTTTCCACCTTCGAGTACATTTCTTTTGTCTACAAAGACTTGACAATAATCAGCAGTGTGTGGCCTTAGCCTGAGAGCACGGGCTCATAATTACACTAGCTGTTGTCATTATTCACCTGATTGGCTGTCCGGCGAAATCAATCACGGCGGACCGTCGTTCGCCAGTGACAAGAAAATTCAAGTGCCTGCAGGACATTGTTAACAAGATTAACAGCCATAAATGCGATCACTTACAGGTCGTAATCAATGGCTAACAAGCAGCAGCAGCAACAGCAACAACCACCGCAAACAACAAAAGCCGGCTAAAAAGTTTGGCTTATATTTCGCAAACAGTCTATGCTGCAAGTTGTTAGCCAGAAGCCCATAAAAAGTTTTGCCATTACTTTCCCAACAGCTGGCCAGAACTGTTCCTGCTTCTATCATATTTCCTTTTCCACGGAAGTTACGCCTGTTATAAAAAGAACTACCCCCTCCCCCCCTCCACCACCCACACTGCCCACACCTACAGCTCATCGCTGTCCAATGAAACTCAAGCGCCTTTGAATAGAAAACATATTGTATTATGGCCAAGTTGATTGATGTCTGGCCATTCAGGCCTTCTTCTATTGCTGTCGCTCAGCCAGCAGACCTTTGACCAGGCTGACCAGCATCTGCAGACCCTCCTCGTTGTTGGCCTTGTAATAGGGCAGCGCCTGCAGTCGTTTCAGCCAGTCTGTGAGCTTTGGATACTTCTCGGCGTCGATGGGCGCAAAGGCGGCCGCTGTGGACACCGTCGCCACACTGCACAAATCCGCAATGGTCAGCTCCGCGCCGGCCAAATACGGTGCGGTGGCCAGGCAGTGCTCCAGACCGTCGTAGGCCCGCTGCATGTAGCTAATGCGATCCTCGGGTATCGTCGAGACGCCAAAATAGATCACCGGCTCCACGATGAAACGCAGGCGCGGAAAGAGATGGCCGCAATCGTAGTAGAGACGCGCATCCACCAAGCGACGCTGGGCCGGCTCCTTGGGATACAGTGCAGCATCCGGGCCGGCATACTTGTCCGCCAGGTAGCTGCAGATGACATGCGAGTCGCTCACCACGGTGCCATTGTCGTCCAGCACGGGAATCGTGTGCTGCGGGTTCAGCTTGAGAAACTCCGGGGTCATGTGCTCGCCAGCCTTCAAGTTCAGTGTGCTAGAGGCGGGGTGGAGAGATTTAAATTAAATGCAAATGCAACTGGTTTTGGGCTTTCTAAGCGCGTTAGCAAACTGAATTATGGTCTGTTGAATTTTGAGTGCATTATCATTAAACAAAGTATTTTACATATACAAATATATATTCATTTTCTCGCTTTGCAAATAGAATATTTCAGGCGACCAGCTGCGTAAGGGTATGCAAACTTCGACGAGCTTTTCACGAAACTCACCGCAGATCCAGCTCGAGTCCCAAAGCGGCGGCTGTCAGCAGCACCGCACGGCAGGGCGGACTGCGTGGCGCATAATAAAGAACTGGTTTGCTGGACATGCTGGGGAAAAAACGGTTAGTAGTTTGTGTCGCAAATAAATAATAACTAAAGTTGATTACTTCTTTGCGTGCGCAAACAAAACAGAACATACCTTCACACTTTTTTTTTGACTTTTATTAATTGCAAGCCGAACAAACAAAACGCAACCTGTTCGACTGAAGTGTCAAAAGCTACTGAAAAGAGAAAGCTGCGGCGATCACAAACGCGAACAGCTTTAAGCTCACCGTAAATCGATTGAATTTCGTGCACAGCCCAAAAGTATGCCTTAAATAATTAATAAGCGGCGATGACAGCGCACAAAATATATAGAAAAAAAAAACTGTTTCAGCGAAGAACTTTTGGGTTGGGCGCACAAATTAAAACTTTTCAAACGCATTTAAATGCCATTCAGTTGCAAATTCTATCATTTAAATGAGTTACACAACGGCACAGCTTGATAAATTAATTTACTTATGTGTTAATTCAATTACTGTCAATTTAGGACTGTTAGCTGCTGCTGCTGCTTTTCCTGCTGCTGCTGCTGCTGCTGCTTTAAATGCGGCCTGGACACAAAGGCGCTGCGGCGTATTGAAATGGCAACTGATTTTCACATTTTCACGCGGCACAAACAGCTAAGCGGATTTGCCCTAAGGCAGCCCTTTTTGGCCAGGTGCAAGCATTAAATTTTTAAGCGGATTTCAGCCTTAGTTAATGGCTCAGCCGAAAAATGCGTTCGCCGCGCAATTTTGTTAAAGTGAACTTTAATTGGATTTTTAGCTGAAACAGATATGACTGGGTATATGCATGTATATACCTATTGGAAATGCTTATAAAGGGTATATTGAAACTTATCATATTATGAATATAAAAATCGATAAATATCTATATCTAGTCTAGTCTAGCTTTGTCATGTTTATGTATTTTAATTGAAATCAGTGCGAACCTTTTACCCGCCTTGTTACAGGGTAGCTGTAGGCGAGCAAACCCGCGCGGTCTTCTCTCATTTCTCGCCGCTTTTATTTGGTATGCAGGTCGATAACGCTCCAATTCGAATTTGTGCTTGAAGCTGAGTGTCCTTAAATATTTGGTCACGCGCCGCAGCGAAATGGAAATGCCGAGGCCCCAAGTCGAGACAGGCGACAAGTGGCGCGTTGGCATGCAGGTGAGCTCCTTGCCAGGCAGCCAGAAATGACAGGCATCGAGTCAAAGACGGGGCCTGTCAAAATTCTGTGAAAGCAATTTACAGTTATTAAAGCTTTTAGTGCGATCAAAAGCGAGCCGACCGCCCTCGTCCCGAGCATTAAATTTAATATCATAATTGAGTAATTTCGCAAGGCAACGCAGGTGAGCCCGGGCCCAGCGGCGGCCCGGAGTGGGGGCTTCTATTGAAAAGCATTGACTAATTGATTGCTATTTGACGAGTGGCATTTATCTTCATAACTTAGTTTTGCGCGTTTAATTGAAATCACAGACCCGCCCCCGCAGAGCCCTTGGCCTCTGAGAGCCCCAAAAGCGTGTGAGATTAATTGGTGTAGAAGGCTGCCAGCAAGGATGTGGACACGGACACGGATACGCACTTGAAGCGCGTGCTGAGTGCGGCCGCTGGCATATTGTCCTCCGGCCCGAAGTGGAAAATCCAGTTTTATTAATGGATTGCGCCGGCACAGCAAAGGCACCCAAGGCCAAAAAAGGCGTGGGTTTTCTATGTGCTCAAAGCGTCAATTGCTTTGAATTTCCGTTGGACTATCGCGCTGCCGAAACATAAATATTACTTAATTCCTAGCCGGCTCTCGCTCTCTCTCTCTGCCTGCGCTCTCTTACTAGCCCACTATTAATAACAATTAAATGTCAGTGGGTTTTGCCAGCTAATTGCTGGCATTGAAGGCTGCGGCTTTAAAGCGTGGAAGCTGCCAGGACAATGCCAAGGACTCCGAGCGTCATATAATGGAAATGTGGACAGAAGACAAGTGCGCTTAAGAACATCAGATAAGCACAATGGAGATGTCGCCGTATAATGCGTAGCTCCTTGCCCCCAACTGGGGGCCACTCCCAGCCCCAAGCCGCAAAGCAGCTGGCAGGCAGCTTTTGTTTTTATTGGAAATGAACTGGCGACGACAACGACGGCTGCCACTTGGGGCTGGGCAACTGCCTGAGGGCGGGGCGGGGCGGGGCGGGGCGGGGCGGGGCGGGGCATATATAAATCGTTGGCTAAATTAAAAGTGACATGCCATTACTTGGCCATAGATATGAGCGGAGCAGCCAAATACTGGCCAAGTAGCCGAGTAGCCAAGTCAAATGAAGGGCAGCGGGCCCCAATGCTGACGGCCAATCAATGCCGGCTCCCAACATGCAAATGAAACGGATTCCGGCAACAACAACGACAAGTTGAAGCATTCTTTAAACGTTCAGTCTGCTAAATATACACTCGAAGAAATAAAGCAAATAAGAACGTTGCAGTCGGGCGTAACCGACTGAGCAATACTTAAAAGAAACGAACCCGCCCCAAGATATATAGCGTACATCGATTTGCCACGCCCCCAGTGGGCATAACCAAAAAATCTTAACGCTTTATCTGACACGGGTATACACAAGTATATATTCCAAGTTTCAAGTCTCTAGCTTCAATAGCGGCGCACAAAATGGCGTTCATACGAAAGGACGGACATCCTACAAAACCAATATGCTCTTTACACTCCACGAACGAGTCTAAAAAAAGGTGGGATGAGTTAAAACCAAATCCCACTTCAATGAATTTTCCATTCATCATTTCAAGAGTGATTTCATTTCATTTCATTTATTCAATGCTTGAATTCAACTTGAAGCTGAAACTTGAATAAAATTCTGAGATACGAATAAGCAGAAAGTTAGCTTCAAGGAAAATGCAATTCGAGGGTTTTGTTCATTTGTATTGCGAGTTTTTCGTTGGGGATTTGCGTGTGCTTAAATAAATTTATTTGTTTTTGCCATAATATGCGTTTTACTTAAATATATAAGAGGCGGATTATGATATAATGAAATTGGAGCTGAAAGGATTTTGTTTGCTTAAGGCCATCGTGTTGAGTTTGTTAATTTGAGCAAACTTATAGGATTTAATTTCTTTTTGGTTGTATGAAATCAACTCAAGAGGGAGAAAGGAGTTGCATTCTTTTTTAATATTTATTCTAATTTTATTAACTCTATAAGAACAAGAAACTTTGCTCCATTTTATAGTTTGAAAATATATTAACATAGAAATCTCCCATCTTTGATTGTCCCAAAAGTTAAATCTAATTTTAAACAGGTCCTTACCTAAATCAAAATACAAATCAAATTTCATTTCCTATTTGATAAAGTTGATTCGAATTGGAGATTAATCCTGTAACCTGATCGGGCCTGATTTTTCTCTGATTAGCCATGGATTCTCTGAGGCATTCCCTGGAGATTTGAGTCCTGGTCTCTCAGTGCACACATGTGCACACAAAGGTCGCCTTGTCGCTGTCCATCAATGCCAGCTGCGCGTTCTGCTGACCTCCTGACGTGGCTGCGAAATCGAATGGCCAATGGCTCGTGTGGGGAGGGAGTGGGCGGGAGGGGGCTGGTATCTGTCCCGGCTGTCTTTGCCAGCGAGGCGGACTTTAATTTACTTGGCTTGGTTTTGCGTTACCGTTATCGCTGCGGGGGAAATCGTGCGAGCATTTTCCACTTTGATGTCATTTTATTGAACTTTATTGAAGCATAAAAAAAGCTAAAATACAAGTTGTTGTTGCTGCTCATAAGACTCTGTCAGATGGAGGGGCTCAGATTGCAGGTGATGCGCATGCATAGGCGGGTGGGGGTGGGGGTGGGCATGGGCGTGGGGGCGTGGCTTATGCTTTATACATTCGCTTTTATAGCCGTAAAAACCTCTCCCATGAATATGGATTTTTTATTATTTTTTTTTTTGGGGCTTTTCGAATATGTTTTCTAATGGCGCTGGAGGTGTATTTGCGCGTTGTTGTTGTTGTTGTTGTCGTCGTTGTGGTTGTTGTTATTGCGGTTCTGGTTCCACGTCGGGCCGAAGCTCTGGACATTTTATTGGTATTGTTTTTGAAGGCTGCTGTCGGCACTCGGCGCGCCTGTTGTTGATGGATTAGCGAGCGTTAGCCAAACAGCTGTCGTTGCCCCAACTCCCCACTCCCCACTCCCACTGCAGCCCCGACCAAAAGCGTCTATTCAATGCATCATCAAATGGACGCAAACAGCTTGACAGGCACAGGGCAAACTCGACATGGCAACTGACATGGCTCGTGGTCTCTGCGCAGAACCCAGAGCCCAGCTACCAGCTACCAGCTACCAGTTACCAGATCCCAGTTGCCAGTCCCTGAAGGCATTACATTCCATTGTTTTGTGCACAATTACGGAGCATGCCATTAGCCAGGCTGCCAATTGGGAAATCCGTTGCCTTTTGCCAGCTCAACAAGTTGGAATTTGCTGCAGAGGGAAAACTCTTTAAAATCAGCCAATGAGATTAGCAAAATTTCCAGCTGTGACCTCGAGAATCAACCAGCTCATTGCTTAAAGGAAAGCTGATGGAAACTCGAGCTGATTGCTCGGAAAATAAATGTTATGCAAATATTTAGAAACTAGGTTTTTCTGCGAAATAGCTTGTGTGCATAAATTGCTTTACTTTAGCTTTTACTAGAAGCGTTAAAGAGTTTTATGATATTGCAAAAATATAAAATTTATAATGATAAATGAATTGTACAAATACATAATGGTAACCAATTACTGCGGCTCATATACAATTTACAAATATACAGCACAAACTATTATAATTATTAAATTTTGTCTTTATTAATATATTAAATATTGCAGAAAGATTACTGATGACATCTAAAGATAAAAAAAATGTATTTGGCACGCCCACTTGGGGGTGGCTAAACCGGAAAAATCCATATCTCTCACAATTAAAAAAATTCATATTTTTCAAAAAATAACGTTAATAATTATAATTAATTATAATTACGACCATTTTCGATTGGTTTTTGCTGTTTTTGTACTGTGAACGAGTATTGCGCAGTCGGTTACACCCGACTGGTTTTCTTGCTGCCATGGTCATGGTTTAAATTTCTCATTAAATCCAATACAAGGCTAAGTGAATAGAAAATTACTTTATAAAGTAGAGATTACTTCTACATAAAAGCAAATTCCATCTAACAAGCCGAACGAAAGCCGCAGATCCTTGTAAGGCGGTTGCATTTGTTAAGTAAATAAACCAAGCTTCAGTTTTGAATACAGGGCACAGCTGATGCAGATGCAGATGCTTAACCTCTGCATTAGGGCCAGTTGTCGTCAATTCGAGTGCTGTGTTGCACTCTGTCCGCTTTGTCCAACAAAATGCTGTGGTTCCGTGCGCTCTAACTGTAATTTTGGCCAGTGCCGGGCGCATTGTGCCCACGCAGTCGGCCAGGCCCACAGCCAAGGACCCACAGCTAATGCTGGTCCTGCTGCAGGAATTTACTGGCCAAGCGGATTTGAGTTTCAGCTTTGAGCGCTGCTCACATTTGGCAGCTGCAGGGTGGGGGTGGAGGGGGAGGGCAAGGGGCGTGGCATGTCAAAGCGCCTTTGCGGCAACTAAGTTTATTTAATGCGAAATTGAAAAGCGTCACATAAATCGAAGCTGAGCAGCGACAATGCATACAAATTGAATTTCTATGAGCGTCTAAAAACACCTGGAAAAGCTGTCGATTTTCTTACATATATACACGCGCTTATGTGCAAATATATTGTTTTCTACTTTTGATTTTATGGCACAATTTATGCGTTGCAATTGTTAAGATTTATTGGCATCTAAATTTTTGGTTTTGTGGCCCATTAAACATTGACCCTTTTTTTGGCCATAAAAAGAGGGCTTGAAGTAGCTGGTGGAGTGTATGCCGAATGGCAGGCAGCGTGAATTACGCATACGCAGCGTGTGCAGTGCCTGAAAATACTCAAATGCTAATTGGCAGCAGGACGGCCAACTGGGCTGGATTTTGTAGTTTGCGCACACAAGCACTTAGTAAATCAATTAATTTATGCAGCGCTAGGAGCGCACAAACACACACACACACACGCACACACACAGACGTATAGAAAGCGAGGTCCGCTGGGCGCACGCAACAGGAGATTCAATTACCGAGAACGCCGGGCGTAAAACAAAGAAAAGCGCCGCAGCGTGATGCCCAGCAGCTTATTAACTATTGAAATTGATTGTGCGCTGGGGCGAAGTATTGATGGCAGGCACTGTAAAAGAGCAGACGCGATATGCTAATGCCCAAGCACAACCCATTCTTAAAGCTCTTGTTGTTTCTGCTACCTAATCGTGCTTAATTTGCTGCAGACGAACTAAGACACCTGGTTTTGAGCTGCGGGGGTAACGGAGCTTTTTCGCTGTTTGGAGTTGCCAAAAGTTCGTTGCCATTTTGTGGCTGGGAGGGTCGTGTTAGGGGGGGGGGGGGGTCGAGTAACTTTCGCCATTTGGCCAGGGCGTAATGATGGCTTTTATGTTAATGTTAATGAAAACCTTTTGTGCAGTTCAATGCTTCAAATTATTTTCACAATTGTAATTGGGTTTTAAAGCCGCACTTTAATGGCGTATTCGGAGTATTCGCTGTCGCGTGTGCCGGGGAGCCGCAGTTACAGTTCATAAATCTTGTTACCTCATTTGCGACAACGGCACAAAAGAGCATTAAATCCTTGTTTGCCCGACTTACATGTGTTTGCCTGTTTGCCTGTGTGTGTGTGTGTCATGTGTGTGTGTGTGTTGGGACTAAGGAAATGTTTGCTGGCTGAAAGGGTTGTTTTGTGTCCTGCAAATGTCACAAAGCGCACAGCTAAAAAGCAAAATGGATTCCCAAATAATTACACCCACATCTTTCTTACTTAGCCATGTTGTACCGTTACGCACAATGCAGGCCAAAATTTGCTTGCCATGCTCGGGTGCCAGGTTGCAGTAATTGCATGCACTGCCGTTGGCCATAAATAATTGAGGTAATGAGTATTTGATGTTGAAGTTAATGCACGTAAAAATTATTAAAGCGGCCCCATGTCCCCTGCATTCAAATGCGCGCCAAATGCAAACGCAACGAAACGGCAATGGAACAAAGTGGCACAGAGAGCAGTTGAGCGCGGCAATAGAGTGAAAGCTCTCTCGCTCTTTCGCTCATCCTGGCCGCTGGGCGCCCATTGGCGCTTTTGGTGCGCCGCAACGATGCTGCCTGCCCGGGATTGACACACATCGCAAACAGCTGCAGTCGCAGCAACAACAACGAGAATAATAGCTTGTAAAGCCGTGTGATCCCCGGCTCACGTTGTTTATCTTATCAGCGAGCAAATGGCCAAATGTTAGTGTTTACATAGCCGCCACCCACACAACGGCCAACAGCCAGCAAACGAGGCAGCCAGAGAATTGGTTGCATTTGGGCTTAAAAATTAATTGCCTCAAGTGTTCGCATATTGAGAATTCATGGAACACAGAGACAAATAGTAATTTGTGTTTGTTTACACACCGGAAATAGTCAAAAGCTTGCGCAACAGTTTTAATAGCCGCCGCAACATTTGGGGGCCGGCAACATGGCCCGAGTCGAGCTACAAGTGTCCCTAGCGCAACATAGAGCACTCACACCCCCGTTGCGCTAGCACGTGGCTGGCTCAACATGTTCAGGCTCAGAAACGCGCTCACTCAATCTCGCTCAAAATCCCACTGGCATCTCTCTCTCTCTCTCTCTCTTTTGCCGAACGGAGGTTCGCTCTGTTCCAATTCCAGTTCGTTGCGTTCGCTAGAAGCTTTTGTGCCTGTTCGGAGTGCTGGCATTTCGTTGCCATTTCAGTTCCTCGTTGTGGTTCAGAACGTTCGGGTGCGTTTAGCGGCTGATAGAACTCTAGTGAAAATATATACAAAAAAAAAGTTCAATTGAGCTGAATGCGAAACGTGCGCGAAGTGAACAGCAGCAGGCAGCCATTGGCCAACTGAGTGAAGTGTAAATAAGTGAAGCCCCCACCCCCTTTCTAACACACACACATACACACGCACACACACATACACAAACACACTCAAGCATTGGCATGCATGTGCTTGTGGCTGTGTGCGTTTCATCTTCATCTGTTTATGTTTGGTCTTGTGTTGTGTTCTCGGTTCGACAGCGCTCTCAACCCCCTCTGCTGCCGCCCCGGCCCCCACCCAGGCCAGGTGTTATCCATTAGCCTCAGTCATAATATGCTTAATTTATATGTGTATGCTTCTGCTTTCACTTCTTATTATTATTATTTTCTCTCTTAATGGCTTTCAGAATTGCATTTATTTTTTAATGGCAGCCTCTGAATTCGTTAGCATTTATCATTGTCCCCGCCCATTTCCATTTCCATCCACAAGGGTAATCTTGCCATGTTGATGGAGATTGATATTAAAATGTCAACAATGCGACGCAATATAGAGGATATATATGTTTGTACATATATATGCATATATCTGCGTGTTTGTCAAGTGTTATCAGCACAAAAACCAATTAGCTGTTGCCATTGCAAGCACTCATCAGCTCTCGAAGCAGCCCCCGCCCCCTTCCTACCCCACCCCTAGCGCGAATCACTGCCAATTGGTCAAACAAAAGCTTGCGCGTGGAACCCTTGAAATAAAAATAATAATAAAAAATAAACCACTGCACACTGTGCACAGTGCACTGTTTTAATTGAAAAACTTCTCCAATTGAACTTTAATAAACAACAAAAGAGACCGAAAGAAGAAGAGAGGGGAAAAAAAACAAAAATACGTAAATTCTGCAGGCAACAGACCAAGGACAAACTTCTGCAGGTTTCGCTCTAATTTTCAATTAAAAATTTAGCCCCCCCTCCATCTTGCCCCAACCAGACGACCCAAATCCCCACAAAAACGGGCAAAATGGATGCCAAGTGCATTGACCACAACAACAACAACGAGGAGTTCTGAAGTATATCCCTTAGCCTGTCCAGCTTGAGGCTGCCTCGTTCCATTGTTTGGCCAGCTTCCTGTCCGCTGCGGCAGCCGCTCTTCTTCTTCTTCTTCTTCATCCGCTTGGTCTGTTTCAGACACTGAAAAGCTGCCTTCGGATTTTCAGCCTGCGAGCAATTAAAATATGCATAAAATGTAAATGAGAGAAGACCACTTGGTAACACCCACCCCCAACCGTCCCGCAAGAAACCCTCTTAACTGGGCCTTTCATTCAATTTACAGCTAACAAAAATCTTGTTTGGCGCAAACACAATTTTGTGCCAAGTCATGTAATTAAAGTGCAACAACAGCACGAAGAATAACAACAATGACAAAAGGACAAGTGAATTAATTCAATTTAATTATGAGATAATCGTGCAGCAAATCAGAAAACAACACGAAACGAGATAAATAACAGAAGGACAAAGGAAATACAGGAAATAAAGTAAGTTTAAAGGGGCGCAGGGGGCCAGGGGGGGGGAGGGCGGCGTGTGGCAGGACACTATGTTGACAGAACTAATTTGTCCTTGCGCTAATTGCTGACCAGCATCCCATTTAGAAGATCAATAAAAACGCATTCAGGCTGAAAGCGTATTTATTTTTAATCTACCTCTCGCGCTGCCGCTGGCTCCTCCTTTGATCCCGACCCCGTCGCTGTTTCGCGCTAGCTGTAATTAGTTTTAGTTGCCGCATGGAAATGAGGGCTATAATTGCCACGCCCACATGCGGCGAATGCTTTTACCAGCCACGCGCCATATTAACCTAATTGAATGGCCATCAAAAGTGGGGGTGCGGGTGGGGGGACTGTTTTCACAGTAACAGCAAACTATAGAGCATGAATATTACGCGCTTTTAGCCATTGTCTTTATGTCTTGGCCATAAACAATGCCAAGCGGCCGCATCCTTTTTTTTCGTTGTTCTTTTTGTTTTTCCATCGGCTTAAAAATGCGGCATTAAAAATGTTTATGACACACGCAGCTGGCACAGCCGAAAAAGGTGGCCATGTGCCACATGATTAACTGGAAAAACTGAATTTCATTTTATTTGCTATTTTCCGGCAGCTCTGCTTTAGCCAGAGATTAGCCGCAACAAACAAAAAAAAAGTTTTCGTCCAAGTTGCGTTTTTTGTTTCTTCCTTTTCAGTTAATTACAAGTTGCGGCGGCAACTTTAACTTTAGCAACGTGCCACAAACAATGGTCCAAACAGCGCGCAAGACAAAAAAACTATACATGCCCTATATACCTATATAGTATATATATATATTTATATACTTCTTAATACTTGCGCATTTTAGCATTTATGTGGCATGAAATAAGTTTGCAGCCCCATTAATAAACGTGCCACAATGATACTCTACATGTGAACGGCGACACAGCGGGTGTCCTAGCATGTGTGTGTGCGTGTGTGTGCCTGTGCCTGCCTGAGTGTGTGGGCGTGGCACATGCGGCGACGCTTCTAATTAGAACTCTGGCAAGCAGTTGATGAGGGTAAATTGGCAAATAATTAATCGCCGGTTAATTAAGGACTTACATGAGCCAATGCGGCAACTAGCTCGATGCCCCTTCCCCTTGCCCCCCCCCCCCTTGATAACAGGTTGCAGATAATTTTTGGTTATTTGCTAATTAAAAAGGATTTATGTGGAAAACAGCTATAAAATATATTTAAAAGAAGGCATAAATTTACTTATATACAGATGAATAAATTTTATTCTTTAAATTGAGATAAATTTAAATGTTGTATTTTTTTTAACATAGCCTAACTTAAGAATTTTCCTTGTAATTCTCGACCGTACTAAAAACAAAAGTAAATTCGGGAACATTTCCTTAGGCCAAATTCAGCAAAATAAGAAAAGCCCGTTGTTTTCTTTTAGTAACCAAGAAAAATAAACACAAGCACAATTATTCAAAAACACATAAACAAAGAAATATGCGAAATAAACAAGTCAAATGTATAAATGTCAATTCAACAATATTTTTATAAGTTGTTTTAATTGCTTCTGCTCGCTCCAATTGTTGATAATAATAGGGTATATGCTAGTAAAATATTTGCAGCTTATTTCATGGGCCGCCTTGGCGTATGCGTAATTTTGAGGAACGCGTCTGCTGCTGCTGTCTGTGCGCTCTATAAACATTAAATACTTGTTTATATTTGCACGCGCAATTCTCAATGCTGCGCACACACACACACAGACACACACACACACTCGCACACACATCTTTAAGGCAACGAAAAGCAAATAAATGCAAAGTGCGAGTTTTTTTCATTTATTTTTTTTTTTGCATTTATTGTTGTTGCTCTTTATTATTGTTTCTGCCGTCCGTCTGGCCAATTTTGAATCTTATAGTCATTCATTTTTGAGCAATTCTGTGTTGTTTTACACACACTCAAATTTTATATTCATTGAAACTATGAAAATTTTATGAGTTTTCACTGCAGTCAAACTGAGTCATGCCAACCCCTCCCCCTGCAAATCCCCCTGCCCCAGCACCCTTAGCAAATGTTTTTTTTTCGGGTTTCTCGCAGTCAGCTACGTTGTTCGCCTAAATACTTAAACTTTTCCGATTTGGCCTTGATTCCATCGACAAGTCAATTTGAATGTTTGTTCTATTAGTTCGCAGAGCGGTAATAATTTTATTGCATCCGCCTTTTTGCTCAATATTTCGCCATACTCTGTGTAAACAGTGCGCGGGAAATGAGCATTCACAAATACTCGCATTTGAAGTGGAAACCGCTTTCCTCAAAAGTTTAGATAATGCTTGCCACAAACAGTCCGGAGATAGATGTACAGATACATATTGTAAAATAAATGTAAAACTAAAAATAAATATTGATTCATATCGTGAAAACAACCTTAAATAATGAGCTCTGCTTCTGTGATTTGTGTTTTTGAAACAAGATTTACACAATATTTTGTGATGAATGGGTTTTATTTTCAAATAAACTTTCCTGATCTCAAAGTTAAATCTGAAGCTGAGCATTTATCATAATTTAGTTAACACACATTATGTTGTTGTGAAATTTGTATTGCTTTGTTGGAAGACTTTTGACCTTAATAAATAGACAGATGCTCGTTGAATGCGAACTTAATGAACTTGGCAAATATATCTAACTTATTAGAGCTTGGCCGTCACTTGTTAACGCAAGTTTGGATATTATTATTTACGCGCTAGCTCTGATTCGTTCAAATCAAGCAAACAAACCGGCAAAAATATTTAATAAAGATTTTATCAAAATATGTATACGCTGTATATTGAACAAAAGTCTGAATTGAAAAGGAATGGGAAAATATGATAATCATATTCAAATTTTGCTTTTTATTGTTTATCTTTCATGGGCTCATATATATAGAAAGTGGGTAATCAATTGAATAGCGCCTACTCATTACTCCTACAATTTTTCGAAGATAAAAGAACTGAATGAAATTCATTAGGCAAGGTAAAATATAATTGTGCTTTTACAACAAAATCAAACAAAATCTTATTGCGTGATTATAGATTATGTTTGTTTACTAATTAATTTAGCTTGACTGAAGAATGCATTCAAGTTTTTTATACAAAACAATATATCGCTTTGTTTTTACACATTTGGGCAAATATTTTTGCTAGCAATTTGCTGCTCAACGTATATAGAATGTTTTTTATACAATTTTTTAAGAGTTCAACAGAATTCAATTATAAACAAAGGTCTTTCAAACAGCTCGAAGATACTTTGGTGCTCTTCAAGCGATTAATTCTTGTGTCAAGCCCACTCTCTCTGTCTCTCTCTCTCTCTCTCGCTCCCTCGTTGAGTAATCAAATTGTTTTCGGGTGCACCAATTAAGTAAAGTGTGGCCTCTATTCGTCTGGCTGCCCCTTCAGCCTCTCGGGGTCTGTGGCTCAGCCTCTGGTTTTTTACGCAATGTTTGTGGCTCCGTCTGCGGCTCACATGGCGTATGAGTAATGCGCTCTAAAGCATTTATCTGCGCGCACGCACACAAGCACACGCGCTTCAAATGCAAAGTGTGCGCATAAAGTTAAAATGTAAAGGTATCCACGCACACACACGCAGGCAAATGTCCTTCGGCAGGTGGCTAGTGAGGGTGGCGTGGCGGGTTAGCCAGGATAAGCAGAGTGCTGCAAAGTGCTATAAATCAACACTCGAACCACTTAATAAAAGCCAACGCCATTAGACAACAGCAACAGCAGCGGCGCTGACGCTGACGCTCATAACAATGTCACACACACACACACACACACACACACTGACACACATTTTTAGCCCCGGCTACTGTAAACTGCAAAATTGTTCACGTTTTTTTTCGAAATGAATTATGGCGGACAAAACAAAAGCTGCAAAACACAAAACAGAAACCTAAAACATTAAAAATGATATCTGTGGGGGTTGGCGAATGGCGATAAAAGTGGGGAGGAGGAGCTGTTATTAAGGGGTAGCCGCCAAAAATTGATGGAATAAAAATTATTAACAAATGCTGACAGCTTGTGTAAACAAGCGCCGCCAAATGGCCGCAAAATTGTGGGCGGCTAGAGGAGGGGGCGTGGCGCTGAAAATGTTGTCGTCACGCGCTTAAAATGCCACGCCTGTGTGAACCGCAGTCGCAGCCGCAGCAGCCATGGGCGTGGCAGTTGCTAACGCCCACACAGCGGAGTGCGCAGATTCTCATTTTTTTTCCTTTGCATCTGCTTAACATAAAGCAATTGCAAATTAGCCAACGTTTTAACCAGCGCACTCTTAATGGCCACATTATAAACTGTGTCTCCGTGTGTGTGTGTGTGTGTGTGTGCCTTGGCTGCTCTTGTCGGCAGCCGCGTTATAAAAGCTCATAAGTGCGGCATTTGTATGATTTTAAATATTTGCACAACGTTTCATTATTTCCATTTGGCAAGACGATGACGTTGTTAGCTCCAGCGCCGCACACACACGTCTATGCCCCACGCGGCTACGTAATGTATAACATTGAAAGTACACACACATGTGCATACGCACACCAGCACGCACATGTAAATGCCCCTTTATATTATGCACGTCTTGAAATTAGTTTACTTCGTTTGTGCGCCACAATTTTAATTAAATATCAACTGCGCCAAGCGCAGACAGCTGCAAACAGCAAACAGCAACGACAACAAAAACAACGACAGTAATAATAACAACAATAACAACAATAGCAACGGCAACAACCACACACAGCACGGGGCGCACACTAAGTTTTATCTGGGTCACAAAGAAGTTTCTTTGCGCTTGCCTCCAACATTTCTACACTTTCCACACGATTTATTAGCCGGCAAAACATTTAGATCATTTTGCTATTAAATATATGATTCTTATTATTATGTTAACGAGGCCGATATATAGAATATAGAACTTTTGTTTATTTTGAGAGGTCGGAAATATTTATTTCAATTTTTTCTATCTTCAAGAATTAAAGCGCTTGAAATTTTAATCAATTTAGCTTTTATTTACTTAAATAATATTTATTTCTGCATCAAATATAATGTTATATTTATTAAATTGCCATTTTGACACCAGATTTAACATACACTTTACCAAGCTGCCTGCATCTGTTTGATAAAGGTTACGAGGCACTTTATCTGCTTTGTAAATATTTACACTGAGAGCGGATTTCCAGTGTGGCAAAGCATTTATATATATATATTAAAAGCTAGACATGTGCAAGCTTAAACGTTAACTATTGCTTTAAAGATCTTTAAAATTGATTCAACACTAAATACCTTTATTTACATAATTTTAAAGTTTTTCACTGTTTACGTAATAGCTGTTGTTTGCCTTAAAGTTTTCAGAATATATATACAGCTTTTTGTCTGCCACTTTCATAATTTAAAAAGTAAAATCAAACCGCAACGAAGAACAGCAAGACGATAAACACAAACACAAACTCAGTTTATGTTCAGCACTATTCGAAATTGCGTGCTGTGCGATTTTTATCGTTTTACGGAAAAGTTGCGCTCACCCCGCCCTCCGCCCCCCTCATCATCTACTCGCGCTCCGCTTCTTTGGTCGCGCTCATAAATAAACTGTTGCATGCTTTTCGGCGTCGCGTTTGTAGGGCGCTGCCCATAACATGTAGTTAGTTATTGGTTGTTGTTGTTGTTGCTGTTGCTGTTGCTGTTGCTGCTGGGGCGCAATCTGCGCCACTTGTTTATAGCCATTTAATGAATGTTGGCACTTGGCGTGCGGGAATGCGCCACACGCAGCTCAAAAAAGCCTTGAAAAATACCTTCGGGCGCAACAAATTTAGCACCACAAAAGGCAAGAGAAAGGCGGCTCTCCATCTAAGGGGGGGCGTGGTCATTATAGCCTCAGCCAGTGGGCCAGCGGGCCAGCTTTGTAGTCTTTTTTCTTGCACTGGCCTGGTTGACATATGCAACTGCAAGCCTAATGGGAATTGGATCTAAAGCTGAATCTGAGTCTGAAGCAGAAGCAGAAACTGCAACTGAAGCTGTTGTCAGCTGATTCAGCTTAACATGCAAAACGACTGCACACACGCACACGCACACAGAGACACACATGTGTCAGTTGGGATACGAAGCAATTTTGCCTTTGATTCTGCCACACTACACAGGATTCTCTCGTATCACAGCAACCGAGACACAGAACATCAGTTTGCTTTTTTGCCATTTTCCTGTTTTCCATTTTTGGGCCATTTTATGAACTTGTGCTGCTTGTACATCTTCAAGTGGCCCACTTAAGAGTCTTCTCTTTTGTTTAAAACTTTCCCGTTTCTTTTGGGGCATTTTATTGAGATTGAAGATGAGAGCTCAACGCAAAACTGTTTAAATTGAAAACTCATTTTGTCGACACGCACACAAAGTTTTCGCTACTTAATTCGCCTAATGAAAAGTGCAAATTTCCCTACTGCCCACCTTTGTCGCCCTCTCGCTCTCAGTGCGTCTCTTTCTCGGGCACATGAGGCAACTTGAACTTTGTCTGGTCTTGTTGTCTGCAGAAGTTGGTGCTGCCACAAAATTATTTTATGACTTGGTAAACAATTTGCCCAACTGACTCTTGCTGGCGTAATTGCAGATGCTCGCAGGCGCTGTATCCACATAAAATGTAATAATCTGATTCGTTGGTACTTAAACGCTGATATAAATGACATAAAAATTCGTTTCTTAAATTAAATATTTTATTGGCACGACAGTCAACGAGCCGAGCTGGGCGTATGTCACTGGGGAGACTTTTCTTGACGTAAATGCTCCTCATGGCAACTTTAAAGATTTTCCACTCTAGAAGTCACACAATTTACTCACATCAATTCAAGACGTTCTGATTAGGCTTATTTCAGACGAATGAAAATAATCCAGTCCTATAAATATATATTTGTACAAACGGGCCAATTCATTTTAATTTTCGTTAAATCATGAATATTATTAACTTGGTTATGAGCTGATTTCTGTTTTATGTATCGCAGCTAATCAGTTGGGAAAACCCGCAAATATAACTTAATAAAGTTGATTTACTGTTGCAGCCACACAACTCGCAGAGCCGAGGTCGAGGGCAACGAAAACTTTGAACGCTTTTGGGGTAATCAATAATTTTTAATCCCCCGCGTCAGCATAGAGCAGGTCCCGCACATGTTGTTGCTGCTGCTGTTATCGTTATTTGTTGTTGTTGGCAAAAAAAAAACGAAAACTTTGGCCCATAATTGAAGCACACACAGAATATGGCACGTCATGTTCTGTGGTGTTTGCAATTTCCCTATAGCTGTAGCTGCGAAAATGAAAATGATTTGTAATATGTGATTTTTGTGGCTTATGCTGGGGTGAACTGAAACAGGTGGGGGCTGATTGAGTGTCTGTTTGTGTGCGTGTGTGTGTGCGTGTGTGTACTCGCGTAGTACGCATCATTAATTTGAAAGCCGCTTATCACATTTGCAATTACTCGTTGCTTTCAGGTTGACATGACTGAGCTGTGATTGGGACTTTGATTTGTTAAAGGAGTTGGGTAATTATGGCTGTTGAAAATTGCTTGATTAGGCCCAAAGTTGTACTTAGATTTTCAAGCATTTCAAATCAGGCCTTTATGTATTTACATTTTGCTTTCGAAATCGTCCCCAAATCCCTTAATAATTAAATGCCAAAAGGCTGACAATCCTTTTCACAATATTGCGGCCCAATCACCGACTGGCGCACTCTAATAATGCGCAAATAGAATCAGAACTGTTGACACTGTCGGGAGGGGGGCCTCGAAGTGGTTTGTTGAATCTACAATCAGCTAACTCCCAAGTTAAATATATATTTCAAATTTCGACTTTGGAAAATGCGACTTTGTGTTGCGACAAAATTCATTGACATGAAATTTGGCGAACATTTTACGTGACAATGCCATGAAATCGAATTTGCCAAGCGACCGGAAACGCGCACGCCAGTTAACATGTGTGTGTGCGTGTGTGTGTGTGTGTGTGTGTGTGTGTTGACTCTCTGTGTGTGATTTGGCAGTGGGTGTATGTGAAAGCCTTTGCTGGCAAACAAAGCGCCTAAGGGGGCCAGCCGCCAGCACTTTTTGATTTATGCGGCATTTTTATTGTAGGCCTCCAAGCCGTGCCCCGCCCACAGTTGAATTTAGACCAAGTCACGAGTCCTGGCCTGAATGTAGTCGAGCATGAATTGCGTGAGCTGCTTGTGCAAGTTTATTTACTTTTTCAGCAGCAAAGGCAGCTCGAAAAGCCGCTTGGCGTCCCAAAAACAAAGAATAGACAACGAGTCGAGCGCAGAATGAAAGACACACTTGAAATGTTTTACGTTTCTATACCCTGTACGAAAATGCGTCAAAAAATGCTTTTAATAAAGCTGTCCAAATGCGGGCAACTGACAAAATGCGGCAGCTGTTACCCTGTTAAAGCGGATATTACAGCTGCGGTCCATTGCCAGGACTCTGTGTTTGCGCAAATAAATCATGGCGCTTGTAAAAGCTGCAGAAGTGAGTTGTCGTACATCCCAGATGTATTTTTGCATATCATAACGATCGAATAATATATGCTGTATTTATTCAAAAATTCGTTTAATAGCGGACAGGACAGACCAAAGCAGATGCGCTGCGTTCACTTGAAGTCTGTGTGCGTATTTACATATGTAGATTCTCATTTTCAGATCGAAAGTTGCTTAAAAGATACTCCTCAATTATTTCCCATATACAATTATAAGTATTATAACTATCACTAGATAGTAGAGTCTAAAGTTAACAAGTTAAATAATTTAAAAATTTGTTGAAATCAGTAAGCTTACCACAAAGTAAAAAGTGAAATAAATAAATACAAAATAATAGTTATTTTCGGCCTGGCAACAGGGTATATCTCGGTCCGCCAACTCGCTCGACTTGCGCGCTTACTTACTTTCGTTTTTATTTGCATTTTTTGTTGTGCTTATTGCTCTTGCTGTTGTTATTGTTGTTGCCTGCTGTGCATAAGTAAATGTGGGCCGAGGGCTGCAAGCGACGGCCTTCAGCCTCAGCTTTAGCCTCAGGTAAGATACGTAAAATTGTCAAAGGCATGTCGAGGATTTCGGTGCCTCAAATTAAAAGTCTGCTCACAGTCAAACGGATGCCAGGCAGCTAAGGCGTATAGGAAAAGGCAGCCTGTAATTGTGTGTGTGGGTGTGCGCCTCTGTGTGTGTGTGTGTGACAACCCGTCAAGGGTCAAGGGACAGAATGTGCCCTTTTTTAGATATATATATATACAACAAGTAGCACTCGCAGCTGCTGGCTTTACAATACAAAAAGGTTATCACCTTGCTAAGGGCTGTCGAAATTAACTTCATAACTGCCTGGGGTCCAGTGTTCAGCTGGGCATACATTACGTATACGCAATTGCGCATTCCATTTGAGTCAATCAGCTGGCCACAAGTCGCCCATACGCAACGTTGGCCCCTGGGCCACTTTACAAACGCTGTGCCATAAATCACGACTGGAAAATTGTTGCACTTGGCACATGCAAATGGAAATTGGCACGTGGCTGATTACAGCCGTACAACGGTAATGGCCGACAGTAACAGTAACAGCAGCAGCAACAGTTAAAACGTCAAATTGCTCAATTTTCACGCATCATCTGATTGGGGCACCAGGAAAAGCAACAACAACAACAACAAAATAAAAACAAGAAAAGAAAAAACATAATACAACAACCCGACAAGAAAATCAATTTGGGTCGACAGCAGCAAAACTTTCAGCAGCAACGGCCACAGCTCATTTTGTATTTATCAACTGGGCCGAGTGTGGGAGACGCAGTCGAAATGCCGTTCCCTGGTCGCAGGCACGCCTGGCCTGATGGGCGGCATAAACTTTTATTTCAATGAGTGCGAAAACTGGAACTGTAGTCCTGCCATCCTGTCCCGGGCACCGACAATAACAGCACCAACTCTGCCCTGCCCCAGTTTCAGTTTCAGTTTCTGTTTCGGCTTCGTTGTCGTCTCAGCTGAGCCAGAAATTTTTGTGGCGCTTGTTGCTATTTTCGTACGACGCCGAGACACAAAAAAAATAATAAAAAATAAATAAGTTGGCAAAGCCGCGGCAAATGCTGTTCGGCGTGCAGATACCCTGTGAAATTTGAGCTCAAGCTGCCAGGCGTTTCTAGCTTAAAGAGCAGATAGAGGAAGAGATAAGGCATAGAAAGGGGTGAGGAACAGAAAGTGTCAAGAAAGAAAATTAGAAAAAAGCACAGGTAATCCTTTAAAATCTATATTAAAAAATGAAAAAAACAGGGTATACAAGAATAACAAAAAAACATTCATGGCATACTTTTCGGGCGTCCGTCCGACAATTGCGAAGCAACAAAGCCAGCTCAGAAGTTTGTTCTGTCTTGGCATATAAATGCAGGCTATAAAGCCTTAGAAACTTGTTATTGTGAGCAGGTGGAGAGAGAGAGAGAGAGAGAGAGAGAGAGGGAGCGAGTGGGAGAGGGGCGGGTGCCTCTGTAATAGTTGCAGACAGCGAGTGCAAATGAATAGCAACTGCTCTAATTTTGGATGTTGGAATTTGGCTTAAATATTTATAGGAAAAATGAGCAGCTAAGCGATGGGTGTGTGTCGTTATGTGTGTGGGTATAGCGCACACACACGCACACACACACACATATGCTGCGACGCATTTAATATTAATGCCACGCAATCGGGATGAGTGGCCAGCACATACGTTGCACGTTCCGCTTGTTGTTGTTGCCTGCTTCTAAAATGCTGCCACATTGTTTATTTGCTGAATTTGCGTTTTTTTCGACCATTACTTTGCTCGCCCCGCACCCTGTCCACTTCTTGTTGTTGTTGGCCTTGTTGTTTGCCGTTCGGGGTCGGCTTCTTTGTGTTTGCCACACAGCTCACCACCTGCTCCATGTCCGTGCAACATCTTTGGGCTGCTTCCTTATTTCTGCCTCTTTTTGCTGCTGCTGCTGCTGCTGCTGCCAGCCTGTTGCGGCCTTTGACTTATTACCATTAATTTATTTATGCGTAGCGCGTCACAACCAATATTTTATTTTCGGTTTCGCCTTCCTATCGCCTCGTTCGCCCCCTCCCCCCTACGCCCTTTGCTTAGTTACATAAAGAAAGAGCAAAATCACTTGGCGTAACCAGAGCCCGGTTCTGTGGCCTATACGCTTCCGTCCCGATTATGCAACTCGCCCGGGGGCCAAAAGTTATGACTGTGTAACTTTCGGCAATCAGAGCAACGTTTAAAGCTGCACACACACACATACACATATAAACACCCACACAGCAACACTTAATGGCACATTTTGAAGTCTTTTAAGCGAACAATTGGCCTTTAACAACGCCGTTAAAACTGTTCAAGTTAGTTTTATGTGGGCTTAATCAGCACATTTTGATTTAATAGAGCTTTGGGACATATAATAAATAGAGCATTAAATTTATAATTGAATACAAAAGATAATGTATAAAAGAACATAATAGAACAAAAGCGAGTCTAACAATTAATTGAATAGAATTCAATATTTAAATTGTTTAATTGTTGCACATACTTTTTTATTATAAAACCTGAATAATTATCATACATTTTATAGGTGGATAGTTATTTTTTTCTAATGCAAATTAAGTCTTCTAGGCAGGGAAGATCTGACAACACTCAACTTAAATTATTAAAATTCCAGTTAACTCTAAGAGCTGCGCTCATTTATTATTAAGCACAATCAATTCTGGCCTCAATTAAAGTTCGTTTTTGTGGCATTGGCCACAGGCATGAAACCAAAATTGTGGCACATATTGGGGGCAAGGCTAACAAGGCTAACTGGCAGACGTTTAAAGTCCATAAGCTGCAACTGTTGCAACTGTTGCAAGCTGGCAATGCGTTGCAAGGCTGCGCTGGCATTTAGTAAATATTTATAAAGTGAAATTGAACGACCATTTGCCCAGTGCGTAACTATTTGGGCTCACTGTATCGCCTGTATTGGCCGGAACAAACACAGCAATCGACTCAACGGAGGCGTTGTGGCCAAGAGGCGTGGTCCTGTGGCGTGGCTCAATGCGTTGGCCACCCTAATGGAAGTCATTTGACACCGGGCACTGTCCCCGCTGGTCGCTGATAACGGCACAAGGGGACAATGCCACAGCAACAGCAACAAAAGCAACAACAGCAACAACAACAACAGTTGCAGCAACAGCAACAAGAGCTGTTATAGCTTCAACACAGATAGCAGTGCTCATGTGCTTTTGGCCCATATGTTTGAGCCATGTGCCATTAATTTGCAGCTCTTACCCTGCAGCTGGTGCCGCTCCTTGAATGTCCTTGTCCGGTGTTTGCGCTCGGCGGGGGACGTCTGCCAAATGTAGGAAATTGCCTAATAATGGGGTTAATCGGCATAACGATCGCTTCTATTATGGCCAGGTAATTGCCTGTTGTTCAACAGCACTGCAATAGCTCAGCGGTGTGCGTTAACTTTTTGTAGTGATTGTGAAGTTGCCTAATCGCAGCTAAGTGCGCATGTATATATAATTTTCAAATCAGCGCAAATGCTTTGATTTACAACGCAGCGCTCATTAGGCCCAATTTGTTTGACCATTAAATATTTATTGGCTCAAAGAGGGCACCAACGGGGGGCTGGGGGAGTGCCGGGGTTGGGGCCACGGCTGCGGCGTTGTTTACCGAAGTGAGCTGTCATTGCAAGGCCGCTTTGGTAATTGCAGCTGCTGTACGCGCACCTTTGATTAAGATATACGCACACATGCCCAGACACACACACACACACACACACACACACACACACAAAAGGCCAAGTCCAAGTGGTAGGCCAACCGTAGGGTGCTGCTGCTGCCGCTGTTCTCTGGTCCTGGCCAATACTCAAACGAGCAATTTAGCCAACTCATTGAAGCGGAATTAATTGCAATCGATTTTGTTAGGCGAAGAACGCGCAGAGTCTTCATTAGTCCACTGTGTGTGACAGGACCTAAAGCTTAACTGTGACCGAGCCCACTGCCCGCTTCAGTTTGTGTCTCTCACCCCATTGGGGCGCCCCATTAAAGCCAACGCGTTGAGCTACAAACTCATAAAACTACACGATTACGCTTCTTTGGCGCCTTTCAAAATCAGAGCATTTATTTACAATTTATTTAAGTTCACCAAGCAGACCGTAAAACAAACACATTATTGTACAGTGTTTTCCATTTATGAACAATTTTTAATTAATCGCAATTTTTTAATAAATATTCTACATTTGTGTAAAATATATTATATTTACCTGCGGTAATTAAAATACTATTTATTATCGAGTTACAAAAAGGCTTTAATTATTATTGAATTTAATTATAAAAAAAGACCTGTGCAGATATAAGCAATTAAATTTAATCAAATGAAATGTTCTTTAAACACTGCCAAGCGAGAGAATAAAATAAGGAAACACAAGCAATTAAATTTAAACAACGAAAATATTCGTAAAACACTGCCAAGCGAGAGAATAACATCTGCATTTACATTTTTTTTTTTAAATATTGTTAAGATAACAATGTTTTCGTTGTTTTTATTAAATTTGTAAGCATAATTAGCACCCCAACACATAAACGAGTTAATTTTACATTGCCGTTAACAAGGCAGAATTGAAAATTTATACGAATTGCGGATAAAAACTTTCTGTTTAAATCCCAACAAGTCGAGATCCTAATCATACTGTTATAACTGAGCTATCCTAGTATCATGCCACCATAATTAAAACTTTTTACCCGACCATCAACAAATATTTGATTTAAATTGTAGAGTTAAATATATACTCAAACTTGCTCCTGTACGTTTTAGCAATCCAAACGAAATCTAATTTTGTAAATTGTGTTCGCTGTGCACCGCACAAGTTTATTTTATTCAATTATTTTTCATTTGACCGACTTTGGATCGAATTGTAGAGAATAATCTGCTCAAAACTGCGCTGCAAATTATTGTCAAATGATTTGCGCAATTCAGCGTAGCTTTGAACTGTTTCGCATCAGCTTTTTAGTTTCGTTTTCTGCTGCTACTTCTGCAGCTTCTTTTGCTTCCTTGTTGCCAGCACAATTTTTCAATCCAAAAATGCAGTCAACTGTTAACACATTCCCCTGCTCATGACACTGATGATCATAAAACAGCAATTCCCATCAAAAAAAAAACAACTTTTCAACATCTCGTTTGTCGTACACATATGAGTGGATGTGTGTGTGTGTGTGTGCGTGTGATGTCAGAAAAAGTTTTTTACATAAATTTCGCTTGCCGCTTTAGACGTACCATAAATACATTTGCTCTTTTCAATTTGTATTTGCAGCAACGACAGCGGCAAAAATAAAAAAATAAAATCCGTAAAGGGTAAACTTTGGCACGAGAGATCCGAGATCCGAGATGCACAGGAGGCAACTGGCGGCGACGTCGTCGAGCTGGTGGCAAGCATTGCTAACACACAGTTCCTGTTCCACTTCCTGCCAAATGGATTGAGGCAAGCACGTCGCCACACGCACATTTACAGATACAGCTACATTTACAGAGCTACAGAGATACAGATACAAATGTGCAGCTACAGATACGGCGTGCATGCTTGAAAGATACGCGCGAGTTGATGTTGAACATGTGCCAAAGCCCAAAGCTGCTGGAAGCTGCTGCTGCTGCCGCGAGGGCATCGCTGCCGTTTGATTTTGGCCAACTTAAATAAACAAGCCAACAATACGCACACATACAAACTCACGCACACGCACACGCACACGCACACGCACACATACACTCGCAGCACAAACAATACGAACAGAGTTGTCAACAGCCAGCTGCTTGCCAATAACGACTGGCCAAAATGGCCGCGCCCATCGATGAGAGCGTGCTGAATGCGCTGCGGGGCGTGACCAGCGCCCAGACGCGTCTGCCCAAGCCGCTGCTGATCAAAATCTACGTGGCCAGCCTCAAGCAGGAGTTCAACCAGGAGCGCCGCATGCTCCTCGAGCTGGTCGGACCCGAGCTGCAGACGCTCTACGACGATCGTCAGATCGAGGTGAGTCAGCGCCCGCACTGCGAGACTTCCCCTTGCTTACAGCCCCCCCCCCTGTTCTGGTCCATTGACAGCTGGAAATTGTGGACATGCACTTTGGCACTGGGCCGTTGGATGTGGCGCTGCTCGAACGTGATCCGTACATGCTGGACGATTTTCTGCACGAGATTGACACCTGTCATGCGCACTCAAAGAGCGTCTTCTTTTTGGCGCTAATTGGCGACGGCATTGGCCGCCCCCCCTTGCCCACCCACATCGACGAAGACATCTATGTGGCGCTGGTGGCCAAGGAGCGCGCGACAGCCGAGGAGGCGGCGCTGCTTGGACGCTGGTACGCCAAGGCCGAGGCCCAGGCGCAGCGGGTGCTCAAACAGGACTATCGGTGAGTCGGACAGCCGAACAATTATCCTTGCCAACTCAATTGCAGCTGCACAGCGCACATATTTGCCCAACTCATAAGCCAACAATGACAGCTGCCTGGAGGCGGAGTGTGTGTGTGTGTGTGTGTGCGTGTGTGTGTGAATGTGACTGGCCAACGCCAACACTTGACGGCTGCCAATGAAAACATTTCAGAATACTTCGAGCACAATAAATAATAAGCCACAAGATCTAAATCATTTGAATATAAATACTTGATTGGAAATGAGGCAAATTTAATACGCATAATTGAATACGAAACGGAAAAGCTGTCGAAATTATTTAAATAAAATTGATCAATAAGTAAAGTTAATTTTAAAAAACTTTTCAGATGCAAGCAGTGATTTTTTATGGTTTCTTTTTATAAATCGTTATATATCTTCTGGTAGAACTTTTTTAAATTGCTTTATATTTTTTTCGGAATTTCAAAGATTTTATTCGCGAAAGTTCTGAATTTTATAAAATTTAATGACGCATATCTCGGGCAAATAAGGTCATATCTGCGAATGATATACCTTTCTAGACTCGTACGGATCAGGGCCATCGATTGGCATTTAAAAATCCCCATTCTAAATTTTGACCAAATTTGACAAAAATTACAGGGGTAACATCACAATTTTTGCCAAAATCGCGAAAATTCTGAAATTGAAAACTGTTGATGGCGATCGCTTCTATAGACTTAGACGAGTCGAAAGAGGTGTATCTTTCTGAGATCGGACTACATATGGCCAAGATATAGCCATTTAAAGCTCATTCCAATGAGTAAAACCTTCAAATCTCGGGCAATCAAAACTATTACGGAAACAAACACACCTATTGGCAGTAAGCATTTTGTATTTGCTTTGGACAGAATGCATTACATTTATGGGCAAATTAGAATAGAATAGACCAGTAGAAACAAAGATACAGTTACTAGAACGTTCCCTTTTTGGTTGTTCTTCCACATTATGTCTAAGGACAGGACTGCAGCTGTTAACTGTAGCTCTCGCTTTTAAGGCACAATTCCTTAAATATTCTCCTTTTGTTAACTGAAGGAAATGTTTGCCCGTGCCCTTAACTTGCTTAAGAGAACATTCTCCCCGAGGATATACAAATAAATGTTTCGCCTTTCGCACTTGAGGCACTCACTTTGACAGCAGCACTTTTATACTCATCCTTCAGTGCACTCCTGTCTTTTAATTTGCCGTATGTCTCACGCTGATGGCTATGATGGCTCCAAATGAAATTCTTAGTTCTTGAACATTTATTGCTTTTCACTACAACGCCTGACATGCAATTCGATATGCAGCAAGTGCATGTTTCCAAGCACAAGTGAATATTTAAATAACCAAAGCACTTAGCTTAGGAAATGTTAAAAATCTGAAAACGGATATACAATAAATTTCAAAAAGGTTTAACTCAAAATCAAATGAAAATTAATGGAGTAACCAAAAAAGTAAATACCTTTCGAATGAGTAATGAAATGACGTCCCAAAAAGGGTTGCGATTAATATTTTGTTTATCTCAAGAAGAAGCTTGATATTTAATTAAATGAATAAGTATGATTTCAACGTTCACTCTTTAATATATAAGAGCCATTTTAATATTTTATCACGACATTTCGGGACTTTTAATACCCGCTGCCCATTAGGCGCTTAATGCTGACGTTGAGAGTGTTTTTATGGCTGCTCATCTATCAGCGCTTCCTAACTGACCCCTAACTGTCTGTCAAATTGCAGCTTGCTGACCGCAGACGAGTGGCTGGCAGAGTCGCGTCTGCTGCGCCAGGCGCTGGAGAAGTCGCTGCAACAGCTGGCGAGCTCGCCGAACGCGGACTTGCAACAGCGCGTGCAGCTGCTGCGACGCACACAAATCGAGCAGGAAGTGCAGCGCGCCATGGGTAAGTTGGCCAACTGTGGGCTGTCCGAGCGGACGGGATTAACGCGACGTCTACGCAATCCGCAGCACACTCCAGCGAGAAGATACTGGCCGTATTCCGGGAGCGTGCCGCCCAGAGCAGCGGCCGGGACGTGGAGGCCGGCGAGCGGCTGCGCAAAATCAAAGACGAGCTGACCATGAACCTATCAACGGATAATCACACGACGCTAGTGTAAGTGGCCGACACGGGGGACTCATTCATTTAATTGGCGACACATAATTGTTATTGCTGTTGTTATTATCATTGTTGTTGCTGTTGATGACACCGGTGCAGTGTGCCTGGGAGCGCCACCAGCGAGGCCATCGATCCGGACAACGAGGACCACGAGTCGTATTTGAGCAAATTTAAGAACAAAGTCACCGACAAGCTGCGTCTGCTAATCGAGGCGCACATTACAAATGATCCCGATGTAATCAAGGGGAGGAAAAAGACTGTGCAGGTGAGCGGACTGTGTGCACCTGCGGTGGGGCGCCGCAATTAACATCGCAGACGGCAACAAAGCGGTTCGGGCGCTGTCTGTGCGAGCGTTAAATGAAATTAAATTTATTTTTACACCGACGGGCGCATTTGTTTCTCGTTCCTGGCCGCTTATTTAATCAGCAATTGTTGCGGGGTGGCTATTGTATATCGCTTAAAGCAAAACATTCCACAAATAAGAAACAGTCATAAATTAATTCCGAGCATTACAAGCCCCCAAACAAGCCAAAGGCCGAGTGGAATCTAAATTTTGACAGCGTTCTTAAACTTTTGTTCCGCCAGACAGGTTTACATTTTTGAGTAGGTTTGCAGTTGCTTACTTATTGTTTATGTTTTTGTTTATGTGCCCTAAAACGCTTCGGGCAGGTTAATTAAATATGTGCGGGAGTTTATGTGGGGCAAGTAAATTATGCATTCAGCTCGTCTTATTAATCTTTCTATGGGATAACGACAAGTGCACGTGCAAGGGCAAGTACAGTAGACATTGCTTAAGATCAACCGCAATTTAATAATATATATTCGGTTTGGTTCCTGGCTCGAGCCAGGTGCTCATTCAATTTATATACCTATTACACACTAGGGCCAAAAATCAATCCATTAAACTAATGTTATTATATGTTACATTTTCTGATTTACTGTCGGGCTTCCATTAGTGCGGCTTAAGTAGAATTTTGTCTGCCGGCGGTTTATCAATTTCGCTGTTCAATATTTGCTGAAACACCTGTGAAATTGAATTGCCAAAATGGCTGAGAAAGTAAGAAAGAAATTCAAGAGCAAAGCCAATAACAGGGCATCTTCATTTTCTGGCGTAAACAAGGCGGGTATTTGGTTGGCTTTCAGCGCCGTCGGCTATAAGCATTTGGCTAAAATTGCAAACACGCCAAACAGCCCACTTTTTAGAGTGGTGCGGTGGGGGCCGGTTGCTGCTGCTGGTGGTGGTGGTGGTGGTGGCTGGGCTTTCCGGACTTGCCGCACTGCTGGCCACGGACTCGCGTTCGCCACTCGCTGGCTTTTGTTGAAAGCATTTAACATTTCAACTTGGGCAGAGCCGAAGGACGCCGCGTAATGCGAGCCTTGGCTGCCCCATTAGCGGACGCTGGCGGACGCAGCCACCGCGCCACGCTTCCGTGCCGCATCTGCTGACATATTAACACACTTACACTTGTACACAATGCTGGCTGCCACGCCCCTTGCGCTCGATAGCGCCCACACGTACTGTGCTTGTTTGCACTTAACGTCGCCCGTCGCAACATCAGCTGCACTCGCAGAGCCACCCCCCCGCCCCTTGGCAACCCCTTTGCATGTAAACTGACAGCCTTGCCTGTGCCTTTAAAGTCAAAGAGAGCCCCGCCCACATTTCGCCCCCATTACCCCAAGGCAGCTAAGCACTTTGACAAAATGTTGTGGCATTTGAAGCCGCCAAGCAACCTAGAAATATGCAAAATGTGCCCACACACACACACACACACACATGAGGTATAAGAAGAAGCAGAGACACTCGCAGCACTCACCTGGCACAACACGGCGTATGCGCAATATTTCTATGCAGTACGACATTGAAGGCAAATGTCGAGCTAATTAAGCGACTCCTTCAGCAATAACTGCAGCCAAGCACTCAGAGTCAAAATCAGAGCCACAGCCACAGTCAGCGCCAAAAGCAGATCCACACTTGACCGCAGCTCGTTTCGGGCCAAATGTTGATTTAGTGGCTGAGCCACAGCGTCTGCAGTTGCCACTAAGAGAGCAGCGCAGCAATCAGATTTAGAAGGCAAAAGCAGCTTATCGAAACCCGAAAGTACGCTTCATGCAACTATGCGAGCGCATGTGTACACTGAGAGAAATCCGACAGAGCCGGTGATTGCTAATTGAATTTTAAGTGCAATAAAGGCTTGACTTTAATTGAACTTGAAATGAAGTAGGGAATAGTGAGTCTACACTGAGAGAAATGTAGGGCAATAATTAAAAACTATAAATAAATATTAATAAACAATATATATGCAATGTATTGTACACTGGGAGAATGCATTGTTAGATAAACTAAACTAGGGTTTGCGAGTAAAGATCTATAAAATGTCTACGCTGAGAGAAATACAGAGTAACTGCAATTGGGATTGCAATTTATTAATATTTTATTAAATTTATTTAAATAAATTTTATATATTATGCATTTTAGACACAGAAGAGTATAAGAGTATGTACACTGAGAGAAACGCAGGCTAGAACTAAATTCTCCTTTTATTGAAAAATATCTATTTAAATGTTACAGCTAAATAAAGCTACACTGCAACAAATGCTATCAGCCGAAGATTTCGTTCTGCAATTAATTCAAATTCAAAGCGAGAATTAGCTTTTTGAACTTAGGATAAATCAATATATAGTTAACACACTTCACTTGCAGGACTGCTTTTTAGATCTTCAACTCAAGCTGAAGTGGTTCAGTTCAGTGTATGCCTCAGTTGAGTCTGGACAGCTTAGATAGAGCTAAAGAGCGCTTGAGTGCATGCGTGTGTGTGTGTGTGTGAGTGTGGCGACTACTTGTTAGTGGCAAACATGCCACAGCCAGTCAAGAGCAACAAGAACTACAGCTAGAACCGCAAGGATGAGGATGTCAGTGACAGCGACACCGGCGCAGACAGAAACTCAGCTCGGCAGGTGGCACTTTGTCAGCAGCGCAGGTAAACAAAGTTACGTGCAAACAGTTTGGGGGAACTGGGGCCAGACACTGGCGGATGATACTTTGGCATAATATATGCCCCGGTCAGGAAACGAGAATCGACTTTTGCTTTCGCTTTGTGTGTGTGTGTGTGGGGGGAGGTACTCCGGGTACTTCGGCCAAGGCAGCTTTTGATGTACGGCATGTCAGATGTACGATTTGGCTGCTGATTGTTGACTATTTGAATCGCATTTGGTAATGGCGCAATTTTCTCCCACCACCAACCGCAGGAAATCTTTCACGAGCACGCGACCCACCTGCGGATGCTGCGCGAGCACACCGAGCGCGTGGTGCTGCTGGAGTCGCGGGTGCCGTCGCAGCTGCGCCAGAATCTGATGGCCAATTTCAAGAATGGCAGCCGGCACGCGCCCTACTTTATATGCGGCGCGCATGGCAGCGGCAAAAGTGCGCTGATTAGCGCCCTCTATGGCCAGGTGGCCGGCTGGTTTAGCTCGACGCGCGTGCATCGCGTGATCCGGTTCGCCAAGGCCTCGCCGCGTTCCGCGTACAATCTGGAGCTGCTGCGCGTCATTTGCCAGCAGATCTCGATTATATTCAACATACCCGAGGGCTATCTGCCCAAGGATGCGTCCTTCGATCCGCTGTACATCAGCAACTGGTTTCAGAATCTGCTGCGCCGCATCGAGGACATGAACAACGATGTGCTCTTCCTGTTCATTGACGATCTGCATCTGCTGAATCCGCTCGACTGCGACATTGTCGCCGCCCTCTCCTGGCTGCCCACCTCGCTGCCCTGGAACGTGCAGATCATCTGCAGCTCGACCACGCCCGTCGAGCAGCTCAAGTTCACGCCGATGCAGCGGGATCGCTTCAAGTCCGCCGAATACCAGTTCGACTTGGCCCGGGAGGCGAACGCGACGCGGCTGCAGCGGCCGGCGGAGTGCGGCGACGATGTCAACTTCGTGGCCTACGTGGAGCAGCAGTTCGACGAGCTGGAGGTGCACTACGGGCGGCAGTCGGTGGCCAGCTTGGCCGCGTACATCACCTGCTCCGAGTACGGGCTGACCGAAACGGAGCTGCTGGAGCTGCTCATGCCCACCGACGATCCCGAGTCGCAAATCGACACGCAGAGCGGCCACTTCAGCTTCGCCAGCTTCAAGAAGATACACAAGCAAATGGGTAAGATTCGATCCGCAGTGCACTAAAGCGCCGGGTGATCCGATATGCTACTCCTCCTCCTTCCTCAGACAAGCGACTGCTGCTCCACGACAAGATTATGTCGGGCAAGGTGCTCATACAGTGGCGCCACAACTACTGCGCCGCGGTGGCCAAGCGCCGCTACATGGACGTGGAGCGGACACGCAGCCTGCACATGGAGCTGGCCAATTTGTTCTTTCCGCAGGACGAGGACGAGAGCACGCTGGAGAACGATTCGACGCGCAGCGAAACCAAGTCGGTCATCAGTCTCAAGGAGCGGGATCCGCACAAGGACAAGGACAACGTTTCGGCCGGCCGCAAATCCTCGTCTACGCACCACAACGACGACACGTCCACCTTCTACAACCCGATTGCCGCCGACGTCTCCTACAGCATGCGGCACGTCGAGGAGAGCTGGCACCATCTCATGCGCTCCGACGACACGACTCGGTTCAAGCAAATTGCTGTCTGCAATTTTGATTTCCTCCTTGCGGCGGTAAGTTGACAGCCCCCCAATCCCCCCTGGCCCCAATCCAGCTGCAATTTTAACGAGCATTCGCAATTAGTCAGCCTTGCGGAAATTAGTTTAGCAAGGAGCTAAAATGACTTTGCAATCAACTCGATTTACGCCTTTGTGCGGACCACAAACAACAAACAGCTAATAATATCTGCAATAAACCTGTCTAATACACTTAAACACGCCGTCAAAATCGAGAAAAGCACTCAGATTTCCCGGCCAGACACACACGGCTCTAAGTGAAACGACAAACTCGAGCCAAATATCTATTGTTGGAAAACAGTTTGCCATTTGTGATATACTAGTACTAACTTTTTACCTATCGCATCAATACATAAGTTATTACTGTTATTCGAGGGGCAGCTTTCAGAAGTTTCTCTTTATATTTTACGATTAAGTTGAATTATTTGCTATAACTTTATTTGAACTTTTACGACTTTGTTATGATTTTCATCATATGCATTTAAAATTTGTTTATTTTTGAACTCCTTTAAAGCCTCTTATGATTTAATTGTCTATCTGTACAGAAATGTAATGTAAGAATCGTATAAATTAAATTCACACAAATAAAAACTCTGTCGCCAGTTCGGAATTTTAATTCACGGCTCTGAGTGTTGCATTACGGCTTTTAACAATAGCGTGACAGGGCTAATTTGGACAGCTGTCAGCTCATTTGGCGTTTAATTGTTTAAAACGTCATCATTCATTATGAAAGTTGTTCGTGCGGAAATTTCGCCGAATCGCATTGCGAACAGGACGGGAATGGCCAAAGTTGGAGATGATTATTTAAGCAGCTTTCGTGCCGGGCAATCGAATTAAGTGCACAGAAAAAAAAAAAATGCAGAGTTAAATAACAAATTTATCCCCGCCTGACAGATAAAATATGCATCTGGCCATGAATTTTCAAATCACAACATTTGCAATTCATGCAAATATGCAAAACCTGCAATTAAACGCCTGAGAACAATGCAAACTTGGAAAAAAAGAAGGAGAGAAAGAGAGAGAGAGAGAGAAGAGTAGTGAGATAGCTATCAGGAATAAGTGAAATTTGACACAATATGAAAAATGATTTTCATTACGATGTTGCAGCTGCCAACGATATGCAAAACTGACACGTGCCACAACTTTGGCTATCACCACTATATATTTATATACAGTATATTAGTATTAGTTGACCTGCTTTTCAATTAAACGAATGCATAAAAGTGCAGCAGCAGCTGCAGCTGCAGCTTGATTTAATTAACATTTGCCATGGCATCGACGGTTGAAGGTCAGCTAAATTTGTAAATGCCGCAACTTTGCTACAGCGAATTGTGTATAAAGTGATTATTATATTTAATGTTGCTTGCTTTTGTCAAAAAATTTAAATCAAATTAAAAGTTTGTTCAAAAGTAATTTGTAAGTCACACAAAGTCATAAAGTATGCATTAAATTTATAAAAAGTTGTGTACTTGCATCAGAAGGATATAAACATAAGAACAAAGAGAGACTTGCTTGTGTTGCAGAATATTAAATATCCTGGCTTGCTATAGAATGCAAAATTAACCAATGCGAAATATAAACACAGAAACAAAGGAAGACTGGCTTGGGTAGAAGAAGCTTAAAAGCCTTACTGACATCGCGATTGACAGCGATTTAATTAACTTAATAATTATTTATGGCATGATTTTCTTTTTCTGACACAAAATAAGGGATTCCTTGAACTCCCTACCCTTACCCTATTGTTACCCTACAAATGCAAAATTGATTTACAGTACACAAGGCGTATACGTAATAGTCCCCTGGTTAAGCAACAGAGTTCGAGGCGTATACGTAATATGCTTATAAGCACCTATTAGCGCACAATGTTTAATAAACCAACTATTGCTTAATTGCATCGCAGTACATGAACGTATACGTAATATTCCTCCCATTTCTGTACATGGCTGATTAAAGAACAGAGTTCGGGGCGTATACGTAATATACATAAAAGCGTTAATTAACCAGCAATTTGTGGTGCCTCCTCGCTGCAGGTGCAAACGGTGTCCATCAGCTACCTGCGCTGCCTCATCGAGCACGTGCGCTGCTACGTCCTGGACCGGGACATCGAGCTCATCTACTACACCATACGCAAGTCGAGCGATGTCCTGACGCGCGATCCCATGCAGCTGGGCTCCCAGCTGATCTCCTGGCTGCGCCCGATCGGGGAGCACGACGACGACGACAACTCGCTGCTGAGCATGACGGTCCGTTCGGCGACCGCCTGGTGCGACGGCTACGCCGTCCCGCTGCTGGTCCCGCTCACCGGCTGGCTGCCCGCGCCGCTGCCCTCGCAGATACGCACGATGACCGTGACCGGCACGGGCGTCATTCGCGCCGTCTGCCTCGCGCCCTCGCAGCAGCACCTGATATTGGCCACCAACTCCGGCGACGTGCAGCAGTGGCACATCATGAGCAACTCGCTGGTGCACACCTACAAGGGTAAGTG
Organism: Drosophila sordidula; assembly: GCA_035047465.1. Classification (NCBI taxonomy): domain Eukaryota; kingdom Metazoa; phylum Arthropoda; class Insecta; order Diptera; family Drosophilidae; genus Drosophila; species Drosophila sordidula. Next base: position 3,121,414 of record JAWNPQ010000131.1, read on the forward strand.
CTCCACGGGGGCGGCCATTGGGGCGAGCTAATCACGCGACTTGTGTGCTCAACAATTGCAGGACACACGGCGGCAGTCACGTGCCTGCTGGTGGCGCCACAGCAGTCCCAGCTGCTGCTGACCGGCTCCGAGGACTCCAGCGTTTTGGTCTGGCACGTTTCGCTGCGCGAGCGTCGAGCGCACATTAAGTAAGTTGAACCTCCCTCCTGCCACCCAGTGGTTATATTAATGCGTTACCCTTCTTTTGCTTCCTCCACATCCAGCGCCCACACGGCTCCAGTGACGGCCGTGGCCGCTGGTGTCAATAACACGGTGATCATTAGCAGCAGCGAGGACGCAACAATTGCCATCACGGACCTGGCCAGCGGCAAATTGGTGAGCGGCATGTGCAAAAAATAACAGCAACGATGCTTAATTGAATGCGCATTAAATTGCCATTTTGAACAATATTTCCTTTAATTTAACATTCCCATTTGCCCGTTTTGGCCGCCGTGAAATGTGAAATGCATTCTGCTGTTGCCTAATTGCAACATCGCGCCACGGGCCGCAGCAAACAAACCACATTAATTTGCATAATTCGTTAGTCAACGCCATGGTCGTGTGTGTGTGTGTGTGTGTGTGTGCTTGTGGCTAGTAAGCACCCAGGCTGCTCCTCCCTGTATCATAGTCACAAAAGGGTTAAATATATTTGCATAGGTAGAGGGATTTATGCTAAGCCAGAGATGAGTTTCAGCATACACTTTTTCGTCCTAACTTTAAAAATTATATTAACATAATTACAATGGCAAATGGCTAAGACTTGCCTTTATGAACATTTGTTCATTATGCTAAATATATATTTTTTTTTATGTTTGGGTAACTTATGGCCAAACAGATTTGCATACTTTTAACCGCTTTCAATTACTTTTTTTTAGCTGCTGTTCAAATATCTGCTAAATATTTATTTCCATAACATTTGCATTTTTTTATTTGCGTTTGAGCTCAGTTAACTTAACTTTAAAATGTTCCTACCTGCATAATTGTTTATGCCTTCAATCACAGAGTAACTGTTAGTCGAGCAGCCCCTCCATTGCCTCTCTGCTAGCTAAACATGATTTTGTGTCTGTGGCACGCCTGACAAATGAAGCGGACGAAAGGAGAGCTGAATTGGGCATATATTCCGGCCAAAACCGGCTGCCTATGCGCATGTACCCATAAATCATATTAAGTTGAAATTTCGCAGTCACACACACACACACACACGCACACACACCCGCAAGCACACAGTGGGGCACGCACATTAAACTGTGATTAACTACAATGCAATGTTTGCATATAAAGTGCGGCTGCGATGTCCTTGGGCGTCGACGGTTTGTTAGTCCAATGTTTGTGGGTGTCGCCGCCGCCTGTTGACACACATATAAATTAGATTTATTGCCACTTGCCGGGCGAAAAGTCAGCTGCCGTAGCTGCTAGCATATTTTTTAAAGTCTGCTTATGAAAGTTGCCTTCAAGTGCAGCTTTTCGTGGCGTGACTTGTCTGACAGCTAGCACACACACACACACACACACACACACATACACGGATACACGCGTACATACGGCCACACACGTACACCGCACAAAATTACAGGCGCTTATTAAATTAATTACAATATTACGTATACGCCATGTTATAGTCATGCTGGCTGGCATTGCTTTCATGTCGTCGCCGTTGCTTTTGGCATTTAAAAGTTCGGGTAATTTATCAAAGTTTTGGCATTTTTGTGTGACTTTCGGCTGGTGGCGACACGCATCTACGCCCCCCACTTGAACGTGGGGGGGGGGGGGTGGTGCGACTGCCAGCGCATTGTCAACATCGCATGCCAAACGGTAATTAACTTAATGCATACAAAATGCGCTACACACACACACACACAGACACACATATGCATGTCATGTGTGTCACGCAAGTCTTTACTTCCAACCCTGGCAGAACCCCCACCCAACACCAACAACAACATTTAGTTAAATAAACCTTTATCGAACCATAAAACTCTATTGCATTCAGTGAGCTCATCTGTTCGGTTGGTTGCCCTCCATTGCAGCGACACCGGATTACCTTTCACCGGGGCCCGGTGAGCGGCATTTTGGTCGCCGGCGCCTGCGATGTGCTAATCTCGGGCAGCCATGACAAGAACATATGCGTCTGGGATCTAGAGAACTTTACGCTCTTGAATACGATGCAAATGACGAGTCCAGTGCTGCGCATTGACATCTCATGGAATTCGGTAAGTACTCCTGTAGCTTCCCATACATCTAATATAGCCTTATGCGCTTGATTGAATGACTTTCACTTGCTGTATCTGTGCGACGTCATAAATCTGCTTGATATACGTGATATATGCAACTAGCTAGAAAAAATTCGAAAAAGAAATGCCCGTTGATAATATGATTAAAAGAGAAATTAATTTGAATTTAATTTCTTTCCCGCTTTAATATGAGCTTCAACTGCATTCAGAAATATTAGAAAAATGTAATCCCTTCTAAAACAAAATATTTAATAGCTCTAAAGCAAATTTGAGTGTTTCATTAATTTCTTTAGAACATTTAAATCTATCATAATCCGCTTGTATGGAGAAAAGCTTGCGTGTCAGCCACAACTGTTTCCGCCCAACTCTTTTGGACCCCAAGCATTTCGGCACTTCATATGTTTGCCAGCTGCGTTCGTGCACAGCAAAAACAACAAAATGGCTAAAATCTCTGTTGACAAGAATCTTAAACAAAAAATATATAAAAAAAAATAAACGTCTTAGTTAAGAATTTCATGAGGGCATCTCAATTGTCAACGCTTCATGTGTGTGCACAGTTTAAAGCTGCTTTTGATAGATACAACAATAACGAAAGATACACAGATACAATATAAAAAGATACAATAAACAAATGTACTTAAAGCTAGAGCGAGATAAAACTGAAACATGCGACAACGCTGTGGCTAAGGGTTGGGTCTGTGGCTGGAGGGTTGATTCTAATAAGTGATTTTGGCTTAGAAGATCCGCATTACGAGGCAAATCCTTTGTTGTCAATCAGCTTGACAAAAAGCAGCAGCTACCAGGCGCTTGCTCCCAGCTCCCCGCTGTGCGAGTGTGTGCGTGTGTGTGTGTGTGTGTGTGTCTATCAATATGTATTGCATACTTAGCAGCAATTTGGCACGCAAAACAATATCAACATAGGGGCAGACGTTTTGTTAATGGCAACTACAGAGCGAGGAGCGGGGGGCTCGAGGAGCTGCGTGGCAATTGATGCGTCTGTCGAGTGCCCTTCTTCCTGGCTGCCACTCTATCTATTGCTATAAATCGAAAGTAGACAGTCGAGTGTCGTCTTTGTGTCGCTTTTGCGTCGCCTAGAGAGGCGCACCTAAAGACCGCCGGCAACAGCAATAATGGCAACAACAATTCCTCGGCATTAGGTACGCATTGCTGCAGGACTTTAATTCAAGTCTCAGATGCGTGGAGACGCTGCTCCTGTTTCCGTATGCCTGCGGCACTTCTCGCTGCCGCATCTGATTACAGGACATTGACATGGGAGCCAGACGCGCTCTTTAAAAGTGCCTGGGCAGATTCCACTTGAATTACCAAACGTACACATCGCTCCCCCCCCCCCCCTCCGCATCCCTTAACTTCTATGCTATTCTGCCTGCTCTGCTGGCAATTAGAAAACCCATTTCTCGCATTTCAGCGCTGACAGCGAACGCATCGAAAGCCAAAAGTATAACCAAATTTTCGCTTATCGCATTAAACAAAAGTGCCGAAAATTGAACAAATTGGCCATAAGCACGTTGCCAAAATTGCTGCCGATAACAAGCACGTAAGGACCTCGTTCTCCCGCATGCCTCCAAGCCGCAATTTCGCGCGCTCTGTAGCCAACATTTTTGAGCCTCAAATTGAAATGTAATTTTCCACGCAGCACACCCCACACACACACACACACACACACGCACATAAAGCATGGGATACTCATAAATGTATGTGTATTATTGCCAGCTAGCCACTTGAGAGACAAGTCCTTTATGCGCCGCAGCCGTGGCCATTCCTTCTGGCATTCTCGGTCCTGTGGACAGCCGTGTAGCAAATGGCAAACGGAAATCAACTTTCTTACACTTTAGCTTACATCCTGATGGCTCTGCAGCACGCTAAATTCCCCCATGCCGCCCCAGTCCTCCCAACTCGGGCAGTTTCTTCCTTAGCTATCGTCTGGCCGGGCATTTCCCCTGAAAATTGAAATGTTGCAATGAGCCAAATGGCCCCAACGCTGCCGTCCTTGCCATTTGCTACAATAGCAACGTGACGAATTGTTGTTGTTGCTGGCATTTTTCAATTTCCCGGCTGGCTTGAAAAACTGCAGCCCAGCCATTTTTGCGGGCACACGGCGAAAAACGTATTCATATTTAAAAGTAATAAAGGAGACACACAATATTAATAAATTGCCAATATCCGAGCGAGCGATAAGACAACGAATTTCGAAATTAAAAATTTAATGTTTTTCACTACCCTGTCGAGAGTGGCAAATGAGGTATTTTGATTTTGTGTGTAACTATGTAAAATTTAATTTATATTACTTATATATGCGAAACGATAATTTAGTAAGAAAGAGAGAGTTATTAAATAAGAGGAGAAAAATTCTCTTCTTGTTTATCAAAAGTTACTTTTGCATCACACATTTTTGAAAGCTAAAGAACAGAGTATCTGGTAGTTGACCACGTTTTTAGCATCACTTTTCGCTCAGTGTATGGCTGCAACAGTTTCAACTGTGCAACTGCGGAATGCAATTTATTAATATTTGATTGGGTACGGCCAGCCGGGGCGAAATACGTGGCTGGTTGGCCTTTTGTCGCCGTCAAATGGCAGGGAATGCATTAAAATGGCGTTGAAAATGTCAATTAATTGCGTTTAATGCACATTGTGTGCTGTGTGTGTCCTGCCTAGGTATTCCTGCTGGCCCTCTGTGAGGACAATGCGCTCTACGTGCGCACGCTGGCCACCGGCAAGGAGCTGCACACGCTCAAGGGACACAAGTCGCGGGTGAGTACTGCGGGGTCAGAGGGCAAGCCGTTTTCTTTTTACCCAATACCAATGGCCGAATGCCCCCGCACAGATACGCACCATGTCGATTGGCAAGGACAGCCAGCGCTGTGTGGTGGGCTGCGAGGATACGCGGGCGCTCATCTACGACATGCACTCCGGGAAATTGGTGCGCTCGATGCCGCCGAATCCGGGCCCGGTGACGGCCGTCTATGCCATGGACAACGACGATTTCCTGGTCACAGTCGGCGGCAACAAGATCACCTTCTATTCGTTCCGCAACGAGGAGCTCTACGTGAATCCCTACTCGCGGCATCCGCGCCGCAAGCGCAGCCTGAAGCGGCACACGCAGGCGCAGCGCTCGCCGTCGACGACCCTGCCGCCGATCACGTGCTTCGATTTGTCGCGCGACTCGCAGCAGCTGGCCATCGCCTCGGGGCGCAGTGTGCACATGATGCGCATCAATACGCCGGAATACCAGAGCACGCTCGACGGGCACACCTGCGTGGTCAACTGCCTGAAGTTTGCGCCGAACGGCGAGTTCCTGGCCACCGGCGGGGACGATCGCCTGGTACAGATCTGGACGCTGGCGCTGGGCGAGATCAATCACACGTTCAAGGGTCATGCGGCGCCGGTGATGCAGCTGGTGGTGCTCATGGACTCGCTGCGCGTCATCTCGACGGACCGCGAGTCCATGATGCTCGTGTGGATGGCCGACTCCGGCAACGTGCTGCAGACCATACAGGGACCCTACAAGAGCCTCGCGGCCACCAACAACATGCGCTTCGCCGTCTCCACCAACGGGGACACCACGCTCAAGATCTGGTCGCTGACGCAGGAGGACGAGAAGTTCTCCGTCTCGCACTCGGATGAGATCACCTGCTTCGAGATCAGCGCGGACAGCATGCACATCATCACCGGCTCCAGGGATATGTCGCTCAAGGTCTGGCAGTCGGTGGGCGGCAAGCTCAGCCAGGTGCTCGTCGGGCACAGCGACGCGGTCACCTGTGTCGCCGTCTCCGTGACCAATAAAACGCAAGTCATCTCCGGGTCGCGGGACACGAATCTCATCATCTGGGACCTGCTCACCGGCGAGGAGGTGCACACACTGGCCGGCCACTTGGGGCCTGTCATTGGCGTCAAGGTCTCCGCAGATGGTGAGTAGGCGCCCCCAAACCCACATCCACACCCACTCCCAACTTCTGATTTCCGCGTGCTTGCAGGCTCCACGGCCGTGTCCGGCAGCGATGACAAGACCCTAATCGTGTGGGAAACGAAGCGTGGCCTGGCGCTCACCTCGCTGCAGATGCACGTGCCCTTCACCCACTTCGACATCAGCCTGGAGGTGTCACGCGTGCTCGTCCAGCTGGTGGACAGCTACAATTTGCCCGTCATCTGTCTGCACAACACGCCCGCGCAGTACGTCAAGCTGCCCACCTACTCCGGTCCCAGCAAGGATGTGGAGGGTGAGTTGCAAGCAGCTCCGGTTTTTTTGGCCGCCGCAATTGATGCCTCTGCTGCTCGCTTCCTCGCAGATTTGCGTCCACAGGGGCCCAAGCGGCAGATGAAGCGGCTGCTCAAGAAGGAGGTCTCCCTGGACACGTACACCTGGCAGAAGAAATACGGGCACCTGACCTCGTCCGTGATGATGGCCCAGGTGGACGAGCGCTTGAAGCGGCGCTTCAGCGTCTCGGCCAGCATGGAGGAGATCTCGAAGATAGCCGAAACGAAGACGGGCGCCTCCCAGGCCAACCTGGGCCCAGAGCAGGCGGCGCTCGCCCAGTCGCAGCACTTTGATCAGCTGGAGGCGCTCTGGAACAAACGCTCGCCGCCGCGGCGGCGTCACAATGCGGTAAGCAAGCCCGCTCCTGATCCAGCTCCTGCTCCTGCTCCTCCTCCCGCTCCCGCTCCCGCTGCCTGTGTTAGCGTCTGTATGTAGTCCTAGAGATGCGCGCGCGTGTCGTGCTGACTCACGAGCGGCACAAGCGGGCACGAACACGACTTTGCTTTTTGTAGACGCGTTCTCATCAGTTCGTTTACCGTTTTCTATTCTTTCCATTTTCATTTTGATTTTGACTCTTGTGTTTGGCTTCGTCTCTGTTCGCTTACACAACTTGCAACTGCAACGTGCCACGTGCCACACATACTAAATAACAGGGTCTGTCGCGGCAGACGTCACTGGTGGAGGACCGGTTAGAGTCCTCCGACGATGATGACTATCAGGACGAGCGCGCAGGTATGTTGTCAGCCTCCTACGACCACATCCATCTGCTCGCACGCTTGCCCGGCATCCGAACCCTGCACGATGCATGGAAGACGAGTAGCTTGCGTGTCTCCCGCACCAGAACCAAATTCTATGTCAGCACGCCCCCGCACCACAGCAACAGCAACAACAGCAACAGCAACAACCCCACTGACCGACCCGACAGTACGAACCACAGCGCTCCCAATTCCAGCTGCAGTCTGGCCCAAGAGGCGCCCGACCTGGTGCGCGATCTGCTGCAGGCGGAGCGTCCGGCCACGCTGCGTCAGCTGTTCCACTGGTCCAGCCTGAAGCCGCACTTGTGGCGCAATCGCCGCCAGCGCCAGTGCCAGTCCCTGCAGCCGCATTTCCGCGTCCATGTCCCCGATCGCGTGCGTGCCACGCCTATCATAGTCGTGGAGAACTACGATAGCCGGCGCGTGCAGCGGGCGCGCACCGATCTCGTGCTGCATCCGCAGTGCGCCCAGGCCACGCTGGGCACCATGGCCGTGGAGCGCGCCGGCGGCACGGCCAAGCCGCCCAAGAAGCCGCGGCGCTCGAGCAGCTCCTGCGGCTTCTGGGGCCGTCGCTGGCCGCTGTTTCGTGGCAACTCCGAGCCCAAGGTGCGCGCCGCGCCCACCGAACCGCCCACCGCCAACTGCAATGACTGTGTGACGCAATGAGAGCCCCACCCTTGCCCCCAACGGCCCCACGCCCGTACTGCTACACACCACTTTTTGGCCATTTCTACACTGCACTACACAACTTTTGTTTCTTCCAATTACTTTTTAGCACATTATTTGTATACAATTCCTTTTGCAATGCGTAGTTATGAGTTATGAGTAGTTAGTTTTAATTTTCGTTTTCGAATAAAGTACGCAATTTGTATGTTTAGTCGTTTTTTTTTTTTTTTGTATCTTATATGTGCCTCATAATACCAAAAAGTTGCAAAGGTAAGTAATTTATTAATTGCAGTTCTGGGCAGCTTTAACACTGCAAAGAAGCATTTTTCTGGCTTGTCGCGACTTCAATTTCATATCAGTTGCGAAACCGCAGCAGAGCATGAAACGCTCAAAAGTATACTATAATTTATTTCACATGAACGCCATAAATGGCAATCAACAGAATTTCAGCACGATTAACCCGATAAAAACAACTCAGAAATTGTAAATGGTAAATGGTGTGGCATATGCCACGCAACGTTTGTAATCAATTTAATCGCAACATTTAAATGAATTAAAGGCAATCAATAAATTCCGCTGCAATGGCGAATGCATTTCATGTGTACTATTTGCTGAATCAATGAACCAATTAATCAGAAACGCTGAAACACTGACAAAATCTGGGCATATATATATATACGTCTGAGGTAAGCGTTTCTACAGTTCTTCAGTTCCGTTTCAACTTCAACTTCAGGCATGTTTTGGCTACTTACGTCTCTCGTCCATCCCAACAGCTGGCAAAGCAATCAAAAGCAATATGAAACGAAACAGAAAACAAAATCGAAACGAAATTGAACATTTTTGTATCATATGTAAATGTTTCTATATCACTTGTATCGACCTAAGTATATCTCATCATATTGATTCCAATCAAAAGTTTTATGCCCGTTCTCTTACTCTTATCACTCTCTCGATGTGTATATATTATAAATATATATATATATAAATTTTGAAAATTTGTTCAAGTTTTGTTAAATTTGTTGCTTTTGCAACGCCAAATATTGGTTATATTCTATCTCTCTCACTCTGTGTGTGTGTGTGTGTGTGTGTGTGTGTGTCTGTGTGTGTGTATGTGTGTCTGTGTGTTTTGGCAATAGCCACAACTGCCAAAATGAAATGAAACTTAATTTTTTCATTTTCAAACAACGTCAACTGCCAACTGCCAACCACGAACCACGTTCCACCAACCACCATCAGCCACCAGTTTGAAAACCAGTTCCCGCAGCTCACTGCAGCATGCCCCACAGCAACAACAACAACAACAACAACAGCAACAACAGCAACAGTAATAACAACAACAACAAAAGCAACACAGCAGCGCCACCAAATGATAAATAATCAAATTACAAATTTTATCAACTACAATTTACCACTTGGCAAAACTGCGATTAAATACAAAAGTTTTTGCATTTTCCCTTCGCCCGCATAGAAACCCCAAAAGTTACCCAGAAAGCAACTAATGGACTCTAAATGCCCGAACTTTACTTTTTTCTTCTTTCACTCAGTTGGCATGCAAGTTTCTCTCTGCAAATCCCCGCACTCTCCGACTACTTAATCTGATTGTGAGTGAATACGGAATTTTATTAGCGCACTGTCCCCAGCAAAATGTTCTACCAGACCTGTCCAAAATTTTAAATGACGCAACTTAATTGATCGATTGAAATTTGTACTTTTTAGACGACTTCGACGAGTTCTTTTAGGCTAACAATACTTATCTAAATGGGGTTCAGTTACGATTACAATCCGCATTACCTTTCAAAGATACAAGCATACCTCACTGCAAGTGCTGAAATATTTTTGAAAGCTCTACATAATATATATATATATATATATACTACAACTAACTTTATAAAATGGCTGCATAAGGCAAATAATTCAAAATAACCACACACTTTATAAGACACAAAAAAAACAGAACAAAAAAAAAAAGAATATTTCTTAGATTGTACTTAGTTGTTGGCCACGCCCCCCACAAACGGAGCTGCGGATACGGTCAAGTAAGTAGCCATAGCTACATATATAATATATATAATCACAACGTATATCAGTTTGCATATCCTCATATATATACATAACTATCAATAGCTTCATAGAGCAACTTAGCTTAGTTTTTACACAATGCTTTTGCAGTTTGATTTGCCTGAAAATGGAACTCTATTCGCTTCCATTCACATTTTCTCACCTGCAATTATTTACCTCAATCAGTTTCTATTAGTTAGTTATGCTAAAGTGTAGTAGAACAAAATACAACCATAACTAATCAAAATTCTGTTTTTAGCCTAGCAAAATTGTCATAACTCTCTTAATTTCACATTTTCTTCAACACAAAATAAAGTGCTATGGTTAATAATACGTTTTTATATTTTAAATCCCGCACGCCAACCAGATCATTTCGCTACAGGAGGAGGAGGATACCATAAAGGATAATCTGTAAGGCACTCTGGCAAAAAAAAATAATTCAAATAAATGGTTAATTATACTAGCTATTAAGTCAATGTTTTAAATGGTAAGCAATAATTGAGCAACTGGCATCAATTTTCCCCTCCCCCTAAAGTGATCTGTTATATATTTCTGAAAGTTCTTCTTTTTTTTTTTGAAAAAGTATTTATAACGTCGCGCACTTGGCATATACTCGAGTTAAACTCAACTTTCGGTTTAAATTAGGACCTAAAACTGGTTTATTTCATCCTTCAAATTGTAGTCTGTAGTCTCTAAAAAGCAAAAACCACCGTCTCAGACTTTATAGAACCTAGCGTATTAAGCCAATTTTGAAATTTTAATGTTGTAGAGTGTTTTATGTACTTGCAAATAACTTGAACTATATGTTGTTATTAATATATAGATTGTAGAGACTTTTGAGGAAAACAAAAACCAAAAACCAATTGTAAACCACAAACGTAAAGGGGTTAAAAGCGTAACTATGCTTAACAAACAAACAATGAGAAACAGAATACAAAACTGTAATTGTCACAACAACAAAACAAATTGAATAATGCCACAAATGCTGAATAGTATGCAAAGCTATAAATATTTATACACAACATTTTACCCACAACAAAAACAAAAGCAAAGCACAACATTTGATGCACATTTGACTTGCATTTGATTTCAGATTCTGCAGCATTGTAAATATTAAGTATGCGTGTTACAAACAAAAACCAAAAACTTCTCGTTTAACCCATATCCATAGCAAACCGTCAAATATTACATATATGTGTGTATTAGTTTAAGCATAAACTCTGTTCTAAGCGCACTAATTATCTTTCAGTTCTTCACGCACCCTAGATAACTTCAATAACTATCTGACAATCAGAAGTTCTTGCCTAGAACAAAAAAAAAAAAAACAAACAAAAAAAGAAACGAAAAAAAAAGAAAACGATATTTCTACACATATTTCTATGCATGCGACATGTGAACTTGTTTAATCGTTAACCTAAGGCCCCCATACACGATACGATAACATATGTAGCGTTAACCTATTGGCAGCCCCAAAACGTTCTGAGAGTTGAACAGCACCAGAACGATTCGTAGCAGTTAATATCCGCAAATTTCGGGCTTATAGCATATGCTGGCCTAGCTGGCTGTCCAGAGAACCCAGTCGAAGCATGTGCTTAATAGAAACACACTGTCTATGTCTATTACAAAATTAAACTAAACTTTACTGCAAAACAGCAAAACAAAAAAGCAACCCAGTCTTTTACTTGGAAATTAATGATGCGGGCTGTCAGGCACAACGTGGCTAATGACAAAAGGTAATTGTTAACGTTGAATTTATGCATACTAATGGCACATATATGCACACACCGACACCGACACCGACACATATGTGACAATGTTCGAACGTAGCCGATTTATTTGTCGCACTCTGATCGACAGCAATTTCATTATGCTTTCGTAGTTGCTGCTTTGGCAGCAGTTTATTGGCCATTATGACACCATTTGGGCCAGAGTGTGTCGAACAAAGTCGGCCAACAAGACCGCAGACTCAGCCATTTTGTTTGCACTGTCTAATGAGAAAAGTTTGCGCAGAACATTGACAATGAACGCCCGTTGATAGCGGAGGGGGCGACGCGGCACAATCCGGGCATAAGCCGTCAACCTGAGCCCCAAATGTGGGTTACGCCGCCGGCGCTGTGCGACTGACATTGAGCGGCCGTAAAACGAACCCGGTCTCGGCTGCTGCTGCATAAGTACATATATGCTTATACTATATACTACACACAATAAAAGGGAAAAATCATTGCGCTTCCTATACACACGGGCAGAAGAGACAGGAATATGCTCGTTCTATCGATTGTTATTCAAACTTGTGTTTGGCCCAAACAAAGTCGCATGTGACGCCCACATTTCAATTGTTATGATGACCTTTGGGCCAACGCTTTTCAAAAAGATATTCAGGGCAGCCAGGCTCAGTTGAAAGGATTTCACGCAAATTTCTAATTCCAATAAAAACGGATTAGAGAACCTCAGCTTGATTGCACTTTCGTGTAATTTGAAGGCAGCTGCTAACGGTATTGCCTTGCGCCGTGCCGTACAATTAATTTCGGAGTGGAATTTATGGCACGGATATACAATAATGTCTACCCCATTTGGCTCTGTCCAGGTCTCTTTAACAGTTTGACTGCCTTTGCTTATAAATCGTGACGACCGCAGGGCTTAACTAACCCTTTTTTTTTACGGCCATTGTCTGGCATTCTTTTAGCCATTTCGGTTCAGCCACAGGGCTCGCAGGCTTCTAATTACTTTTGTTTTCGGTAGCAACCGCACGCCACTGGGCTAAGCCCGGAGTCGGGCGAAGCGAGGAAAAGTCATGGAAAACCGATGCTGTGATGAATTGCGTGACGCTTGACTGACGTTCAGTGTGCTTTGTGCTCGTATTTATTGAACCGCAGTCAAATCAAGTGCATGGCTGCCATTACACTGACTAATTGAGCACCAACAACAACTGTCGCACAAAGGCCGACAGTCTGGTCCCGGCAAAATCCAAACAAATATGTCATCACATCGGTATTTCTATTTCAAACGCAATTGCAGCTGCAGGAGCACAGCTGACATTACGCATACGCAGCGTGTGACGAGCAGAGAGCAGGCGAGGCACACACACGCAATTAGAGGCAAAAGTTTGCGCTTTTGTCAGGACTTTGGCCAACAATAAGTATGTATTAAGAAGTTTCGGGCTTTGTTAAGCCAAAGTTGGCTCGAAAAGAAACTAGCGGATTACAGAAGCCAACTGCGAATGAAGATTAAGTAAGCCACTTGGGCGCCAGTAAACGCTTATTATTGCAGCCCCCACTCCCCCCCCTGCCGTCCTCCTCAGCAAGAGCATGCATAATTTGGCTTTTTCTCTTTGCGGAAAAGGAAAAGCTCGAGTCCCAGAGCGCGAATTCGCTTAGGGAACAAAACAATAGCTGCCATCATTTTTATGGCCCCGTCAATGGGAATTGGTTCGATATTGTTTATCATTTTAATAAGTAGTTATGCGCTTTTATATGTATTTAAGCTGCTTGCCAAGTGCAATGCCCGGCGGAATCGTCGCGCTGGCAATCAGCTAAAAGCAGCCAACAGGCGAGCGCTGAATAATGCATTACGATAATGCCAGGACAGCATCCATCGCTGTCCCCATCGTTCGCCTAGCTGATATCAAAAACCAATTTCCGCTCTGGACGAACGCTCTCTAATCCACATAACGAATGCAACGCAGACAAATAGAGGAAATAAAGGACGCAGCGTGTATGCAAAGCAGGCGGGCAGGCGTTGCCAGGCAACAGCTCAATAGCCAATAGAGCTAGTCGTCCGGGCAACTGCCGTCACTCAAATAAATAGCAGCGGGAACAGCAGCAGCAGCAAAAGTAGAAGCAATTGGAGCAGCAGCAATCAAAGGTTTTAGTTTACTGCACAGTTTCGCTTTAAAGTAAGCCAAAATGTTTTGGGGCCTCAGCTCGGCACTGGACCTGTACCAGGAGTACCTCAAAGCCTTTAAGCTGCCAGACGAACCGGGCGCCCAGGCGGACGGCCAGCCGGCCGCACTCAATATACTCATCTGCGGGGGCGCCGATCCGCGGCATGTCATCCGGACGCTGGCCAAGCGGTATACGCACGCCAGCAAGCCCAAGCTGGACATTTACCTGCTGGACGCCTGCGGCGAGATTATGGCCAGGAATATGCTGCTGCTGGGCTTGGCGCTGGAGCCGCCCGAATCGTTTAGTCTCGTGTGCAAGGCGCATCTCTTCATGGACATCTACGGCAACTCGCTGATGCGTCCCAGCTCGCATCACTATGTGGCCGCCAAGGCGCGCTCGCTGCTCAACATGGTCTGCGACGAGGAGCAGCTGCAGCGGCTGGCGCCCATGCTCAGCATCGATGGGCTCAAGTACAAGGAGCGCGACGGTCTGGAGATGGCGTTCAGCTACTGGCAGCCGCAGGAGCAGGTCTTCGACATACAGCGCCACTGGGAGCAGCGGGTGCGCGCTCTGCTGGGCACCCGCTACGATCATCGCCAGGGCGCCTTCGACTGGGACCTGAGCATGACGCTCAAGAATCGCGAGGTGCAGCAGATTTGCTCGCAGGAGTATCGCTACTGGCGCGAATCCGGCGTCGCCTTCGTCTTTCCCGAGTACGAGCACTGCAAGCCGAACAAGACCCTCGCCGCCGGCCTCGTGCGCAACGGACGCACCTATCTGCACCGCGGCTACGTGGGCGACATTCAGACGGGCCCCTTCTGCGGCTTTGGGCTGCGCAGCTCGGAGGAGCGGCTGCACCACTCGGTGCACGGCGAGAACGACTATCGCGCCACAGACGTGACGGAGCGCAATCTGCTCGAGCTCTTCCACGAGCTGCAGACACAAACGGCCTACGAGCACGACAAGACCATCTCCAGGCGTTACGGCTCCACGCAGCTGCTCATGACGCCGCTGCTCACCTTTAACGAATGCGACGTCGTCGAGGGACAGCTGAGCTACGATAAGCCCTGGATTCCAGTGCCCGACGTCCGGGTGCACTTCGTCTCGCCCATGGAAATGATGGAGCTGCAGAAGGGCGCGCCACGCTGGAACGACTTCTTCGACATCGCCTTTGTGGCCCACAACTATTATAGCTTCTTGAGCAAGGAGTTCTTTGGTGCGCTGCGCGCCAAGTCGCTGTTCGTGCTGGAGACGAAGCTGCTGACCGTGGAGCGCACGGAGCAGATACAAAAGTTTGAGGCTACGGCCAAGAATTTGCTGAAGGGGGCGGGCTTACGGCCCTGCATCAACTACCAGGCAATCAATGCCAAAAATATGCAACTCAAATATAAGAAGACCCCAGACGGCGCTGGGGATGGTGAGGACGAGTTTCCAGACGAACCAACCGAACTGACGGAAGACGAGTTTTATGATACTGAAGAATTTGTGCCTGAGAAACATGAGCTGCAAATCGAAGAGATTCAAGAAGAAACCCCAAATGGGAATAACGCAAAGCAGGAGGATGAACAGCCCGAAAATCGAAAGGAACTCGAGATCTCGTCTGGCAGCGACAATGACTTCCAGGATGCCCAATCAGAACTGTCCTTCCTGGGTGAATCAATTGCTCATCAGGTGCAACAATAGCTTACTTTTAATAAATTTAACTTAGATTAAAAGCAAACAATTAGCTATTGCGACTCGTTTTTTTTTTGCCCGTTGCCCAGCTGTCCAAATTGAAGTCGAGGCCCTCCTTGCGCTGCCGCAGCTTTTGGGGCGTGCCAAAGGACGTGACCTCGCGTCGATCGTCTTGGAGCACATGATCGATGCGCACGTTGAGCCTGTTGGCGAGTTTGTTGAGCGCCTGTCGACCATCCGTCCGCCGTGTGGTCCATTCAGCGACCTTGCGACGTGGCACGTGCTTCAGTGCCGCATTCCAGTCCCCGGTTTTCTTCAGATCCAACATGATATTGATCATTTGGTTCAGTGTGAGCGACTTGCCGGAGCCCGATCCCCACTGCAGATAACGGTCCAGCGGTAGACGCGCCATGCGCAGACCCAAGCGCTTGGCCTTGGCCAGCGACAGAGGCTCATTGTTCACGGTGTCTACCATGGCGCCCACGATGTAAATATCATCCGGATCGTATGTGTCTAGATCTTCGCGGCAGTGCGGCGTCAGGTAGACCAATTGCTTCTTGGGAAACAGCTCCGTAAAGCACTGGCCATGCACATTCATCGGAAACTCCGGATTGAGCATTGTGGGTATGTAACGCTTGAGGCTCTGCATGCAGCGGCCCTCGAAGTTGGCGTTGCAGTAGTGCAGATCGAAGGGCTCGTCGTGGGCCCGATTCTCGGCAAAGCACAGCATCAGCTGCTTGGCGGCATACGAGCATTCGCGATTGTTCATGTGCGCATCGTAGGAGCAGTCGAGCACCATTTTCGGCGCGAATTGCATGGCCCGCGTCAGGCGATTGTTCTGCCAGTGGTTGATGGTGGTGTCGTAGATGCGCAGGAACATCGATGTGTGCGCCAGGCCGTAGATGATGTGTGTGTTCTCCTCGCGCTCCTTGCGCACCTCGGCGAGGTGACGTTGCATGTCCTCGGCGCGCTGCTCCTTCTTTCGCAGATCGGACTCCTTCTTCATTTCGATTTGCCACAGGTACGCATAGTATTTGATGCGTGCCGACTTCGACGGCAGTGTCAGCACGTGCTCCCAGTGGTGCTCCTGGAAGAAGTCCAGGGTCGGCACGCGGCGTCCCTCCTGATGTGCAATGTCGGCTTCCAGTTGCAGCACCTGGAGTCTCTTGTCACGATCCTCTTTGGACTCTGTTATTGTATTCTCTGGCAGTGGTATGGACGTGGTCTGTGTAAAGGGATTCACGTGTTTCCTGGTTGCCGGCTTCAGTTCTGCGTTCAAGGCGGCATTTTCACCTGCCTTTGTTTTGAATGGAGCGCATAGACAGCGCGTCGCTCCAACTCGAGACACTTGAGGACTACGTAACAGATAATTGACTGCTCTGCAAAGCACTAGACTTTTCAACATGTTTAAGTTAATAATTTACAAAATATATAAGAATATAAAGCTGAGGGCAAAGCCAAGCAGCACGCGTAACTTAAATAACACCAACAGCTGATGAGCTGCACGGCTGCCAGTCACCGCGAATTAATCGATATGTTATCGATATGTAAGTAAACGTTTGTGTTTCGTGGTGAATGTCAGTTGTGGAAGAAGCTTCATTTGCCGACAATTTTTGCGCTTGTTTCTCTTTTAGGAAAACGTGTGTAAAAGTTATAAAACGTATTTAAGTCGGCCGAAAACGTTTAAATACTTGTCGCGATGGCTTTAGTTTGTTCACGTAAGTTCCACCCAATTTGAGTGTGCACTTTTTTTATGACCCTCTTACGATTTTTCAGTTACAAACGAGGTACCCGAGTCGCCTGTCATTTCTCCGTACTCGGGCGCCGTTTTCGAAAGACGCGTCATTGAGAAGTACCTTCTGGAGAATGGCTGTGATCCGATCAATGGCAAGGAACTGAAGCAGGAGGAGCTCATCGAAGTCAAGACCCCAGCCGTGGTGAAGCCAAAGCCCCCCAGTGCCACCAGCATACCGGCGACGCTGAAGACCATGCAGGATGAATGGGATGCGCTGATGATACACTCGTTTACACAGCGCCAACAGCTGCAGACCACGCGCCAGGAGCTCTCGCATGCACTGTATCAGCATGATGCCGCCTGTCGTGTCATTGCGCGCCTCAAGAAGGAACTGACTGCGGCACGCGAGGCGCTGGCCACGCTGAAACCTCAGGCGGGCATCGTGAATGCGCCGTCGATGATTTCAGAACCAGCACTGGCCGCAGAGGCGGGCGCAGGCGGCGCCCATCAAATGGAACAAGCGGGCATGAGCGCCGAGGTCATACAAAAGCTACAGGACAAGGCTACAGTGTTGACGCAGGAGCGCAAGAAGCGTGGACGCACTGTGCCCGACGAACTGGTCACGCCAGAACAAGTGAAGAACTTCCTAACGGTGGCCTCGCATCCCGGCCTCCACTCGGCGTCGGTGCCCGGCATTCTGGCCCTGGACATCAACAGCGCCGATCACAGCAAGATTTTGACTGGTGGCAATGATAAGAATGCCACAGTATTTAACAAAGACACGGAACAGGTGGTGGCCATACTGAAGGGCCACACCAAGAAGATCACCAAGGTCATTTACCATCCCAACGAGGATACCGTCATCACCGGCTCACCAGACATGAACATACGCATTTGGCACGTGCCCACGTCGCAGACGCAGCTCTTGTTGCGCTGCCACGAGGGACCCGTCACCGGACTCTCGCTGCATCCCACCGGCGATTACTTGCTGTCCACATCATCGGACAAGCACTGGGCCTTCTCGGACATACGCACTGGACGCCTTCTGACGAAGGTCATCGACACGGCCGAGGTGGGCCTGACAACGGCCCAGTTCCATCCGGATGGTTTGATTTTTGGCACCGGTACTGTTGACTCGCAAGTCAAAATTTGGGATCTGAAGGAGCAAAGCAATGTGGCCAATTTCCCTGGACATACTGGCCCCATCTCGGCCATATCTTTCTCGGAGAACGGTTATTATCTGGCCACCGCAGCGGACGATGCGTGCGTTAAGCTGTGGGATTTGCGCAAACTGAAGAACTTCAAGACCATACAACTGGACGACGGCTACGAGGTCAAGGATCTGTGCTTCGACCAGAGCGGCACCTATCTCGCCATTGCCGGCACGGATGTCAGGTGAGCAGCACTTAATTTTATTCATACTTGTATGTCTGAACATTCTGAACATTCTTCTGCTTGTGGTGCAGCGCCTGCTGCAGGCGATGATGCTTCTTGAAATGCTCCATCCAGTTGTGCAGACGATTCTGCTTGACCAGCGCACGGCGCGACAGCTCCTTCTGCTTGGCCATGCGCCGACGCACAGTCTTCTCGAGTCGATGCAGATCAGCCGGCGGAATGGCGTCCAGTTTGCCCAGCAGTTCCTATGCAAAGATTGAGCCTAGTTTAATACTGCATATATGGACAAGGGAGCGGGCACCTACCAATGCAATTGTTTGTATCTTCTCCACTTTGGCCAGCGTCGTGTCCTGCTCGTCCTTGTAGATAGCGCTTTTCGTGCTGGCAACTGGCGTGCGCATGTCCTCCACTGTGCGCCACTGTTTGGAGGTCTTCTGCGGCGGCGTCTTAGCTGGTTCCTTCTTTGGCTGTTCCTCCGGCTGCACCTTGTTCTGCATATGTTTTAGGATGACTGGCACAATGCTATTCAGCTTGAAGCTCACTTTGCTGGGGGCGATATAGAAGATACATATGCATATATAATTGTAGTTTCTATAACCCAGAACTTACTCCTTGCTGTAAGTCTGCTCATAATCGTCGAAGAGCTCGTGGGCACGCTGCTGGAGTGCAGCCACCCGGCGCTGCAGAAACTCTGGATCCTTGAGGAACACCACGGCGCTGGCGTTGCGCTTTTGTGTCTTCTCCTGCAATGCAAAGGAATTGCTAGCTCAGTTGCACATTCATTTGAGTATATTAAACCCACCGCCTTGTCATGGAGTACGCCCACGATGTGATTGAGCAGCGCCAGCTGTGTGAAGCGCTTGTTGTAGTTGGACACCTTCATGCGATTCCGCTCGTAGCCCTTGATCCAAACATCAGCGTTTAGATGATTGCGCTTATCCAAATACGGTCTGACCACTTTCTCCATGTACTCCTTAACCTGGTGCACCTGCTCCAGGCCGGCGGGATGCCGTTCGCTTATTTCCATGTTGATTATGTGCTCGGGCATGGTCAGCTTTTTATCCAACTGCTCTGAGTGTTGTTCCACCGTGTCGTCGAAGTAGCTGATGAGCTTCAGCAAGTACTGAAAGCGGCCGTAGATTTCCTGCACCTCCATTAGCACTCGCTGATGCTGCAGCTTCACCTGGTTCAGCTCCTCGGCCACCTTGTTCTCTTTGAGCTTCTTGAGATTGTCTTGTGCTTCCAGCATTTTCTTGAACTCGTTGGCCTTCATTTTCTTGAGCGACTCATCTGCAAACTTGTGAAACTCCTGCGCCTCCTGATAGAGCTTATTCTGGTGGTCTACCTCACGCTTCCTGTCCAGAAACATTTCCTGTGTGGCGTAGCACATGAATTTCTTGCGCGTTATGTCGCGCAGCAATAAAATATCACTGCAAAAGGGAAAAGATTTCCTTATAAAATATGTATATATACATCTGAGGCTTACGCACGTTTTCATGCGAAACTTCTTGGCCAGACGCTGCAGACCGGCATCCTTGATATAATCCGGATCTATGGTGGTTACCACACAAGGCGCACGCGGATTAGCTAGTTCGCCTCGCTGGGATATGGGATATGGGATTAATTTACCCAACATAAATTTGTATTTAGTCGATTTCTTACCGCATTGAAATCATCAATGCATAAGTTAATGGTCTTTGGTGCGTCCGGTTCCAAATAGTCCTGCGGTCGTATATAATCTGACAGGAAGAGCCATTAGAAACTTGCCTGCAGATGCCTCTAAATTTTTATCTTTAGCCTACCTTCATATTTGCGATAAATTTTTCGCTTAAATTTTTTCATTCTTAACGCCAACTTGGAGAAAATTCTTTGTAGCGCTTGTTTACTGTGTTGCTAGGCGCAGTTGTTGGCAGTTACCGGGCTTACTAATAACACTTTTCCCTTTCAATCCGCAGGGTTTACTTGTGCAAACAGTGGCAGGACCTGAAGGTATTCAACGATCATACGGCCCTGGCCACCGGCGTGCGATTTGGCAAGCACGCGCAGTACATCGCCTCGACCAGCATGGATCGCACCCTGAAGCTGTACGCCATCGAATAGAAGCCGCTTGTTTATTTTAAGCCATCGGAGATCCATAGTTAGCAATAAGTCCAACATTTTATAAATATATATAAACATACATATTTAGCTTCTTTTGTGCGTAAACCAATTTCTGCGTAAATAAACCAGACTCCTCTTTATTTCCGATCAAAAAGCTATTAACGCACTCTATACATACTTCTTTATATAATACAAAACATGGTCTACACTTAAATCTAGACGAAACCGAAGCTTCAAAGCTATGTTTGGTCT
Source organism: Drosophila sordidula (assembly GCA_035047465.1). Lineage (NCBI taxonomy): Eukaryota > Metazoa > Arthropoda > Insecta > Diptera > Drosophilidae > Drosophila > Drosophila sordidula. The sequence goes on from JAWNPQ010000131.1 coordinate 3,142,473, forward strand.
TTTGTTGCGCCTTATGAGGCGGATATTTGTTTCAGCGGCCGCTCTAAATATTCGGCCAGCGACATGGTCTTTTGTTTCAGCATGCCCAGCCCGACGTGCTCCTTGGCATAGAGACACAACAGCACGCTCGCCACCTGCATGATTAGAGTTAATCAATAATGGAAATTTGAGCCCAGTTAAAGGGAAACACCCACCTGTGTGATGGCCACATGCCCACACTCGCAGTCAATCAGCACAAAGGTCAGACGATCTTCGCGGAACGCATTGCGACCCTGCTTCTCGTAGGCAGCCCAAATATTGCTGGCAATGGCTGCAGTTATACGTGCATCCTTATCGCCATAGCCGGAATAGGCCAACAGAGCGCCCTCCTGGCTGAGCAGACTGTGGGTGCATTAAAAGTTATTTTTTGTGGCTGTTTACTGTACATTTATATGTTATGCAGTTGGCTTACAGTGTGTTTTCGACGCCACCAGTGTTGGCCTGACTTAAGACTTGGGTAAGCGCTTTGGGTTTTAGCATTTTGTTTGCTTCACTTAACTCTTTGTATTTTAACAAGCTGACAATTTACGCCCCCAACAGATTTGACATTCACTGGAAAAGGCAACATTTACATATGTGAAATTAACAGTGCTGCTCCACACTGAACAGAACTAAACATCACTTAACAGTGTGCGGGCATTTATTTGAAAAACAGATAAACTAAAAAGATTTTTAGGTAGAGCTGGATGTTGAACAAAATATTAGTGCTTGTATACGGGTACACGCATTTCATATCATCACTTCCGGCTGTCAGCATTTATGTGCATTCAAATCCCAGTATCAGAGAACTACCCATCGCTTAACAGTGTGCGGCCATTTCCATTACCTTTATTTGTAAGGTAGATAATCTAAAATGCATTTTGTTAAACAAAATAGGTGTGTTTGTTGTGCATGATAGGATGTCCATTTCGTGTCATAACCTCCGTCTGTCACTCAGACTAATTACCGTTGACGTGCATTAAAAATCCCTGTATTATGACGTCACGGGTGTACATGTAGATAAACCAGGTCACGGCTCTTTTACGCAGTTAAAGTGCGCACTCAGTACAGCGGACAGCAGCAGCAGCAGCAACAGTTTGGGCTTTCAACCACCACTGAATGGGATCCGAAATGCCAATGCTTACCTGTTTTTGCACTGTTTTGGGGTGCATCTGGCAGTGCGCATGACTCAGCGCTCGAACCCCGATTTGATGCAGCACGCAAATCATGAATTGGTGTCGTCACAGGGCTCTAAACAAACAACTGGGTCACCAGCGACGCAATAGATGTGGACGAGGGCGGGGGCTGTTACAGCGTTGCGATTTGAGACGCAATAAGCAGACCATAAACACAAATTGTTACATTAAAAACTTTTATTAACTTAGATTCAACCAAATTGTAGCCTGGGCTATGTATACATATATAATATAAGAGCAAACTTTGTTTTAATCGGGCTGGGGCTGGTTCGGTTTAGTGCCGTCCAAGATACCACAATAAAGACGCAATCTTAGATTAATTAAATATTACTACGTCTAAATATTATATGTACACTTTGACAAAAAAATACATTGGAAGTACTTCGCGCTATTAGCCAGCTTGCGGGCGCACAGCGAGCGCCAACACGCTCCCGCAAACTACCTGCCTCTGCTCATACTTCCCCTATATGACATTGTTTGGTGTAGCCTTCAGTGGGGGGATTGGGGGGGTGCTTGAAATTCTGCAAGTGCAGCAGGTGGAGTGAGTTTGTGGGGGACAACAGCAATACTTGGAAGGATATACTGGTAATCGAGTATTGGTATTCAAGTATAGGCATAGGTAAAGGTTTATAGTTATTATTATGCTGTGTGGATTATGTTTGTAGTTGTGGATTGTGCGCTGACTGTTCTTTAGTTATTGTTCAGAATTTGTATATCAAATTGCCTCCTGTTCTTAATGCCGTACGGTCGTTCCGCTATCTAAACTTAATTACCTCTTATTTACATGCTAAACATGTCTCGCCTTTCGACTCGAGTCTACGAAATATTAAAATACACATATGTATAAATATAAATGTCCTTCGTATTCGATCACAGCGCGCGCTCAAAAAACTAAATAATGTATTATTTTCATCTTTTTTTTTTTTTTTTTGCTTTTTCTTTTTCATTTAAAACGAAAAACGAACATAACTCCAACACAGGGGCAATCATCACTCACGCCACATTCTCTCAATTCACAACTTTATTTTTCGGGCAGGGATTGGGATTAATTAGTTCGTGGCTAGCCTATTATTGCAATTGGGATCGGGGACGTTTCGCAATTGAGTATAGCGATGTAACTGTGGATGTGCCCGGCTCGCCCTTGTCACCCACACGCTGGGGCGGCAGGCGTTCCGTGAAGCTCTTGGGTATGCCAGCGCTGAGCAGAGTTTTGCGATCGTACAAATCAAGATTATCATTGTAGTAGGTGATGGCATCCCAGCACATTTCGCTGAGCTTTGGTATGGTCATCCACATCTTGTAGAGATCATTGCGACGCTTCAATGCCACCTTATCGTTGTACTCAATGCCGCCAAAGATGTACATGCAGCCGTTGTCCGAGTGTGCCGCCGAATGGAAGTACAATGGACGTGGCAAAGTGGCCGTCTGTATTATGGACCATTGTTTGGTGCGCAAATTGAGCTTCCAGATGTCTGAGAAATAGGTCGAAAAGTCGCCCTAAACAGAGATGGAAGAGTTGATGCTGCTTCAAAGGCAACTGTAAAATATAGTCGAGCTCTCACCTGCAGTCCACCAGTAATGAAAGCCTCAATGTCGCCATTGGACGCCTGATGCTGCACACAGGAGAAGCATTTGCGCGGTCTCGGATAACCCTTGTCGTTATGGCTCCACGCCCCATTGTGCCTATCGGGCAGCGTATCAAAGTAATCCCAGCTATTTACGTCTAAATTGTAGGCCGGTATACGTTGCAGATCGTACACGGAGTTCGAAGTACCGCCGCCCAGCACAAATATGTGCTTGCCATCGTAGACGACTTCGTGGCGATAGCGCCCCTCCGGATCGTCGCGCATCTCCGGGCGGCATATGTACACGTTCTCCCACACCTTGGTGCGCAGATCCAAGCGGTACACATCGCAGGAGTAATCGAAGCCTGTCGTTCCTCCAATCGTGTACAGATAGTGCTTGTGTATGACAATGCCGGGTCCGTACTGAGCTGTGGGCAAGTCCCCACTAACCTTCAAGCACTCCACGCCGGCCTTGTCGCCGCTGGTGCGGTAAACGTAGCAATCATTCGAGCAAGACTCTCCAAACGGATACCCAGTGCCGCCATGCGACTGCAAGCAGAAGAGAAATGAGTTTAGTTTGCTCCGCGATCCCTCAACGAGCTCTCCCTCTCCCCCGAAATAATGCGAGGCACAGCGGAAGCGAGAAAAACGCACGCGTCGCACGCTGCGGCTGCATTCAATTGGGGGATAGATACGCGTGCAACAAAGAAGCCAGCGGTGGCCACGCTGCTTATCAACAGCAGCTCAGCGCAGAGTCAGCGATAAACGGAAACATGTGTCCGCAGTACGTACTACATGAATGTATCTTTATGTGTGTGTATCTGGGCGTACTTTGGGATTGAAAGATATATGGAAAGAAAGCGGGGCAGCCTCATGTTTTATGATTAACTTTCTAATTAAAACTAATTGTGCTGTGCAACCAGCATAAGCTGAGCTACCATAAAGGGATCGGCTACTTGAAATACACTCAATCAACAAAAACAGAGTATAATTGATCGCCTACTTAACCTTTTTAATGCGAATACATTAATCTGAACTTTTTAGGTACAAGGTAAATTTTTCATTTCAAATGAATACCAAATTGTAAGGTCTCTAAATTCTCTTGCAGCGTAAAATTGAGAATCCAATTTTATCCAACTTTCAAGACGATCTTTTCAATCAAATTTTGCGAGAGCTCTAAAGCCGCGCCTGATATCGATTTTAGACAGAGGACAAAACAATACAACCTTCTATCCTTTTGTCAATCGAGTAAAAGACCTTCTCTTTTTTATATAAATAAAATTGGCTGCTTATATGTAGGTCTCCCATAATTCTGCGCAGCAAAAAATCAATTCGGGGCACTTAAGTGCGCGAGCCCAGGTGAATGTTGTGGGGATGCCAGTCAAGCTATACGGTAAATCTAGTAAAAGCCACAAAAAACTTAGGCCAAAAACAAAAACAGAAAATAAATAAAAATAAACAAAGCCACAATGTCAAAAGAAAAAGCGCGCGCAAGTCACAGCTTCGTAGAGTGGAGGCAATGTTTTGGGCTTTTCATGGAGGTGGAAGGGGGAAGGGGGGGCTGGTGTGAGGAAAACCTGGTAAACAAGTTGTTGCATGCAGCGGCAGCAACATAAACAACAACTGCGTAGTTGCCAAGAGGGATGAGCGGCCGTTGCTGACGCTGGGCATGCGCATAAAAGAGATAGCAACATAAGCGGCGGGCGGCGGGCGGCGGGCGGCGGACAGCGCGCAGCTGTTTGGCTTTTATTGTTTTTTTTTTTATACATAGTATATATATATATTTTGGGGGCTGGGGGGCCTCGAATGTTTAGAATGCATAAACAAAGCGAGAGCGAATAACCAAAGCAAAACCGGGGGGTGGGGCAGACAACAGCGTGTAGCGTTGTGTGTCGGGCGTGGCATTGAGCTCAGTCTGACGCTGGCGCTGATCGGCGCCCAGCGACGCGATGCGACGAATGCAAATTATGTCGCACGATAACGATAACGATAACGATAACTTTTGTTTGCTTTTTGCTGTAGAAACAAGTTTCCACTGCGAATCAAGCGTTGAAAGGGGGGCAGCTCTATGCGGGGGCGAGTGTTAACTCAAACAATAGTTGTCGCATCTGTTTTTATACCCAGCAACCGTTGGAAATGTGTTGTTCCATAAGGTATATATGTATATCAACAAAAGTTAGAGGAACCCAATTAGACGTGTTGGATATCGTGTACTATACTCAGGTTAAGAATACATCATTGTTTTTTACAAAATCGATATTTATCGATTACATATCTAACTTGCTGGCATATGTCGTCGCATAGTCTGGTTGTTATGCATATATACCCTATAGAAGGTTCTAAAAATTTCTTTAAGAATCGGACAATAAACCCACGAAATAAATAAGAATACAATTTTTGGGATGTGAAAAACATCAGAAAAGCTTTTGATTACAGGGAATCGCCCAGTCGGGTAATCCCGAACAAATCAATACTCACAATCAGCACATCATTGTGAATGGCCAACGCATTGGAAGCGAGCTCCGTGGGCATATTGCTGGCATTTTCCGCATTCAGCTCCAGTACCCAGTGATTTGTGGCGAAATTGTAGCTCCAGAGCTCCTGGAAGAGCAGACACCTGCCGCGTCGAGCGGCAGTTAGCGCACTGCGCGGATTATAGCCGCCGAGCGAGTAGAGATGCGATTTGGAGGCAATAATGCGGTGACCACTGCGCCCCAAGGGGAAGCCGCCAACGCAGTGCTTCTCCTTGAACTGGCACTTGACCAGTCGGGCTGGCTGGAATCTGTACAAGGGCCGGGCCACCTTGGGTGCGACTGGCTCATCGTTCGATATGGTCGTGGACATTTCGCTCTCATCGTTCGATGTCCACTCGCCATCCGAAAACATTTCCTCCAGTTCGGGGTCCGATTCATCGGTCACATCATTGTCATCGTCGACGTCATCGTCGTCGTCCCCGTCCTCGTCCTCGTCATCGATATCGATCTCATCGTCGGCATCGGCATCGGCATCGGCATCTCCATCCTCGTTCTCAACATCGCTGGCATCCATGGGCTCCGGCGCAATAACGTCATTCAAAAGCGCCACATAATCACCCTGTGCCTGATTCAGCTGCTCCTCCTGCTGCTGTTGCAGCTCCTCTGGTGCGTCGTCTTGTATTTCTTGTTCCATTACGTTGTTGTTGTTATTGCTATTGTTGTTGTTGTAGTGGTGGGGCTGGGGCTGCTCCTGCTGATTGATCGCCCTTCGATAGCAATTATCGAGTAGCTTGGCGACAAACACAACGAATATCCAAGTGTGACGCAGTTTATGGAAAATGATGCACTTGAGTTTGTACAGATTTAATATGTGCATAACAAATTATAGTTCGGCCGTAATTCAATAACGAACAATTTTTGGGCTATATATTTATATATATATATTTATTCGGTGACACTTGTTTTAGCCGCAGCTCAATGTAAATAATAAAATTTTGACTGAAAAATTTTGTTCCTTATTGGGGGGAGCCTAAAAACAGAAATCGACCACGACGACCTGCACAGCTGGCTGGGGGCTCTCTCTCTCTCTCTCTTTTTTTTTTTCTCTCTTTTACTCGGCTGTTGCTATTGATGCTGCTGTCATGTTGACGTTTGCTCTCACTCGCGCTCACACATGTTACGTTATGTATATGTATGTATGTACTGCGTGTGATTGTGAATGCTGGGAAATTGTACGCGCTACGCACTGACACAACTTTATCTAAATATATATAAATATATATTTATGTATATACCGTTTTTTAAGTCTATTACAACTCTGGTTAAAAAACTCTCGAACTATGCTGTTTGTTTTTATTGCACATATGATTACACTTAAGCACCACACACGCACATCATTGCAGCTGCAGTTGGAATAACGCAATAAAATACGAAATAATACAAACGTGGCTAGCGTCCTAAATTTGCCCTTAATAAATACTCGAATTTTCCTCAAATACTGAAAGCTGCCAACTTGTTGATAAGTGTTGGCATGGCCTGTTAACATTATGGTATTTTACTAAAATGCTCTGGTTACACACTGTTACACATTGTTAAGCGAACTTTTAAAACTATTTAAATAACCAAATTAATTCTTCAGATTCTAGTTGAAGAACTTTTCTACATTTTTATTCTAAGTAACTGCACAAACATTACCTAAATACTATGACATACGGTATTATTTTAAGTATTATATGACTAAAACTTTTTAGTTTTCGCTTAATAAACACCCAAACATCCACATCGATATTTTAATATCGATATTTTAAGGTTCTGTCTAATGAAATCGATTTATAAACATCGATATATCGGTGATAATCATTATTTCGTCCACTAGCCTACGGCTGTTAGAGCATGTATAAAATGTGCGCTGCTGGTTGAGGTTCTGGTTAGTTTGGGTTTCAATTAAAAACGCGCGAGATGGTGCTCTATCATAAAACTGAGAAACTTTGATATTTACAAACTCGGATGTGGTATATGACGATTCCATTGTTGTTGGCCCCGAGGTCGTATGGTGTTCCATCCAATTCAAAACACTTGGTATCAATCGTTGAAAATCGGCAATAAATGTTCTTTAATGTGTACACATCTGCGTGCGCTTCTGAACCGAGTAGGAATGTCGGCCACAATACTTTAAGGATTTATAACAGTCATCTCAAAGGACATCAAATAGATAGAACTGTTCCCAAAGAAGTTGGCAGTAAAAAAGTCGACGCAACCAAGTCATACAAAATATGTACATATTATCAATTGCAAAGATTTTGCAGACCACAGCACTGTCATAACCTAAAAGCCGCACGTGCACGTCGCGCTGGAAAGCAAAGTGTAAGGGAAGCAAAGGAGGAGTAGAGCGCGAGCGCGAGCGCGAGAGTGAGCGAGAGAGTGGAGAGTACACGGCGCAAGGCGCCAGGATTCGCCATATTTGAAAGACCGAAAACAGCTGTTGCTGCTGCGCCTAAACCATGGCAACAACAGCCGACCAACCAATGGCATCTGCGCTGGTCCCGACCAGCAATGGGCAACAGTCGCTGCTGAGTAGCGCAAGGACGAACTCGAACTCGAACTCAAACTCAGATTCAGATGCGATTGTTAAGAAATCTGATGTAGCCCAGCAACAGGAGCAGCAAGTGCAAAATTCCAAATCAACGTCGCCAAAGCCAAATGCTATGGCCAGCCTGAAGTTAAACAGAATGGGTTCCGTACACCCGAAAGAGAAGCGTCTCTACAAAATTGTCCTCACTGGCGGTAAGTTTGAAAAACTTTTCTGTATCTGTATCTGTATCTGTTTGTTTACGATGGTGTGTGTGTGTGTGTGTGTGTGTATGCTCCTGAAGCATGTCAAGGTCGCCAGGACCCTGAAAAAGACTCACAATTTATGTTGGGGTAGTTTCTTTTCGCCTGCGCAGCTACCCACAACTAAAACACCTACAGACACCTACGCCAGACATTTTTCCAATTAGCCGTTTTAATTTTTGATCAATCATGGTATTTATTAAATTAACCCATCAATAAATTCAATTTAGCTACTGTTTTATTCTGCCGCTGTTTAAGAAATTTACATATGTAAAGTTACATACGACACAAAAGCCCGCCAAAAAACCAAAATACCAGTTTTGTAGTGTACAAAAGAGGCAGTAATGAAATAACTTGGCACGTGGCCTAATCAACTAATTCTGAGCAAATTATAGCTACGATTAAACATACAAACTACTCATTGTTGTATATGTGCGTATTGACGTAATTCATATATACATATATATACATATATATATATATATATATATCGCCTCTGCTATCACATCCCATTTCCTCTTTTTCTAATCACATCAAATGTTTGGAATCAACAAAGACACCGACATTGTGTCAACCCGAGCAAAGCGTAGTTTTCTATGGAATTCTTTCTAAGATATTTTTTTGTTTGATTTGGCTCAAAACTGATATTTTGTATATTTGTTAATGTTTAAAATGAAAATGAAATGTCCGAAAATCACAGTTGAGCTGTCTCCAGCTCTATCGATAATTTGAAAACGAGCGCAGTTCAAGCTCGTCAGAAGTTCAACTTGCAATTGATTCCGATTACAGATTCCGTTAGTTCAGATCAATTAAGAGCGATTCGGTTTCCGCATCGCTGCACTGGCGACAGTTGCAGCAATTGCCTTGTGGCACGGCGGCATTAATTGCAGTCAGGGTTACGGCACCAATAATTGACGAAAGTCATTCAATTGAATTTTGGTTTAATTGACAAGTATTTCAATCGATTTGCATTTTTCTTCTGCAGGTCCTTGCGGTGGCAAAACAACGGGCCAGAGTCGACTGTGCACCTTCTTCGAGAATCTGGGATGGAAGGTGAGTTTCACAAAGCATTTCGAAATTGATCTATTTGGGCTCACTTGGGAAGCTTAACTGGGCTTGGTTGTTCTAAGCGAAGGCTTAAACAACTCATGCAACAACAGACAAAACATCTGTTGCCCCATACTCTTGAAACTTGTTGTCATGCTGTTTTTGCTGTGCTACGTGCTACGTACGAAATTATGAAAAAAATAAATACAATTTTAGAAAATTATCCCAAAAAACAAATCGCAACTCGAAACAAAGCAATGAGCATGTTAAATATTTTCAGGTATTCCGCGTGCCTGAAACGGCCACTGTACTACTCAGGTAAATGCCTTAAACTCATCAAACAACACAAACGTACCCAAAAAGAAAATCAACAAAAAAAAATAATAAATATAAATAAAAGAACACAGCCAACCAAAGTGAGATAACCGGAGAACCATCTGCACCCAATCCAAACTCTGGACTCACATATATTTGTGGCAGTGTCTTTGGTTTGTCTGCGTTGTCCACCTGCTTTGGTTCGCTGCATTTGCTGCAAACAATGTTTTGTGACTATTATTTGTGCAGCATTCAAGATAACGATTTGAGTTTGATTGCGTTCTTTAACAATTTGCCTTGCATAGTAAAAACAAACATATGTGCAATACTTATTTACATATGTCAATTTACTCTTGTTAATAAATCTCAATATTTTTTAACACTTATCTTTTAAATAAATCCAATCAAATACTTTAAAAGTAACTTATGCGTAGTGCCTATGATAATCATCTTTAAGAATTTCTCCTAATTGCTTTTTCTTATTTATTCCTATAACTCTAGCGGTGGCGTCAAGTTCTCTGATCTGACCGTGGACGAAGGTAAGTTGTTAACTTTAAATGTAGGAGAAAGAAAAGATACAGAGAGAGAGAGAGAGAGAGAGAGCGAGATACTGAGACTTTACATTTGCAAGCATTTTCCATTAAACGAAGTAATAATTGAATAACTAAATATTTAAGTATCCATCCGTTGATATTAGTCGTTTATATTAGTATACACTTGGTTCAGTCAGCTCTGTTTAGTGGGATTTTGCTATTTCATAATGAGTCCAACGTTTGCCAATGTCTAGTATTTTAGGCGAATTTCAATCTTGTGCACACTGTCAAGATCGTCGCAGCATTTTCTCGAAACGAAAATAAAACACAAAATATTTACTTGTGAGAAGAATACAAACATCATTTTACATACATTTTGACCACTAGTATGTATGTATTATACTTATATATGACTCTAGCTCTATATATATACATGCATACATATTCTGTGATCATGTGTACAGCCTCCGACAAAGAGCCAACTGTTGTCTGCGTATTTCAAAAAGCCAAAACGACTATCTATCAGCTGCCAAATAGTATAGACTTTAGACTATTTCGCATATACTAAATGCTTTTGTGGGCCTGACCGCTCGCCCCCTCCATTGAATGTCACGTCTTCAATGAAAGTTCATTTATGTAATTCACCTGTCAGGGTTTTTCAACACAGACAAACCCGCATTTACAACTATATACATACATATATATACACAACAAGAAAGCTATAAACAATGCCAGTGAATCCTTAGAGGCAACTTAACAATTGCGTGACTAGTCGCAATTCGCTTAACAATTTTCAAAACTAATTTGTCAATTGTGTACTTTACCCGTAATGTGCTTTTTTAAGCTGTAGCTCTGTGAACCCCTTTCACCGAAACGCAGAAAGAAAATACAACCATAACTCTGTCAACCAGTCAATTCGCTGTCTTTCGATAAACTTATAAATAAAGTATAAGTAACATAAAAGCCTGGTCACGAGTATTAATTGATTTTGTTCGTGAACACTTTTATAAGGCGTGCTTAATAGATAGACATTATCATATCGTTTAGATTGTGCTGCTTTTGATATTTATTATTGATTATTGCGACGTTGATAATACACACACTCACACACAGACCCGCCCACGCCAACCACCTTCGTTTACAAAGATCTACCATTTGCCGCACCGGAGCACAGTCTCATCGATCTGACCGCATCCTGTCCACGTTGCCTGGCCAAAGCCGCCTCCAAGCCGAATGGCAGCGAAGGTGAGTGTGTTTGCCCAAGTGCAGACAGCGAACCAATCAGCGCTTCAATAAACTCTCATTTGTCGACCGATCTCTTTCAAGAGTACTGAACCCTCTGATCGCGATCATTTTGTTGTGTTGATCTTCATAAACTGTTATCTCTATGTGCGTGCGTGTGGGTGTGTTTGAGTGCTGCTTATCTAGACAACAGTACCATCTTTAACAGATCGTTGTCTCGTTCCTACATATCCCTTGTTTGGTTTTCTAATATTTTGACACGTTTGTAAATTTGCAGTTTTCTTATTTCCTTATGCCTACTTTATGTCAACAAATTACGCTTATATAATCCTCACAAGCTATATCATGTGTTTCTATATACTTCAGCATTTCTTTTTATTTTATTTGTCTTCTATATATGCTCCTCTGAGCTGTTGTATTTGTGTATGTTTCATGTTTTGTCCACTAACAAACTGAAAATATTTTTAATATCATTTATATCTCTATATCTATCTATATATGTATATACAATATATGTAGACTTTCTCACGTTGGACATTTACAGTTTATAAGAAAACGTCTAACGTACGTGTGAATTCAAATAGGCCATTTATATTTAGCAGCAGATATAGTCTAAAGATTGGCGTGCATATATGTATACGCACGTGCCTTCTTTTTTATTTAAACTAAAAAATCGTACAGCACCAGCCTCCGAAGCACCGAGTCCCAGTTTTCAAACTAGATGGACAACATTTGTGCAGACATTCAAATTCACAATAAATGTTGACATTTAAAGCACTCGAAACCAATCAATCTCCCTTTAGACTATATTCTGATTCTGTTTTGAAAATATGCCATTTAAAATATTAACACATTGTTTTGGTTGTTATTACATGCCGAACGTGTATTGGGCTGTTGGTTACACCCGACTGCAACGTATTACGTGTACAATATTACCCAATTGAAATGCATTAAAGCGCCGCCTTAACTAACAATTGCATTTACTGTTAATTAGCTAGCATTTCATAGTCAGATGTTATTTATAAACCGATTGTCGGAACACCCCTAATATGCGAGAACACAGCACGTACAGTTTTCGCATAAACAGTTTTTATTCCCTCTTAATTAAAACTAATTGGGCGGCTTAATTGTGCGTTACCTTGTTAAAATTATAAACTTTGGCTTGAGCTGTGCGACTCAGGGCCACGTTGTCAATTTCCCAGATGCGGAGAAATTTTCTTTGCAAAAATTGTGATTTATTTGTTCATGAATTGTTATGATTGATTTATTTTGTTCGACTAATGGAATTTCGTTTACCTCGCGCTGGCAGCGTCACGTGCTTTCTGACGGCAAACGCTTGAGTCTATTTGTATCTTTGTATCTGCGTCCCATTCATTCATCGAGCCATCTCTGTCATTCTGCCAATCTGTCCAAATCCGCCATATAATTATTGAAATAGGCGCATTTCTCTTCACAGTTTGGCGTTAATTATTCCGTTTGGTCACTTTTATTGCTGTTCTTCGTGACTCGCTTAGTCAGATACAGATACAACAACAGCGACAGATTCAGATACATCTAGTTATTGTTTGGTTATTGTTATATTTGTTCTGTATTGTTTTGTTGTGCCATTTTATTGATTTTTTTAAATTGATAGTCAAATGAATTTGTTTATCAAGTCGTGTTTTCTTTTGTTCTGTTTTCAATTTCTTCTTCATTAGCCGTGAAATTTGCATTCGTTCTTTAAACTATGCAAATGTAACCAACTAATTATATAATTATATATGTACCGCCAAGAACTTTGTGCCCACTGCCAATAACTTGTATCCGTTGCCAACGAACCAAGAAATTGAAAGGTAGTTTCCAAAAAATGAAAAATTAAAACTTAGAATAGACTCTTACCACATTTGTGTGGCGCAGTATTACACATACATACACAGATGTATGTGAATGGGCTATAACTACTTCGATATAGTATATATCTGGCATTTGCATCAGTTGCTTATATCACCGCCAGCTAATTGAATTAGGCATAACAAACTATAAACTAAAAGGCAACGCAGAGAACAAAAATAAGCAAAACAACTAGCACGCTATTTACAAAAACAAGTCCGAGCCACCCACAAACTGATTCCCATTCCCACATCTTTTCCTCTTGCAAATTCCGTCCTCATTGTTATCGATCAATTCCCTTTATTTTTGCTCGCACAAGTTCAAGTTCAATGTAACAATGCAACAATAAATTTTCACTGTCACTGCACGAGACTGCAACAAGTGTCAAGATAAGTGCCACAATGGGAAGGGTGGCAAAATACCACCCACCGATACGCCCCCATGTGTGCGTTTTCCTTCTGGTTTTGCTTTTAAGCATTGCCGTGCTTTTTTTTATCGCTTGAGAAAATTACGCAACAAAGATAAATTTATTTTTGGCAAAATCTTAATACCCCTTCACATGACTGACATAAGTAACATGGCTGACATTGTTATCTTTACTAGAACTTAATTTTTTTTATTACTAAATACTTTCATTAAGACAAAGGCGTCACTATGCAATCATAATACCCTCGATAAATTTATAAAGTGCAGTTGTTAAATGTGATTATTAAATATAGTATATAGATTGCGATAATAACCGTTATCGCGTTTTTCTTGAGGGGTTTTTCAAAAAAAAAAAAGTACTGTTTTAATATGAGGAATTCGAAGATTAACGCTTTGTTTTTACCAACTTCCAAAAACCCCCCTCCATTTACCCCTGCCTACGCCACTGAGTGTTATATGTGTTTAATGGGAATTAAAAAGATTGCAAATACCGCACCGTCGCAAAACGTTGTATTTGTTAAACGACCCGCCTCTGTTCCATTCGAGTTCCCCTAATTTGAACAGCTGTAGATGGAAATGATTAGCTTTTACTAATATTGTACAATGTATGAATAATCGCACGATGATCGCATAAAATACACACACATCTATTAATACACCACCGCCCAGTTGCTTAGAAACAGCTTTGAGGGTTTTATGGCTTTGGCATTGACTGAGTCAGTTTTGATCGGGGGGGTTTGAACACTGTCGATATATATACATACATGCATATTACACATTCAATTAGAGTTCATATTGTATTTTAATATATTGATTCGTTATCGCAGTTGAGCATTTTGTTATTTATTGCTGGTTTCTGCTGCTGCTGCTCGTTTGTTCCGTTTGCTCCTCAAATTCATTCAATTGACGCTCAATTGGTTTCAGGCCAACGCCACAACTCATGTTACTTGATTCCTTCGATTTTCTTTAAAATAAATAAACAAGCATAAGTCCATGGCATCATTGAAATCCTGTGTCATATTTCCTTCAATGAATTTTCTTGCAATTGTACCTCTTTTTTTTTTTTTTTGATTCCAATTAAATTGTTCTCTATTTGTTATTATATCGAATATGAATAAAGCTGAATTGTATAATGGCCAATGGTTTTTGCTTTGTAGCATATAAATTTCAGGAGAATCTGATACGCACAATGGTGCAAATCGAGAACACGTATTTCGAGCTTGGCAACTCGAGCACCCGAAATTGCCTCATCATCTGCGATCGCGGCGTCATGGATGCCAGCGCATGTAAGTGAAACCCCCCATAAGTCGTGACAAATAGCTTAACGATAATTGGCTTTGCAGATATATCAAAGGATAAGTGGGAGAAAATGCTGGCAGGCAACAAATGGAATACCGTCGAGATGCGTGACAATCGCTACAATCAAATTCTGCACTTGGTATCGGCCGCCAATGGTGCCGAAGATTTTTACTCCACAGAGGTGAGTTCTGAATTTGCGCACTATTTATTCGATTTACCTTTAACATTGGGCAATCCTTACAATATATGCAAATATATATTTAAAATAAAGAAAAGAAAGCGCCATTATCAGGTACAAAATCAAAACAATGGCTCTATATATATATATATATATAAGCTGCTCGAAGGCTTTTTAGCTGTACGCTAAATGCATTTTTTAAAGACCCAATTGCACTAGCAAGAGCAGAATAGCTGCAGCTTCAATTTGATCCACTTTATGCTTAAAGTGGCTTTGTGGTTGTGGTTGTGGTTAAATATTGTGGATTGTAAAACTTCTTATGACCGAGATACAAGCGGGAAAACAATTTGATTGCACCATTAACGTTATCGCTTGTTATTCTTGAGTTTGAGATTATAGACCCTTATAAAGTTTTCTACGTACTTAACTTAGTAATTCACTTAACTTATCTATAGAATCGTATGGCGACACTAGCGTGGGCCTTTCCAGCTTTCGACAAAATCCTACTACATGCTAATCTCTTGTTATTCTTGCAGGACCACGCCTGCCGCTCCGAGGGCGTTGAGCTGGCTCGTGAGCTGGACGACAAGTCCGCCCATGCCTGGGTGGGCCATCCCTACTTCGATGTAATTGATAACTCTACCAATTTTGAAACCAAAATGAATCGTATGATTGAATCCGTGTGCCAAAAACTGGGCATCGACGTTGGCGACCGCTTGCAGGCCACCTCAAGAAAGCTGAAATTCTTGGGTATGTGCACAGTGCTCCATTTACCCGTATATCTCTAATTGTTATCCACTTATTTCAGTTAAAGAGCTGCCCGTTGATAACGAGTTTCCGCCCTTCCAAGACTTTGATGTGGTGCACCATTATCTGCAGTCCGCCGGTCCCAAGGTGCAGGCGCGCCTGCGCAAGCGCGGCCAGAAGAATCATTGGACCTACATACACACACAGCGTCGTCCCAATGTGTATGGCAAGGCGCGCATCGAGGTGAAGACACAGCTAACGCATCGCGACTATAGCAACCTGCTGGCGCAGCGCGATGACGCACACTTTACCATCTACAAGAAGCGCCGCTGCTTTCTAATTAACAATCAATATTTCCAACTGGATATATACAAGGAGCCGTGTCACCCTCGGTAAATCTCTCTAAAGTGCTCTACATATAACACTTTTATAATGCTGTAAATTCTTTGGCAGCTGCAAGGGCCTATTGCTCTTGGAGACGTACTCCTCGCTGACCGGTGAGGCGCTGGAGCACTGCAAGCCCAAGTTTTTGAAAATAATAAAGGAGGTTACCGGCGATCCGGATTATTCAATGTTTAACTTGTCCCTCAAGGAGGACTGGAGCACCACCGGAAAATACTATCCAACGACGCACGGTAAGCCGCAGCAGCGACAGCGGCAACAGCAGCCACCTCATCCGCCAAGACCGCCGGAAAAGCAATACCATCCGTATGATGAGAGCAGCGACTAAGTGGCATCTGTCCGCTCATCGCATGTGCATCATGATCATTGTGCTTGCTTCTGGTGCTGGCGCTATCACAACCAAAGATTATGTAGTGTAGTAGTTGCTCTCTATTTTGCTAGTGCTGCTCTCATTTGCCAAACTTATTTTCCGTTTCCGCCGCATGCCAACATTTCCCCTATTCATTTTTTAGCTATTGATTTTGGCCTGACCGTTTACTTCTTTTTTCCAAATTTGTAGCCAAGGGCGCCACAAACGGAGTTTCGCATATCCCATTGGTGCTCAATGGACGGTAGATTACTTATGCAAAATCTAGAATCTCTTTACACGCACGACATTTGCACACACACACACACACACACACCCTCAGAAACATCTACACACACACACCGACACACAGAACCAAATCTCAACCTCAACCTGGCAATCTAATTGATTTAAAGAAAAATTGTTTCAGCGCCTCTGCGGTAATAAAATAAATTCATAAGTAAATTAAATTAGTCAAGGTAATTGCGGTTGAAACTGTTAACTGTGTTGGCCATAATTGTATTCAATAATTATCAATAATTGTTTCACCAATATTGAACTTATTTGCATGTACTTAAAACCCCATGAAACAATATTACTTAAGTAAAGCGAAGTTTAGTGTAAGCGCAAGCTCGATTGTACTTAAACACTAGTAAACACTCTGTTTACTAAGCGGGAAAGAGCATATTAGTTTTACGCAATGTCTGTACTGCTGTCCTTCCGAATGAAATTGTCATTGGCAGAATATACCTGCCGTATGAGCTTCTCTATATATTAAGCCAAAAAATAACAGTCTCGATATCTCGCCTATAGCTTGATGGTAACTGCTTTAAAGTTAGAATAATCTTTAATATTGTTTTCGGCTGTTTTAAATTGTTGTGACACTGTGCAAAATATGCTAACATTTGCTCTCCCTATGTTCTTACTTGTTTATTTGTAATTTTTGTCGTGTACTAAGTGTAAGCCGTAACAAGAGTACTACTTTACGTGTTAATCGATGATAATATGGTCAAATTCTTTTGTTCTTAAATTGTATATCGTGTGTCTGTAAAACGATCGCTAATTTTATCTGTAATTATACTCGTTCATGGCTGGCAAAAACCCTCGAACTGTACCCTCCACGCGGGTCCCGGCCGGGCAATGGGCACTGTATTTTCCTCGGAGTAAACGGGTATTACCCGTAGTCACTTGCACGTCTACCATCCAGGTGGTGCAGTGCCTAGCTAAGGCGAAGGTACGGTATTCTCCGACTGCCCTGTGGAGTAGGAGGTACTGCGACCGAAGCCATTGTTCGAGGGGCCTGGCGGCGGCGTTCACGAAGTGAATAGAGTATATTAGGTTTGTGCAACGTCCACCTCGCTGTCCGTTTACCTTGTTGTCCGTCTGTCCGTATGAATGCAATTGTTTCGCTGCTAGAGCTAGAGACTTGTATACCCGTGTCTAGAGTTACCAAATACTAATAAGCTCCTCTAAAGGACACCCTAAATCCCATCTTAAATTAAAAAATCGATATTTTAGCGAAATTACAGTTTGAGAGCAATTGCTTTGAGGTTACAATAATCATTTAGACCATTTGCTAGTTTCAATTTTTATTACACTGTGAACGAGTATTGCGCAGTCGGTTACACCCGACTGCAACGTTCTTACTTGTTTTTAGCTAATGTAATAAATTATACGAAATCAAATTATAATAAATCAGCTAAGTGAGATGAGAACCAAAAAACCCTTGCTTTTTTCTATACTTTATCTATTTTATAGTTTAATAAAAGCTAAATAAATAATAGCTATGGGCATATAAAAATTCATTTTTAATACAAACATTTTGTGTTAATGCGACTATGGGACTAGAGCAAATGCAACTGCTGGCGGTGGCCTACTATTTATCCTTGTTGATGCGCTTAATGAGACCATCGACAGCGCGATTGATGCGCAACAGCAGCAAATAGCCCACAATCAGCGCCGGCAGGCCGACAAAGGTGGCCAGCGCCTCGTAGATAAAGCGTGGCGCAAAGATTTTCCAGACCATCAGATGACGGCAGTGTATGGTGCAGGCCAGCATGGCGCAGAAGATCTGTGACAGCATAGAACAAGTAATCAATATTGGGAACTACGATTTAAAGCACTCCACACCCACCTTAAGGCCCTGCAGCATAAAGAACTGCGTGGCCAGCTTGAAACCGGCGCCCAGAAAAACATCCTCATACTCGTACAACGCCAGCTCACCGCGCGTCATATCAAAGCCCACCGCTTCCGTGGCAATGTCGGATAGTGCAGCAGCTGAATCCGCTTTGGTATTGCTGCGACTGTTGCTGCTGCTCTTGATGAGATTGGGAAACAGCGCGAACAGCGAGAAGGTCTCCGTGCTGAGCAGTGCATACATGCAGTAGAAGAAGATGGGCCCGCAAAAGGTATTCAGGATAACCAGCGTGCCGGAAATGAGATGCGACTGCCCCAAGGCGCTGGAGCGTCCCACAAAAGCGGCGCGCCAGTCGATCTGCGACAGCGTCGTCTGGTGCGACGTGGCAAAGAAGCAGAAATGGGCCAGCAGAAACCAGCCAACCACAGCGCTAAATGTGGGCTGCACGCAGCTCTCTGCAAGGCAAATAATTGGGCATTAAATACACAACCATTTCAGGCATTTACTTACCAAAGCTACTGGCCGTGCGATAGCGCAGAATCCCGTGAACACTCAGCATAATGGCGGCCACGACCACGCAGACAATGAGGCCGATGCTGGCGCGCGGCTCAAGGACCACGATCATGAGCATGGCCAGAAAGACGCCAAACGAAATGATGATCGATGAGTAGACGGTGGCCAGGCCGTAGACGACGGGTATTTCATAGCGGCGCTCGGCGTCGTCCCCTTCGTACATGCGCTTCATTTTCCGAAAGATTTCCGGCACAATGCTGTCACGTCCGTTGACGCTGATCGTGTTGGGATTCTTTGGCGGCAGCACAAATGTCATCAGCGGCGCCCACGAAACGACAACAATCTGCAACAGCAACAGGCCATAGATGACCAGAGCCATGGCATCAATGTGCGTCCGCTGTATATTCTTGATAGCGCTATTGGCGAGCAGTATGTGGCCGCCGGCGCAAATGGAGGCGACAGTCGGGCCGTAGCGAGCCAACAGCACATTGGGCGAGTTGCCGGTCAAATTGCCGCAGGAGCGCAAATACAAACGGGTGAGCGTGGTGTACAAAACAATTATAACAACAGCCAGAATATAGGTCTTGCCCATGGCGGGTCGTTTCACCGAGAAACCCGGCGTACTCTTGCTGGCAAAGTCAGCGCAGTTTCCCTGCTCCTCGCGACAGCGAAACAGCGTGTACGCAAAACGAATGCAGCAGATGGCCAGCAAGCTGGCCAAAATCAGACGCAGCGCGGTGGAGCGCAAGAACTGCGACCACTTGAACCTGTTCTTAAAGTCGAGACGCGCGCTCAGCTGCAGCAGCTCGTAGACAAGGAGCAGAATAACTGCCACCAGTAGATAGGACAATATCTTGGCCTCCTGTATGACGAAGCTGTTGGAGAAGAACACAGCCATGGCGGCAAAGAGCAGTAGGCGCGTGGGCACGTGGCCAAAACGCCGCACATTGGCCCAATTGTTGGCAATGCTGTTCCAATGTCGCGTCGTATAGAACGCCAGCAGGACGGCGCTGAGCACACTCGTAAAGAATATGACGCCATGCTCCTCCGTCTTGAACGAGAAGTTCTTGTAGTAGCGATAGCCAAAGACCCCGGCGGCAATGTTCATCAGAAATATGTAGAACACCTCCTTGGGCTTAAATATCTTTGCATAGTCGCTGGCGTTTGAGTTGTTGACGAGCAGAAAGGCAAAGAAAATGGGCAGAAAACTAAACAGCAGACCCTGTGACATCTGAGTGGGCTCAAACTTGACCCAGATCTCGCGACAGACGTTGAGTATGTCACGTAGATTAGTGTTCAGATCGCGCACAAACGACTTGAAGGCCGCCTCGTTATAAATTGTTTGCACACGGTGCGTGAGCAGTATGAATTCCGTTTCCAGCTTGTCCATTTGCTCCACATTGAAGGTGCGCTTGTTCTCCATCGCATATTTGAAGAAGTAGCGATAGATTTGATGGGCATTCTGCCAGGCGTGCAGCAGCAGAGTTTGGAATTTACTCAAATGCGGCACAGCGACAGCGGGCACAATGTTAAAATTGATTAGGCCCAGATTCGAGTAGGGTATGGGCACGCCGAGTATGGTCGACAGTGTGGGCACCAGATCAATCTGCAAAAAAACACGACGCAAGTAGTTTTATCAGCATGCACGTCATGTGTCAGATAAAGACGTTGTCTTATCTCCCTCACCTGCTGCAGCATTTCGCTATCTGAGCCCGAATCGCCGCTGGTAAAGAACTTGTGCTGCTTGGAGTAGGCAAACAGCAGGGCATTCGTTTCGTCATCAGTGTCGCCGCCATGGTCCCCGCTAGCCGTCATGCCGTGGTCGCCCATTATCAGCAGCGTGGTCTCGTTGTCCATGCCAGCCACCACGGATCTAAGATCAAACAAAAGCATATATTTTCACAACTCGATGGGATTAGCCATAACTGGCTACCTTATAATATCATTCATTTCGCTCAATTTGCGCGCCATTTCCTCGTGTATGGGTCCGTGCTTGTGTCCGCAGTGATCCACGCCCAGAAAATGTGCAATCAGCACCTGCCAATCATCGCTGGCCAACTCCTTTGGCAGGTGCTGCATTATTTGATTGTCAATGCTGTCCAAATCGAATATATCGAAGCTGGGATAGGAGTAGGCGCGTTTAAAGCGTCGCGGGTATAAATCAGTCCATGTGCTATCGCCCAGGAATACCAAAGGCAGCTCGCTCTTCACAATCTGATCGATTACGTTGTCCTCGTTGATCTCCGGCGAGGCAAAGTTGGAGCCAATATCTATAAATGTGGGCAGACTGCCGGTGGTTAGGCCCTTCAGGCGCTGCAGCGTTGTGGTGGGCGGGTCCGCTTTAAAGCGCATCAGACGCGCATTCTCCGGCGCCAGCTGCAGCAGCTGATGCAGCACACCCAGTTTATTCTCATAAGGCAACGGTTCGGTGGTGTTCTCTTTGTAAACTCCAAATTCGTATTTCAACGCATCAACGACGAGAATTATGACCTTGGACTTTTGTGGAAGACATAAATTGGATGAAGATGAGGCATTCACATCCTTAAAGATCTCTTGCACAACCTCCGGCGTGAGCAGATACTCCTAGCAAATTGAAAAGTTACTCTCTATAGCTATATCCAAGCTGCAAACGTCACTTACATCATTTGGATTGGTGGAGAGACGCCGGCATGTGCTCGTCTCCGTCTTGGAGACGCGAGCGAGCAGAAATCCTCGGGAGAAGAGGAGCACGCCGCTGCATATCAAATAGGCCAGCCAAATGAGCACGAACAAATATGTGAAATTCATGTTTACGCCCGCACTTACACTAATTAAGACTATTTTAATTAATTGCACTTTAATCTGGAGCCACTTAATTGTCTTGTCAAGTGTTCTGCATCACGATGCGTACTTGATTTCATTTAGAGTTTGTCATTTTTTCCGTACGGGTATTCTGTGGGTCGCTAAAAGAGTAAAGCGCAGCGTTGCCAGCTGTGCCGCCAAGCAGCTGTGAGCGTTTTTGCAGCCCTGCCGGGCGCATAGAGCTGCCAGATTGTCGCACACAAAACGGCAGGCAGCATGGCGCCAACTTTGAACATGTAAACATGGTATTTAAGTTTAGGGCACAAAAAGTATTTATTTAAAGATCCCATACACATATAGCAAATCTTAGACCAATTGTAGTTGCAACGAATTAGCTTTGTGTGTGTGTGTGTATATATGCTTTAAATTTTTTACATTTTTGTTGGTGCAGTTTTCTTAATATTACCAATGTATTTATTTTTGTATTTTAATTTATTTAGCATGCAAGCTCCTCTTTTATAAATGTATGAATAAATTTAAATGAATTTGGAATATTTATCAGTTTTGCCGTTTAGCCACACGAGCCTACGAAAAAAATGAAAATATAAAAATATATATATTATACATATTACTTTTTCTCGTTCAATAAAAGCTTTAGCGACAAAAGAAGTTAGGAATGAATTTTCCACAATGATTATCGTTTTCATGTGTGTGTGTGTTAACAAAGTTAGCTCTAAAATGTGTGTTACAGTTGGTTTACAATTTCGTGTTTTTTGTTTTGGCTTCTATATAAACATTAAACAGACACTTAGATTTAAATATAAAGAATTCAGTAAGTTCATGTTTTTTGTTTTCAATTTTCAAACGCAACAAGTTATCCTTGGAAAAAACACACACACGCACATATGTATATATGTATATGTATATGTATATGTATACCAACAAAGGGCGCAAACATTTGTTAAATTTAAGATACATACATTAAATAGTATAATAGTAATAATAATAATAATAACACACATATCTTTTATAAATAATTAAATTCCGTTCTTGTTGTTAGTGCGCACGCAATTGTTTATATGTATTTATATGCAATTGTTAAGTGTTTATGTATGTGTGTGTTCGTGTGTGGGTATATGTGTAAGTGTAATATTTT
This sequence comes from Drosophila sordidula, assembly GCA_035047465.1. Taxonomy (NCBI): domain Eukaryota; kingdom Metazoa; phylum Arthropoda; class Insecta; order Diptera; family Drosophilidae; genus Drosophila; species Drosophila sordidula. The sequence goes on from JAWNPQ010000131.1 coordinate 3,165,549, forward strand.
TGTTTATTTTTGATTAAATTACGCGTGCTGCTTGTGTGTAATGCGTGTGTGTGTGTGTATTTAACACACACATTTATTTTGTTAGAGAGTCTGTAGGTGAGTTCAGTCCCGATGATGTATTGTTCTCATCTAGAGCGTCTGGGAAACTGGAAACCGAACCCGAACGGGATGTCACCTTCGTCTACAATAGAACAGAATAAAAAACCGAACAGTTTTGTAGCAAACAACACAAATACTTGAGCATCCTTGTTTTTAGCTTTGGCAAGCACCAAAATACATGCGACTATTAAATAGTAATAATATATATAAAGAAACAAGTGACTAGCCAATTAAAGTGTGCCTGAATAGTTATAGTTAGGAAAATTTCCTATATAGCTGCAGAAGCTGTGTGGAGAGTGTTATAATAGATGTGTTTTTTTTTTTCTTTTCTATTTGTTATTGCGAGTAATGAGAGTATATGCATAAGTTTTAGAGATATATAATAAAATAGTAGTTACCGCATGAGTTTGGCACAAAAAATTGTTCTGTTCATAGCTTACTTTAACGTTCTCGTAGGCAGAGCCAACCGAAGCTTCAATAGAACGCATCGAGTCAGAATTTTTCATTTGTGAGAATTTTGACGTAATGCCGCTCGTAATGCTGCCAAAGACCGAAGCCGTTTTCTCACCGGTCGATTTAAGCACGGATTCGGTGCGTTGGAAACTGAAAAATAGAAGGGAATAAAAAAATGTATAGTATAAATCAAATAACAGAAATAGCACACATATAGAATACATTGAAACATTGTTATTAAGGAGAATATGCAGTTTTTTTATAGACAAAACAGAAGCAGCTGATTTGTGTTAAGGGAAACAATAGACAGCAGATGTTTAAGTTTGCTTTGTTAGTTGTTGTTTTGTTAGTTTGCCAGAGTTTTGCAGTGAGACACAATCCAAAAACCAAATTACTTACAGTGGTGCCTCATGCACGGCTTTCGATATGTTGCCCACACTCTGCTCCATCGACTGGTAACTAAATAAATATATATGGACAAGAATTTCAAATTTAACAACGTATAACGAACAGAAAAGGCCAGATTGGAAGTTAACATAAAAAAAGTCTGTCGACTAGTCGACTAGGGGAGGAGAGCTCCTCCTGTGGAGTGGCAACTTACACGTGACTCTCTTTAAGATTCTTGACGCCCTGATTGACGTCGTCGGTCAGCTCCCTCCAGACGGTAATGCCCAGTTTGCGCTTCAAATCGGAAGCATGACGCGTCTTGGACGCCAGCACCGTGCGCAACGTATTGATTTCCTCCTCAACGCGTGCCAGCTCCTAAAACCCAGACATGACACTTATTAAATATACTTTAGAATAGGGTTGAGGCACTTGCCTGGCTCCATTCGGCGCGTCGCTGTTCCTTCTCCTCAACGGTGAGCGCTGCGAACTCGGCGGCAATTTCTGCAGATGCCACAGATGCTGCCGGAGATGCGGGCTCCGACAAGTGGGCGCTATTATCTAAGCATAAAACGTACAGTTAGACGGACGTATACAAAGTTAAATACTCTTTTTGGGGTTTACTAATTTACAAAAAGAAAGAAAAAAAACAATCTGAAGAACTGGCGCGTTTTGATTTAATGTGTGCTTGTGGTTGATTTTATGTACCTCCTTGGAAGACAACTTCCTCAAAGACTTTTTCATACGCTGAGTATGTTGAATTTGGTTTCGTTTGTTTCGTATAAAATGTATAGAGACTTAAGATATTGTTCACATTATAAATTTAGCCAGCACAAAGAATACTTACAAACTGTTCGTAGCGTAAGCAAAAAGGGAAACAGAGAGAATTAAGAAAAGCTGATTAGTCACGAAGCAATTAAAGTTTGTTAGTCGTGTTCCAAATTTTGAATTCGCAACAAAAAAAGGGGTAACAGGAAAATAATATTTTTTGTTGGCAAGAACTATAAATAAGCGCGCTTAGACTGGTTTTCAGTTTTGGGCCAACATTACGAAATTGAATTCCCGTTTCCCTCAAAAGTTTTGGCCGAAAAGAACTTATGAGCCAACCGAACCCTTCACTCTTTTTACCTTTAGCACCCTGACCAATGGTCAGAAATCGTTTGTAGTTATCGCTATTTGATATTTTTGCCAGATAGGGCTTCGAGAAATCTATAAACGTGACCTTAACGTCGCGCATGCTACGCTTGGTAAAGAACTTCAGACGGAAACGTTTCGCAATCGAAGACGAGGGCGTCTGATTGGACAGCTTGGCCGCTATGAACTCCGTCTCGACGGCCTGCAGCTCCAGCGTGTTGGCATAGTCCGAATCGACATCGTAGAAGATCTCATCGAGCGTCAGATTGCGCAGATAATGCTCCGTTTCATCGTACCAGCTATCGGTTTCGGAGGCTGCCGTTATTTCCAGTTCGTCGAGCGATGGCGTCGTGGTGATGTCATCGATGCGCGGCAGATAAGAATCCTCGATGAACTCCAAGCTGACGGGCTCCGATTCGCTGCTCATGCTGCGACTCCAATTGGTTTATCTCATGTTCAGCAACAACAATAGCGAGAGCGAGCACTTTCTAATTGGAACGTGGCGGCGCATGTGGAACCTTCTCACATTTCAAAGCGAGCGCTTCGAGCTATTTGCTTGTGTTTGTTGTACGGTTTTGGTTCTTTTTCTTTTGCCCATAATTTCTACAGATTCATGTTGAAAAGCGTTTTCCTTTTTTTCCCCCACACAAATGCCGTCTCGCAGCGTCTTTTGTGCCACCGCGCTCTGCCCAAACCAAACTTAAACTGAGCCCAACTTCCAGTTGGTAGCTTGCTGAAGTAACTGTAACTCAACTCAACAAGTTGGCAACGCGAGAGAGCCGAAGAGAGAGAGAGCGCGCAAAAACAAAGCGCGACCAACTTAACAATAAAATTTAAAGAAAAGAGCAACAACAACAACAAGACAACATCGTCTGCCTCAACATGGGCTTATTGGACTCTCTTGCACTCTAGGGTCTGGTTAGCAAACTTCAAGAATTGCATGATCAACAAGTGGAAGATTGGCTCAAACTGCCACAGCCGTTTGTGAGAGTGCCAATTAGAGACTTTTACGAATATAAATGAACATTGGAACATGATTTGCGCTCAATTGACGTCGCTGCATAAACAAGAAACGAAATGTAATTAAATTTTATTTGCCACAGTAAATTTGTTGTATATATTCAATTAAAAATAAACTGGGTGGATATGGGAGGCGTTGCTACGCTTATTGTCTGTAGTTGTGGCTGTTTTTGTTGCAGCACAAAGAACGCAGCAGATTCACAAAATGTTTGCCACGTTGTCAGACATGCCAATCGAAATTGGTTAAGCAAAATGTTTACAGTCGGCGGAACGTATTTTTTTGGCAATTTGAAGTAACTCCTACGAGTTCAATGCATTGCGGGGGCAGGCTAAGCAGACTACGAGCATGACTCATCTGAATTTTAACCAACGAAACTAGCTGCCAAAAACATACTATTAGCGAGACTTGGCTAGCCACCACAACTGAGATTTGCAGAGCCACCGTCTAATTAGCGCTTCGCGTCTCCTACAAAAGTGTTCCACTAACCAAACCAGGGATCACAACGAACACGCGACCACTTTTTCAATTGCATGCGGCAAATTTTTTCAAGCTCGCATACCCGAAAACTGCATTTAATACATTTAGCGCACACTTACGATCCTCCATTGGTGCTGGGCTGGTATAATTGTCTCCTTAATGTTTCGGCGTTCAATTCAATTGAATTACAGCGCAACTTGGACTATTAATTTTTTTTTGTTGTTAACAAGAATTTTTGCCAAAGAAGAAGCACGGAAAAAGTAGCTGTGCTTTCTGATAAATGGCGATGGCAGCTTTTCGATAGACGCCCGCGTGGCGTTGCCAGCTGCTTAATTCGATGGGGAGCGCGCATTCAAAACACGTGTTGAGTTTAAATTTTAAATCTTTTTGTATTTCAAAAGAAATAAAAATACATTATTTTCGATTCTGAATAGCCTGTTTTGAAAATAAAAAAATGGCATAAGTGGAAAAATGTTTGCTTTTCAGCTTTCTTCATCGTTTCGTCTCGCTTACATTTGATTTACGTCCGTTAATATAGGAAAATATATACAATTCTATATACTTTGTATTGTATTTACTACGTTTCTTAGAGTTACTAATGCAGTTGGTTGTAAATATGTATATTTTAAAAAATTTACAATATCAGGTCTGTTTTTCTTGGTGTTTCTTTTTGTATTTTTGTTTTATCGAAAGGAATACCACTCGAAATAAAACTCAACCGAAGAACTGAAGAAAAATTAAACACAAAAAATCAAACTATATAATTTGTTTACGTTTTTTATTGGTTTTATTTTGTTTTTTTGTTGTTGTTGTTGTTTTGTTTGTTTTTGTTTTATATTGAATGGTAAGTAAAAAATTTTAATATTTTTTTGTTGTTTGTTTTAATTTTTCATACTTTGTGTTTCAACTTCAAATAATAAACAAGGTCTGAGCGCCGTGTGTATATATGTTGAGAGTTGTTAAGTGGAAAATATATGTCGAAAACAATTTAATATAAATCAAGAAGATTGCACAAAATTAAAATGGTTGTATTCATTTTGAAATGTGATTGGGTTTGTGTGGGGTATAAAGCTGGTTCGTGGTTGGAGCAGAAGCAGGCGTGCTTTAAATAACATATATATGTATGTGTATATATGGATAAGTATAATTTCAAAGTACATGTTTTTATGTAATTCAATCGAATCGCCGTTCCACTTAAATTTCTCGATTTAATTTGAGTGCTCTAACTTCTCTATACAATTACAAACGTTTTAACTATACATTCAACGGTAGAAAACGTTAAAAACATGCACTTTCCCAACAGAAAAAAAAGAGGCGAAAAATAAACTAATAACTCGGTTCGGTTTAGCTTCGTGTATCTTAAGAAAGAAGCACAGCAAAATAATAAACAATAGATTTGTAATAAAAAAGATCAGCAATAGCAATAGTTAATATTTAACACTTTATGCTTACAATTATATCGTTCTTGACCGTAATTTGTTGTTTTTGTGTTTTTTGTTTTTCATTAAATATCATTTTTTCAATCAATTAAATTTGTTGCAACCACTTTTAACAAAACATTTGTTGAACTTTCTGCTTAATTTAAGTAGCTTGAACTAATTAGAATATTATGCATTGAAATGAAATATGGTTATAAAAAGAAATTGGCATTTAAGTCATATGGGGGGGCAAACCAACAAATGGGCAGGAGCAAGGACTAAAGGGGAGCAGAACTTGGCGCTAATATAAAGTGTGTTTTTTCTTCTTCGTTTGTATAAATGCAATTTCAAGTGTCTGAGTATGTGTTGTGTGTGTGTGTTGGTGTGTGTGTGTGTGTCAGAGTTTCTCTGTATCAAATTATACAAAAATAGTTTTTTGTTTTTTTTTTTTTATCATTTTGTCGTTTGTTTTGAATTGCATAGTAGAAAAGCTCCTAGGAGTGATTGAGGTGAGAGAAAGGAGTGTGTGAGAGAGAGAGAGAGAGTGAGAGAGAGACAACCTGTACCATTTTTGACACTAGTTTTCGACTAAGGAGTCCGCCCGAGCACGCCTGCTGGTGCTGCTCAACGCCCGCCCGCCCGCCCGATCCGTTCCGTTCCGTTTCCCAATCCCCCATCGCACTCGGCGGCTGCCGCTGATTGGACTACAACTTAGTTCTTCGGGCCCCACACGGAGGTGATGGGCGTGGCCGCTACTGAAGCACCGCCCGCAGCGAAAACGGGGAAATCCTCCTGCGATTGGGTATTCGGCGCAGTTAGATTCTTGGCCTGCTGCTTCTTCTCCCACGGAGCATCCTTGATGATGAAACCGTTCTCGTTGCTATTGCTGCCGCCAGCCGAGCCAGAACTGCCGCCAGCGCTGCCGGTTAGGAAAGCGCCCACAGTCTGCGGCTGCGGCGATGGCGGCAAATTCTCCAAATAATCGCGCTCGTAATCCTCGGCCATGCTCAACAGCATTTCCTTGGCGTTCTCCACATCCTCCTCCTTGCCAATGATGGTCACAGCATTCGCATTGGTTTGAGCATCATCGGAAGAGGGGAACTTGATGTCCACCTGGGGTAACAGATACGATTAACAAAACAGTTCGTATATTCGGGGAGGTGGGGACGATCGAACTTTACCTTGTAATCTTCGATGATCTTGCGAATGGTGCGTCCGCGATGGCCAATGATGTGCGAGTGGATGCGCGTATCGATTTCGATGACCTCGCGATGCAGCGTCCGGAGTTCGCCCACAATGTCCAAGATGGCATCGCGTGCGGTCTCGGCCTTGGCCTGGTAGCCAGTGATGGAAATGATGCGCTGATTGGGATCATCGCGCTTCGGCAGCGAGATGTTGACATCGTAATCGGTGCGCAGCTTGTTAATGACGGCGCCCTGACGGCCAATCAGCTTGGAGTGATACTCCGGATCGACCTCGATTTGGAGCACAAACGAGCGCAGCTCGCGATCAGCACGATCTGCCTCAAAGTCCTCGATCATCTTCTCGAGCGCCTCCCTGGCCTCGGCGACGCGAGCCGGCGTGCCGGAGACCTTGATGACGTCCGACTTGAGGTCGCTGGGCGGCAGCTCGACGTGCACATCGTGCGTGGACATAAACTGACGCACGTTGGCGCCGCGCGGGCCAATGATGGTGCGATGCAGATCGAAAGGAACATTCAGCTCTTCCTCGATGGGTATAAGGTCGATCAGCGCCTGTTTGGCCGCATTGCACTTCTCGATGCGTCCGGTGATGCGAATGACATCGCATTGACGCACCGGCTCCGCGCTGGACTCACCCTCGCCGGGCTCGCCGTCACCGTTGATGCCATTGGTCAGGCCCTCGACGGGCTCGGTGGCATCGCGATCGGGGAACTTGATCTGCACATCGAACTCGGAGGTGACCTGCTGCACCTTGAAACCGCGTGCGCCCATAATGGTGCGATGCTGGCGCTGTGGTATGACCACCTCAATGGTTGTCTGCGCCTCCAGATCGGCGACAGTCTCCTCGATGCGCTGCCTGGCCGCCTCGATGCACTCCTTGGCGCCCTTGATGGTCACCTTGTCGGAGTTGGTGCCGGGACGGGGAAACGAAATCATAACGCCGCCGCACTCCTCAATGATCCGATGCAAGATGGTGCCGCGCTTGGCCACAAAGTGCTTATGGTGTTTGGGATCAACGATCACCTCGCCCTCGGTGACCTCATCGCACTCCTTGATGATCGCCTCCAGCTGCTCTTTGGCCTTGTTCACGCTCTCCTCCTTGCCAATGATGATGATCGCCTCCTTGTCGCTATCCTCGTTCGAGGGGAAGATGATGCGTGCGCCCGTCGCATCCCGTATCTTGCGTATGGAGGCGCCATTCTTGCCAATAAGGAATTTATGATGCTGCTGCTTGGCGCGCACCTCGACGCTGAAGGAAGCCTGCTGCCGCTCGTTGGCCAGCTCCAGCAGCTGCGCCTTGGCCTTCTCCACATCGTCCTTGGGACCACGAATGGTGACCTGAACACAAATAACAGATTACAATTAAACGCCACTTTGAATAGATTGCCTTTACTACCTTATCGCTCTTGGAATCGCTGTTGGGGAACTTGATGGTGACGCCGCCGCATTCCTCCATAATGGATGAGATGAGCTTGCCGCCGGTGCCAATGATGGAGTTGTAATATTTGGGCGAAATTTGCACCTCCTCGGTAACAATGTCGGAGAGTTCGTTCTGGATCTTTTGGATGCGCTCCTTGGCCTCCAGTACGTTCTCCTTCTTGCCGGTGATGACAATCACCTCGTTGGTATCGCCTTCGGCGGGTAGATCGATTTTCGTTTGGGTCTCGTCGCGGATTTTCTTGATGTTGGCGCCGCCTTTGCCGATGACAAACTTGTGGAATTGCTTGAAAATTGGCACTTCGATGATGTGCGATGACTCCTGGATTTCCTTGACAAGCTTCAGTAGGTCCTTATGGCACTTGTCCACGTCCTCCTTGGGTCCGCGCAGTTTCACAATATCGGTGTTCTCCAGGGGCGTGGGTATCGTGATTGTCACCTGGCGATAACGGTCCTTCACCTCGCGTATCTTCTCGCCCTTGGCGCCGATAATGGAGCGATGCAGGCGACGATCGATGATCACATCCTTTGACTTTTCATTTTCCAGTTTATCGATTTTTTCTTGTAATTCAAGCTGCGCCAGACGCACGCCCTCCTTGGGTCCTTCGATGCGTATATTGTTCTGGCCCTCGCGCTCCTCAATGTTAATGTTGACCTTCAGCTCGTCCTTGAGGCGATTCACATTGGCGCCCGCCTTGCCAATAATATGCTTGTAGTACGATGGATTCACCGTCATCACCTCGTACGTGAAGTTCTCCTCATAGTTGCGTATGATGTCATTCAGATAGGAGACCGCTTTGTCCACGTTCTCCGGATCGCCTTCGAGCTTGATCTTGTTCTCCAAACAGTTCACATTCACATTGGGGCAATCCTCTTCGAGCTGCTTCATGTTGGCACCCTTGCGACCGATCACATACTTGTGTATCCAGTGGGGCGCGTTGATCTCAACGGATTTCACCGAATTGGCCTTCTGGTAGACAACGGTCAGGGCATTGCCCAGCGCCACTTGGGGACCGCGCAGCGTTATTGTCTCCAAGGTGGAATCGTTGGGCGGCATCTCAACGGAGACGCCAGTGAGCTGGAGGATCTCAGCGATGGTGGAGCCCTTGGGTCCGATGACGTAGCGATGCTGCGGCTTGGCCACCTCAACGCTAACCGTTGAGCATTTCCTCTCCATCTCCTTGTAGATGGCCTCCACCTTTGCCTTGGCGGCGGCAACGGCGTCCTTCTCCCCGGAGATGATGATCTCCTCCTTTTGCACCTGCTGCGGCGGCACATTGATCTTGGCGCCCGTCTCCTCCTGCAGCTTGTTCAGATTCTCGCCGTAGGGACCGACAATGAACGGATGATAGATCTTCGGCACCGTCGTACGGTCCGATGATTTCTTATACTGCTCCGCGGACAATTGGCGTATCTCCTGCTCGGCACGCTCAATACCCTCCTTGGTGCCGGCAATGGTAATCACATCGCTCTCATCACCCTGATGGGGGATATTGATGCGCGTCGAGGTGACGCGCTCCAGCTCGCGCAGGCGCTCGCCGCGCTTGCCGAGAATGACGCGATAATGCTCACGGGGTATGTTCACCTGGCGGCTGGCCTGCGTCGAGAAGCTCATCAGGATCTTGCGACGCGCATCGAGCAACTCGCTCTGCTTGCCCTTGATCAGGAACGTGAGCGATTGATTCTTGCCGCTGACAATCTCAATCTGAGCGCCCGTCTCCTTCGTGATCTGCTGGCAAATGCGCTTCGATTCGCCCTCACCGAACTTCTCCGACTCCGTGGACTTGCGCTCCTCCATGGGCACATGCAGAACCTACAAACGGGCATTAAGTGTTATATGTTATATGGTTATATAGTTATTATAGTTATATGGTTACACTCACCTGAGTTTTCTGCGAGCTGGTCACACGCGCAATTGCCGGCGTCGCTGGGCCCGAGGGCGCAGCTGCGGACGAGTTCGTCGGCAGGGCCGGGAATAGATCGTCGTAGCTAAATGCGGGCCTGGCAGTGCCAGTGCCGGTGCTACTGGTGGGCGTGGCCACCGGAGTGGGCGACGATGGCTGCTCGTTGGACGACACCAGCTCCTGGCCATTGTTGAGTGCGTTTGGTTGTTGCTCAATGTTAGTTGCTGTCGCGACAAAAAAAAAAAAAAAAAAAGGAAATGAGTAAATTAATATTTTGAATTGCTAAGAATTTAAAGCAGCTGTTCCTGCTTACCGTTAGATTCCTCCATCACTGCTGCTTGCATTACTTAAAAAAAGAGAAGAGTCCTTTTTCGTTCCAAGTCGTTACAGTAACACTGTGAATTGGGAAAAGAAATGACAGAAAACAATTAATATGATAGATAATGCCTGAAATGTGGAATAAACTTTATATAGAATACAAAACAACGTAATTAATACAATCAGGAAATTTGTACAATTTAATAAAATAAGTATTATATAAATGAAATAAATATAAATGACAATAAAAATTGTATTTTAAACAAAATATTGTTTAATTTTAATCATCAACGATAATCATTCCTACTATAATCACTTTTCCAATTACTTCTATTATATTTCTTATAGTAATAGTTTTCCTACTTGAATTTATATTTCCTATGACATTATTTGCGTAAATATATTCGTATTTCTTTCCTATATTTACTAGCATGTATTATTATTATCATTTTAAATGAGTTTACAATTATTTGAATTCCCATTCCTAAACATTTACCAAAAATATTGAACATTATCGACAAATGTTGTATGGCATAAAAATAAACAAAGATCGGACAAACTTTACAAAAATTCACAAATTCTCATAAGTTGATAGCTATAGAGCGTACTCCGATCTCCAATCACAATCTTACTGACCTAATAAGCTAAATTGCAGCCACAGCTACATTTGTTTACGAGGTATTATTATTATTGAAATATCTTAAGTTTCAAATGACAAACAGATGCAACTTTTCTGTTTGAACAACTGTCGCTTAGCATTTAACTGAACTTTGTGAAAGCTGAGCTATATATGTTCATATATACATATATAAATAATATATACGTGTATTCTTTTATTTTCTTTGGCGCTCGCTCGCATGGTAGCGTACAAAAATAAATCCTAGATAAACCAGAAACACAGGCATTAGGCACATGAAAATCTACTTTGGTCTTGATAAGGCAGCGACCCGCATGTCGTTGACGCTCTGATGATAACAGCGTGCTTTTTTTTCGTAGGGAGAAGGCGGGGTCTCGACTCTCTCAGCTGATAAACCAATTCTACTTAAGCGATAGACATTAGTTTTAAACGCTAAATGGCCACGTAATGGCTATGCCAAAATATTCGTTATGTACATGCAAGCTTAACTCATATATGTATGAATCGATAGTATATAGTATATGTATATGGTGACTCCCTGTTTTCGAGCATCGGATGATAAGTGGACAATTTTTGTATTCAATTCAACGGCCACGCTGGCAATAATTTTCAAAGCAAATAGCTGATAGCTATCGTCCAGGCTGATAAGAGCCGTTCAATCGCAGCAGATATAAATTGTATATGTACATGCATACGTTGTATATTATATAAATACTGTTATTAGTCCGAGAGAGTCCGGTTTGGGCCAGTGAAAGGTTAACAAACGGCCAGCAAGCTTGGCAGAGAGATCGAGAGTAGCAGCATTCTTTTAAAGTATTTCATCTGGATACCGTTAAAGACATGCACTTGTTCAGAGCGAGTTGACTGTGTGTCTGTGTGTGTGGCTGTGGTTTTCTAAATCAGCGCCCAACAAGTTTTTTAGCCTACATTTTTCTTCTGCTTTAGCAGCAGCCAGAAGAACAACAAAAGACGTTGCCACTATCGCTATTGGCTTCACGTACACACAAAATGAACGAAAAAGGCAAAGCGATCTAAGGCACACCGAACTTCAGATACTCTATAAGATCGACACAACCAAGAAGGATTTTATCAATTCAATTTTTAATATGTCTGTTGCTTTTCTACACTTTCTATAATTTATTAAAATGCACTCAATTAATTTTGCATTTAATATTGAAATATTCTCAAAACGCCTCCAAAGATGATCGTTACAAACTGCAAGGCAATGTGATGGATGCTCCCCACGCATGAGTGTATAGAAATGTGTCAAAAGAAGAAACACGCCAAGTGTGAGCGAACGAGCGAGCGAGCGAGAGAGAGACAGAGAGAGAGGGAGTCTAGCTTGATGAACTGCTGTGCGCAGGGGGGTTATGTAGGGGGAGCTATAAAACCGGATGATAGCCGGCAACTACATAAAACGATCGACAAGTGTATGTGTGTGCGTACCTACGTGTGCATGTGTTCGTTTTTGAGTGTGTTTGTGTTGTGCGCTGCGCTGCATGCGCACTTCTTGATTTCTCGTGTCGTCGTCGCATTTGTATTGGTGGCTTGGCACCTTTCGAGGCACCACGAAAAAAGACACAGGTACAAAAAAGAAGAAATAACACAGACACACACACACGCATACACAAGCACACATATGTAAATGTTTACATACATATGCATGCGCTGCAGCGACGTTGACGTCGACAAGACAACCAAAGTTCAGCTTGAGTATTTTTTTTATGCACATTTACATATAGAAACTTTTTTGTTTTTGTTTTTGGTAAGGTGCTTAGACCAATATTAATTTAAATGCTGTTACTTAAGCAAATTGCTGGCTGTTGTTTGGCTTAACGGTACTCCATGTTGTCAGATGTGCAAAAGAAGATATATGTATAAGAGAGTTAGCTAAAAAAAAACCTTGACGTAGCCAGTTTTGCATGAAAGTCGTCTGCATACCTCTGAAGAAGACGTTTACTTCTGTTGGCTGGCAACAGTGTTGCCAATTGCGCCTTCTTCCCGTCAAATCTGGCTTCTTTTTAAAAAGTCAGCCGCATACCTGGTCTCTGTTGTGTTTCGTTCTTATCGGCTAGATTTAATTAAACATTATTCTTTTCACCTTTTTAAAACTAAATTCTAGACCTTTTTTTTATTTCGTTTAGCCCCAAAACTAGCATTTTTACGGTTCAAAAGCTGGCAGCACTGGCTGTGTGTAGAATGTAAAATTATGCAAATGTATGCACAATATTGAGTGGTATTATGATCGTAAACTTTTTATTTTTGGCTGCAGGTTGTTAAACTTACTGTACTGTAAAATCCAAAAAATCCGGCCTATATTTGTCCTTTAACAAAATCCAGTTTGATCAACTTGGCGTGTCTCCAGCTGCAATATAAATAACGAAGAATTTTTATTACTTTCCGTTTTTTGTTTTGATTTGAAATATGTAAAGTGTAGCCGCAACAACATGTAAAACAGCAAAAGGCAATAAAGATGCCACACTGCAATTTAACTAAAACAACAAAAGCAAAAAACATGTTTTAGTGCTGCCGCCCCAAAATGCGCTACACCGAATGCAATAGGTTGAGCATATGGCAACGTTGGCAAGCCTCTGCCGTGTTTATTAACAGAAATGTGCATAAATACAAGAGAGTTTCGAGAGGCGGGCAGATGCGAAGAGAGAGTGAGAGAGAGAGAGAGCGCTGCGACCTTTATGCATAAACATGCGGGCCACTTATTGGACAATTATGGTTTGTTGTTCTTGTTGTTCCTGTTGTTGCTGCAGTTGAGCGCTCAAAACTGGAGCATAAAATATGTGGTGTAGGCGGAAGCTGGCGTGTGAGCGAGAAAGAGCGCAAAGCGCGTTGTTGTAGTAAAAGGTTTCCAAAGGTTTTGGCAACGTGTTTGAACGTGTGGGGGCGCCACTAAAAACAAATTTGGCCATTCTAGTTGGGTGCAAAGTATTTGAAAGACGAAATACGAAAAGTTCAAAATTCGTATGGCTCATGCTGACACACACACACACACACACACAGGCACGCGCGCACTACTACCAGCAGAAAAGCCGCTGCCGCCGACTATGTCTGCTGTTGCTGCTCCCGCTGCTGTCAATCGGACACACACTCACATGTATATATACAATGTATGTACGTGTGTGTGCATAGTTTTATTGGTGTATGCGTGGACGACGAGGTAGTCTCCGCCGCCACCGCCGCAGCGGACAACGAAATATGGCTCTGACTTTTGTGTCTTTCTCTGTGTGCGTGTGTGTGAGTGAGTGAGTGAGTGACGACGACGACGACGACAGACGGACAGCCCGTGCAGTTGATAATACTGTTGGAAGAACACGTTGTTTTTTAAATTTTTATTTTTTTAAGCGATTTTTGTATTTAACAATTTCCGCATTTGCACTCGAACGTGGGTTATATTTGCCTCAATTTTTTTTTTCGAAAAAAATGCAAGCAAGAAGTTTCCACGTTGCGGCAGCCGCGGCCTCAATTTTCTCTCTAGTCGCCGCCGCCTTCGTCCGGCCCACATAAGCGTAAATTTAGCCACATTTTTGTTTAAATAGTGCAATTGCAATTGCTCAGTTTAGCGCGCACTGTTTGTTTTAGTGTTTAAACGAATTTGTTAAAGTCGCTTTGATTAATTTAAGTTTTAAACTTTCTACTTAGAATACTGCAATACGCACACGAAGCGGATATCAACTCCAAGTAAAGTGAATGAATGAGCAACTGAGCGAACGTGGCAAAATGCAGCGGGTTGCCACATGGTCGTTTTGCAGTGGCAGCACTCCGGCCATAAGAAATTTCGTGCTGCCATCTGGTCTGCGTGTTGTGGGTGTTGTATCGATAGCACAGTGGCAACGCCCGCTTGGCTGACTTGTTGCCATCCCTAGCGCCATTCACAACAAAGACAAAAACTAAAAGAGCGACTGGTTTTTTTTCTTCGCTTCTCTATATTAGCACGGAAAATACCTGTTCTCTGGCATTTCCGACAGTGCAATTTATTTATAGAACAATCCAAATTCACACGATGCCGAAGCTAAAGAGTTTGCTGCCCAACATCTTTGGCAGCACCAAGGAGACACACAACAACAACAGCAACAGCAACAGCGAGGGAAGACTGGAAACAGATGCATTGCCAATCATCGAGCCAGATAACCACAGCGGCGCATTGTCGCTGCCATCCAATACGCCAACAGCGTCGGCGGATTTAACCGAATCGGTGGTGCGCGAGCTCTCCGATCCCAATTACAATTCCATGGATGTGGTGCATTCGGCCCACATACCGGGCAACGCTCTGGTCAACGGCAGCAGGAGCAGCAGCGACAACACCACAATGAACACGATGAATGTGAACAGCGCCCAGCAGCAGGTGGTCATGAACTTCTCGAATGCCAACAATGTGCATTTTGGCTCCGTTATAAATTTCAATCAAAACCTGAGCGCCTCCAGTTCGCGCAAGAACAGCACCACAACCGATGAGTTGCCTTGCGCCATGGCAGCGGAGGGCAAACGTCAGGGTCCGCGGAAAACGGTTAGCATTGTGAGCATGATGCAGTCGCAGGAGGAGCCCGATGTGCGTCTGCTGGACACGGTGGCCACACATCTGGGCGAGGGCTGGAAGCAGGTGATGCGCGACCTGGGCCACTCCGAGGGTCAGATCGAGCAGGCGATCATCGATCACCAAATGCACGGCAATATCAAAGAGGTAAACTATCAGCCAGTCCATATAGTACTTATAGCTGATGACGTACTCTTTCTTGCTTGCAGGTGATCTATCAGCTGCTGCTGCAGTGGGTGCGCGGCGCTGACGATGGCGTCGCCACCGTGGGACGACTCACCACGCTGCTGTGGGAAACACAGCATCGCGAGTGCGTGCAGCGCATGAAACTGGTTTGGAAGGCGCTCGAGAAGCGCAAGACATCCAGTTAGCTGTCGGAACGATGCACGGCGAACTTTCGGTACTCCCCCCGGAGCAGCCAAATACAAGCAGCGACGAAACGTGCAAAAGCGTTTAGTGTTAGTCGGTCTCTAATTTAGTTGTTAACCTTTTAGTAGATATTGCTAACCAATGCACTTTTCCAACTGGTTTGCGCGCTCAGCAAACGCAAAAACATTTACTTTTTTCGTGCAATAATATTTGTTAAAAACGGCATTGTTAAATACTTATACCTTATAACCTTCGAATAAGTGCCTACAAGTTTGTCCTCAAGCAACTTATTTTTGTAAAATGTGATATTTAAGTCGAGTACATATTTTGTTGTGCAATATGAATTTTTCAAGTAATCTATATATGTACATATATAAACTACAATAAACAAGACGTACGTCTGTGCAATTTATTATGAAATTGCTTAGAGTTTTTATTAAATTCACATTGCCCAGCAACAACAAAGTATAATCTGTCGAATCAAACGATCTTTGTGATCTTTGCAGTAAACATATCAATTAACATTTGAGCGCCATTGCCATTGACCGACTGATAGTCCGGCAGCTGCTCCATGCGCTCCAACCAGCCGCTTAGCTGTGGATAGCGCTTTCGCTCGATCGGCGCCAGACCCAACAGACTGGACACCGAGGAGACACAACTGTAGTCAGCGATGGTCAGCGTGGCGCCGCCCACATAGCTCTGCGTGCCCAGAAAAGCCTCCAGAAAATCGTACGCTTCGAAGATGGCATCGATCTTGCTGCGCGGCACCTCCGTCTCATTGCCGTAGAACAAGGGCACCGCAATATTCCGTATACAACCTTGGAAGATGACGCCGGAGTCAAAGTGCAGGCGCTGATCCACCACGGCGCGCTTGTAGAAATCCTTGGGATACAGTGCATCGGTCTTGCCGTATTTACGCACCAAATAGGCCATGATCGCGTGCGAGTCCCAAATGCACTTGCCGTCATCCTCCAGCATGGGCACCGTGTGCTGCGGATTCTTCAGCGTGTACTCCTTCGTCTTGTGCTCGCCGGCCAGCAGATTGACCAGCTTGTACTCGTACTGCAGGCCCAGGGCGTGCAGAGTCATCTTGCAGGCGCGCACCGGCGGACTCGGCTCCAAGCCGTACAGAACCAATTTGCCCATTATGCGACTCGAGGCGACGTGTGTGTAAGCTCGGACTGCTGTCGTCGAACTGAAGCCGACTCGATTCGCTTTGGCATTTATTCCTATATAATTTAATTCCATTTCGGTTCGTAGATAATACTATATATACTCCTATATATATAATAATTTGTAGCTTTGCAGTTGTCGCGGCTCACAATCTGGCAATTGAAGGGGCTTGACTACATGCATACCATTAAGACTATATAGGGATGTACTTGCCAATAGTAATTATATATGCGAATAGTGAGAGCTATTGTTCGAGAACTCTTCAAATTTCAATTATTGAAACAAACACGAAAGCGCAGGTAATGGCTGTATGCCGAATTTGTAATACCCTTGCTAAAAATTAAAGCAGATTTCACATAAGAACCTTATTTCTATTTCAGATTGTTTCTATATATGCTCCTATGGCAGCTTTATGCTATAGGGAGCCTATCCAGCCAACTCCGACATATATAATTCTGGCAGCGTTATGTGCTGATCAAGAATATATATACTTCAAGGGTTTGGAAAATATTCTCAAAATTCAATTCACCCTGCAAGTCGCTTAAAATGTCGTATACTCTATATTATTATTATTATCTGCGCTTATCTCTCAATACGGAAAATATATATAGAACTCGCACCAATGTCGATTATTTTAACAAAAATGTACTTCAAAAAAAATGCCATCCAAATTGTAGACGTTTTTTTTCACCCAAATAAATTAAAGTCAACACAATATTTACGCGATTAGTTACATTTCTTGGAAAACCTTTTTATTGTTATGAAATCAAGGAATCTGTGTGAACTGCTTATCATTACGATAAGATAATCAAGTCCACACTGTGATAACGGCCAAAACGTGTCAGGCAAATGCGGCACGAGTTGCAAAAGAGTCAAAGGTCAGTATTTCTATGCCCAGAACGATAAACGTGTGAACAATAACAATTTATATAGTATATGAATATAAAATATGTAAAAAGTATCATATCTTAAATGCTTTAAGCCAACAATTTGGGCGTTGATATATTTAAATTGAATGAAGCCAAAGAGCTTTAAGCTAAGAGAGTATTCGAGTTTTTGCTATCAAATTAAGAGAGTCCAGTCAGCAACAGCTGCTGTTTGTGTATTTTTACGTATATGTATTTATCACTTGATTTACAAGACAAGATAAAACATCCCCAAAACTGTAATCTCATGGCGCCACTGTGAACTTTGCCTTCTTAACTGAGGCTATATAGATACGCGCACCTTGGGCATTCTCGCCATAAAATGGCAGCTGCTCCATGCGGCCCATCCAAGCTTTGATCTTTGGATATTTAACGGCGTCAATCTCCACGTAGGCCACCATTGAGCTGATCGAGGAGATGACACTGAAGTCGGCAATGGTCAGCTGATCGCCGGCCATGTAGTCCTGATCCTTGAGGAAAGCCTCCACGAAATCGTAGGCCTCGATAATGGCCTGTATGCGCTCCTTGGGCACCTCCGTCTGGCCCAGAAAGAGCACCAGCTTGTTGACGCTGTTGAAGGCATTGGCGAACACCACGCCCGACTCGAAGTGCAGGCGCTGATCGACCAAGGCGCGCTTGCAGAAATCCTTGGGATACAGTGCATCATCCCGGGCATATCGTCGTACCAGATACGCCATTATGGCGTGCGAGTCCCAAAATCGCGCCGGACCATCCTCCAGCATGGGCACCGTGTGCTGTGGGTTCTTCTGCAGGTAGGCAGGCGACAGGTGCTCCTGCTTCAGCAGATTGAGGTTGACGTACTTATAGGCCAGCTGCAGGGCGGCCAGCGTCATCTTGACGGCACGCACGGGCGGACTGGGATCCAAGCCGTAGAGCGTCAGCTGCACCATGTTGCCGGAGCGCAATGTCAACGATTACTGCCGGCTAAACACAAGAGGAGCTTTCCCAAGCAGCTGCCAAAAAATAGTGAGAGGGAGAGAGAGAGCTGCTAAAATAGGGCATTTTAATTTTTGGCACTATGCTTGAACTGTTCTCTTTAATCTGTGCAAGCACATTTCCCTCAAATTCTAATTCAGAGTGCTGGCTTCACCATGTCAACGTTAACTAAGCCAGGCAAGGGTCGCGACAGCGCTTTTATATGCAGCGACAAAGAGAGCCGAGGAATTGAAATAAAGAGCGGAATTTGGGATCATGAGTTTTCACTCAAAATGGTTCAGGCTAGTCAGCCAGGTCGCAAAAACTCAATGCAAACCGACGCCCACTTGTCTTTTCGCCCATGTACTGTTGTCGTACTTCTTCTTCTTGGATTGGTTTCTGTTAAAAGTGCTTTCGTGGTTTCTCTCGCATTTGCACACATACAAACATATGCACATGCCGGCTAACTGAGTGCTTTATACTATTAGAAAAGAAGAGCTTTTGTTATGTTATAATGAGAGAGAGCATTTAAATTTTTGCCTTATGCGTGAAATGTCCCCTTAAATCTGTGCTAGCATATTTCCCTCAATTTTTAAATTCCCCTAACATACAAAGCAAAAAGTCCCTTAAGCCAGGAAAATTTAAAACAAGGACAGCTTTGTTTAATGCCAAAAAATTCAAATAAAACTTTAAATGAAATAAACATTGCTTATTTCATGCGTTCAACTGCGTACAGAGAGAAATTGTCGAGTTAGCTTTATATTTATATTAAACGCAATGTAATGAAAACATAAACATAAAACAAAAATGTTTCCTTAATTCATTTTAATCTCTCACTCAGCGCTTGTTGTCAACATAAAAAAGAAATACCTATGTGACTTATCGATGATAACATTACTGATAAAGCTGATTTATTAAATAGGTAATGGAAAAGTGGTAACACCTGAACAGGCGAACGCCTAACCGACTACTTTGAACGTTTTACTCTTGACAGCGGCTTCGAATTGCTGCGCACCTGTCCCATTTTCCGCATAGTAGGGCAGCTGCTTCATGCGCCTGATCCACGCGCTCAGCTTGGGGTATTTGAAGAGTTCGATGGGCACATAGGGCACCAGAGAGGTGATGGAGGAGATGAGACTGAAGTCGGCAATGGTCAGCTCATCGCTGGCAATATAATACTGATCGTTGAGGAAAGTCTCCACGAAATCGTAGGCCTCGGTTATGGCGTCGATGCGTTCCTTGGGCACTTCTGTCGCGCCCATGAAGAGCACCATTTTGGTAATGCTGCGCAGGGCATTGGCGAACACCACGCTCGACTCGAAGAACATGCGCTGATCGACCACGGCGCGCTTCACCAGATC
This sequence comes from Drosophila sordidula, assembly GCA_035047465.1. Taxonomy (NCBI): domain Eukaryota; kingdom Metazoa; phylum Arthropoda; class Insecta; order Diptera; family Drosophilidae; genus Drosophila; species Drosophila sordidula. Next base: position 3,185,344 of record JAWNPQ010000131.1, read on the forward strand.
CTTGGGATACAGGGAGTCATCCTTGCCGTATTTGCTAACCAAGTACGCCATTATGGCGTGCGAGTCCCAGATGCACGCATCTCCATCCTCCAGCATGGGCACCGTGTGCTGCGGATTCTTCTTCAGATACGCCTCCGAGAGCTGCTCCCTATTGAGCACATTGACCACGCTAAAGTCATAGGGCAGCTGCAGGGCGGCCAGCGTCAGCTTGACGGCGCGCACTGGGGGACTAGGATCCACACCGTACAGTGTTGGCTTCACCATGTTAACGTTAACTAACCCAGGCGGGGGTCGCGCCACCGCTTTTATATGCAGCGACGAAGAGAGCCACCGAGAAATTAAAATAAAGAGCGGAATTTAAGATCACGAGTTTTCACTCAAAATGGTTCAGGCAGGTCGCAAACACTCAATGCTAACTCGATGCTCAGTGCTGTTAACATAGATCCTACAAATTCTAAATAAAATGTTAAATTAAAATGAGCGCAAAATGTTATTTCCCTTTTTTTTTAATGAGAATAGGAACTAATATTTAAAGTATGTTTTATATAAACATTTTATGTGCTAGTTGTGTAAATAATAGCATTTAACTTATTACTCTATGAAAGAGTGTCAACCGAAATTTCGAGCAAATGAGAATGCGGCTGCAATTGCTTAAGAGTACGTTTGAGGTGCATTTTATTTGGTCAGCACTCTGTAAACAACCGTCGACAACAGTTGTTGCTTTTCCACACTGATTGCAAATCAATTAAAGTTTGCAATAATATTTTTGTAGCGAAGGCTTATCCATTTTTAATCAACAAAAAAACAAATTGAAATAAAGTTTGTTGCAGTTTATTTAAAATTCAAGCATACTAATTGCAGATAACTGTGTGTGTGCTTTTTCTCTCTTTCTATTTTGTTTTGGTTGAGCTGCCCGCTCCCTGTGCTCGCGTAGGCTGATCTAAGTGCTTTTGTGCTTTCTCTCCCATTTGCACACATACAAACGTATACACATGCCGGCTAATTGAGTGCTTTTTTTTAGAGAGGCATGAAATAAATCGTCGGGTTTCTCGCAATTTCTAATACATAACATTCACATGTGATCCGTCTCTTTGGAACACCTGTTTATTTTGTGAAGAGCGCTTTAATGCTGACACGCCGTGACTCTGCAAAGTCGATTGCAAATACGTAAACAAATATTTCACCATAAATCAAAGAGAGGCGCTCTTAAAATGCGTAGATGTAACTCCTAAAGATGCCATAAATAAGTGTTTAATTTGGTTCGATCCAAGTTAAGCTTCAACTGTGAAGTTTTTCGACTTGAGCATAGCTTCAAGTTTTGCGGCGCCGACGCCGTTGGCCTCCTCGTAGTAGGGCAGCTCCTTGAGCCTGTCCAGCCAGGCTAAAGTCCTCGGATACTTGGCCGGATCCAGCTCCAAGTAGACAAGCAAACAGGTTATCGTCGTCACAAAGCTAAAGTCGGCTATGGTCAGCTCGCTGCCAGCTATATAATCGTTATCGCCCAGAAAGGTCTCCACTAGGTCGTAGACCTCAGCGACAGCATCGATTTTGGACCGTTCTATGGTTGTGGCGCCCTTAAAGAGCAGACTTCTCGTGATCGGACGCAGTGCGCCTATGAACATCGCACCCGAATCAAAGTGCAGGCGCTGATCCACAATGGCGCGCTTGTGATAATTCTTGGGATACAGTGCATCGGTCGGTCCGTATTTACCCACCAGGTAGCCCATTATGGCATGCGAATCCCAGATGCAGACGTCGCCATCCTCCAGCAGGGGCACCGTGTGCTGGGGATTCTTCTGCAGGTACTCGGGTAACAAGTGCTCCCCAACTAATAAATTAACGGGCACCAGTTCGAAGGGCAGCTCCAGCGCCCTGAGCGCCAGCATGCAGGCGCGGGTTGGTGGACTGGCATCCAGGCCATAGAGTAAAATGGTAGCCATGTGACAGCGTTGATTGAAAAATGCGACTGAATGCGAGGCCCAGGAGCCGGGACCTTTTATACGCCCGCCAGGCCTGGGAAACGTGGCCTGTGCCGAAGGACACGTAAGTGTGTTTAGTTATTTAAACCACCGGGAGGTGGAGTGTGGTCATTAAGCTGAAACTACTTGCGATGACCAAAAAAAGCTAAGACGCACATTCCACAAATTTATTATGCCCCATTAGCACTGGGGCTCCTACATGATTATATCTAACAAATCAAAGGGAACTTTTGTATACTTACTAAGTAATTAAAATAAAGTTTAGTATAATGTAATAAAAAAAAAATAAATAATAGTTATAGAAGTTATTGCATTTAAAATATTCGGAATGTTACATTTATAATATTTTATTATGTCGAAGAACATGCAAATTTTAAATTACTTTTTTTCAAATTTTTATTTTTGTATATTACCATTAGAGATAATACTTTCTAAAAGCTCTAGTTTTCTAGCGACTTTTAAATAAAATATGATACATAAAATAATATAATTAACTAAAGCAAAAGATTTATAAAAATATTTAAATTAATTATAAGAGCCACAGTTGTTTTTATAATAAAATAAATCATAAAACTGATTCTTATCTGCAGTATTGTCCGCTAAGCGAACTGTTACGCCAGCTGTCTATAGGGTATATTGCAGTTGTATGCCCAGCTCATTGTCGATTAATTTAAATAATTTATGCACTTGAAACACGCGAACTGTCGAATGTGTGAATCACCTATTGGCTACAGTTCTACAAAATGGGTTAGTTAGTTGCTTTAAAGGGCGTCACCCGTCTGCGAAACTAAAGCCAACTAACTAAAAATAAAATTAGCTCAGCCATGGTGACATATACCCCGAGCTCTGAGCAAATGTTGACATAACCATAGATAAGTTGGGCAGCCAACAACAACAACAGTCGCGAGGCCCAGCGACTTATCGCCAGCATTAATAAACAATCAAGCAACAACTTAAACTTGCAGCATTATGACGTCTTTGTTTTTAGCAGTAAGTAGCAGCGGTTTATATCTTATCTTATCTAATCAAATGCTTAAAATCAGTTCGTGCACTAGCTGACTTTTGTCAGTTGAAAATTGGTTGCCTTCGTCTAAAGCAGCTCAGGAATCTGCATCCCAAATCCAAGTATTAAATTGAGAGATCCCTAAAAATGGTGCTCGTCTTGTATGGAACAGAATTGAGTCCTCCTGTGCGCGCTGTCCTGCTGACGCTGCGCGCCCTGGATCTGGAGCACGAGTTCCGGCAATTGGATTTGCAGGCGGGCGAGCATCTGGAGCCGGAGTACGTGCGCAAAAATCCGCAGCACACGGTGCCCATGCTGGAGGATGGCGATGTCTGCATCTGGGACTCGCATGCCATAATTGGCTATCTGGTGCAGAAGTATGCTCCGAATGATGCACTGTATCCGCGGGAGCCGCTGCAACGGGCCATTGTCGATCAGCGTCTGCACTTTGAGTCCGGCGTGCTCTTCGTCGGGTTCCGGGAGCTGCAGCGCCTGATCTTCAGGGAGCACGCCACGGAGCTGCCCAAGGAGAAGATCGCCCAGCTGCACGAGGCCTATGCGCTGCTGGAGCAGCTCCTCGCCGGCAGGGCCTATCTGGCCGGTGAGCAGCTGACCATCGCGGACTTCAGCATTGTCGCCACGCTGAGCACGCTGCATCTGAGCTACGCGCCGCTGGATCCCAGCAGATATCCCAATTTGAGCGCCTGGCTGGCACGAATCTCGGCCCTGCCCTACTACGAGCAGGCCAACCTGCAGGGCGCCCGTCGCCTCGCCGACCTGGTGCGCGCCAAGCTGCCCAAGCAGTTCGACAAGCTCTGGCAGAAGGCCTTCGAGGACATTAAAAGCGGCGCCGGCAAGCAGTAAAGCAATAAGGCCCTATAATGAGCGCACTTTATCTTTGGGCTTGCGTCGCTTTTCCTCTGCCCACAATTTGAATAAAGTTCCTGTATTTGCATTGCTAGCCATCCTTGTCTAAGTCTGATCGACTGTTCAATACCCTATCAATAAATATGATACCACAAAGTGCGCTTGAATTCTGTTCGAGATTACAAATAAATCAAGATTTTAAATTCCGGGAAATTGTTTTATTTAAACACTTGCCTAATTTGATGCCAGCTCTTGATAAAAAATAAAAACATGAGTATAACAATTTGAAAAAAAAAACATTTATATTTTTCTAATATATACCAAGATTTTAATTTCTGGGAAATTGTTTTATTTCAAATTTTATTTATACAGTTGCTTAATTTGATACCAGCTCTTGATAAAAGAAATAAAATTTTGCGAATAAAAAAAATTTATACAAATTTATATTTTTCTATTATACAAATAACAATATTTTAATTTCTGGGAAATTGTTTTATTTCAAATTTTATCCAAACAGTTGTTTAAACTGATGTCAGCTTTTGATTAAACAAATAAAATTATGAGTTATACAATTTTAAATATTATTTGAGTAAATTTTTAGAAATGAATTATAATTAATATATGATTACTGTTTGTTAAAGAAAGTATAAGACTTGCTTTACTAATCAATTATTTTCTTTTTAAGGTTTCATATGTCTATATATAAATTTTTAGGTAAGCCGCATTAACCCCTTTTGTCTGCTTATAATTATGCTTTGCAAAACTTTAAAACTTTTTGCGCTCATTAAAATTAAAAATTTTCCAGCTCTTGCAGCGCCCAAAAAAAAAAAGAAGAGGAGTAGAACGCATGAAATGAAAAGCGCAAAGTTATGCCGTGCCGTGTCGTGCATGCTAAAGTTGTTAAATCATAATTAATTTATGACGCCGCCAGCTAGCGGGAGTTGGGAGTTGGGAGTTACGGGCAGCAGCTGGGAGCCGGGGCCGGCAGGTGCTGGCGCCGGGCACGTTGTGTAAAACACTCTCTTAAAATGGCAAGCAACCTGTCTAAATACCTGACTGAGTGCTCGAAACCGAGTTGCCGCCTCCCCTGCCCCTGCCACTGCCCCCTGCCACGCCCAGCAGTCGCCTGCTGACGCTTTTTTGCGCCTCATTGCAGGGGCGCAGGCACAAAGGGGGGTTGGGGCAACGGCAGCAGCGGGGAGCGAAGGCAAACTAATTGGTTTAATTTCAACTTTTACTTTGGTCGTCGTCTCGCCAGCTCCTCCTCGACCCGCGACGAGTCCACGTGGTTGTCATGCTTTATGCTTCGCCAGATTCGTTTGCTTTAGTGCGACTTTTTTTGCATTTTACTTTGCGCAGCACTTTGCTGGACTTTTCCGACGTTTTTCTCCTGTTTTTTTGCTCTGCTGTGTATCAATTTATCGTAGCGTACTTTTAGGCGTTCTTTGAAATTTTTCCACTGCGTTTTGCGTCAGCGGGGTTGAGTTGTTTTTTTCAAAAGTCCCTGAAAAGCGGCTTATGGGTTTACCGATGAAACTGAAACAGTATTGAAAAGTTGAGAGATATGTTATTCTTTTTGAATATATATATATACATATATATATATATAGTAGTGTAGTGTAAGGCTCTTAACTAAAATGGAAACAACTTTTATATAGTTGCGTGCGGAGGGTACCAGAAAGCATAATTTGATTTATTTGCTTTACTATGCAATGTGTGTAAGAAATGTATTTAAAATTGCGAGCACGGGAGTATTTCAAGTGCATTTCTCTTGTTTACATATAATATACATAACGGTATTTTTTTGTATAACAACTCTATTTCTGACCGATTCTTTTTGTCGTTGTCGACTGTTGATAATATTTTATATATATATTAGAAGCTTGACTGTGATTTAAAAAAAAAAAAGTGTTTTTATTTATATAAAAACCCATTTTCCGGCTAAATGGGAGTTATACGTATGCTAAAGCAGTTGTTCAAATAAGAACTTAGTTTATGGCAATTTCAATCGTAATAATCAAGTTTTGTTAAGATATATTTAAAAATCAAAATGAAAAATAAAATCGAATCCTTGTCAAATTTAATTAAAGTACCTTTCACTTCATTTTCACATCATCTCTTTTATTGCTCCCATTCTTACAGCTTATATTTGATGCTTCTCAGAATCGGGAACTTCTCGCCGGCGCACTGTCCCCGAAAGTCATCCAGCGAGAGATCGTGGAAGGCCACGCCGCCCAAGCCCTGGGCCTGGACGAAGCCGGCCTTGATGGCCGCCGTTGTGGGATCCTCGTAGCCCACCCAGAGGCCGTGCTCCTCGCTCTCGCTGGCAGCACGATAGGCATAGATGCCGTAACGCTTTGTTGGGTCGCCCACCTTGCGCAGGTGCTCCGTGCCGGTGTCCTTGCCCTGGCCCATATGGTGCTGCAACAGGTCACAGATCTCCGGCCAGCTGAGCAGGCCGGGCACGCCGGTCTGTCTGCCAGCCGGCGCCGGGCCCGCGCAAGCCGGAATCGGCGGAAAGCCCGTGATGCCGGAGTCGCGGCTCATTTGCCAGGCGCGGCCGTAGCTGCTGATGCCGACGTTCAGCTGCTGTGCGTTGGCCGTGTGGTTGAGCCAATACTGCACCTGATGCTGCACACTGTGGGCGACATCCCGATCGTACATGGCGTACAGTGGGGCCGGCAGATCGGCCTGCTTGGGGTCGCGTTGCGGCGTCTGAAAATCGTAGGTGCCCAGATTGACAAAGTCCACGAAGCTCAGCACGGCGGGTATGTCTATGAAAACTGCGGGAGAAACTCAGCATTGGTTGGGACAGCAGGCAGGAGAGGCACTCACGCTCGGGATCCACGTGCGGCAGCATGCTGAGGGTCAGCTGTTTGCCATTGCGCTGGAGCTCCAAGCGCAGCTCGCGCACGAAGGACGCGAACTGCGCCTTGTGCTCCTCGGCCTTGGGATCGATGGCGGAGCTGCTGAACCAGCCCTTGAACGAGCTCCAGGCACGCTTCAGGGCGCCCTGCTGCTGCCTCGGCCGGAGCTTGGGGAACTGCCAGGCGAGGTCCAGGCCATCGAAGCCATGTTTGGCCAGCTCCGCGCTGACGCTGGCCTTAAAGCTGTTCCGGCTCTCCGGCAGCTCCAGCAGGCTCAGATATTTGCCGCTGTCCGGCACGCCCTCAGCGTTCACGTCCCGATCGCCGCCCACGGAGAGCAGAATGCGCAAATGCGGATGCTTCTGGCGCAGCGCCGTGATGTGGCTGTAATGCTGGCGATTATAGCTGAGCTCCGGATTCAGGCTCTTAATCCTAAAGCTCTCCGCATCGATGCCCGCATAGCCGTAAATCAAGTAGTTGCAGAAGCCCAAGGCTGGCTCCAGTTCGCCGAGCGAAAGTTGTGCCGGGCCTGCTCCGGAAAAAAGCGAAAAAAAACCCACAACAAGTATAAAAGTCAACATATATACAAAGATAACCCCCGACACGCAAAGATTAGACGAGGTCTCCCGCTCACCTTCGCGCACAAAACTCGACGCATCGTAGAAGCAGATGAGCTTGGCCACATCTGCCAGGCTGCCGCCGAGGCAGAGCAGCGCTCCCAGGAGTACCCAAGCGCCAGGCAACATCTGTGTGTGTGTGTGTGTGCGTGTGTGTGTGTGCAGTGTTGTGTTTGCTTTGAGATTGCTTTGTAGACTGATGCCCAAACCGCAGCTGGAGCTGAACGTGCTGATAGCGCCGGACAGCATGAATACAAAAGCCGGAGCATGGAACTAATTCGAAAACATCTAAGCGATAAGGTGCACGAATAGCTTTACTGGTAGCCGACTATCAGATGCCCTATACTGTATAAAAATATATTAAAATATAAACAAGTTTTCTGTTACTTACTTGTTTTAAATAGTAATTAAAATATAAACAATAAATTACAGCTAACGTATTTGGTTTTATGTCGAAAGGATATTTGTTATGCTGTTGTAAAGTAAAAATAGTATTCGTAGATTTAACTTATTTAGTTGTTGGAAAATCGAGGTCTAGCACAAATTTTTCTTATATTTACATTCAGAGAATCCGTGCTTAAATTTACTTATAATTTAAGCAAATTGCAGATTTAAATAAAATATGAAATTTACGCTTTTCTTCTTGTTGTTTCTTGAATACTTTTGGGGCATTTTTTATTATAATATTTGCAATTAATCTTGTTTGTAGTATTATATATTATGGCTGCTCCTAAAATTTTTATAGCTTTAGTGAATGTTTCAATAGTGTGCTCTCAGCTGAATCTCTTTTCGATTATCGCTTAAAATTTCTATGTACTCAAAACAAACAAAAAAATACAATTAAAAAAGGTAATGCAATTTTCACAAGGTTTAAATGGGAGTATTTTATGAGCGTCTTCAAAGCATATTTCAAAGGAATATTTAAAGCTTCTGATTAGCATTTTCATTGTTATCGATTGGCTTTTAGCTCTTTAATGGCCTTAGCTGAAAACATTAAACTGAGTTCGTTTACGACTCAGCTACACGGGACAAACACATTTCTTGTTATTCAATTTGTTCATATTGCGTTCTCATGCTTGTGTAAGTATCTCAAACCTATATATATATATTATTAGCTGTTGCTCCCCAACTGCCAACGATATCCAAGCTGACAAGAATTCAATTATCTCAGTGAAACTTTTCACTTACTCGCATTTCTTTTCAGCCATTTGCTTCTTACATGACTGATTAACAGCATTTCAATTACAATGTGTGATTAAAACATCAAGCTTTTCTTGTCCCAGCTGCCCTGCTCAGCTCCCCGGCTCCACACTGCGTTCTATATCTATTGCCAATGCCAGGCAACCACCAAAACGCAAATCCCCAACGCGAGCCCCAAACGCCAGACAAGGCACACTGCCGTGCCGGGTGGGGAGCTGGGCAGGCAAATGGATTTAGTCGGTTGTGTGGTTCGGCTTGGAGTAGGCCTGCGATTGCTTAACCCACACCAACACACACACACACACACAGTCATATATATATGTATTCAGAGAGCTGTCATTAGTTGCTGTCGCTTTGCCTGCGGCACTCTGGCCATAGTCTCTGGCTCATGTCACTTTGCCGCCGTCACACCTACACGCCCCCTATTATCCGCCCTTGATTCTATCTCTCAGTCACAATTCCCAGCTGACAATAATGTTTTTGTGCCTAGCTTAAATACATTAAAGCATTCAGTGTCTGACAGAGAACACGGCAAATGATGAGCTGGGCCACGTCCCCACCCTCCCCTTCTTTAACCCCCCCCCCCCCCACACAGAGAAATACAGCACATCAACAACTGCGTCGCAGGCACTTAAACAAGGATGAGTGTCCTTTGGAGGCTTTTACTTTTGCCCCGGTCGCTTTGCCAGTTGATTAGCAATTTTGCTCACGTGGCGCTTTTTGCTGGCTTCAAAGGGGATGGGGGCCATGTGTTTACCGTTCTGTTTGTGCACTGTTTTTTGGATGCTTTCACAAATTCATTTGCATGCTTTTTAACACGAGCAATGGAAACTTTTCTTAACTTTCTACAAATTCTCTTCTATTTGGGCATTTGTCTGGCTGCCGATTGTGGCAGCAACGTGTACTTGGTCACAAGTGGGCAGCCCTCAAGTGTTTAAGCAAATCCTTTTGGTAATTACTTTGCAAAGCGCCCCCTTGTCTTGCCTTTGCCCTAATAGATTTATCCCCAGGGCTGTGGCTGAAGCCCAGCGTGAAAGGCATTTAAATTTCTTCATGGCCCGCTTTCAACTTGTACAATGCTTTCATTTAACTGTTGGTTGTTTGAGTGTTTTATGGTGTTTTGTTTTTATTTTATTTGAGTGTAACACACACACTTAGACAACACGCATACGCCACGTTTGCAGTTATTTATCGTGTTGCGCCTAAAAGATGCAACGAAAAATTTCCGCTTCCGTTTGGCCAAAAAATAACATAAATTTTATGAAAAACCACAGCACAAGGCAAAAGCTATAAAACTAAACGCAAAAAAAGGACACACATAACAGTGACAACAACAACAACAACAACAGCAACAACAATAACAACAACGAAGCGTGGCAAATCAACGGAATATATCATATATGGGGCTATGCACAGCCGCCTAAGCAAACAGCCGAGCAAAATGCACACATGTTCGTGGATACGCCCACACTTAAATCCACACACACAGACACACTCCACAGGTTGACAATAAAACGCTGGTCGTAATAATAAACTAATAGCGCCCCAGCTGCCAAGAAATACTCAACTGTCTTTTTCCTCCAACAACTTCTGACAGCATATATAATATGTATAAATATATATGTACCTAAGTTTCACATATATCTCTGTGCATAAGTACATATACGTTTATATAACCAACTATATGTGTAGGCAGCGTTGAGTCTATAAAGAGTATATTCAAAGTAAAAGCAGGGTATTAAAGACTTTGTGGAACCACAAATCCAAAAAAAAAACCTTTTTAATATAATTTATGAGAACATACATAATTAAAAGAGCGTAGAGGTAATTTCTGATTTGATTGTCAAACTTATTTCTTACATTCCATTTTAGGCAAATATCTTAAGAAAGAGAATTTCAGCTGCGACTTAACATAAACTTCGCACACACTCAAACACATGCATATAAGAACGTGTGTGTATGTCGCTGTGTAACCACGTATGCCACTGACATGTTAGCAAACACACACACACACACACACACACCGAGTACATTTTTAGTGTGCACAGTCATGGCATATTTTCACACCAGCTTGAGTAAATAGGCCCAAGCAGCGCACAAGCTTCCTTGGGCTCGCAAAACCAAACCACCCCACCCCGCTCAAACAAAGTGCTGGCTAATGGGCTTTCCAGCTTTCCACCTAAATCGTGAAATTGCTCAAAGTTGCCCGCTGTAAGTCTTTAATATAGCTGACCTCCCCGTCGATTGGGTGATTAACTTTTTGGGCAACATGAGAACAACATCTGCCCGCAGGCAGGTGGTTGGACTGGGCTGGCCCTGGCGGGGGCTGCTGGGCTGACTTGTTTGGCGTAATTAAATTGTTAACGCACACGTGTCGGCTGTGCGCTGTGAGGTTGGCTTTGGCGTATTTATGCATGTGCATGGGTTCATTTAAGCGTAATGCTTTTTTCGTTGACAAATGTGGCAGTGGCAACAGCAACAACAACAACAACAACAACAACATCAACGCTAATCCACCGAAAGCCAAGCTGTGAGCGGGGAAGCTGAAAGGCATGATAGCAACAGCAACAGCCAGTGCCCAAACCATTTCCCATTTCCCATACCCAATCCCAGGCCCGGATTCCAGTTCACTTTGCATGGCTTACGCCCTTGGCTGGTGTTTTTAATGCTTCATTGGCTTAATTGCCAACCAACAGCAGGCACACACACACACACACACACACACACACACACTGACACACAGACAGCACATGAACGCAACTTTCCCCCAGCGAAAAATGAATTCAACCACAAACACGTTCATTTACCTTTTATAGATACAGATACACAACGCCCAAACCCCGACTAGGTTGCTCGCTTTGCAGCGCATTTAGAACTTTAAATTCTGCGCTCAACATTTTTTGCTGCTCTTATTAAAAGTTTGCGCAAAAAACTTTCGATATCCAGCAAATGTACTTGAAAGGGGTATTATAAAGTTGCTCTCAATATTTACTGTGCAAGCAAGGGTATTGAAAAGTGGTGTAAGTATGTGCTAAAAGCCATTTCGGTTTTATTTTTCTTTTACAAATTTAAGATTTTATCTACTATCTACTACTACTTTGCACTAAATTACACAGAACTCACGTTCACCTAAGGTATATTCACGTCCTTAACTCTTACCTACTTAAATTTAGTTTTCCACCCAAATTGAAGTACATATTTACATAACTGTTTTTCTATATAGTGTGTGAAAAGTTTGTGAAAAAAAAACAATTTAAATTTCATTTGATTTTACGCTCGTTGCATTTGAGTAGCGTCTACTTAGTTTGTACCCACTGCATAAGTCGGTGTATCTGTCAGATGCAGTTTGTTCAACTGGCTGAGATTGCGACGAGCTGATTTCTAAAGCTTCTATCTGAGCATTAAGTCGCGGGGATCAAGTGAGTTCAGGGCATTATATAAGCCGAAACTAAGTAAATGCAGTGTGCATGAATGAACTGAGCTTGCAAAAATCTTGAAGTTGCCAGACTATAATATACCCTCACAGTTATGTTGTATTTTACCGAAATTTTGAAATAAATTTACTTTTATTAATGATTAATATAAAAGTTAATAAATATACTAAAAACAATATTCTTGAATAAATAGGTATACCAGGTATACCTTATTTTAATTGAAAATATAAAGTATCATACGCGACGATCAAGGCTATATGTTATCAGATTATAGAATATATATACCTTAAGTAGAGCAGAGCCTTTGATCTGTTGATTGTCTATTTTCCATAGAATTTTCAAGTGCGCATTTCCATCTGGACTTTATCAATAAAAAACAAGTAAAAACGCTGCAGTCGGGTGTAACCGACAGCGCAATACTCGCTCGCAGTGTAATAACAATCAAAATATTCACCCTAGTATTATTCACATAAAAATCATTGCACACTATTTTATATTCAATGCATGTATATTAAATGCAGCTTCAATCTAGAGGACAAATCAAGACCAAAATGTCATCAAACATGAAAATCGGTTCAGTTTTGACCAAGTTATGGGGGTTTGAAATATGGGAGCTATGGATCCCAGAGCTTTACATGTCAAAATTTTTGTAAATTTTGGCATGATTTTTGACCAAAAAAATGACCCCCTCAGAATCACTTTTGATGTTGTTTTTTATGCTAATTGTGACCACCACAATCGATTAAAAATAGAAATTCAAGATTCTAAATTTTGAAAAAAATTTTTTTTCCAAAATGAGTAAGGGGGGGTACATGCTTTTTTCCCAAAAAATTCAAAAAAAATTTATTTTCATAAATGCATATATTTTAAATGAAGATTCCATCTAGAGGACAAATCAATACCAAAATGCCATCAAACATGAAAATCGGTTCAGTTTTGACCAAGTTATGGGGGTTTGAAATATGGGAGCTATGGATCCCAGAGCTTTACATGTCAACATTTTTGTAAATTTTGGCATGATTTTTGACAAAAAATTTGACCCTCTCAGAATCGGTTTTAATGTTGTTTTTTATACTAATTATGATAACCACAATCGATTAAAAATAAAAATTCCGGATTCTAAATTTTGAAAAAAAAAATTTTTTCAAAATGAGTAAGGGGGGGGTACATGCTTTTTTTTCGAAAAAATTCAAAAAAAATTTATTTTCAAAAATGCATATATTTTAAATGAAGATTCCATCTAGAGGACAAATCAAGACCAAAATGCCATCAAACATGAAAATCGGTTCAGTTTTGACCAAGTTATGGGGGTTTGAAATATGGGAGCTATGGTTCCGAGAGCTTTACATGTCAAAATTTTTCTCAATTTTGACATGATTTTTGACCAAAAATTTGACCCCCTCAGAATCAATTTTGATGTTGTTTTTAATGCTAATTGTGACCACCACAATCAATTAAAAATAGAAATTCAAGATTCTAAATTTTGAAAAAAAAATTTTTCCAAAATGAGTAAGGGGGGGGTACATGCTTTTTTCCCAAAAAATTCAAAAAAAATTTACCTTCAAAAATGCATATATTTTAAATGAAGATTCAATTTAGAGGACTAATCAAGACCAAAATGCCATCAAACATGAAAATCGGTTCAGTTTTGGCAAAGTTATGGCAATTTGAAATATGGGTGCTATGATTATGGTTTATCTAGCTTTAAACTGAAGATTTTCGGGAATTGCGCCCCCAGTGGGCATATATACGAGTATTTATTTCAAGCTTCAAGTCTCTAGCTTCAATAGCGGTGTAAAAATTGAGTTTATACGGACAGACCGCCACTGCACAAACCCAATATACTCTTTTCACTTCGTGGGCGAGTAAAACTAAAATGATAACTATATTATTATATTATTTGACGCAACTATATTTTCGTTTAGGCTATAAAATAGACTTGTAGAGCGGCTTTCGCGATCAGTTTCAACCGACGCGTCGATTAAGAACTGTATAACAAGATGAAGTATCTGTCGCTGGCTTTTATCGTGGGTCTGTTGGCTCTGGCAAGTGGTAAGAACTCATCGGGTTTACCTCAGACCCCAACTGTAATTAATTCAATCATGAACCATTTACAGCTAATCCACTGCAGCCGGGCAATGTGATCATCAATGGTGATTGCAAGACCTGCAACATACGCTCCGATTAACTATTTCTACAGTTCTCTATAATAATGTTCAATAAAAATACGCAAATAAACAAGTGACTGTAAAAATATTTTGAATGGCTATTTATTTACTGCATTTAAATAAAAAGTGCGTAGTTGCTTTTACTTAAACTCTATTTTATTTTAATATCATTATATTTTCTGTTTATTTAAACATAATTTTCAGCGGTTTGGGGCGCGTTCTATATAGTAGTAGTTCCATCAGATCTTAACCTCCGTGAACATTGCAACTTAGACAATGACCGTTAATAATCACATCACCAGGCACCAATGGGGAAGCTGTATTAAGAAATTGTTCACAGATTAGCTTTCAGTCAGCACGACATGGAGTCCTTTTTACTCACCACTGGCCAACGCCAACAAGCCCAGCAGAAATGCAATTGACAGAACCTTCATATTGCTGTAGGTGTGATTTCAACTTCCACAATTGAACTAATGCAACTGCTACCAAATCGTGTGCTTATATAGCTCGAACGACGTGTGTGTTATTCCAATAATTATATATAGACATATATGTCAGTCAGTCAGATGAGAGATTACTAGGAAAAACCCATGCAGTTGAGAAATTCCAAAAGACAAGCGACTCGTGCGAATATAAATAAAGTAAACTTAAATTTGGGCTGAATTTGAAAAAAATAAAATACATTGAACCGTAAAATGTGTTTCCGCTTATCTACGTTTACCTTAACCGCCACTTAACAGAATTGAATACGAGTTTGCGTTGTTAATTTATGCATAAATGTAAATTATTAATATAAAATAACTACAGCTTCATAGAAAAACTTTGATTTTATACTGATTATATGGAATAATAGTGTTGTAAGAATTAAAGAGGGCGAGAGAGAGGGAATAAAACCACAATAAATGCTTATACATGCATATATATTAGTAAACAAGTTGTCTGTAGACTCTGACTTAAGCTTTGTGTACTTGAAATGAATAATGCATATCATTCATATTTTTCGGTAGATTAAAATTTAATTTTCTTCAAAAAAAAATTAAGGTAACGTAACATAACAAATACTCTTTAACCATGTGAAATAAATAAATTGTGTGAATTTTAATATAATAAAAATATCTAACAAATATATTATAAATATTTTCTGTTTGCTTGTTTTGATGCTAGAGACTGTCAGATTTGTCATCAAATTCTGTATGTATATTCCGATTCTCGTGTACCTCACTTGGAACAAGTTATAAAATGCGTAATATATGTCAATTGTTAGTTATTGCTTTACGGGCGGCGGCTGAGCGGTATTTACGCTATAAAAGCGGGCTGCAGAGAGGGTCTGACAATCAGTTTTAACTAAATAACAGCATGAAGTGGCTGTCGTTGGCTTTCGTTATAGCTCTGTTGGCCCTGGCGAGCGGTTAGTTCGACTCGTGTATCTGATAACTTGTAGTACTTATAACCAATTATGCAAATATTTACAGCTAATCCGCTGCACCCGGACGTGGTCATCAATGGTGATTGCAAGAAGTGCAACGTACACGGTGGTTAATAATAACTACATGCTATAACCCTGTTTCAAGCAAATAAACAACAAGTGCTTAACAAATATATTTCATGCGTATTTATTTATTTTAAAATTAACGAAGAGTGCAAAAGTTTATTTTCGATATCTCAATTATGTTTTAAGTAATTTCCAACGTGCGTAATTACATCTGGCAATTTCTGAACTAATTTATCCAGATCGAGACCATTCAGTACGATGCAGCCATGACAGGGACCGTCGATAATCAGATCATCTGGCAACGGCTTGGCTGGGTTTGGAAATTCAAAAGGATCTCAATGCAAGTTTGATAAGAATTAATTAGCAGGACTTACCGCCGGCAAAGGCCAACAGACCCAGCACGAATGCAATTGATAGATACTTCATTTTCTTATAAGTCTGAACTTGGCAGCCGCGACAAATGTAATGAAGCAAGTGCAACCGAATGATTTGTTTATAAAGCTTAAGAAGGTGCTAAGGTATTCCTGGAATTTTGTAAAATTACCATAGGTCAATCATTTGTATTCAGTTTATTTTCATTTATTTAAGAAATTAGCTGAATCAATGTCATAAGTCATTTAAAGCGTATACTTAATTAAATAATTTCTAATGGCGTAAAATAAAACTTATGCAATAATATACAAGTCCAAAGCCGACTGCGCCCGAAGTTAACGCCTGATTAACAGCAGCCGATTTTTTGACATCCGGTGGGATTATCACATTACCGCCATCTTCTGGCCGATTGCAGTCTATGCACTGGCCATTGATAATTACTTTCCCCGGCGTGGCTGTTAAGGCGTATATTTGTTAAAGCATCGTTAATCAAGTGTCTGGAAAATGCAATTACCAAAAACAACAGCGAGAAGGCAGCCCAACAGCAGTAGCATCAATGCAATTGATTTCATATTCACAGTTTCGAGCTCCAAACAAACTGACTAGGTGACGCGAGTCTCGTGCACTTTTATATAGAACAGATGCGAAAATCGCTGAGACGAAAATCAGCTTACGTCACTTCAATATACATACACAGAGAGCTGTGCTGGCAAACGTATTGGATTTTTCCCAGCTGAAATAAAAAATTGTTCGCAGCTCATATCAGCTCAATAACAAAAATGACCTTTTTGTGAACTATTTGAAATGTAAATACTACTCAAGTTATTATTAATAACACCGGCGCTGCAAATGGCAAAGATAAATTGAACATATAGTATAAATCGCATAAGAATTGTACAAAAGCATAACAAACATATTTACATCTTATTTGTCGTCACCTACACACTATGTTTATTAATGCTGCTCTCGGCGAAGCGACGTTCATATTTATATACGAGATATATATATATATATATATGCATGTATGTGAACTGCTGAGTGAAGTAAATTTGTTAGCTTTACTTGCATTTCAAGCGCTCAAATGCTTTTTTTTTACCTTGCCAATTGCTATCGTGTAACAGCTCATTAAGCACGCTAAAATTAAGGGAGATGCAAACCAGTATCTCCACATAATTATAATAATAAAGGTTGAAAAAATATGTATATACATATACATACAAATATAAAAGCTATGGTTTTATTATTTTAAGCAAATATTGAACAAATTGAAACACAAATTTAATATAAAATTTGAAAAGCGTATTTGAAAATTAAATAAAAAAAACCCAATACGATTTTAATGCGTTTTTCAGTGTAGTTTAAAAGTATTCAATTGCAAGCCGTTCATCTATTTATCTTTAATCTAATTTCTTTTTTCAAATAAAATATACATAGCATCTAAAGAAAATGTAACTGATATTACATTTGTGATTTTATAAGTAAACAGCAGTACTAAGAAAAATTGTAGTCAGTGTGAAAAAGTTCTTCAAATAGTTAAATTTGAAAATTTGCATTGCAAAACTATTAAATATGCATACAATATAAATAAACATGTACATATTTATATGTATATAATATATAAACTCAACTCATACTCAGCAGCTGAAAGTTTTCGAAATATGCACTATTTAATAGGTGTTGTTTTTTTAGGAATAGTTGGTTATAGCAACAAATTACAAAGTCCGCAATTTGCATAAAGAAAAAACAAAAAATAATAAGAAGAAATTGTTTTGTTTTAGTTATAAAAATTTATTAAACATTTCGGCGAATTTGTTCCTGTGATTTGTGTGCTTAAATTAATTGCATAAGATTGAAAACATGTTATTCTACATTAATTGGCTATTGGTGTTTATGGCTGTGTCCAAGCGATGTCCCCAAGGACTTGGTTGCGGTTTTAGGCGCGTACATTGCACACCTTACAGTCGCCGTTGATGATGACATTGCCAGGATTCAGGGGAGATGCTATAGAATCAAAATCGAGCAATTAGCATGTGGATGGCTTTAATGAGAGCTCGCACTCCACAACTTACCACTAGCCAGGGCCAAGAGGCCGAGCAGAAAAGCGAGCGACAGGAATTTCATGTTGATTGATTTGCTGGATTGGTATCTGTGTGTAGACTCAAGAAGACTTGCGATTGCACTGATGCCTTTCGAGTGGACCAGCTATGTTTATATAGCTGGGCTACAACTAGGCTAGTTCAATGTCTCTGTGTCGTTATCAACGAAGTGGGGAATACGAACTTGGAATTGCCCAGAGCCAAACGAGCGTTCAGTTCTGATTGAAAAATTCCCAATTGCGCTGCGGCAATGCTGATTTGAGTTTTTTTTTCTATTTAGATTACAATATAATATGATGATAAGCTGAGATACAGGAAGAACTGAAAGTTATACACGGGACGTGATTAGTCTATTTAACAGATAAGTCAGCATTGTCTATCACTCTTACTCGAGCTTCCTTAAATTCTAGAGATTAAATTAGGGAGTTAAAACTAGAAATATACGAAGCAGATATATATAGGTTTTATATAAATATATACTGTTTTTTTATATATATATATATTACGGACAGGGTATCTCCCAGTCTAACAGCACCGATTGCATTCTAACTTGTTTAATTGCTGTATTTGTTTCTATTTACGATTTGATTTCAATTGCGCCGTCCAGAGCGTGGCGCCCCACTGGGCTATATGCTAATTAACTTACCTTTTAAAACATTTCCGATTAATCGTTAAAACGTGTTTTATGTTGTTGTTGTTGACTTTACGCCGCATTTCATGAATCAACTGCGCACGTTGCTTGGAATCCAGTTAATCGAAGCAAACATAATTCTCTGGAAAAATGCAAACAAATGCATTTTATCAAGTTTTATTGATAACATTAAGGCTTATTAAGATACAAGTTTGTGTAGTAGTACGTTAGAAATCTATTATTGCCTGATGTGGCTTACAATTACGTCAGAAATCCAATAATTTTAATGCGAGAGCTGTTATTGAAAGTGTGCTTATTACAGAAATAGAGATAATAGGGCCTGACTAGACGGACACGCTGGCTGTAGCTGATAAAGAGTATGTACTAAGTCAGGCCCACCTCTGACTATTTTCAAAACACATTTTAAACACCACCAAATACATTTTAACAGTATACAATACAGATAAAAATCATCATACAGAATATTTATTATTGCCTTCTGTTTGGACTTTCGACTTAAATACAGAGTGCCTGCTAGCCAAGCACTATCAACTAGTGCATTTATAGCTGTTGTTTTATATGTCATTCAAGAAGTTATATTTTTTTCTAATCAGTAAAACATATTTGTGCATTTGTGTATTATTTTATTTAATATATACGGTGGGGTTATAATTGCAAGTTTGTAAAGCTTTTCCAAATCAGCACAAGGTAAACAAGTGGGACGGCTCCAGTCGGGAGCGCCCGACTGGGGTATACCCTGAACCCTGTGTTTTCATACATTTCAGTCCCCTTGCATTCATGCGATGAGTTATCGGTGATTTGAAATAAACTTGATCTGCGTAAGTTCAGCTTTCTAGCTGCTGTAGTATCCGAAATCGACTCGGCTAGTGATGCTAAACAAGAATATATATATATGTACACATTTGCACAAAACCATTATACCCTGATTTACCCATTTTCAATGGGCTCAGGGCGTGAATAGCTAATGCAGTCTGATTCTATGAACCCATTTGCCCCTCATCCATCCAATACTTAAGATCCCTTTAAATTATTCAAAAAGTACACAGTATTTCTTATAATTGTTTTCTGAGTGTTTTTTGTTTATTGTTATTTAGTTTCTAAATTTGATTTAAAACGCAGTGATTATAAATATAGTGCCAGCAAATTGAGGTAAATTAGGAAGGTAAATATGGCCCGATTCGTCTTTTAGCCGCCATGGACATTGCAGAGCTTGCAGTCACCGTTGATGACCACATTGCCAGGATCGGCCGACAGCGGAACCGCTATTAGAAGAAAATAGTGGAAAATAGAGATGTGTTAATTGTGGAACTGCTGCATTTGAATGGCTTTCAGTACTTACCACTGGCCAGAGCCAAGAGACCGAGCACAAAGACGGAAACAACTGAGAAGAACTTCATGTTTTTGCTGGTTGTTGGTTGTTGCTTGTTGGTTCTATAAACGCTCAAATTGAACTGATGCAGTTGACTGCTCAGCTCCGATCTTATATGGAATTTCGTTTTAGCTGCAGCTGGGAAATCCACGAAGCGAACGGGCACTATCATTACAATCAATGTTTTACCCACACTTGATAAGCCGCACAGGGAAATTCCCAGCTGTAGTCTGTGCAGCGCTTTGCATTTCACTGAGCTTTTACGATCAGGTTATGCCCATTTGGGGAGCAGGCATCACTGAGTACAATAAATAAGCGAAAACGAGTTTTTTATTTAGATTGAACGTATTAAATCGTAAAAATTAAGATAAACATAAGTACACATTTCCTTGGAATTTATAATACACTAGAATATTGGAATAAAGTGTGTAGCTCTAGCTTTTTCTTGGTATTGAGATAATTGCAATATATATAATATATATAATATTGCAATCAATTATTTATATATATTCCTATTGAAGTATTTTATTGCGAACATACTTTTCTTATAATATATGAATATGTATCTCTTTGAATTTTTAAAGCTCATTATTTATTTCCTCAGTTCATGACCTCAATTATTGCTTACCTAAATTTTTAGTTTCTTTTTGTAATAATGTTGTATTGAAGAGACTCTTTGACTCCTTACTTACTTTTACTTTAACTCTTACTTTCCTACTTTTTCCATGATATATACATTCGTCTCTCTCTCTTTTTCACTCTTTCTTTATCTCTCACACTCCCTTTCTTTCAGTCTTATTCTTTCTTTATCGCTTTCGCTCTCAACCACGACATACACTCTTATATAACCATTTCTCACGCTCTCTCTCTCTCTCTCATTAAATAACGCCTTTCTATGTGATTTTCATAAATTCAAGTACTACTGGCATGCTAAGACATTGAGTACATAGCTGCAGGGTATTTTCTCGTCGGGAACTCTCCTGCTTGTTATTCAATAAACTAAGTTCGCTCAATTGGATTTCAGAGAAGCATATACTAATTGATATACATGTGCAAGTATGCCAAGGGGTACTACGCATTCGAAGTGCAATCTTCCCAACAAAGTTGAGACGGGTTATGTGTTCATGTTTGCTTATAAGCTGTCATGGCATTGATAATCTGGGCATTTCCATATATTTCATATATATATTTGCATATAATATATTTAATATTCTATGTATATGTATTATTCGTTATGTACTATATTTAGCGCTGATGTTCTCAACTTGGGGGCAATCTATCGATTGCTGTGCCTCAATCTCAGTTTCAATCGCGCACGATTTCTGGGCGCCCTCGACGCCAGTATAAAAGAATCGTTTCAGCGAGCACAGTTTCAGGTTGAAGCTAACGAAATGAGGTGCTTAACGCTGCTAACGCTTTTGGTCCTGGCCATGTTGGCCGTCAGCTGTCAGGGTAAGTGTGCCAGCATTTGATTTGTGATTTTGCGCTAACCCCCGGCGATTTATGTTTCTTCGCTCTAGGCAAGGTGACCATCAAGGGCGCCTGCGTAGACTGCAATAGGCCCGATGCAACGACGACGACACGCCGGCCGGCAACAACGCACGCCGCACGTGGACACGCACACGGCCGCCCGACCACGCCCAAGCCAAAGAAGAAGAGCGCCAAAAAGAGTGATGAGGATGACGACCTTGACCTGGGCGGCTTCTCGCTAAGCCAGGACGCGCATGGAGCACAGCACATATCGAGTGGACGTCGCCACAAGCGCCAGTATCAGGTGATACGCACGGATCCGGGCTACGGCGGCGGCGGCGGCTGGTCCGGTCGTGTGACAACACTCGACTCACGTGGACGTCCCGGCGTTTTGGTGCACAACGATGACTGCGTCGGCTGCAACATACGCGGCTAAGGGAATGGGATGGGGGAGGGGGGGGGGGCGACAACAACAATCAGCTCTAATATTAATATAGGCTAATAAACGAACTATAGTTCTCCCCCATTGCAAATTTGTTGTTGACCTTCAGCGCGGGAACCGGTTTAGCAGAATCAGCGCCGGCAGCTCAGTTCCGTGGAATTTCCACGAGATCAAGTAGTCGTCGTCGGCTTTTCAAGTGCCGCCCATTGTTATCGCTCAGCGTATATAAGGCGGCGGCCAGCTCTGGCCGCAGCAACAGATGCCATTCGAGATCACATTTGCCATGAGGTTGTTTGTCTTTGTCATATTTGCAGCTCTGGTGGCCCTTGCAACGGGTAAGCATTCCAGCATCCTTGTCGCCAGCGGCTCCTTATATTTCGTCCATCATTTATATTTATTTATTTTTTTTTTGTGTAGCCGGCTCTGTGGTTATCAATGGCGTCTGCCGCGACTGCACACCGCCGGATGCCGAGACGGTGGTTGTGGGCAAACCAGCGCACCAGGCAGGCCATCAGCCAAGTGCTCCGCGTCCGCTGCCCGTTCGGAATACCGCCGGCGCCGATCCCTACGTGGTGCCCGAGGGCTACAGCGGTCCTGTGCCCGGCGGCTCCTATGTCCACAACGCCGACTGCAAGGGCTGCGACATCAGGGGCGACTGAGCCCGAGATGAGCGCTGGAAAGAACTGAAGTAAATTGGTTAAGTAAACTGTTTGTGCTCGAAGTTCGCTGTGCGAGAGAAACGAGAATGCTGTGTTTTCATTATATATTCCAAATAGAGTAGCCTCATATGTAGCCAGATTAATTGCTTAAGGAACAACATACCCTATGTACCCTGTAAATTCAATAAAATTTGTTTCGCACTGAACAATACAAAGTAATATTTGCATATTTAGATTTTTTTACGCTCATTATATACTCGTGTATACTGTTAAGATTTGTTGAATACGCACACTAGGGCGTATATATCTATATATCTCTCTCAGTCAGACAGATTACTGATGATCTCCTCTAAAACAATTTTTTATAGTTTGGGGGCAGGTTAAACCTCGAAAATCCGTATCTCTTACAATTTTAATATTTATAATTTTAATATTCAAAAATAATTTATTATAATTTTTTTACCTATTATTATATTTTACAAAGAAAATATCTAAAACAGATGCCACATAATTATTTTGATTTGTAGAAAACCCATTCATTATTCTGTATTTACTTATGGAAGTAAAAATCTTTCGAAAATTATAATTTTAATTTAATTCAGCTTAGTTTTATTTTTATTTATTATTATAGTATGTTTAGTTTAAAAAAGATTCCATGGGAAATTTAGCTGCAATTGGCATTCAAACACTATATAGAGTTATAGTTAGGGTATATTCGTGGCTTAGCGTTACTTAAAACTGCGCATAGGGTATTTGAAAGTCGAGTTCGCTTTAAATAAATGCAATAATTAATTAATATAAATTCAATGCAGATGATAATGTAACTAATATGGCATTTAATTGCAGTTCTGCATAATTTATGTATTACAGAAGCTGCGACGTCAGATCCAATTCCAGTTGACAGAAGACGCGATCGTTTCAAGGGGGGTTTACTGTTGAGTCGTGGGCAAGCCCCAAGCCCAGTTTTAAGTGCAATTCCCAGCTGGCCTTTGGCTTTTTTGCGATACGAGACAAATACTGGGCTATATATATATTTTTTCCTTTCTGATGATATAACATTTATAACAGCTGAGCTGCTATATAAAGTGCTGCGAAATTGCAAAGTTGTTCAGTCTTTTGATATTCAGCGAACAGCATGAAGTGGTTATCGTTATGTTTTTTGCTGCTGGCCTTGCTGGGCTTGAGCGCAGCGGCACCTGCCGGTAAGTGGACGAACTACGCTCGTTTTGGCATTATAGAATTTAACATATGTCTGTGTCTTGCAGGTCAAATCACCGTACGCACTTACTCGAGGCGACACGTGTCTGTGCGTGGCAATGCGAACATCAAGTGGAATGGAAATTGCCACAATTGCGACATTCGCACCACCAAAAACACCGCTCAGGTGACCAGCACGAATTCGCGTCAATGGACACGCAAATTCTAGAGACTTAGTTAAGTTAAGTGCAAGTAATTGCCTAATTAATTATATTCCTGGTGCCACTTACAATTTATAGTTTTAATATTTATTTACATAAAGAACGAAAGATTTATAAATTTGTTAATGTTATTTGTAGCTGGTCGTAAATCACGGCGAGCAGCTTGCCACACGGTGGGGCACTCAGCTCGTGCTAAAATATATGCCGGGGGCGTGTGCTTTAAAATTGCCATCATATCTGAGTTTGGTGGTGGTGGTGGAGGTGGTGGTGGTGGTGGTGTTGGTGGTGGTGGTGCTGCAACCCTTTTCTTTTTTTGTGCTGGCGCCATTACACGTGTTTTTTGTCTACAAATTTTTATGTAGCTTTGACGTCGTCCTGTGCCATAAAACCAGCCATTTCCTTGAGCAGCCGGCTGCTTTTTTGCCTTTTTTGTGTCCCGGTTCGACATTCACGTTCTTCGCTTTTATTGCCAAAGCACGAAACCAAACCGCTGTGCGCCTGTAAATGACTCCCCAGGCACCTTTATATTGACTCGTAAAATTGCGACATTTAGAGCAACCCTCAGCAAGCGTCTAAACACCCCCGCAGCCACAAAAAGACCCCCCCCCCCTACCCCTACCCCCTTTTAAGACTAACCATCTACCCGCACTTCCGGTCGTTTGTCTTTTGTGTTGCCCGCTTTTCGGCGCCGCGACGACTTTCTTAGCGTACTTTTTCTTTATTTTGCTTTAAATTTGATTTTTATTTGCCTCACAGTTGTAGCCGCCAACGATTTTTATGGTCGAGTGTATTGCTTAGAGGTCAATGTTGTTTTCTGGAGTCTCCCGATTTTTTAATACTCTTTTAGAGGCTAGTGTTATTTAATGATGGGTAAATATAAATACTTATTTATTTTTATATAAATTAGTTCGGTTTTATATAATCTCGATCCTATATTAACAGTTCCCTAAAAGATTTCATTCCAAAATGTAGATAGAGTATTAAAACTGCCATAACAATGTCAGTTTTAATGTCGTTTTTGTCATGGTTTGTTATCTTAATAAAGTTCTTATTTAAATTGTGCTGCAAAAATATTATATTTAGTTTCTTTCATTTGTATAGATAACATTATTTTTGAAATATTCGGTAACAGTATCCATTTATTTAAGAGTATTTTATCTTTGACTAACCAAAGACTGTTGTTTTATTGGGTTTTTTTCTGATGTTGTTGCTGCCAGCAACGGAAATTGACTTGGAAAGCGATTCGACGTTGCTTTTCCTTTTTGGGTGCGAAGCCCAAAAATTGAAATGAGATATAATGTCGGAACCGTGGCCGTAATCGCGGAGCTCAATCGGACACGCCCACGCAAGGCCAAGCACTTCACCGTTAGCTGTTGGCGTCGGCGTTAACTTTCTGCCTGATTTTCACTTGACATCGTTCCGTTATCCATTTTGACCTCCGGCTTTTGTTTTGTTTGCGTCCGAAACTTTATTAATTTGAAATATGCGAATGGTGTCGTGGACGCAGGCGGGTGCGAAATGATTTATTGGATTTTTGAAGAGCACTCGAGCGCACAACTTGATGTTAAACGCGTTCATAATTAATTTCATTTTTACAGGCATTGCGCATACGCAACGTAACACGGCCTCCGACCACAGATTCTTATATATGTATGTATGTATGTAGCTATTTATACTTTTATCTTCCGTTCTCTGTTTTTATTTCAGACATTTCAATCTTATTATTTCGGCACTTGGTTCCTTTTATTCGCTTGTCTTGTTGCCAGTGAAAGTGACCCGCAATTTGTTTAACGCTTTTTTTATTTCATTCTGCTTTTTAAATGAATTTCCAACCCCTTTACTCGGTGCTGCCGTTATTACTCCCCGTTGTTGTTGTGCATTTAAGTGGCATTTTCTGTTGCACAACTCACAGGATGCGAGGATGCCTGCAGAGCGTATGATATAAATTAATGTATAATTGAGAGCGATTTATGCGCAGCTGCCAGGAAATGTTTATTAAAGTTGAAGGAAATGTTATAGTTGTTGAAATTTTGCTGCATTTAAATGTGAAGGAATGTGATTAAAAATGGTTGGCTTAATAAATTTGTCAAGCTTTTTTTTTAGAATAGTTGTATACTTATATTAAAAAATCAAACTGTTTCGTTTATTTAATTTTACATAATATAATAGTAAATGTTAAATTTCAGTTTTGCCTTCGGCATTTGCATTATGCATTTGTAACTTGTTGTTGTTGCATACTTTTTGGAGCAATTTGTCACACAGTTTAATTTGACATTTTCATGGTCTGATTTAATAAAAATGCAATTTTCTGATTTTATTTCGAATTATTTATGAATATCTGCATTTATTAAACTCACATTTACAGCACATTTACCTTACATAATTTATAATCAGATAATTTTAATAAGCATGAATGCATTCCATGAATAGAGTACTTGATAAACAGTTAGCGTGTTATATTCCAATGAATATTATTTTAATTATGAAACCTAATGTTAGTCAAATTGAATAATTTATTGGTAAAGATTTAATTAAATGTACATTTATGAGATCAGGCAAAAAAGGTTAGTAAAATTTTGTGTATTTTTAATTTTTTTTTCTCTTATTCAGGTAATTAAATTACACATTTAAACTATTTGAATTGTCTACAGATTGGGATAAAAGCTTTAATGAGCTTTTTAAATATGTAGAAAAAGAATAAATTGCCCAGGTTTACTTCCAACAATAAAAAAGAATATTAAAGCTGAATTCAGCTATAATAAAGAAGCTTTAATGTGCTTTAAAAGCTGCTCCCTCAGACATATCACGACGTTGACATTGTTGTTCACATATTCAATTAAGCTCAGTTACGGTACGAACACAATTCTGCTCTCTTCTTTCGAAGGTCCTGAGGCTTAAAGTACCTGGAAGTCGTCAGTGGGGAGCGTGGACGTAAAATCTGCCAATCGGCAATGTTGCTACAATGGCATTTCCACACCTTTCCCCCACCTTCCACTCAATGGAGCTCAGCATGAAGCTTACCATGGGACTGATTTCATTTTCGTAATTACCTCAGCGCCTGTTTCTGTGCCCCCTGCCAGCGTTGTCGGTCGACTGCAGGTGTCGGAGTTGCGGCTTAACGAGTTGATTAAATGCAGTAATTGATGAAATTGCGAATGCGCTTTAAAGGTGTAAATGGCTGGCTTCGAGTGCCGCCTGCCCTGTCGGGGGATAAACATGTCATTGTCATTAGATGGCTGCACAGAATTCGGGTAAGAGAGGGAAGGGGGGGGGGGCGTCCTCGACTGGACAGTGCGCATCAATCAAATGCGCACGAAATGCACACGTTTCATTTATAAATATTTGCGGCGAGGGTCGCACGACTTCACAAAAGGCATCAAGCGGCATCGAGTTAGGGCGCGGGGCGGCGCGTTGAGCTGGGGGTAGAACAGGGTTCGGGTTGCAGCCAAAAGGCAGAAATAAAAAATGATTTAAAAATTGAAAGGATTATGGGGCGAGCAGCAACGAAGCGCGTTAATGTTGATGCCGCCGCGGGGCTCAGAGCGGCCAAACAACAAAAAAGGGTCGTCCGGTCGAGGGAGCAGCTGGACCGAGAGGGGAGACGGGGGGACGGGGGGAAGGGGGGCAGGGTGCGGCGCTACAGATCTACAGACCGGGTATATACATATATATTCGTTGGTGTCGCTGTCAGTCAAATAAAACTGTGCAAAAATCAACGAGGCAACGCGAAACAAAAACCCAAGCTGAAAGTTTATGCCATGCAGCAGCAGAGAATATCGAGGGGAGAAGGTTGCGAGGTGGGGCGCTTGTGTGTGTGTGTGTGTGTGTGTAGGTTGAGGGTACACAGAGGCCAACGTTGTTGATGGTCAACAATATAATTTGAACAGGAATGAAAAATAAACGCGGCAAAACTGGGCGGGCTGTGGAATCTGCAGGCTCTGTCGGCGTTGTGTGTGTGTGTGTGAGTGGTTTGTTTTTTATAGTACATATTTCACTTCCTCTACGTTACGCCCCGCGGGGACAAAAAACAACGTGCAACTTTTATATAAATCAAATCAAATATGTGAACAAAATGTTTTCTCAGTTGTCGCCAACGTTATGAGACGAGTGTGCGAACAAATCAGCTTTTATGGCAACTTGGTAGATATTACGGAACATGGTTGCCACAGTGGTTGTGATTTACAGGAAGAAAATCAACTCAAATACCTGAAAAATACAAAAATAAAAGAATATTTAATTAAATTTAAAAAAAAAGAAAAGGTTTTAATGCAAAGGCGGTCTTATTTAACATCAACTGAATATTTACAGGGTATCAACTCAACTAAAATCTTCAGTTAAAATCCACCACAACACAGTTACAATTGCAACTACTTTTAATATAAACTTAGTGTTTACAGGGTATTTGAAAACACTCGACTAAAATGTGAATAACACTGCAAACTAAACATCTTTTTTATTAACTGCCCACTGTGCACCACATTTCAAATAAAAAATGCCTTTAATTCAAGTTTATTGGGTATAAAAAACACTTAACTGAAATCTGGATAATATTCGAAATTGAACAAAATAAGAAATACTAAAATATTCTTTATTAAATTCTCAAATTAAAAGCACGTAATTTGCAATAAATGCCCACTGTGCACCGCCAGCACCACAGTTACAATTACAAATACATGAGGTACATATCTCTCTGGTGCGGCAGACTGTCTGTTGCTGTCCAGTTTGCACAGTACGTCGAATGAGAACATATATACAGATTTATATACATATATTTATATATATATAACTTTATGCTGGGGATTTGCTGCTCCCGCTGCCGTTTGGCTGTGAAACAGCTGCCATTGCTGCCCGGCCAAGCCAGCAAAACTCAATTTATTGTTGGGCGCCGCAGGGCCACTGTCCAAACCCACTCCCCCTCTCTATAAAGCCCCCGCCCTGGTTTTCAACAAAGTTCTATAGCTTTTGGTTTTACTTTTCGCCTTGCGGTTGTGTGTTTTTGGGGCGGGAGTCGCCTCCTCCACCCCCGCCCCCCTTCTGATGAGGTCCGTTCATTTTTGTCTTGCTGCTGACTGCTGAAAATTGAAAATCATAATCGCATCAACTTTACCAGCAGCAGTCGCAGCAGCAGCAGCATAAAACTTTCCAAAGTTTGTGTCTCGGCCGAGCGCCTTCAAGTAGGCAACGAAATGGCGTGGAGATTCAAAGAGTGCCAGGCTAGATAATTTGCACTGGATTAGTTACGCCACAAAAGCTGCCAAGTGCATAGGGAAGTTATAGTGTTGAGGTATGTGTGTGTGTGTGTGTGTGTGTGTGTGTGTGGCCAGTGCTTGGTTAACCTTTGCCTTTGGGTATTCAGTCTCTTATCGCACATTTTGCATTACAATGCCTTCTACTTGACTTCTTTGCAACTTTTTATATACTATATATATTTGCTTTTCAGTTTTGAAAAGCTTTGAAGTTTGGTTTATTGTTTTGATTGAAAGCAAATTAAGACCAAATCACATTTAACTGCTTGAATAACTCATGTTTATTGTATTTGTTAAATGTTGCTTATTGTGTAGTTGGGTAAATTTGATGAAGGTTGCTTTAAAAGCACATGAAAGCAGGCGGAGACTTAAAGCTCAAAGCTCAACTAATTAGTAAAACAGTTAGTTTAGTTAAGAAAGCTTTTCGCTTAATAAATTGCCTGTTCTAAGTGCATTTAAAGAAACTTAAAGCTCATAAATAAACTTTTCAGCTAAAAGCTCTGACATTTCGCAATTTATATTCTTGCTCTACTTCGCCCACTTGCAGCTAGTGTCATTGCAAACTAACCGTATATATATGTAGTTGCATATAACACAAACGTTGCATGTGCAACTGGAGGCACAAGTCGGCCACATAAAACAATGGCATGCAACATAAACAGAGACGGGCACAAAAAAGTTTTCAGCTCAAGTGACGTTAACTAGTTGGCAGCTTGTCTGTGCTTTTTGCGGCCTTAAAAGTTGCCAAGTTATTTGCCAGCAATCAGAATCAGTGCAGGCCAGCAACTTGCCACAAGCTGCCAGTTGCCAGTATCGTATATTAAGTGGCTCGTCCGCAGCTGCCTCTGCTGCTGCTGCTGCTGCTGCTTCGGGCTCTGCCACGACTGCGTAGGTTGCACTCACTTAGCCAGCCTGGCTGAATTAGCGTTGCGCTGCGCGCCCGCCTGTCTGGGGCAACATGATGTGGCAAGTTCTGATGCTGCACCAGGCCCAACAGCTTCAGTGCGGTTTCTGCTGCGTAATTGTTGATTTTATGCGTACAGCGCTGCCATTAAGTCTTTGCAACATGCGGCTACCGTTGTCAGCGTGAAATGCGTCAAATTACCGCATGGCCGACTGGAGGCCAGCACCAAGACACAGCCTGCAATTAACTCGAACCAGTACCACGAACCGGACCAGCAACAACTCCAACTCCTCCTCGTCCAGCCGTCACTAATTAATGTCAATGTCAAGCGGTGCTACAATTGAAATCGCATAGAACACGGACGCGAAGCCATCTTCGAGCTCAAATAAGGCACCAAATTGAGCTGTGCAATGGACCTTAACTTCATTGTAAAAAAAAAAATTAAGCACTCAATAAGGGCACATCAAAAATACAAACACATTTCAATGGCATAAATGTTAAGTGCTCTTATTTAAAGTTGCGTTTGCAAGGGTCTTAATTCAGATTTTATTACTTCAGCAATTTGATTGACATTGCAATGGACTTCAACTTCATTGTATAAAAATTACAATATATATATATTTAAGCTGAAATGAATGAAATATTGACAACGTTAAGTGTTCTTACAATTGAAATGGCGCACAATACAAGGGACAGGTTCAAGTTTTAATAGTCCTTCTTTTTAAGTTGCCTTACAATGAACTTTTTTATGTATTATGTATAAAATATATAATGTAATTTTGTAGTATATATTTGTAGAGATATATACTATTAATATTATTTATTATTTATTTAAATAACTAACCATAATTCTTACTCAAAAATATGCAATTTAAAGTTCCAATAAAATACACATGGCAGCCCCAGAACAATAGATAATATCACTATCTCGCTCTGACAGCTTGTCCTTTGACAATTTAATTTATTTAATTAAAGGTTAAAACGTACGAACAAGTGTCATAAGCACTTGAAAACTTAATTAAAGTAATTAACACAAAGCATATTGGAATTTAGTAACACAAAAAAGACCCTACACAAATGATGAAATTCATTTGTTGAATAATTACAATCGGGCAATAACACAAGTGAACTCATTATATAATGAACGACCCTTCGTATGGGATAACAAAACCAACAGCAGAAACAAAAAGCGGCGAACATCATAATAAAATTAACATTAAAGTGGCAAGGCAAAAGGGATCATAAAAATGAAATCAACGTATTAACTACATAGCAGACAGCAGCATAACGCACACCCTCATCACACACACACACACACACACACATTTATAGTCATAACAAGCTCACGCCATATCCTCATCCAGCAGCTGGGCAGATAAAACGCAACGAAATAAAATCAATTCAAATAAAAGCATAAATACGACCACAGGAAATGAAAATGACGATGACTCCGTTGCCTTGCCGCACCCAAGCACCGCACCACCGCACCACCCACCCACCCACAGACACACGCAGCGCCCAAAAGCGGCCCCCAAGGGTTGGGCCTGTAGATGACTGTAACTGTTGTGCCAGGGGGGAGGGGAGGGGCGGGAGGGCTGGGAGCTGAGCTGAACATGTAAGCGCGCATTTTACGGCACAAGCATTTTCGCTTAATAAAATGTTAAGTGGGGGAGAAAAAGGGCGGCGGACAAAAAGCGACAGCGCCACTGCGAAGTTGGGTTTGCCAAAGGACTTGCAAGCGACAGACAGACAGACAGACGGGCAGACAGACGGACAGGCAGAGAAATCGACCAACTGCCAGACAGACTGACTGTCAGCCCAAGCAGCGGGGCAGGCAGAGTCGTAAAATTATATTTACAACACAAACAAAGCTGTCGACAAGGCAGCAGCAGCGTTAGCGCCAGCAGCGCAGCGACTGCGACGACGACAACGGCAAGAACGAAGCTGAACACAATGATAAGCATGAAGCGGATGAGACACAAACGCACACACACACACACACACACACGAATGGAGAAAGTCACACAGGCACACGCACACGTGCGCCCAACTCTCGCTCTCGCACCCGCACACAGAGTCTCTCCCACTCTCTTAAAAGTGAAGCGCCTGCAAAAAGGGCGCCGTGTGCTTTGTTGAGCGTCGGCAGCAAGAGATGAGACCGAGGCACCCAGCAATTTCCCGCACTCAAAAAATAACAATGGCGCGTTGAAAATATCCGCTTCCGCTTCTGAAAGCTACCAAAACCAAGAACAGACAAAAAAAAAAAAAGAATACAAAATGCGCGTGAGTGCGAGTGAGCCAGTAAGCGTTGGCAGCGCTGGCAGCGTGCGAGTGCGAGCGAGTCAGCAAGCGAGCATGCCAGCGCAGCTGCGACTTTAACTGTTGTTGCTTGTAGTCTGCTTTTCGGGTAGAGAGCGAAGCGTCAAAACGTGCGACACACTCCAAAAAGGGAAAAAAAAACAAATTTAATTCAATTTGAGCACAATGAAATCATATTTTTGCAACAAAATGTACAAAATTCAGTTTTGGCCCATGGTAGTAGCTGACAAGTTGAAAATGCTTTTCATTTGTGTGCGTGCGTGTGCGTGCGTATGTGTGTGTGTGTGTGTGTGTGTGTATAGCTTGGCAGCTGGCAATTCCATTTCTATTAGCATTAGTTGGACTGCCAAAACGTGCGGCAGGTGTGCGGCGGGAGCGTTGTTTGGATAGCCATGCGACTAGAATATGTTGGCATAAATATTTATACGCTTGCAGCGGCGACACAAACACACACACACACACACAGGCGCGCAGTCGACAAGCCAAAGCCAAATATGCAAAGCTCTGCGTGGCTTTGGTTTGTGTGTGTGTGTGTGTGTGTGGCAAATGCTTGAAAATCACATTATGCCCGCTGGCACAGCTTTGCCACCAAAGCAGGCAGCCAAGGATTCGCACACACTCAACGTCCTGCGGCTGACGGATCGTCTGTCTGTCCGGCTGTCCGTCTGTCTGTCTGTCCGTCTCTCTGTCTTTCTGACTGTCCATTTGTCGTTTTATTTGCAAATGGCAACTTGGACTTGGCAAGACTTGCTTTGCGCCTTTTGCCAGTTTTTGTGTGTGTGTGTGTTGGGCTTGTTTATTATTCATGCTGTGTGCTCCTTTACACCATTGCAAGGACCTTGTGGCTGACGCTGCGCTCTGTTTAAATGGCGCATAAAATATTAATAGCTTCATTAGCATTCGCACAAATTTAACTCACACTAATTACATAATATTCGGCGGGGGGTTGGGGGTTGAGGGTTTGACGCTGACGCAAATCGAAAATGATGTGCAACATTTGGAAGCAACAAAGCTGCTTTCTATGAATTATATAGAGTGTTCAAAGCGAACGCCCACGCACACACACAAAGCTGCAGGAGCCTTTTTTGGCCAAATTGAGGTCCCTTTGCTGAGCCGTAAAGTGGTGGGGAAAAGTAGGATGAGGGGTGTGGGGGGTTTTAGTGACAGCAAGCATTTTGCCTATGAGCACGCCGGATTTGAAATATTGCCAGCAATGGGAAAAGCTGTTGGTTGATGTGTTTGTGTGTGTGAGCAGGATAGAGAGCTAGCAATAAAATGAAAAATATTTGAACTTTAGCAAAAAGCGCACAAGGATATCAATTCCCAAGACACACAAAATACACAACTATATGAGTGTACAAGCGTGTGTGTGTGTGTGCGTGTGTGTGTGCGTAGTCAAATCCAACTAGAATCAGAATCACAGCAATAAAATTGAAAGAGCGTGCACGAATGCCAATAGAAAACAAGCAGGAAAGAAACTCACAAGGGAGTCAAGAATGATGAGCATGTTTGAGGGGCAAACAGGGGCGGGGGGCAGGAGGGGAGGGGGACGTCTGCTCAGTATATTAGGTTGAAGCGGCAAACAAGTTTTTCGGCACACAAAATGGGACTGAAAGGCAGAAAGGATCGAAGCGAAGGGACCGACAACGTTTATTTGCCTTTTTGCATCAATGGCAGCAAAGGCAACACTCGAATGCGAATTTAAAATGAGCCACAACAACAATAAAGACAATAAAAACAACAACAACGGCCAGACGATGATGACTGATTCGTGGTCGAATCCCGTAAGCTATAAGGAATGTGTCATCCGATATGTATTATAAGGCGGGCACGTGTCCTGGCAAACGGCAACCAATATTACGGCAGTCAAAGTTACACAAAGGTCAAACGGAACATTATGGCTTTATTTTGCGCCTAATAAATCTCATTATGTCATTATGTGCTCGAGCGCAGCAGCAACAACAACAAGGAGCAGAGGTAACAAACACAGAAGAAACAAGAGTGTTTTAATCGGGAGTGCCCGAATAGCGTATGCCCTGTACCCAACTTCAAGCTAAATAGCCTAAATAACTTCCCTGATTATTATATAAATATTTGCATGTCATTTCGGTGAACTTAAATATTCTTTATGTGTATAGTAATAAATTTGGAGTCTCCAGTTCCCATACTCTCGGAGATATGTTAAAAGGCCAGAACGAAAAACCGATATTTATCGATTTAAACAGAACAAAGATGCCACTTTGCCTGCTACACACATTTGCACAAATCTATCATACCCCCTCTCAGCCATTTTCAATGGGTATGAGGTATAAAAAGTAGCCAACGCTGCGACGTCGACTGCGACGTCAGCGTCTTCATCGTCGTCGTCGTCGTTGAAACAGCAACAGCCAAACGACATGCCAATCAGTAATCAATCCGCACGCACATTGACAACGAGGACGTCGTCAGCGCTGCCGCGCGCACTCCTCATGTTTCCACCGTCATCCAAAAACAATTTGCAAAGGCACCCATCAGTTGTTCGTTTGGTATGGACTTCAAAATACCCTGCATGTAGCAAACACTCGCCCCAGCTTAGTTTAATGCTGTCAGCTATAGTAACTTTTATAGCACTTATGCTATGCCAGTTAACCTATTCGCAGTCTGACATTATTTTTGTATTCCCTTACTTCATATTTCCAAGTGTTATATTTTTCTTATTGGATCTGTGTTGACTAGGCCTGCGCCTGTTACATACACCAAGTATTGGCAATAAGAAACTCAAAAAAAAGGAGCAGCAGCAATGCTGCCAAGTGAGACCACACGACGTCACAGTAAACAAAATGAAAAGAGATAAACATAGAGCGGCACTGCGCAATATGGCGTCAACAGCAGCCAGCAACACTGGCGGTGAGCGCGAGCGAGAACGAGAGCGCCCAGAGAGCGAGCGCACAGTAAAAACGCCGCCATTAAAGAAATTCCTCTCAGAGAGCGCAACGTGTATGTGCATGGGAATGCTCTAGTGTGCGGCATGCGTGTGCAAATGCCGCAGAGTTGTCGAGCTGCCAACATCAAAAACAAATTAACAGTATAATTAAGTGTAAAAATGAATTCTATATGAAATGTATAAATTTGGTGCACTCTAAAAAGAAACACCTTTACTTAAATATTAAGGTTCGCCGGCTGGGCTGTTAAAATCCTGGGTTGTTTACTTGATTAGTTGAGCTGGCAACCCTAGCTTGCGCGCCGCTGTGTTGCCAGCGAGAGCCGCTCAATTTATGCGCTTTTTGTACGCGTTGCTCCTTCGTGGCGGACAGTACGGATGAAACACTGTCGACGCAGCAAACTAGGCGAAAAGTTCTATGAAAAATAACAAAAAATATATTAAAAAAAAAAAAACAACATTCAACATTTTTAGCATAAATTTTATGCTAAACCAAAAAGATTTCCATGAGCAAATAGGCAAAGGTATTCATCACATATTATGCCTCGCTATAATTTATGCAAATAATCAAGTGCTCATGTTGTGTGTTTTCTGTGTGCGTGTGTGTGCATTGAATTATTCAAAGCAACACAAAAGCAAAGTGTTGAAAAAAAAAATTGTCTTGCCTCGTCGCTTTGCGCCTCCTCTCGTCTGTGTGCGTCGCGCCGCGTCTACTCGGTGCGTGTGTGTGTGTGTGTATGAGTGTTTTAAGCAATTAACCAGCAGCAGTGTAGAAATGCCAAAAACGCATTAAAAATTATTACTCGTTGGCTGTCTGTCATTCACAAGAAACAGCAACAACAATACACAAGTGCTATTTGCCGCCGCTACTCATAAAACAAATTACCCACTTGGGCTTGACTGTTATGCGTGCGTGCGTGTGTGTGTGTGTTTGTATGTGTGAAAAGAGCAGCGTAATCATCATCATCAGCAGTCGCTGTCATACAAGCAAAGCTACAACAGCACATACATATACTACTATACACCAATACGATTGCGAACAACAAAAAAAAGTAGTAAGCACTCGCCGCAATAGTAGTAAAACAGCCAAAAAGGCAGTGGCAATATGTTACCACCAACAACAACAACAACAACCACAGCAGCCGTATAATACCGGAATAAAATTTCTATACAGCGCGCTTCTCTCGCATGAGCAGTGCATCTGTATGTGTGCGTCTCTTTCGCTCTTTCTCTCTCTCTCTCGAACGACTGCACTGAGCTAGAGTATTTTTTTTTTCGCTTATAGCAACAATGTTGGGCAGCAGCAGCGTCGCAGCGACTTCGCAGTTGGCGTTAAGTCAAATGTTTGTGTGTTTGTAAATACGTCGCATGCACATATATCTATGTGTGTGTGACTTTTTTATGTTTCGCACAAACATTGCGGTAAAAGAACGCCGACAAACGTTTCGTCGCTGGTCGCTTAGTCGCTCTCACTAATTGTGACGTCTGCGCGCGTCGGTTTGTCTCTCTGTCGGTCGGTCGGTCGCTTCGTCGCTCATTTTGTTGTACAACTAACTCCCCCGTGCATTTCTTACTTCAAGCTCTGCTCGTTGCATGTGTATGTGTGTGTGTGCTCCACACGCACATACACACGCACACGCAGCTTCGCCGCGTCGCGCGCTCTCGCTCTTACACAAAGTGCCGTTTTTTGTATTTGTAGCAAAAAAAAAAAAAGAAAACAACTAACCTCATAAAAAAGTTGATGCATTGAAAAAAAAACAACCAAGTTAAATTGTCAGCAGCATATTTGTCAAATAAAAAAAAAATAATAACAGCAAAAAAAATTAAATAAGAAGTGTTTGTCGTGGCAATCTCTACCCCTCTCGCTCTTTCGCTTACATAAATGGCAAATAATTCTTGAGATTGGCTACAACAACATCAGCAGCAGCAACAACAACAACAACAACAACAACAACAACAACGTGGAAAAGGAAAGCTCTGCCTACAACAACGAAAATTTGTGGATTTACATTTCCTGTGTGCAGCAGCAGCAGCGTCGTCGGCGTTTCTTTTTGTGGATTATTACTACCTAAAAAAACCGCTGCTCACTTTGCGGGCCGCACGCTCTCCACTCCATCACTCACTCCGCTCTCGCTCTCTGTCGCTCGCGAGTGCAAGGGTCGCTGCGCGAGCAAGCCAGCAGGCAACGAAAAATCCTCGTTCGCACCTTGCTCCCCACTCACTCACTCACCCAATACCACTACTCACCACTCTCTCTATTCCCCCTCGAACGCCGCCGCCGCCAACAACAACAACAACAACAACAACAATAATAACAACAACAACTACGACTGCATGCTGTCGTCTATGAAGCAGGAACGAGCATATCAACAGCAGAAATTGCGATTATTTTGGATTTATAAAAAGGCAAGTAAGCAAACCTAACCAAACACTTCTCATATATGTATGTATGTATGTATGGACGCGTGCATGTGTGTATGTGTACATGTGTATATTTGTTTAATGTGGCATGCTATAAATCCCAAAAGACGGCCCCCCGCCGCCACACGCTTATGCTGGTGCGCGAGCGAGATAGTTAGTTGCAAGTGACAGAGCGAGAGCGGGCGAGAGGGAGAGTAAATTGATTTCCAGTTTGATTAATTGCCGCTTGCTGCTGCTGCTGCTGCTGCTGCTGCTGCTGCGAGGCGCATGTTTCTGTTTTTTTCTCGTTATTTTTTTGTTTTCGCCTCAAGTTAATGCCAATTAAGGTGTTTCAATTTAAGCCGATTTGTAATTAAATGGGGTTTTGTTTGCAGACGCCCCACTCCCCACTACTCACGATTAGATATTGACAGGCGGCTGCGCAGCAATTTAGCAATAAATATGTATAAAAACATGCTTAAAACATGTAAAACAAAAAAAAAAACAAAATTTGCCATTTTCAGTTTTACGGCTGACGAATTGAAATTAGTATTTTTGACGATTATTAAACGTGGGAAGTATGCTCTTCAATGTGCTTAGGGAATTATTAATTTCCCCGGCTTTATTTATTTGAGATGCGGCGGTGACAGGCAGATGACGGCTCATTGAGTTTTTATTATTACGGGTTTAAAGTGCACACACGCACACCATGAGAGAAATTCCCATAAAAGGGGCGTCGTCGGCAAACAAAACGGACGAACACTGAAAACACATGCATAAATACAAATGAAAAAGGAATCACGCTGCCTAATGAAGCCTGCGGCGGCCATGTTGGGGAGTACGAATAAACGAAGCGACCGAACGACGAAGCGACCGAACGACGAAGCGACCGAACGACCGAACGACCGACCGACCCGAAAGGCGAACGATAAACAAACAGTGTGGGCGGGGGTGAGGGGGGCGCAAAGCACACGTAGCTC
Source organism: Drosophila sordidula (assembly GCA_035047465.1). Lineage (NCBI taxonomy): Eukaryota > Metazoa > Arthropoda > Insecta > Diptera > Drosophilidae > Drosophila > Drosophila sordidula. The sequence goes on from JAWNPQ010000131.1 coordinate 3,224,218, forward strand.
TGCTTCGCTTTGGGCGCCGCGCGCTCTTTGTTCGCTCTCTCTCGCTCACTCTCAGTCTCCGTTGTTCTAGCTCACTCGCACTTGCACTGACAATTGGCTTCTGTCGCGTTGCGTGTGTTTTTTGTTGTTTTGATAATTTTTCGCCTGGGCGTGTTTTGCATTTAGTTGAAATTATGAAATTGGAAGTAAGCGTGTGTGTGCGTGTGCGTGTGCGTGTGCGTGTGTGGGAGTTTATGCTTATGATAAAGACATTTATTTACTCATGAGCAATTTCAGAGTAACGCACCTGAAGTAAAATGAAATAAAATAAAATAAAATATGAAAATATTTAAACGCACATCAAAAGTTTATTGTTTTCCACATTTTTCTATGTGTAAAAATAAAATGATTTTCCTTTTAAATTTAATATACTGCGACGAACCAGGGTTCGAACCGGCTTACGAACCGAACCTGAAGGCGAAATATTAGTTCGAAATTTGAACGGAACAAGTAACTTTTTTTTGTGTGCACTTAAAATGCCGGAAATTGTATTTGCATCTAGTATATTGAAACGTATCTGACAGATACGAAATTGTTTTGTTTTGTTTTACAATTAAGCAAACGAACTGCGTTAAACGCTTTGTAAACACACATAATGAAACAGTCTGACAACAACAGCAACAACGACAGCCAGTCATCGGCTACAGATACAGATACAACCGATAGATACAGCAGCAGCACTGCAATTAAGCATCTATTAGACGCGCTCTCGGTCATAGCATTAAAAATGCTTTACACAAATGGGCAACAACCGTAAAGCCAAAAACCAGAGGCAGCTGTTGGGGACGAGGGTAGGGCGGAGGGAGGCGCGGCCGTAGGACGGGCTGGGGCAACTGCGGGGCGCACAATCGTGACGCCAACTTAGTTACGGTCATTAGCACCAGCAGCGCCGCCAGCGACAGGCCAAAGCTGACTGCCAGCCGGGCTGCCTATGCCCCATATGCATGTATTAAACACACACACACACACACACACACACACACACACACACTAGCGCACATAATAATTTGTCACACTGTCGGAGTCGCTGGCAACGCTGGTAAAAGTTGCCCGCGGCAACAACTACAACTAAAACAGCAGCAGTCAAGACTTGTACAAGATACACACACACACACACACAGAGGCACGTTAACTGACTTTTAGTTGGCGCGTTGGGAGCTTTTGCCTTTTTCTGCAAAGTGTAATTGCCTTTGTTGTTGTTGTTGTTGTTGTTGTTGTTGTTGTTGTTTGGTTGTTTGGCATTTGCCACCGTTCTGCGCCTCAGACGATAACAATTTCAACGCTACAAATGTGTCAATTGCCTGACAAAACATTCCATGCACTCATACGCTTATATAGTATATGTGTGTGCCCATATATGTGTGCCTAAGTAAATACGTGTACATATAATTACACCAAGCTAAAGACTTGCTGCCCAATCATTTCTTTGATGAGTTCTTCTTTTGCCGTCTGCTGCTCTTAATTAACAGCTTAGCTTAATGCCGTTAAACTGGCTGTTAGGCAAACAATGTTATTCAAAATTGATCTTATTGTTAAGTGTAATATGAGAATATAAAATAGTACATTTAATCTATAAAAATGTCCATAATTAAGCAACATTTAAAATGAAACTGCTAATGTTAATGTCAAAGTTAACTTTACATTTCTTGAACTAACTGTTAAATAATTTACCTGTTAGATTATGTTAACATAATATAAAAATATAAAATAGTACATTTAATCTATAAAAATGTCCATAATTAAGCAACATTTAAAATGAAACTGCTAATGTTAATGTCAAAGTTAACTTGACATTTCTTGAACTAACTGTTAAATAATTTAACTGTTAGATTATGTTAACATAATATGAGAATATAAAATAGTACATTTAATCTATAAAAATGTCCATAATTAAGCAACATTTAAAATGAAACTGCTAATGTTAATGTCAAAGTTAACTTGACATTTCTTGAACTAACTGTTAAATAATTTAACTGTTAGATTATGTTAACATAATATAAAAATATAAAATAGTACATTTAATCTATAAAAATGTCCATAATTAAGCAACATTTAAAATGAAACTGCTAATGTTAATGTCAAAGTTAACTTTACATTTCTTGAACTAACTGTTAAATAATTTAACTGTTAGATTATGTTAACATAATATAAAAATATAAAATAGTACATTTAATCTATAAAAATGTCCATAATTAAGCAACATTTCAAATGAAACTGCTAATGTTAATGTCAAAGTTAACTTGACATTTCTTGAACTAACTGTTAAATAATTTAACTGTTAGATTATGTTAACATAATATAAAAATATAAAATAGTACATTTAATCTATAAAAATGTCCATAATTAAGCAACATTTAAAATGAAACTGCTAATGTTAATGTCAAAGTTAACTTTACATTTCTTGAACTAACTGTTAAATAATTTAACTGTTAGATTATGTTAACATAATATAAAAATATAAAATAGTACATTTAATCTATAAAAATGTCCATAATTAAGCAACATTTAAAATGAAACTGCTAATGTTAATGTCAAAGTTAACTTTACATTTCTTGAACTAACTGTTAAATAATTTAACTGTTAGATTATGTTAACATAAAAGCTGTTACGTTACATTTTACAATTCAATCACTAAATGAATTTTCTTTAAAATGCAAATTCAACTGCTTTTAAAGTGTACCAAGTGCCGCTCACTACGTACTGCTCCCGGTATTCTCCATTAAAAAAAAAAAAAAACCCCCGTCACAGACACTGTCGGCTGTCACTTAGTTGGGCCATTTGTCAGGGCCCCGCCTCGGCGACACGATTAAAGCAAATTGATTTGTTCACTTCTCATAAATGTCTGACAGTGAGAAACGTTTCATTCGTTTCTCGTTTCGCCAAATGCAAATTAACGGCGAACTTTCAGTTTGTTGCAAATTTCAATTGTGCAAACTGAAAAACAGAGATAACAAAGCAGAACAACAAATTGACAACAACTAAATACTCTATAATAATAAATTGAATGGTTGCCCTTTCAGTACGAATTGTTCATAAATTAGAATTACAATTTACAATGCATTAGCATTTTAAATTCTTATAATTGGGCATATTGTATTTAATTGTAATTTAATTTTAATAATAAAACTGGCCCATCAAATGTAAATATAATTAAAATGTTATATTTCATATATATCTTATATTCTTCAATTATACACACACAAATGTAAATTTTAATTGCAAATTATAATCACCTCCCAACTGTAAACGATTTTATTTTCATTATATTCCATTTATTCCAATTGCGTCAAATCAATAACAATGTTAAATTGTTTAACATGCTGACAAGTCATCAACAATTTTTCCACTCAAAATGCAAAAAAATAAACACATAAAAATAACAAAAAATATAAAACAATCAGAAATCGCCGGCTAACAATAATAAATTAAACATTAAAAAATTTTATTTGCGAATTTGTACGCAAAGATTTGTACAACATTTTCTATAATAAACGTGTGTTAAAGGCCGACTGAACGTTTAGCGCGAAGAGGGCTTAGCAGGGGAGGAGGGGGAAAGGGGGCTTGAACATGATATGGCGGGTTTAGTAAAAACAAACAAGCCGCAATCAACAAGAGCGTCATTAAAAAAGCAAATTTCTGAACACGCTAAACACATGTAGACAAAAAAAAAAAAAAAAAAAAACGGAAAAAAACAACAACACCAGAGGCACGAAAGCGTTCAACGTTCACTAGATAATGTGGGCTAAGCAACAACAAAAGCAATAGCAACAATGGCAACAACAACAAAGCTGCAAAAACTTAATTCCCAGAGACAAGAAGCGACGAGGCGCAGCGGCGGCAAAATTGATTGTGATGAGGTTTTAACAAAAAAAAAATACCCTGTACCTATTCACAATGGTTAACACAACTGCGAAATCTTAGCGAAATTTATATATGCTTAAACAGCATCAAAACCAAGTCGGAGAAACTTATTTGTATACATATGCCTAGGGTATCTTACAGCCTAACACTTTCGATTTAGGACTTGTTTTAATATTTGTGTATTTATTTGGACAGGGTATCCTCTAGCCAAACACTTTCGACTATAACACTTTTACTTGTTTTGTATTTCGAATTTGAAAAAGTCAATGCGAAAATTGACTTTGAGCTTGTGCCGTGGCGAGTATCTTTGAGATACACAAGCCACACAGAGCCAATGCCAGCGCACACTCAGAGATGTAAATTGACTGCTTTGATAATTAATTAATGCTGCCCAGATACAGATACAGCGAAATAGATACAGATACAGCTATAAAACTCGACATTTGCATATTTTGAAGTGTGTGTGGGCGCACACCACATAAAAAAGATTCAAAAAAAAATGAAAGCTCCATTAAAAAGCCGCTGCTCGCAACATTTTTAAACAAGTTGAAATGAATGTAAATTTGTTCGTGCCCATTCGTGCGACATTTTTGAAGCGCAGATAACTCAATTTAATTGCCGAGCGAGGTGGGGGGAACAGCAGCGGCAGCAACATTTGATAGCCACTAATTCATTATTGGCGGCATAAAATGTGCATAAATAAAAACAATTAATTATAACGTGTAAACAATTGCGAATATCATAAGAGAAAGAAAAATTAAACCCGATAAATGTAATTAATATTTATTTACGTTTATATCTCTGACAGCAACAAATTCCAAATGAAATGCAAACAATTGCCGATAAGCAATCAACAAAAAATACCATAAATACAAACAAAAAAAAAATCAGAAAGCATAATTATTCAAATAGCGTTGAATGTTATAAATGCAAATAATTCATAATTACAAATAAATAGATTGCAATAAATTCTTTACGCTATGCAGATAATTAAATCATGCAATTTGTCAAGCACATGACAGCAAGGGAAAAAACTGGTGTGCACCACCACAAATGCGCATTACACATAAATTTCCACCCATATTTCGCACATGGGCGTGAGTTCGTTAAAAATGAATGCTACACCAAATAATTGAATCTCTCCACTCTCACCCATCAATATAAAACCAGAGCATGATCTAATATCATTTTGATAATATCTCTATAATATTATTCTTTAGGTTATTTATGAATACTCAAATATTGTGTGTGAACGATTTAAAGGTATTTTTTTAGTGTTCGAAATGCCTCAACATTATTTTTCATTGCTAATTGACGAAGGCTTTCAAATGGCGATCATTCACATAGATCTTTAGACGCGTATAATCGCATTTCTGGATAAATGCCAAAATGTGCGTTGTTAACATACTTATATTTATGTTTGTATGTGGTTTCTTTTTTTTCTCTCATTTTTATTTGTATCTCTATCCATCTGTATCTAAATTGTGATCGCTACACGCGCCTTCATTTGAGGCCAGAAATAGCAGCACGAAAACGCCATGCGCTAAATTTAATTTAGCAGCGTAATCAAAAGAGAAAAATAAAAACAAAATAGCAAAAAAAAAAAGGAATAAAATTGAAAAAAAAAAAACCAAATGTGGAAGCAAATGTTGAGTTTAGCACGTCGAAGATTAGATGCTCTAGGAGCATTAAACTGTTTTATTTGCATTTGCTTAACATTATGCTGCTGTCTAACATAACATACAGATGTTAGTGCGCTTTAGGATAAATCTGTTAATGAAAGTCCATTAAAATAATTCTTAATACAATGATATAATATTGCAATATAAGAAATCTATGTAAATAAATACAATTTTCCTTGAATATCATGAATTCATATTCAATTGCGCAAAACTCAATTTATTGAATCTACATAAAATATTAGGAAAAATTTTGAGATTCATTACGATTGTTATTAAAGAAAACCAAATTCTCACTCGCTGCCTTAATTGATTTATAAACAAAAACCAAAAATATGCGTAAAGTTTTGCCTTTACATAGTTTATTATAAAGATTTCCGGCCGCGGCGCCATAAATAAATAAAAATATTAATATTTGGGCCATTTGCCAAAAACACGCTTCAACATTTGATTTTACAGTGATATGCTATATACACATTTATATTTTATTATTTTTTTTTTTTGCTAACGTACGCAAACACAAAATGAACAAGACCCATAAAAAATGTATCCATTAGCTGTTCGCTTTTTCGTGTATCTCATAAAATTCACACTGTTTGTTTATTTTGCCAGCGGTTATTTTTTGTAGCTCTTGCGCTCTTTTGTTATTGCATATTTATTTTGTTGTACGTTTGAGTTGTTGTTGTTGTTGTTGTTGTTGTTGTATCGTCATCAACTGACAAACGGCGCTGTGGTTTCATTCTTCTTCTTTTACGCGACTGGGCGTGGCGCATATCGAGCCTTAAGAGTGACGGCGTCCCAAGCATAGTTAATCGAGCAAAGCGTGCTTTTCAAATCAAAAGCAACAAAAGCATCTGCTCTCTCTCTCTGTCGCTCGTCCTACGCTGCCATTCTCTTGCTCTCTCTATCTTTGTGCGGCTTTGACTTTTTGCTTTGTCTCCTTTGACTGCGGCTTCGCTAAATACCAAGTTAAGCACCGTCTTCATACTCGTTCACGAAGTAAAATGAGTATATTGGGTTCGTGGATATTTTATACTGTCCGTCTTGTTGTGCTTGCTTGATTACCCGCGTCAGATACGGCGTAATTCTATTTATCGGTAGATTAAAATTAACTAAAATTTTGACATGAAAGATCTCGGATTTTAAACGAACATAATTTTGTAAAAATATTGTCTAACGGCATTTTGTTCATGGCTTGTTTTCTATATTGATTCGGCATTTAAAATATATGTTGTGCTGCTCACAATTAGTATTGAAATAAACCGATTCTGCGGCGTTACAATTTCTTGTCAAAAATCATCGGGTTCATGGCTCCCATATTTCAAACTGCCATAACTTGGTCGAAACTGAACCGATTTTCATGTTTGATGGCATTTTGGTCATGATGTATCCTCTAAATCTTCATTTAAGATATATGCATTTTTGAAAAAAATTTTTTTGGGAATTTTTTGGGAAAAAAGCACATACCCCCCCCCTTACTCATTTTGGAAAAAAAATTTTTTTCAAAATTTAGAATCCGGAATTTCTACTTTTAATCGATTGTATTTGTCACAATTAGTATAAAAAACAACATTAAAAGTGATTCTGAGGGGGTCAATTTTTTTGTCAAAAATCATGCCAAAATTGAGAAACATTTTGACATGGAAAACTATTGGAGCCATAGCTCCCATATTTCAAACTCCCATAACTTTGTCAAAATTGAACCGATTTTCATGTTTGATGGCATTTTGGTCATGATTTATCCTCTAGATTAAATCTTCATTTAAGATATATGCATTTTTGAAAATAAATTTTTGTTGAATTTTTTGGGAAAAAAGCATGTACCCCCCCCTTACTCATTTTGGAAAAAATTTTTTTTCAAAATTTAGAATCCGGAATTTCTATTTTTAATCGATTGTGGTGGTCACAATTAGCATAAAAAACAACATTAAAAGTGATTCTGAGGGGGTCAAATTTTTTGTCAAAAATCATGCCAAAATTGAGAAAAATTTTGACATGGAAAACTCTTGGAGCCATAGCTCCCATATTTCAAACTTCCATAACTTTGTCAAAACTGAACCGATTTTCATGTTTGATGGCATTATTTTCAAGGTTTGACCTCTAGATTGAATCTAAATTTAAAATATATGCATTTTTGCAAATTAATTTTTTTTTGAATTTTTTGGCGAAAAAAGCATGTACCCCCCCCTTACTTATTTTGAAAAAAATTTTTTTTTCAAAATTTAGAATCCGGAATTTTTATTTTGAATCGATTGTGGTTGTCACAATTAGTATAAAAAACAACATTAAAAGTGATTTTGAGGGGGTCAAATTTTTTGTCAAAAATCATGCCAAAATTGAGAAAAATTTTGACATGTAAAGCTCTGGGATCCATAGCTCCCATATTTCAAGCCCCCATAACTTGGTCAAAACTGAACCGATTTTCATGTTTGATGGCATTTTGGTCATGATTTATCCTCTAGATTAAATCTTCATTTAAGATATAAGCATTTTTGAAAATAAATTTTTGTTGAATTTTTTGGGAAAAAAGCATGTACCCCCCCCTTACTCATTTTGGAAAAAAATTTTTTTTCAAAATTTTGAATCCGGAATTTCTATTTTTAATCGATTGTGTTTGTCACAATTAGTATAAAAAACAACATTAAAAGTGATTCTGAGGGGGTCAATTTTTTTGTCAAAAATCATGCAAAAATTGAGAAAAATTTTGACATGGAAAGGTCTCGGATCCATAGCTCTCATATTTCAAACTCCCATAACTTGGTCAAAATTGAACCGATTTTCATGTTTGATGGCATTTTGGTCATGATTTATCCTCTAGATTAAATCTTCATTTAAAATATATGCATTTTTGAAAATAAATTTTTTTGGAATTTTTTGGCAAAAAAGCACATACCCCCCCTTACTCATTTTGGAAAAAATTTTTTTTTTCAAAATTTTGAATCCGGAATTTCTATTTTTAATCGATTGTGGTGGTCACAATTAGTATAAAAAACAACATCAAAAGTGATTTTGAGGGGGTCAAATTTTTTGTCAAAAATCATGCCAAAATTGAGAAAAATTTTGACATGGAAAGGTCTCGGATCCATAGCTCTCATATTTCAAATTGCCATAACTTGGTCAAAACTGAACCGATTTTCATGTTTGGTGGCATTTTGGTCTTGATTTGTCCTCTAGATTTATTGTAATTTTATGTGTAAAATGATTGGGTACATAGTTTGGTTAATATTACACTGTGAACGAGCATTGCGCTGTCGGTTACACCCTTCTGGCAGACGTTTTTATATTCTTCTTATGCTGCAACAAGAACAACAACAACAACAATGGAGCGCCCGCTGTGCCCCGCTGCTACTGAGTAAAGTTTTTACGGTCGTGCGCTGCCTGCTGCTGCTGCTGGCGCTGGCTGAGGCGCTGCTGTTCTCGCATACTTATTTTGATATCTTTTATGATTCTTTATTTGGCGGCTTAGCTACCCCGCCACGCAAACGAAACTCGCCAGTTTTGTTGATTTTGGGAGACGCGGCAGAATGTAAATAAAACAGCAGTGCGAAAGAGAAGGGGCGAGAAGTAAGCCAAAAGTGGACCGACTTTGTAATGCCCTACAACAGGCAGTCAAATAGTTGCTAGTCGTACAAAGCTGATTGATATGGCATTCAAAAGGTTTCACTCTTTCACTCATATGATGTACGTTTAAAATATTATAAGGATTTTTCATAGCTTACATTTCGCTTGTAAATGGTTTCTGCCACTCAAACAAGTTAATCTACCCGCTGGCCACATTTGCTGTCAGTATTTGCCATTTCCTCGCCTGACCGCCCGCTTGGCCACATCAATTCGGCTTAAGCTTTATGGCCATAAAAAGATTATGCCATATTATTTTATATTTCTGCCTGTATTTATGTGTTTTCTTATGAATTTTGTATGTACCCACGTTTTATACGTACATATACTATATATATTTTTTGCTTAATGAATTCGCATCTTTTTGTTTTGCTTCTGCTTCTTCTTTCTTAACATCGCGATTTATGTTTAGTTGTGTATTAATTTATTGCCAGAGTGGAAGGGTGCATTAGGCGGTGGGTGGGGGGTAGCTGCAAATTATTTAATTTGAATGCATTGTGCAATCTGCTTAAATTGCCAATTGTTTGCAATTATTTGCATGCCTATCATTATAATCATTAGCTTATTTGCTGATGATTATTATTATTGTTATTACAACTACTATGGGCATTTGCGTGATAATTGTGTACGTGTTCGAGTAGATTATATACAATATTCAATGCGAAAGGCCTCAGGCGCTGGGTATTTTTTCTCTTTATTTTGTTTCTTTTTTTAACTTTTGCAAATTGCTTAATATGGACATTCAACTCGATTCTGTGGTTTCTCACAGAGCAACTGCGACTGCAACTGCGACTGCAACTGCGACTTGCGGTGCATTAACATAATTGCCGTAATTTATGAGACCCAGTTCGACAACGAGCAAACAATTTCAAGTGTGGGGGCTACTCAAATTAGTTGCATTTAAAGTTGCCTGCTCTTGGTCTTTTTCATTTTTCTTATATTATTATTTTGTTAGTGGTCAGCTCAACAGCGCAGGGGCGTGGTGGGGAGGGGGGGGAGTGTAGGAAGCCTGACAACTGCACAACTTAAGTCTCTTGTGGCCATTTGTCGCCCAGTGTGTCTTAAGCGAGGGCTAAACAGCAAGCTTAACAGATTAAGAGCATGTGATGATGATTCATGCGAATAAGTTGCTTCTGTGTGCAGTTATTTGATATTTGTGATGCAAAAAGCTCACGGCTTAAAAAGCGGGTACTGATGTTGCAATAAGCTAGCTTAAGAGAAATGAAATGATTCTGGCATAAGTTGAGTCAAGTCAATTTAATGAAGAATTACCCAAGGCACCAGTGAGTGGGAGAGAAAGTACTTGAGCTGAAAGTGCCAAAAGGGAATTTTGTATTTTTGCCACTTTTCGTAAAGTTATTTGATTTGAACTCCGCGAAAACTGCTTGAGCTACACTCGCAACGGCTGGGAAAACTGGCTTGGAATGCCAGAGCCAAGTCTGGTGTCCGCTTGGCAACTCTATTGACAACGCATGTTGCGAATATTTATGGCAGCAGTTTGATTTCATGTCGCCCGCCGCTCCTCGCTATCCGCAGCGAGTGCGTTTGAGTGTTGGTGAGTGCGATTAATGAGCCGCGTATAAATCATGGCAAAGTTGTTTGAAAGAAAATGCGAATGAAGCGTAAATGAAATGCACACACAATAAAAACCGTTGCATATTTTAAGCACAACGGGAACAACAAATATTTACACGCCTCACTGCTGTTGTGGGCGGGAGGGGGGAGGGGGCAGGGGGGGGTTTGTAAAAAGTCAATTTCACACTTGATTGCTGGCCGTAAATCAATAAAGCTAAAGCGTTGGCGTTGCCGTTCCCGTTCCCGTCGCTGTCTAATTAAGCGCATCTAAGACGCAGCAGCAGCGACGGCGACGGCGACGGCGGCTACTGAAAAAGCACTCACAAACACACACCCACACGCACACGCACACAAACACGTTCAGGGAGACTCACTTATTTAATACATATACAACGGCATGTGCAATAAATCGCGTGCCGTTTTTAACACTTTGACGTGCACAATTGAAAATTGCGAAACGGTTTTTTTTCTCTCTCTTCTTGTTGCTTGTTGCGCTTTGTGCAGCCAACGTCGAAGCAAATTAGCTAAGCTTTACGGAGAGGGGGAGAGTGAGAACCAAAAACAACACTTGAGGCTACAAAGCGACACCCGCGTCGTGCGCTTGGCTGGGCAAACAAGAAGAGGAAGAAGAAGTGGAAGAAGCAGAAACACGGCAAAGCGAAGGCAAAGCAGACACTCTCACATACAGTGCCAAAAAGGCTGTGAAAACAGACACCTCGTGCTCCTTTGTTGCCCCCCATTTGACTAGATGTTGTTGTTGTTGTTGCTCGTTTTTTTTTCCCTCGGTTTTGTTATTGCCTGCAGTTTTTGTTTGCCAATTGCAGCGCTGTTTTGTTTTTTCCCTCTCGTATTTTAAAGTCAAGTATTTATTGTATTTACACAGCGCATTGCAGCTAAGAAATAAAAGTAAAAAAAAAAAATGTATTACGAGCCACACAAATAAGTTGTGTAAATATTTTGTGATTATATTTTGCGCTTACCTTTTTTTTTATGAGTGCGCGCTCAGTGCAAACAGCATACAGCCAAGATTTACCCAACGCAAACAATTAAAGGCTACACACACACACTCACACACTCTTTGGATGTGCAAGATTTTAAAAGTGTGTTGATTGACAGATTAGCAGTGGGAAATTTACTCTGCTTGTTGATCAATAAGCTCATGTAAAGGGGGAAATTAGTTGTCTCAGTTTAAGTTGTTCAAAGTTCAAAAACAGAGCAAAATTCCTCAAAATTAGCTTTGCTTAAAGTTCAAGCCAAGAAATTAACATAAGCTGAAGAGTGCAAGCAAAGTGAGAGAGAGAGAGAGAGAGAGAGAGAGAGAGAGAGCGCCGCTGCTTGGCATTTGAGTATAATAGATGTTAAGAGCTGATTGCCCAACGAAATTCTCTTTGATCTTGATTTATTTTCATTTTATTACAAACGTTTTACAGCTTTTTGCCGTACGAGGGGCCATTTGCGTTAATAAGTATGCAAATACGTTAACAAATTGATTGCATTTGTAATTAGACATGCGGAGCAGTGTGTTTATTTTTAATAGTTTCACATTTGAGCTTCATTAGGTAAGCACTTAAAAAATCTTAGCAACTGTTTAAGCCTGTTAAAAAGCAAAATCAAAAAAAGCTAGTTATTTACTGTAAAACAGTCGGCAAATTTTAACTGCAATTATTTGCTATAACAAATTTGTCGCGAAAAAATAAACAAGCAGCTGGAAAAAAGAAAAATCAATAAAATTGTCGCGCTAATAAATTTAGTCAAGCGGAAAAATTACAGCCCGAAACGGGTAACAGGGGCTTGGGGCGACTAACGGTAGGCGCAGGGGGAGGGGCAGGGGGGGTGTCGACACACGCAAATGCTTAACTGGTTGACTTGCCTGTAAACGGAGATTTAAATTAATAAAAAATAATGACAACTGAGCTGATTGCGACTCGCGGTGTTAATTTTACACACACACACACACACTTCCCTCGCTGCTTGCCACAAAACTTTGCCTTCTGGTTTTTTTCTTGCGGCTAAGAAATTTGCTGCTGCAACTTGTTTCACAGCGGGCGCACGCAGCGGCGTCTCTCTCATGAATTATGAACCAGTTGGCTCTTGGACTGGCCTCTGTCTGCCTCCTGTCCCATGCCTCCTGCCTCCCTCTCCCCGCGCCTGCCCCTTGCACTTAACCGAATTAGTTTCAATTGCAATTTTTCAAATGCCTTGCAACGCGTCGCTCTCTCTAACTTTGAGTGAAAAATGTGCATGTGCCTGCCACAGCAGTTGTTGTTGTTGTTGTTCTTGCTGTTGTAGTTGTCGACGGCCGCAACATCATTATGCAGCCAGTTTATGGACACGGCCACTTAACAGACAGCAGCGAACAGCATTTAAAATTAGCGTTGATCGCGTGAACGAAGATTCTTTCGAGCGCCGTGAACTGGCTCGCTAAACGGTTCACAGATGGAACCGCTCCGATTCGGTCTGGGCGAAATTATGATTCTGCTTATAAGATTGGCTAAAGCTTGACTTTGATTAGAATATCTTAACAAGCAAAAAAAATTGATAAACATAATTTATATACATATATAGAAAATGTAAATACCCTGCGCAAGATTATCGTAAAAAGATCAACTACATCGTGTTCACTCACGCTTCCATCTGCAGCAAATTTTGTTCTTCGTATCTTTTTGTTGCATCTCTTGTCATCGCATCTGCTTTGCGGCGGCTGCCGTTTTTTCAATTGTTATGCTGATTTCATTTTGATTTTGCAGCTCGAACTGAAATCGAATTTGTTGCAAGTTGCAAACTTCTCCCCTCGCATCCTCGATCCCTCTCTCCCTATGTGTGTGTACGTGTGCTGTCGTGCAATTAATCACACACACACACACACACACACACACATGCATCGCACATTTCATGCACATTTACACGTCGTTTACCCAAAACACAAAGAAAAAAAATAACATGAAAATAAAATGTGCCCCCAACCCCTGCGCAGCCGTCATTCGTGGTATTTATAATGCATTTTTAATGGTGCTGAAAATGTTTCCGCTTCGATTTGCTTTACAGCTTTGCTAGCGGCTTAATTAAAACAAACAGCTTATCTAGGTGGCAGGCAGGGCAAGGAGCAGGCTGGAGGGGGGAGACGGAGGTGTGCGCACTGCTGGCTGTCAGGCAGGCGTTTGAAGTGTGGCATAAATTATTTTACGAATATATATCTCACTCTTTTATACACATGCTTACACACACATTCATATACATAAGTATGTGTATATGTTCAGGTAATGAGCTTCGTCAAGTTTCACACTCGCATTGCGCTGCCGCTGCCGACGTCGCTGCCGACGCCGCTGCGGCTGCTGTGTGTTTAATGCCTTTTTATGGCATTTTAAAACTTTGCTCACTTGCATTTTGCTTTTGTTGTGCTAAGCCGCCGCAGCTTACCAGAGGCCGGATAACCGAGCCACCGGAGTTAAGCAACTCTTCTTGCTCTTACAATACGAACGAGAAGAGAGAGAAGGGGGAGGATCCAACAACACATACAAGTCGACAGGTCGGACAGTTGTTGCGCTGAGCGCCGGCAGGCAAGGGCTGCCTAATCGCTGCTGCTGCTACTGCTGCGCCCCTCTCTCCCTTTCCCTCTCCCTCTCCCTCTCCCGCTCTCTGTAAGCTCTGTGCGCACTCCTTTTGCTTGGCTCCTCTGTTCGCAGAAAAGTTTGCCGTTGTCTGTCTGCTGTCCTGCTCTTGCATGCAATACACTTTTTGTTTAATATTAATTTTTCTCTCTTGCTTTTATTTTAGTTTTGTACTTTTTCTGTTGCTGTTGCTGCTATTCATGCCACGTTCTTTAGCTATGGGACAGCAGCAACTACAACAACGGCAGCGACAACAGAAAAGAAGTAAAAATTCTTCAGTTTGTTCTCGTTCTTTGTCTGCTTCTTCTTCGTGCTCGCTTGCGCACTGTTGTGTTGAGTTTGAGTTTCTTTTTCAATTCAACTCCCCTGCTGTTGTTGCTGTTGTTGCTGCTGCTGCTGCTGCTGCTGCTTCTGCTCCTCCTCCTCCTCCGCCTCCAGTCCCCTTCCTGTTGCTGCTCACTGAAAAATCATGTCGTTTTGAAAATTGTTTGTGCTTGCTCATGCGAAATACATATATTTTTGTTGTTGCTGCTGCTGCTGCTGCTGCTGTTGCTGCTTTTTTCTTTTTCATTAATTCCGGGCTCAATTTCGAGCGCATTTCGTTTTTGTTTCCTTTTTGGCATGTTGGGAAATGGCCGCATTTTTCAGCCGTTAACTTTTCACAGCTTTTACGCTGCATAACTCTTCTCTTTAACACACAGATATAAACGCATATTTTATTATGCGTCTTTATAATTTTTAAATGCGCTTAATAAAGCGCTCAATCTGCTTGTGAGCGGAAGGGCGGCTCTGCGTGTGTGTGTGTGTATGTGTGTGTGTGAGCGCCGGTTGCCATCGCATTAACTCTGCACAAGAAAAAAAAGAGAAGAAATATAAAAAGAGAAGAAAAAGGTGAAGTGGTATTAAATTTCATATGCGTCGTTACTCTTTGCGTCAACCCCCCCCCCCCCCTTGCGCTCCCCTGCGCCAACGTCTGTGCCCATCATTATCTACGTATGTTTGTTGGGCTCTGTCGAGGCGGGGCGGGGCGGGGCGGGGCGGCGGGTTTGGGTCAAAAGAACACTTAAGCCTGAAATTGGCAGCTATTCGCTTGGCTCTTTGCCTGCCTTTGGTTCTCCTTGTTGTTGTTGTTGTTGTTGCTTTGGCTCTGGGTTTTGGGTCCCTGGCCTGCTGCCCCGACTGCGTTTGCTACTTCAGCTCTTCAGCCTCCTTCTCCTCCTCTGCTGCGACGGCATCTACTTATGTCGACTTGTTATTGTTCGACATAATGGCAAAATATTGTATTGCCAACATTTTTGTGCTGCTTGGCTTGGCTCGGCTTGGGTTCGCTTGGCCTGGTCTGGTCTACCCTCGGTCCCGCCCCGCCCTCCGCTCCCCTACTTTTCTTGGCTGTTTTTTTTTCCGTTTCGTGCTTCTTTCTTGCTGCTCTGTTTCGCCTTTGCCGCAAAGTTGCGAAGCTCACTTGACAAATGAGCTTTGGAGCTGCTTCAAGCTGCGCTACGCACAACACACACACACACTCACACACGCACACAAGCTGCCCCCTGCTCTCCAACTCCCCTCTTCGAGCCAAACACAATGGCAATAAAGTGCGTTAACTTTTTGGCAGACAATAGATTTTATTTCTGGCACGACGCATGGCACAATCCAAAATGGGTCCCAGCCATGTGGAATGGTTGTGCGTGTGCGTGTGTGTAATGGAATTGTTTTATTATTGCGCGCCGTTGTTGTTGGTCTCTTTGTTGTTGCCTGTGACACAGCTGCGTGGGTGCCGCGGCTTACAACCGATCAATTTAGGCGCAAATTGTGCGCTATCAGATTTTTATTGATAATCTTGGGCATGCCCCCATGCATTTAGCTAACCCAACAAACAAATAAAAAAGTATGTCTTTTTTGCTGCCCACTGTCAAGTGCACAAATTCGCATTTAAATTGCCCGCTGCTGTGATTTTTGCATTACACAGCTAAACTTTCTGGCAAATTTAGCAAAAACATAAAACTTTCTAACAATACGCCCAGACAAACTCACTCTGAACCCATTAAAAGTGGTTAGAAAGGGTAGAATGTTTTTGTGTAAATGTATGTAACAGGATCGGGTCCGTTCGTCTATCCGAAACTACAAAAGCTATAGACTTAAACTAAATGACTATATTTTGGATACCTTCCCCAACTTGCCCCAAATGCAATTAAAATACTACAGACTTTCGCTTTGATTTGTACTTAGATTTAAATGCTCTTCTTACGTACTACAAATTTAATTGAAATCATGCTCTTAGTTTGAACGTTTGTATGTGAAGACAGGCCTCAGGGTATCCCCTAGTCGGGTGCTCCCTACTAGGTTGTGTCGTGTGTGCTTGGGCGCACACTTAAAACATTCGCATAGTTCACCGCAATCAGTTTTATGTGCGACACGGACGCGCCCTGTTCTCCCTGTGTGTGTTTGCCTGTCGTTGGGCCCTGCTCCCCGCTCCCCGCTCCCCGCTCCCCGCTCCCCGCTCCCTGCTCCCCTGCTCCCCCTCTGCTTCGTTCTGACTGTGCATGCTTAATGCCGTTGTTGCCTTGCCTGGCACGTTGCCCTACTCCACACCAGCTTTTGTCTGTCCAGCACAGACACACACACACACACATACCTATACATATACACATACATATTTATATATGCATGCACATGTGTGTATCTGTGCTTAAGCTGTTGCCGGCGCTTTGTCCAAACCACACAACTGACTGTTCTCCTCACTCTTCACACGTTTGCCCCCCCCCCCCTTCCTCTTCCTCTCCCTCTCTCGCTCTGGCTCCCCCTCTCACTCTGTTTGCAACTTGCATTGCTGATCATTTTACACACTTACCAACGTCGTTGTTGTTGCTGTTGTAGACTCTTAATATGCTTTTAGATATGCATCAGCAAAAGCTGCCCCTCTCTCCCCCACTCTCCGTCTCTCTCTGGCACTCGGCCTGTAACTGAAGACGTTGCCGTTGTCACCCCCTTTTGCCTTCATTGAACTGCGTCTCGTGTCTTTGAGCTGCCTTTTGCCAGCTTGTGTATTTGTGCATTGAACTGGAAACGCACTGAGCCCAAAGCCCATGCAAAAAAGCAGGCACAGCCAGGGGCAGGGGCAGGGGCAGGGGCAGCGGCAGCGGCAGCGGCGGTGGCAGTTGCACAGACACAGGCTGCGGCAGCAACAGCAGCGGCAGTCATCCCGACAGCACACAATTTGCATGCCAAACAGCATATAAAATATCGCAGCGCACACCCAACGGCACACTGGTTCCTGGCATTCGGAACAGTGGTTCAGAATAGTAATCGGATAAGCAAACTGCAATTAAAAACAGTTTGAAAGTAAGCTTGAAGCTAAAAGAGAACTTTTATAAGTTTTAATTTGTCTGAAGTAGAGCTAAAATAGAGAAATACAAAAATATGCAAGGAAAAAAGGAAAATGAGAAAGTAATTTGTGATAATTAGAAGCAGAAACTTATGCAAAACTCTGGAAAAGAGCAATAAACTTGCGCAAATTAATAAACAATGAACATCTACATTTTTAATTTAATAATTTATGTAGGTTAATTAGAAAGAAATAGTTAAGTTTGCCTTAATCAATAGCAATTTTGAATACTTTCGATATTTGTTGCTCTCCCACTGTGCACGTCTCAAGCCCATTCCTCATGGTTGCGTCTGGATTTTCATTTGCAACAAGCTTTTATATATTTGCATTGCTTAGCTCTGGCAGGCGGCCCCCTTCCCCAGCTCCCCCTTCCCCTCCCCACGGCAACGCCCGCTAACTACGCAGCTCGCATACCGTCGGCAACACTGTTTGGCGTTTTATTTATTCATGTTCGGTTCTTATTCAATATACGAAATATGCATTTGCGACTCAAGTATCTGGAGGATAAAGGATGTCGGTTGTAGCCTGTATCCTGGCAGTTAAATGCCACTTGAAGTTGAATTGAGCGAATCGAGCGTACAATTGCTGCCTCTTCAGTTTCGACTTGTGCTTCATCTGCTTGCCCAGCTACGACTTTTGACTCCGGCGTAGTGAACGGCAGCTGTTCGGGGTGTTTCTTCGTTTTTCACACATTGTCCAAAAAATTAATCCGCAAATCAATTAGTTTTCATGCTACTTAACTTGGTTTTTTTCTCGTTCTATATATTTTTTTTGGTTGCCGTTCGCCCCGTTTACTTTGTTTTCTTCTGTACGCTTCGTTGCGCCGGACAATGAATCACAGTTGTACGTCCGGGCGGGCGTCCGTGCGTCCTTTTAGCGGCTTGTTGTTGCTGCAAAACGCACTCAATCAAATGAAAATTAGCATTAAATATGCTGAGCGTAGAGGCTGCGAATGCGGCGGCTGAATTTTTCACCGTGTCCCCTGGGCTTTTATGTTGCAGCCGGGACAGGGTACGTACGTTCTCCCTCTCCGCCGGGGGACCGGCAATCCTCTTTGGGCAACCCTCGCTTGCTGCGGCATTTCCGTATTTAGTGTATTTCGCTTTCCCCCCGCCCCTCCATTCTCCGCTGTGCGCTGTCCCTTCCTTTTTGGGTTTCCTGTTTGTTCAGCAACTTTAACGCAAATAATTTTGTATTCCTTTGCACGCTGCCCCCTTCCCGTGCAAATTGCCGGCAGAGTCGCAGCCACCCCTCGCTGAGTCGAGCAACCCTCGTACAAAAGGTGTCAGCTACGTAATTATACGTGCCACATCCTCATATCCCCCCCTACATCCAGAAAAAAAAAAAAAAAAAAAAAACAAAACCTCATTTCGTTTTCTGTGTCGCCTTTGCCTTTTGTGTATTTGCGCGTGTTTATTTATTAAGCATATTTGTTACTTTATCCGTTGCCTCCCTGCCTCCCGGCCTCCTCGGCCCTTTCCGGCGCATCTGCGCACATTTGCCTTGGATTATTTCGTAACCAATTCCTGCGGCATCCTTTGGCTTGTGCTGTTTGCCATACCTTGTCGCTGATATTTATAACAATTAACTGTAATTAATCCCACAGACATTAATCAACATTTTCACCTCACGAAAGTTGATTACTTGAGTGGCTTTGCGCTTGTTCTTGCCATCGCCGACAGAAAGCAGCTCTCTGAAGCCGCACTCAAGTAATTAAGTCAGCATATTAATGCTTGAATGCCTTTCGTGTCTTTCAGCTAATAGCTAATGACAGCAAAGAGCTGAAAAAGAAGAAAACAGCAGCTTAAATATGCCAACTATTATATATTACCAGTCAAATATCCATTTTTATTAATTTGCCAGAAAAAGAGCTTATGTTTTTCTCTTTTTTAAAGTGAGTTTGATTTGATTTGATTTTTATCTTTTATCTACTCTAAAAAATGAAAAAATATTGTTCACTTTTTTTTGCAACTTTTTAGCAAGCCTGATACTTTTCCAACTATGTTTTAATATGTTTAAAGGTTCACACACAAAATGTAAACCAAATCTCTAAATATGCTAAAAGGTAATGGGCTTATATGCATAGATAAAAATACGTTTAGACATGTATATATAATCCCTACATGGCATTTTAACAGCCGCTGCAAAAGTGACTTAAAAAAGGGCCGCAAAAGGAAAACGAACGCAACAACAACAAAAAACAGCAGCAGCTTCTCATATGCAGCTAACACACACTCGGTGCAATTACAAAAGCACCGCAAAAAGTGGTAGACAGAGCAGACCAAAGAGGGGGCAGGGGGAGGTGGCACAACAAGCCCAACGATAGCCGTGTCCATGTCGAGGACTGGGACTGTAGGCTGGCAGCGCAATCAGTGAGCCTGCGTTTTGCAGCGGGCAGAAATATGAGGCGGAAAAAAAGAGTTGAAATAAATTAACAGAGCTCGCGACGCGACTGCATTCGCTGTATATACAAATATATTTTTGCAACTTTTTTATGTTATTTTTCCGCTGTCTGAATTTGAATTTTGAGCCAGAAAAAAGACGAAAAAACGTGGCGAACAGCATTGGCAAAATGCTTGCAGGACATGTCGTCGGGCAGTCAGCCAGTTTGTCAGTCAGTCGACCGTCTGCTGGTGAGCTAGTTCGCCGGTAGATGGCGTTGCCGTTGCTGGCAAACAAAAACATAGGAAAAACTTAGCCAAACAATGGCATAAAAAACATGAAAAGCATACATTACACGCTCGAAAACCCCGGGGGTTACACACACACACACACACACACACACACACACACATGTAGAAACAATAACGAAGCGCACACAAAACGTATATTCTCTGGCAGAAGGGAGCCTCGTCGTTGTGGCCCTTGGTAGATGGGCGCACACAACCAACTCAACTAAGCAGCAGCCTCTTAGGCCCCGGGTCTGGCCTGGCCTGGCCCTGTCTTTCGGTCCGGCAGCCATCCGGGCCGCATGACGTTGATAATATTGTTGTTCACATGTCGAGTTTTATTGTGTGGGGAACGTGAAGCGATGCAAACGGCAGCAGCAGCGGGGAACAGGGAGCGAGCAGCGTCTTTTTGCCGGCCTGTGCGGAGTACGTGGCATGTGCAGCATTTTGTGCCCTATAAGCGTTGCACATGCTGCCAAGGGGTATGCTGCGGAAATTACTTGCAATGCAAAAATAATAAGTGCTTGAGAGCTTCTTTGATATTAAACTATAAACACATGCTGGCAAGAAGACCTTCTTAAAGTTTAAACATTATTTTATGAAACTAAACTAAATGAAAATTTAACTTAACTAAAAATTTAACTCAATGTGCAGCCAGTAAAACGTTTACGAAAGGGATAATTACAACTTAAACCACATTTTCTATGCTCTTTGACGACTAATCAAGAAGTCTTTGTACATATGTATGATAAATAAGTTGGGCAAGTTAGTTTAAAAAACAAAGCAGGCAGTAAAACGTTGACGAATGCGACGCAAAGCAGAATCAAAAGATAAAATTCATAAGAAATAGCTTTTTATAAACGATCTTTACTATTGTTCTTTTAGTTTCAAAACGCCAATGCATTTGGCAAGGCTCACTGGAGTTCCTGTGCCTACAGGGTATTAATGAGTATTAGCATTCGCTTTACTTGAACTACGCCATGTCCTACACGCAGAGTGCCTGGGCCTGGCCAGTTGCCGCCTCGTTTTGCGGCTGATTGCCTTAGCCTGGTTGTCGGACCAATTGGCAGCTACCTGTGCGAGTGCCGAGGAGGCAAACGGCGACGGCGACGGCGACGGCGACGGCGACGGCGACGGCGTCTCTGTAATTTACAGCATATTGTTGCGGTGGGGTGGGGCAAGGGATAACGGGGGGTCGCGGGGCTAGGCGGAGAGAAATGCCAAGGCATTAATTGAAAGTGGTTGGGAGTTGTCGGAACTACTTAATGCTCTGGTCACTGACCACTGCCAATGCCCATTGCAGGCTGGTCAAACGCCTCTCGCCGTATTTATATAGCAGTTGGCCCGGGGCAAACAAAAGGCCGACGCCGAACGCGTGTGTTCGCATGCGGAGTGTGCGGCATTAGTTAGTTTACAATCCTCTTGTTATTGTTGTTGTTGTTGTTGTGGCAATGCTACAAATCTGTTGTTGCGATATGGCAACCACAAAACCCGAAAGCCCTTCATTCAGACAGCTGCTGGCGACCTTTCAACCCCAACCCCAACAACAACACCAACACCAACACCAACCCATCCCCCGCTCAATCAGAAGCGTGCGCTATTCCATCCCAAGGGGCAAAGTCAACTTTTTGGGTTGAGCCAAACAATTCTCATTCGCATTCGCATTTACATTCATTACTTATGCTGGCAGCCCTGGCAGGCCGAAACAACAACCCCTAGTTGAGCCGAGCAACCCCTAAGTTATTTTCTGTGTTCGTTCTATGCCATTTTGGGCTCAACGTTAATCGTTATTTTGGCACTTTTTGCGCTCTTCCCGTCCGTCCGTAATCGCCTTGCGTCATAGAATTAGAGTCTAAGAGGAACTGTGGAAAGTGCCTGACTTGGCAGATACCCTGTTGTCAGCTCTGAGCTGTTTTTTTATTATTACAAATTTCGCTGTGTTTATGTCTGGCATTTGTAAACCCAGACGCAATCGATAAATATCGATTTCTAAGCAAGGAATTAGCAATTATCGTTAACTTAACTCAATCTAAGTCTGTGAATACTAAACCAAAATACATATACTTTATACAGTTGTCGATTAAATACATTTGCTCAACTGCAATATACCCTGTTCTGCTCGAATTTGAATGCGTACAGGGCATAAAAAGAAGATATATGTATTTATTTTTAAGGGCTACGCGGGTCCAGAGCACATTTTCAAATTATCCTTCAATGAAATTATGAAAGCAACAAAAAAAGGGTCGCCCTGCGTAGCAAAGCGTATCAAAAAGGGAAGACAGAGTGAGGGTAGGGGTAAGGGTAAGGGTAAGGGTAAGCCGTAAGCATTGGGCACGTTTACCCAGCCGCCGCTCCTCCTCCTCCTGCTCGCCGAAAAACCGCTTGAGTCAAATATTTTTGATGAGGGTCATAATTATAATGAAACAGGTCTTGCAATGCGGAGACAAGAGGCAACTCCGGCCGACTGGCTTGTTCCTTGTTCAGCTCTCGTTTCTCAGCCCCTGCTGCTGCTGCTGCTGCTGGCAGCCCCTTGGGTTCTGTCTGTCTGTCTGTCTGCCTGTCTGTCGTGGTTGCCGTTGCCTCCTCAACACTTTTGCGCTCTGCGCTGGGCATGATTCATGCTGTCTGCCTGCCCTCCGGCAGTCGGTCCCTGCTCGGGCGACCCTGCCCCTGGTTTTACCCAGCTTTACTGTTACTGTTTGCATTTGCCCCGGCGTTACATTTCCAGCGAGAGATCCGAACCAAAATAAAGGGGACTCGATGTGCGCCCTTCTGCACGCTCTTTCGTTGCGAAGGGTGACGCACATTCGGTCATAATTAAAATAAATTTAAACGATTGCCTCGCTTTGATTATGTTGTAGCCAAAAAAAAAAACACTCTGCTGCTGCTGCTGCTGCTCGGCACTTGTAAAATTGAAAAGTAATGCCACTTTGTCACTATATATTGGGCTTGCCCCGCAGGGCAATTATCGCCTGGCACAGTTTGTGCCCTCCACCTCCTCCTGCCGCCTGCCTCCTGCCTCCTGCCCTTATCTCAGCGCTCAAGTGGCAAAGTGCGAAGCCCAGCTCGCTGCCCAGTCAGGCGTGCCATGCAATCAAGTTGTTTATGACAGGGCAACGTTTGAGCAACTGCGACTGAGGCTACCCAATCTGCAGTTTGTGGTCTTGCGGTCTCTCATATAGGGTCTCTCTTTTTTTTTTTTGTTGTTTTTTTTTTTTTTTTTTTGGCTTGCCGCAATCACGACAGCCTCGAGCTACAACTCGAAGCCGTTTCAACAAAACTGGTAACTCGAAGCTCTCACAGCCATTAACACGCAGGCCAGCAAGACAACACGGCACGCAGAGCCCCCAGCCCGATCTGCCTACTCGATATATATGCATATATATATATACAATATATATATATGTGTGTGTGTTTATGTTCCCGACATTCTCAGTCCAGGTCCCAAGAGTCTCGGCCGGCGCGTCGACTACTTTAATAACAAAGTAAATATTGTTCATTAGTAAATATTTACACGCTCGTCGCATGTTTGCTCATATTAAATACGACGTCGTCGTCGTCGTCGTCGTCTTTGGGGTCTTGAGTTTTGTTTTGTTGTTGTTTCGTTTCGTTTGGTTTGGTTTACTTTTGTTTTTTTTCTCCACGTTTATTTCGTTTTTTTTTTTTTTCATATTCCGTTCCAGCCCACACACTCCTAGGCTCCCAGCCATTTATTTATTTATGTTTATTTATTTATGCGCATTCGCCAAGCCGCGCGCTATCTCAAAATGTGCGTGTTGAGCTATTAAACATTTATCGATAATTTTTTACAGCTGTCCAAAATGCGGCGCAAGGGCGAGCTCTCCCAGAGCTACAAGCTGCGAGCTGTCATTGTAAGCTGTGACTCGAGTGTTGAATGTGTGTTGAATGCCGCTTGTCTGTTTCATAATTCATGAGCATACCAAATGGAGCATTTAGAACACGCAGCCCCCTCCAACACACACACACACATACACATCTCGCTTTCGCATACTTAATTGAGCTGCCACGCCCTAGTTCTTTCCTAGGCCTCTCCAAATGACATGCATGAGTTGCATTTTAGCTAAAACTCTTAAATCTAGTTATTATTGATTGCGTTTTATGCTATGAAATTGATATTATTATTGATAATAAAACCTAAATAAAAGCTGTTGAATTTTACAGATTATCTTTGACATTGTAAATGTTACAAATTAATTAATGTAAAAGTTTTTTTTTTGAGAAAACTATAAAGGCTTATAAAAATATATGTATGTAGTAAAGATTTGAACACGAAAAAACCCATAAGTTCCCTTTTAAATAAACATCTGTTTGTGTCTTCTATAAAGTGTGCCTTGTAGCCATTCATTCTTGATTATCTTGAGAGAGCTTTTAGATACCAATTTACTGAACAATCGTAAATGTCGCATAAAATAGGGCTGGGTGTATTTTTGATTCATGTGTGTGACAAATATATTTGGTGTTTGCTCTAAGTATACTTTTAAAATTTCCATTTGCTTTGTGTGACATCCTTGAAGGCTTTATAGAAAGAGAAAATTGAATATTTCTGATTGAATTACTTTGTCTGAAAAATATATATTTCTTGCTTCCACTTTGTTATTGCTTGCCAGTCAAAAAATAAAATATTGTTGACTCACCTATAGAAAGAGTAAAAAGCCATTCACTTATATTACGTTCTCTATCTATTTTCCTCTTTGCCTAGACAGCAGCTAAATTTTCTGCTCTGCTTTGTGCAACATTCGTAAACGTTTGCCATCAAATTAGGCAAAAAGCCAACACTTAAAGTTATTTTGTATGTCTGGCTGAAAAATGTACAGATTATATCTTGGCTCGCACATTATAGCAACGTACACAATCTTTTATTATATCGTTGCACTAACTACTGGTCAATAAAACACCTAATTACCGGATGTGTTCTGGCTGTTGTTGTTGCGATTGTTAACTTTAATCTTATGTTACATTTTGTGTTTTGATTTTTTGTTGTTTCTTTTTGTACGGGTTGGGTTTTATTTTTTTCGTTTTTGTGTGTGTGCTTAATTTAGCCAAAAGTGAAGCGTGTCGGTTGTCAACTAATTGCTATTAGGCGCCGCTAAATAATTTATACGCTGCACAAACAACAATAAAGTCCGAGACTTGAATATCGGAACTGGTTGCCCCGTGCTGTTGCTGTTGTTGCTTGCTGCTGTGCATTAGTGTCATAATTTATTTCCATGTTGCACTTTTGCAGTTTGTGCGCGCTGTTTATGGCGCTGCAACATGCAACATGCAACGAACGGACGGACGAACGAACGAAACGAAACCAAATTATAGCCAAATGGCAAATGCGGTCGCTCGTCTCGCGGCCCGCGGTCACTCGGACCAAAACGAAACCCAAACCGCAAACGACGTCGGCCAAACGTAACCACAGTGCGCGACTTGCCGCACACCCAAAATGCCCCCTCCCCCTCCTCCTCCTCCTCCTCCTCCTGCCGCTGTCTATCTTTCAGCACTCGAGCTGTGCCCCTGTTAAATGCAACCGAAGCAACGAAGCGTGCAAATCATGTTAGTAGCAAACCCGGCTGCCCCGCGGCTGCCCTCTGGCGTTGGCTGGCAGCTGTCCCAGACCCCGCGCCACGCAGCACACGCTTTGCAATGCAAACGACCGCAGGGGTCCACATCCTCATTTCCTTCTCCTCCTCCTCTAGTCGCACAGGCCATAAAAGGTCGCCCTCTGCTGCCAATTGAGTGAGTGAATGAACGAAAGGGAGTTTTGTTGGCCAGGGGAGGATTGCCAGGGCAGGGGTGGATAACTGCCTCCGCTGCCGCTGCTGCTGCCGCTGCTGCTGCTACTGCGTGCTGGACATGACGCACAATGTCCGCAACAGCGGCGCATTTGCCAAATTGCCTATGCCAATGCGGGTTTTGGCTCCGGCGAAAGAGGGAACAGGGGCAATTTGGATTTGTGCTCGAGTTGAGATTGGGATTGGGATTGGAATTGGAGTTTTGGTTATTGGGTCTGCTGCGGCACAACATAAGCTGGTTAACTGGCACTCCATATCTGATTACAGCGGACACACACACGAACGCAGCCACCCAGCCAACCCACAGATAAGAGCAGGCCGCTTGTCAGGAATCTCGTTGAGCGGCAGTTGTGCCAAATGAATTTTTATTGAATGCAAAATGCGTGAAATAATAATGTTAGTCAAGCCCATCGTGCGATAAGCAAGAAATAAGTGTGAAGCGGGGCTCTGAATATGTTTATGGACAAATAGATTATGAATTTGTTTGGCCTCGATTTTGGGTATTTGTGGTTTTTGGCAGAAAGAAAAATATAAATAGATTATGAATGAGCGCTTAAGTAATTTATTGCATTTAATTTATAATAATTCTTAAATTTTGATAGTACGTTTATTACTTAATAACTTATTTTGATCTTTCACGCCAAATTAGCTTGTATTAAAGTTTGAAGTTTGCCTAAAATTCACATCAAATTCATCTACATTGATTAGCTAAGTGTTTTCATATCAAGTCAACCCGTGCTAACAAAATAACAGAACCTGAGACATATAAAAGCAAGCTCAACAACTAAACACAGGCATTTAAGGTCTCTGTCAACAAATCTCTGTCTACCATTTGAATCATGTACACTTTCAAACAAATACCTCGAAAAGGTGTGAAATGCATTGATTTGCGTAAACAAGTTGATTATAGAGCCAAAAGTAAATGTCTTTCAATGCGTGTAATTTGAAATGGTTAAAGTGTTTGCCTAATGACAGTGTGCAAGAACCCATAAGCATTTAATTGAACCACTCAATGGAGGATATTCATTGAATCGATTTATTCAATTGCTGCATCAATTTGTTAATGACAACATTGCCACAGTTTGAGCCAGTTGGCAGCCGTTCCGTGCTTGTGGCCCCTTCCCTCCCTGTTGCCAAGAGTGTTACGCATGGAGTAGTGGATGTTGCTATCTCGCTCGCACAACTGCCTCAATATGGGGGACAGTTAACCCAAATCTATCAATTACTTCTAGGGAGAGGGCGGGGGCAATCAGCGAAGCGTACGACATGGCGCCAATTTTGTTGCCATTGATAGCGGGCCGGAGTTGTCGCCGAGTCGACGAAACGCTTTTGACATGCGTATTATTAAGCATTTAATGCGCTCAACTGTGAAATAACAACAACACGAACAACAACAACAAGAAGAGCCAGTGAAATATATGACCAAAGGGGCTCATAAAGGCAGCCACAAAAAGGCCGCTAATAAACAATAAACACAGCTCAACAATTGAACTGAGTCGGGAAGACGCCAAGGCGGACCAGCGTAAAGTAATCGACCATACAGAATTCAACAACAAAGCGAATCAACGAAATGACAAATAAAATTTACACTGAAAGAAACGAGCAAACAATGTCAGAGAAAAGAAATTTCAAACGCTAGCCGAAGTCTAAATGATCTAAAAATAGTTTTGTTAAAGCGAACAGATTTTTAAAGCTTTTAAAAAAATATATATATTCAAGAAAAGATTAGATTTATCTAATAATATATTCTTCTTTATTTTACAAATTTATTCACACTTTTATTATACCCATACAAAGTATACCCTTTTATATAAATTTATAAATTTATAAATTTATATCTGCCTATCTAATGCAACATTATGTTGGACTGGCGTATATTTGTCATTTATTATAAATGCGTGGCTAATATCAATAATAAATGAGTGAGCAGCCACAATGGGCCAAAACAGAATAGAGATACAGATGCGGAGACAGAGATATAAATACAGGCAAACGCCCCAAAAGCGGCTATGAGTAGCTTAGCCAATTTAATGGCCATAATTTTGTTGTCATTGTTGTTGCTGTTGTTGTTGTTGCCGGTTGTGCCGTGTTGTCTGCGACACAAAATCAAATTTAGTGACATGAAAGCACGTCAAAATGAAACGAATGACATGCAAACAAGTTAACAAGCGCACAGCTACAGATACAGATACAACGATACATTGCGATACAAATGACATGTGTGTGTGCGTGTGTGCGCGACTGTGTGTGGGGGTCGCAGCACAGCTGAAACAGATCGCATTGTAGCTGTATCGAAGACCACCCGCAAAGGCAAAGTGCGCTCAACGAGTGACAGAAAAAAACACAGAATGGGTTGCGCGGAGTGGGGAGCACAGACAGTGGAGCCCAAAAAAAAAAAAAAGAAACACAAAACACACACACACACACATAACACACGAGAGCCACAAAGCCAGCGCCACAGTCAGACGTGCGGTACATTAAAAAAAAAAACCGCAAAAAGATACTTTTATGTTGCTGGCTTTGTTGTTGTATTTGTTGTTATTTGTTCGTGAGTTTGTTTGGGAATCGAGTTCAGTGCGCTTGAGAGCGCATTTTGTAACCCAATAAGTTGTGCGGAATTTGATGACGAATGTCAGAAATCCTATATATGAATCTGTACAAAATTTGTTGTTTAGTTTGTTTGTTTTTTTTTTTTTTTTTATCAAAAGCATTTTTCATATGTAATTAAAATTAAATTGAAAAATAAAACCATGAGAAATATGTATTGCATTGGCTTTCAGTACGCTGTGCCGCGAAAGTGGCTAATAAATTTTGTAAATACACAAGTTCTAAATATAATATAATTAAAGCTGTCAATTTTCACACAACGCTTTGGCACAAAGGCCTGTAAATATATATGTATATTTAAATAATTTGATATTGCAATAAAAATACTTTCAGAGACTGGTTACCAACCGCGTACTATAAACATCTGTTATTTTAGGCCAAAATTTGCTAATTTCTTGCGCATATTTTAAATACTGCCCAATGAAAATGTTAATTAAAGAATGTCATAAAATCTAATATATACATAGAGATAAGAATTTTAAAATCAGCTACTGGTTTTTATTCCATATAGTATATATCTCAAAATTTAATGCGTTTTTAAAGTTCAGTGGTCAATGACAAAATTCGCCTTGACTAATTTATGATAATGCATTAAGTCAATTGGCTAGCTACAAAGAAATCCCATTTGGGAGCCAAAAAAAAAAAAAAAAAATAACAAACTCGTATACGTAATATTTTTGCATTTCGCATTGAACCGAAACATGAACAAATATGTGTGTATAATTAATAAAAACAACAGCCAAACGAGCGTATAAATCAGCTTATAAAATTCTAGATTCGAATGGATATCAATTTGGAAACCCCTTCCCCTTGTGACTGAACTGGATCGCTGCGATAGCGAAAAAATAAATAACATTGTTTTTGGGCAAAACATTGCTTTTCTGATCTCGTGACAATTTATTAACACCCCGTGCGGTAGTCAACAACAAAAACAACAACAGCAACAGCAACAAGATAGCAACAACAATCGCAAAGTTGAAACGTTTCAAACAAGCGACTGCTAACAAATTTGCATATGCAAATTGATTTTCTACACGGCAACAGTTGTTGTTGTTGCTGTTGTCATAGTGGTTGTTGTTGTTGCACATAAATTGTTGTTGGCTTCTTGAAGCGGGCGACTTAAGTGGCGCCCGCCTCAATTAATTATTTAAATTGCAGCAAATCAAGCGGCATTTAATCAATATTGTATGAGCTGTTCTTGTTGTTGTTGTTGTTGCTGCCTTTTGCTATTTAGACTATTTAATGACAGCTCTTTTGGCGCACCTCCGCATGCTTATACATATATGTTTTTTTTTGTTTTGTTTTTTTTTTTGCATAAATTAAACAGACTGTCTCGAGGCCGAGTGACAATGTCTCTATATTAAGTATACGCCCCACTGTCCGCACAGGTTGTCAAACGTCGCTGCCCCCGTCTCTGGGCACTGGCCAAGAGTCGTGCAGTTGCCAAAAAATATATGTTTATTCAAATATATATATATATATATATATATATATACATACATATATATGGTGCATAAAAAGGGGACTGCGAAAAGTCGACAAACTGTTTGGCAACTGGTGGAACAACTTTTGGTTGTGCAGCGTTTCAAGTGCCTGCCTGGTCTCGGGGGCTATAATTAAATTGTTCAAGTGCTGGCAACACTTTTGGCACTTGGCGTTGCTCAATTTAGCAACAGCAGCAACAACAACAACAACAACAACAATAGCAGCAGCCGCCGCAACAACAATTGAACAACGCCCACAATTATTGTCAGCCGCAATTTGCATTTTGTGCCGCATAATTTGCAACAGCATTTCGATGTTGCTGTTGTTGTTGCTGCTATTAGCCCATAGATGGCATTGGCCATCTGCCAAAAGTAAAGGCAGGCCTAAACACAACAGCAAGAGCAACAACAACAACAACAACTGTACAAATGTGTTAAATATTTTGTTGCCTGGGCGTGTCCTAGCGCAATTAGACAAATTGCTTTATTTGTAGCAGCACTCGAAAGCACTCACTCAGCCACTCACTCGCACACTCACCACTACTCACAACTGCAGTCATATTCAAATATTGCTGGTGTACTCGTTTCGTGTTATTCACAGCGGGCCCCGAACGCCAACTCTTCGTTTGGGGCCACGTTTATTAACCTTTTGAACTCATTTCAAGCGACTCATCAATTCAATTTTTATAAACACAAAGACCCAACTGAGCCGCAGTGCCCCGCGGCTACAGTGAAACCAAGCCAAATGCGACGAACGTTGGGCAGAACCACAGCACACAAAAAGTACAAAAAACAAAACGAAAAAAAAAGAAACAAAATAAAACAACGAAAAGCTGAAGAAAAAAAAAAAAAAATAAACGTAGAATGGCAAAAGCGATGGAATCTCTGGGTTGAGCTATTTTTTATACATTTTTTTTCCCCTGTGAGCAAATACTCTGTACAAAAGGGTTGAAAAGAGGGTTAGGTTGGGATTTCGCTGAAGAAGAAGAACTTGCATTTTTTGGAATTTTTTAGTAAATATTCCTTTGAGAATGCGTTTAACACAATTTTGTTGGCTTTTGTCTCTTAAATAATCATATTAAATTTGTGGATTTACAGGGCAACTTTTAGTCGCTGCAGCTGCTCGCTTACTTGCCACACAGTGAGCGTCGCTGGGCAGGGCTCAGTCTCTGACTTGGGACCTTTCGCTGCCAGTTTGCCGTAACGTGGTCGAGAGAGGGGGGAGCAGGCGAGGGGGTGCCAACGCTGGGGACAACTCGAAACATTTTTCATTTCAGCTGCCGCTGGCCGAGTGGGCGGCCGGGAAAGAGAAAAGAAATACAGAAAGGAAAAAAAAAGAAATATTAAAAAAAAGTGGCAACTTTTCTCATTGTATTTTTGTAGTTTTGAGCTTATGCCTGGTTTTTTCTTTTTCCAGCATTTTTTTTGGCTCTTGCTCAACTTTTTTCGCCGTTGCTTTTCCCATTGCCATTGCCCGGTGCTGTTGTTGTTTTTATTATTTTATTTCCGGTCATTAAAAGTCAATCTCGAGAGCCTCATAATGACATTGTCGCCGCTGTGGCCGGGTCTCTAATTGAAGCTACTTGAGTTGCCCTCGAGCCAACGGCGGGCTCAATTAATCAGCGCGGGAATTAAGTTATTTGTGGCGACCAGTTACGGTACCAGTTCCGAAATCCAGTGCCAGTTTCAGCTAGACTTGCAGCGCCGATGCGCCAACATGGGCGTGGCATTAGTTGTAACATTACTTTTTATGCTGCACGAATCATCACTCAGATGACTTGCAGTTGTTGTTGTTGCTGCATGATGGATGGCCCGCAAACAGTTAAATGACTGCGACCAAGTGTGTGCATTTAGAAAGTTACCGCTGCCAACTTCAAAGTCTTGACCCATAGAAAAAGAGTCAACGTCGGCCCTCAACTGAACCTTTCAACTGTCACACTTGTCGCTTCGGCTCGCTGGCAAAATGTGTGTCAGCCAAGTCAAATGTCAACTTGAAAATGCAATTTTCATATTTTACTCTCCTCTTTAGTTAGCTCTGATGCATAAATTTCGATAGGTGCATCGCTTTGTTGCACAACAGTTGACATTATGAATATTTCATGGCTTGAGGAAAAACTATTGCTCAGTTTTTTTTGTAACAATCTGTGTTTGGGCTTAAACAACAAGTTCTTTTACACATGAGAACACTTTTAATATTTATTTTTGCAAGTTCTCTGCTCAAATTAAAGTTCAACTGTTCTAAAGTTATAATTTAAAGTGTATTGCGACATTAAGTATTTTTTACTGTGCTTAAACTTGTGAGTTTTTATATCTTCTCATAAAAATCATAACTTTTCATTAGAAGCCAAGTTGTGATTAAAAAAGTAAACTTTAGATAAAATCTTATTGAAGTACTTCTATATGTGAGAGCTTAACTTTTATCTCATAATAATTTATGTCACATATATGACTAATCTTAACACACAGCAGATTAACTACACGTATATGTTAACTTATAGTCAAGCAACGTATCTATAAACCAAACCAAACCAATCCAATAAGCAGCTCAAGTTTTTTGTAGCTGCTGGCAAAAGACAGATTAAGTTGTTGTTGTTGGGCGATTAAATGGATAAACTTGTAAGAGACATTGGTTTGCCTGGGTTTTTGTTGCTGCTGCCAGCTGACAGATGTGCAATTGTGTTGCCAGTCAGTTTATTTGTGCGCCCCTCGCACCCCTCCTGCCCCTGCCCCTGCCCCTGCCCCATCGCATTCGTTTTGTGCGCGCTTCCATTCAATTGTCATTGCGAATGTCAATAAATTATTTATGCGTCACATTAATTGCCTCTGTGTGGCAGCGGTAACTTTTGTGTGTGTGTGTGTGTGCTTTTGTTGAATTATTTGCCATTATTTATGCCGAAATGTGCAGTAAATTGAATTTCAATGTTTGCCGTTAAACATGCGACTATTTTATTATTTATTTTAATTATATTCTCGATGCCAACTAATTTTTTCCCTCCTTTTTGTCTCATTGCAGGTGAGTGCGTAATTTGCAATTGGCTTGTTGAGTAAGTTTCGCTAACCAGCGCTAGATGGCGCTTTGGCGCACATTTATCTAATTAAAAAACTTTTGCAATTAAAATAAAATTTTATTAGTGCTGAAACTGCAGTTGGCTAAGCTTAGGATGCATAAATGACCAACTAAAACAAGGAGTAAGGGTGCTCTAATTAACAGTACACGACTAATTGATACCCTGTAGCACTCATGTATTAGCTTAACATAAATTGGTTCTACATTTTTCAGCTAATAGCTGAGGGAAGTTATATGAAAAGTTACAAAAATAATGAAAACATCCGTTGCATGCCATTGGCATGGCTGTAGGGTATAAAAACACCGTAAAACTATAAAAACATTTCCGTATAGTTTTGTTTTTGGCTTTGGGGGCAACAAACAAACAAATTTATATGCGCCACACATTTTTCGTAATTCTCGCTCTGTGCTTTGCATTAATGAAACATTTCCGAAAGTGCCGACAAACGATATAGCCCCAGATACCCCCCAACAACTCCGCAAACCCAATATTATGCGTTAGGAAGTGAAAATTTTCCAGGCAAAATGTGTAAAACTTTCTGTGTAAACCGCACACACAACCGCAAATTCTCTGCGCTCAACTGTTGAAATAAACCGACAAAAAACAACAGCAATATCATCAACAATAACAACAACAACAACAGCAGCGGGCGCTACAACAACGCAAATGAGTTCCTGTTAGCTTGTGGGCGACTATTCAAATTTCGACTAAAAATTCACATATTTTATTTTTTGGCATTTTGCATTTCACCGAATTTTTGTGTTGATAACAAAATAAATTTCATTAAAATATTTTCGTTTTATAAATATAATTCCCGCATGTAAATGAATTTTGATAAATATTTCAATGAA
Organism: Drosophila sordidula; assembly: GCA_035047465.1. Lineage (NCBI taxonomy): Eukaryota > Metazoa > Arthropoda > Insecta > Diptera > Drosophilidae > Drosophila > Drosophila sordidula. Next base: position 3,258,454 of record JAWNPQ010000131.1, read on the forward strand.
TAGATTTGCATAAATATTTAAACAGCAATTTAAAGTTTACTTAATAATTATTTCAAAATTGAAGTTCCACCTAAAAACGACAATACTTGTCAACAACAACAATAATAATAAATGCGGTTGCCCGACTGGAAGTGCTCGTAATTATGACTCAATTGGTCAAAACATATTCGAGGCATTATTCGAAATGGCTTGGCAAATATTTGTTTACCTGTTCGACTCAAGTACAATGTTAAAAGATAAACAGAAAACAAAAAAAAAAAAAAAAGGCTGACAGACACATAAATCACAGCAAGCAATATAATTCGAAATCAACAATCAAGTTGTCTGAAGTGCACTTGATACACTATGCATAAGAGGGGTAGCCTAGCTTAGTCATTAAATTTAGTTGCTTTTTGACTTTTTGGCTTACATCTGTTGCTAATAGTTTTATTTCAGAGGCAAATATCCAGCTGTATTCAGCTAAAAAGTATGTCATAAATATCCACAATGAGGGTATTCAGACTTTGTGTTATCTATTTCATAGACACTTCACTTCTTCCTCTTCTACTTGGCACAAGCAAATATCGCACGCAACGAAGTTTTGACACCATTTGCAGTTTAATTTTTTTTTTTCCATTTTCATAGAGCCAGTGTCTTCCTCGTCGTCGCAATAAAAACTGGCATAAAAATGAAAATAAACTGAACACGAATTTCATTACTTGCCTTTGCCCATTCATCCGAAAAATGTAACTCCCCTTGCAAAGCTCCAACAAGCAGCCGGCGGGCTTCTTTCCTTTTTATTTTGTTTTATATATTTCCTTTTTTTTTTTCTTTTTCGTTTTTGTGTTTTGCATGCGCGCTGGCCATAAAATTTATGACATTTCGCACATTTGGCATACAAAAATGAAATACACGCCAAAATAAGCAAATGGAAGGCAAAACCAACAAACACACATATATATACACACACACACACACACTTGCGCACACACACGCACACGCACACGCACACGCACATAAAGCTGTCAGAATTACGTGTGAAAAATGCGGGCAACGAGTCAAAAAAATAAATAAATAAAAATAAAAAGAAACCAGCAATAAAGAAAATAAATAAATCCAAAAGCGCGTAATTTCAATGAAAAATTTTGTGCACGTCAAAGCCGAAAGTGAGCCGCGAGCAATTTTAAATACCCTTAGTCCCCAGAAAGCCCCACCCGCTCTCCCGGCGGTTACCAGTTGCTCTCACTTAAATTAAATAAACAAACAAGTTAATTTGTTTCATTCTGTACACAAAAAACTCAACAAATTTTTAATGAAAACCACAAGATTTTTGATTGCGCCACTTGAAAAATTGGTCGATTTAGTTTCTAAAAAAAAAAAAAAAAAAAAACCTGAAGACCACAGCACCGTTCCCCGACTCCCAATCTACATTGAGTATTGGATATAATTAACGGCACCCAAAGGCGGCGCACATGTGTCAAATCGTATTACGTCGACAGCTCCAAATGAAAATGCTTAAAGAGTTCTATAAATATCAGAATGGGTATTGCTTGTCTCGAGCTAGAACGACTATGTAGATAACCTGTAATCAAAATGTTAAATATACTCGACAAAAGTAAATTAAAATTCGATGTATACAATTTCCACTCATATTTCGCGCAATGAAGTGGATTTTCCCAAAATTGATAAGATACCTTTCGCTGCAGATTTATACAATTTTTTTTTTGTTTTTTAATAATTGAAAGAAAATTAAATTTTTAACATTTCCACCTATTTGGCTCATGGGAACTTTTGTCGAGAACAGTTTTATATTTAAACGTATAATTGGTATCCCCATACAACATATCTAGTATATATACGTAGCTCATGCCAGATGTTTTCGAAAAATGTTCTCAAATAAATCCTATTAAATAGTCATCATATCTATAGGGTATGCTTAACATATATATATGCTGTTAAATGACAGCGCTGACATGTGCAACACGTCGTATGCTTAATGTAATTTTTAAACTAAATAAATAAACGCCAATGAATTTTGATTTTCAAGCAAAACATTAAATTTATCATGCGCCCATGTATATATATACACTATATATAGATATATGCTCGGTGATATATGTTATATATGTATTCTTAAATATATATAACGTTATGAGTTATTACGCTCGAGGCCGTCAATAAAAACAAAATGCGACGCAACTCGAACATTTTGTTTTTATTATTGTTTCTGCTTATTTTATTTTTCGTTATTTATTTGTTGTATTTGCTTTTAACGCTTTTTTGGCTTGTCTAATAAAATTTAATTTTATTGCTGCAAAATTTGTTGCTGCTACAAATTGACGGTGCTCCGACCACTTTGCTTATACGGAGGCTTCTGCCCCCATCCCTCCCCCGCAGCCCCTTTCTGTATTGTCTCCCCTCAGCGGCAGTGCCTTAGACGTTTGGCTCTCCGTCCGTTGGCTTTTTAATTTATTTAAATTTAAAATTGTTTGCTTGGCGAGCTGCGCTGTCCATTTTATTTATAGACCCACAGTATTTCTGAGTGTGCGTGTGTGTGTGTGTGTGTGTGTGTGTCTAACTGTTGTCAGTGCATATTTTTGAGATCTTTTGTTTTGTGGGCTTGTGTTTAATTAGCTGCCAAAACACACACAGCTCGAAATACGCGTCTTTAGGCGAGATAAATTAAAATCACATGAAAATTTGTTTTGTGTGCCCGTCGGTTTTCCCCTCCTGACAAATTCCGCGCATTTTCCACTGTGCCACATTTGCATACCACATTTGACATGCCACCCTGTTCCTCTCCCTCTCTAGCTTCAGTTGTATCTTTGAAATGTGCGACCGCCTTGTTTTCTTTTACGTGGGCGTGGCCTCAGTGGCAGAGATTTTTCTTTTTTTGCCTCTTTCGAAAATTGTTTGCTTTGCTTTATTTTGAGTAGCGAACAAACAAATGAAACAAGAGGAACAAAACCAAAGCCAGCTGGCAAAAAACAAAGCTGCAAAAAGTAGAACAAGAAATGGGACTTGCTAACAGCTAGCTGGGTGGTTGGGGCATGGCAGTCATCAACTGTGGCAGCAACATGCGGCGCACAAAACTTTGACTGTCACCTCACAAGCCAAACATTTATCACTGCCAAAATTTTTGTTTGGCTTTTGTGCTTGTTGATTGAGGCGGCGCAAGGGCTGGCGAACGCATTAGATACACACACAAACACACACACAGACACGCACACAAAGTTGAAGGCAAAGATAATAGATAACAATATGGTTGCTTGGCTAAGCTGACCTTTCGTTGACATTTGAGGCTCGCACAGTTGCACAAGATATTAACTTTCTTTTCTAAGATTCTTTGGAAAAACCTCAAATGATTTTCTCCTTTTACATAACAGTTGCAGGTTGCTGTTAACTGTTTTTCCCAGCAACTTGTGTGTATTTCTGTAACTGATTCTGATTGTAATATATATTTTAATATGACATTTTTTTGCGGAAACGTTATCATGGTGTAAAACTGTTTTCAATTAGTTTACATAAGCTTTATTAATTATAGCCGGGATCGTAACCGTTGCATATCGATTTCAATACCCTGTACACATTGTATGTAGTACAAGGTTTACATTGTAGTTGCGTAAATTAATTGAAACAAAGCTCGAGATAGCAGAGATAATTTTTGTATATACACACATTTTGATGACCTTACGATTTAATGATAAACAACTTATTTTTATAGGAAGCAAAAGCGACGCTATGTTTATATAGAATTTATTACACCTGTATTGCTTTACATAGCTGGGCATAGGGTATCTTGTAGTGGGGTTTTCGTTCAGCATTTTAACTAGTTTTGTAACGGTTGCCGCAGTTAATGTGATTGAGTTTAATTGGACTCGCTTCCAGACAGTTCAATGTGTGATGTTCCCCCGTTTAAATAGATCCCAGAGGCGGCTTCCCATTCAAATGATGTTGTGGTGCAAACTTTTAACGGTGCTGTTGTCGCTTTTACTTTTACCTTTGCCGGACGCTGATGGCCACTCATTAAATGACGACTTCGACATATTCAGCAATATCTTGTGCGGCACGAAGGCGCTTCCGCCGCGAGAACAGGTGCTGCGTCTGGCTGCTCACCTGGTGCCCAAGTTTACGCAGTCGATAATGCGGGCTGGCTGTGTTCTCTTCAGGCGCGTGATCGAGGAGCTCGACAACAGGACTGCAACATATCCGGGTTTACGGGATGAGCTCAATAGGCTTAACGAATATGTTAATACAATTGAAAAGATACCGCTCTGGAGTTCAGGAGATCTTACAAGTCCAACGGATATCGCTCTGTTGGAGCGTTTTTTTGATGACAGTTTGCCGGTGCCAACAGATTCAGCTGCAGTGCTACCGCAGCTAATCATCGTATCCGATAATGTGTTCGATGCGATGCAGAAAAACGCAAAGGGAACAACGCCCGAGCGGCGGCTAATCTCAGAGGCTGTTGGGCGGCACAAAATGGATTCATATTTGCCCCAAATCGCGTTCAATTCAAAGCAGTTCGCTGAGGAATACGCCGTTGCGCACGCTACGCTGCCCGCCTCTTTGCTGTCTCTGTGCCTGGCCAAGACAGCGGCCGAGGTGTTGGCCAAGCCCGATGACAACTTGCCGCCGTTTTATATGCCCGACCTAAAGCAGCCGCAGCTGGACCGCAGCGAGCTGCTCGGCGAAACGGTGAAGACGGCCTTTGAAATGGCCTACGTTCTTTTAAACATGCACAGTTAGCTTACGCAAAGGCAAACTGAACTTGAAACAGATTAAGCAGCTTCTGGCGTTGCCAGCCGCCGTGCAGCTAATTGCCTGGCAACGCTCGACGAGCAAGGAATAAAACAAAAACCCAAGTACTTGCAACTTATCTTTATAATGGCAAAAGATTCTGTAATAAGGATTATGGCAAGCTTGCGCATATATAATTCTTGCCAGATGCCAACGCGCAACTTAGCGTTGCCATTTGATATTCAACGTAATCTGGCAACACTCTACAAAAAAAACAGAGTCAACCACAACACAAGTATTTAAATGCTTTCAACATTTTCAACATAATAGCTGCGCTAAAAAGCGTAGTAAATTATGATTATAATATGGGCGCTACACAGTGTTGCATAACTATTTAAAACGCAAGGAATTCTTGTTTATTTTAGCCCCCTCTTTTTTTTTTTGTGGGACATATTACATTTTATGTCTGCCGCTTATTAAATTGTTAGCCAGTGCCTAGAGCAGGGCATGAGTGCCAGTGTACACTCAGCTGCAAAGTTTTGCGCTATTTCTCATTTGCCATCATTCTCATGCTGATGCTCAGCGCCCCCTCGCGCATTTTTCGCCCAGAAAACTTTTCCCTTGAGTTCACTTAACTACTTCCTTCTGCCTGGCAACACAAAACTGAAGCACACTTCAATTCAATTTCAAACCCCGTGCAACGCACTCGTCTCTGGCTGCTGTTGCTGGCTCTGGCGTCAAATACTTTAGCCCCATAAGCCTTTCGTTTCGCAGTGCCCAAAATCACTGAGAACTACTCAGCAAAAAGGAAGAAGAGAAAAACACAGTTGAAGAAAATTGCCAGCCAAAGTTGGCAAGTTTTTCCTTTACCCTTCTCGCTCTGCCTCTTGGCTCTCTCTTTTTGCGCTGTGTTTTACACTGTTGCTGCTTGTTTTTATTGTTGTGTGGGTCGGTGTTGTTGTTGTTGTTGTTGTTGTTGGTGGCAGCAGCCGCCACTAAGTTGCCACTTCAGAGTCGCAGTCGCAGTCGCATTTGCTTTGAGTTTGAGTTTGAGTTAAAGTTGAAGTTGCTGCTGGCTTGGCCCAAAAGTTATACAAACGTTGGCACTCAGCCCAGGCGACGGCAACATTGTTGACTGTCTGCATTTGTCGCAGTGTAGCAGCAGCAGCAACTGCCAAAGAGTTTCTGGCTACGCCCACGCGCCACATGACATGCGACAGCAGCAACAACAACAGCAGCAACATCTTTTTGGCTGCTGCTGCTTAATTTGATTTTCACAACTTGGCGACGACAACAACTGTTATTGTTGTTGCTGTTGCTGCTGTTGCTGCTGCTGCTGCTGCTGCTGCTGCTGCTGCTGCTGCTGCTGCTGCTGCTGCTGCTGCTGATTTGCATATATTTAAACGTGGCTGAGTCTCAGCCAAAAGTTTGTCTGTGGGCGTCAACTGATTGGAAGACGCAGGGCCCAAGTAAAAGGCAAATGTTGCTGCTAGAGACGCCAGCAACAAACCTTCATTACGACGGCCTGCGCAACCTAGAGGTCTCGAGCTCTGGCTGTATTTGCAACCAACTCTATATCTGCCACTTGCCACACTTCAACCCGCTGCCACTTGGCCAGCAACAGTCAAAAGTATTTGCTTATGCATAGCTACATGCGGCATATAGCCTATTGCTGTTGTTGTTGTGTGCTCTCAGGCGTGTTTTAGTAGATACACACACACACACACACACAGACTCACACTTGAGCACCTCGAGGCATTAGGCAAATGTCTTTGCATAAAACTTTGGCTCTCATCCACCCACCTGAAATAATCCCAAAATCCCTTTGACACATGTCTGCTCTTATTTCTGTACCGTTGTCTAAATCTTCAACCTCCGGCCTCTGCCTGTCTCTCCTTTAGCTCATTTAATTATTCAGCATAGTTTTGTGCTTTTAATTAACAAAATGCAGTGCAGCAATGCGTAAAAGTTTTCAACAGGATGAGCCAACATTTCTAAAAAGCCACAAAACGTAAATGCGCAAATTTAATGATAGTCTTTTATCCGAGAAAACTTTATTTCGCATTAAATGTGTGGAATTTTACAGATTTCATATAGGTATTTTAATTATAATTATTTCGAGAGAAATTTGAACAGTTGGGAATTGTATTAAATATTACAGTGGAAAGCCTGTTACTGTTATTGTTGCGCAACTGTTACTGTAATGTTAAACAGTAACAGCAACATTTGCTGTACCTGATCAAATTTGGGCATTTTACTAAATTATAAAGGGTTAGTGCTGAAATTGTCTTGTTTGTTGTTGTTTTTGGCTTTTGTATTATCTCGTACCGGGCTGATATGACAGACTACACTATAAAGCAGCCCTAATTGTGTGTGCGTGCGTGTGTGTGTGTGTGTACAAGTTTAGTTAATTTGAGCTTAACATGCGATGTCATTTAGCTAAGCATGTGGCAGTTGTTGTTGCTTTTGATACATAAATTATAGAGAAACCTGAAAGGCAACTGAAAATGTACAGGTTAATAAGTTTAGTACAGCGCTTTATGGGGGCTCAATTTGAACTGTGTGGGTGTTCCCAAAGCTCAGGGGTTGAAGAAATTAAGTATACTGTTGTGGGAATAGGGGAAGTAACAGAATAATTAAGTTTCTTCAAGCTATCTTAATGAAACTTGACAGATTTGGCGTTCAGAATTTAGCGGAAGCTATTATTAAATGCGTAAATAAAAAACCTACAAAATAATGTTCCAAAATTTAGTTTTAGTTTCAAAATGTTTGTGATTTTGTAATGAAACTCAGGAATTATGGGCTTAACAATGTTCACAACACATTCAGGTTTGTTTTTTTTTTTATATGAGAGCTCCTTGACTCACAAATCAACAATTGCAACCCTCTCCACTTGGAAACAGCTTGAAAACTAGCGAATCCACTGAATGGCAATTGTTGTTTTCCAACTGTTTGTTTTGAAGTTTGATGTGGTTTAGTGTCTGGTTCGCTGTGAAATCTCTCGTTAAAGTCTGTCGAAATGATTAAATTGCGTGGCACGTGTGGCTCTGTTCTCTGCGAGTACACAATTGGCGGCCTTACGACTTTGTCTTCTTTGCACATGCCAGGCACGAATGCACCCCCCGCGACCCGCGACCCGCGACCCCCTCCCCGCTACCCGCTCCCAGCTCCCCTACAGACCGGCTGTGGCACGGCAATGGCTTTGGCCTTTTCGGTGTGGGGTGGGTGCGATCGTCGTTGTCGTCAGTGGCACTCGTCACGTTTCATTTGTGTCGCCACGCGTGCGTTTATTTAACCACTTTAACCTGAACATGCACACAATGTGAAATTGCTGTTGCTGCTGCCGCTGTTTTGCTTTTGGGGGTTGTCACAGCCGGCAAAGGGCGTCACAGCGTCTGGCCCTCGCCCATGCCCAATGCCCATTATATTACACTTAAACTTCATTATGCCCTGCCCTGCCGTGCACCCTCTGCCTTGCCATTTGCTCTACGTTGTTGTTTGCGAGTGTGTGTGTGTGTGTGTGCCACTCTGTTGATTCATAAAAATTTAATTTCTTTGGCAGTCTGTCGACCACAGACACGTTTTGCCCCCCACCCTCGCCCCCCAATCTCTACTGTTGCACATACATTTGATTTGGCGTAGTCGTCTCCACGTCGCCGCCCCTCGTCGAATGACTTTATTAAAATTGACATTTAATTTATGCGCTGTGCATAATTTAAGCGCAAATTTCCTTCACTCAAAGAAAAAAAAAACCTTTTAAAGTTCGTTTGTGGAAAATATACATATACACAAATTTTTCGTTTTTTTTTTTTTAGCTAAAAGCCGAAAAAAAATAAGAGGGAAAATGAGAAATACATGTGCCAGCAGGACGACAGCGACGACGTCGTTGCAAAAGTCCTGACAAAGTCGACACACACACACACACAGATACACACACACGCGCTGCGGCGAAACAAAGGAGTTTGGAACATGCCAGCAAAGGTTTTCCTGTGGCAAAAACAATAAACACAGCAAAAGCTACGCCCTGAAGCAGCAACAACAAAAGCAGGCGAGTGTGGAAGAAGGGAGGGGGAGGTGGGGGCAGGGGCAGGGGCCAGGGTGGGGTTACGTTTTGTTGTTGCTGTCGTTGCGACACTGCGACAAAATCAACGTCACTGGCAAAAGGGTGGGCGTATGTGTGTGTGTGTGTGTGTGTGTGTGTGCCGCCACAGGAAGCGCCACACAAGCTGGCAGGATATTTTATATAAGGGACAGACAGCAGCAGCACTGTCAACCAGCGGGGAAGGGGCCGCCATTGTAAATTCCAGCTGCCATTGCACGTAACGTTCACGTTCTTCGCTCCTCGTTCCTTCCCGACCGGATATGCCATGTAGAGGAGCTGAACGCGCATAAAAATATGGCCCTGGGTCGAGCTAGAGCCACATTGTGGGCTTCTGACTCTGGTCGTCGAGCTGGCAACGGGTTGGCGGGCGGTCAGTCAGCATAACGGCAGGATGTGCCCTGTGCTGTGGTTGGGCTGGCCCGTCCTGTCCTGGTCCAACATAAGCGGCACAGTGCAACCAGGTTGAAATAAAATTATATTTAATATGGGCTGGAGATAGTGAGAGCATGTTTTGGAAGACGCGAAGAACAGGAAATGGAATAGAGATGGGTTAAAAAGTCGAGTATTTTTAGTTAAACAATAAAATATACAAATTTTCCTTCACAAATTTTTGTAAATGTTTTAAGAGGAAAAATAAATAAATATTTAATATATTTATGCATAAAATTGTATGAATATTGAAATTCTTGAAAAATCCCTTTTCATATTTTATTGATGATAGGTTGGTTCCACTGTGCCACGCTCATGTTCTCTGTGTGCGGTTTTTTACTTCCCGCTGCCTTCCGGCTTCCTGCGCTAAGCGCTCGCCACCTACACAACTACGTCAGCAAGCACACACACACACACACACACACACACACACATGCACACGTAAGCACAGCAGGCAATACACGTCGTATACGTAATGCCTGATAAAATGCGAAATGCGCGAATAAAACCAGCTTCAGTTTGTACGTTTATTTGTTTGTTTGCGTGCTTGTTTATTCACTTGTGAGTGTGTGAGTGTGTGTGTGTGTGTCTGGCTTTGGCAGCCAAGTCAGGCGGCAAATCAGCTTTAATATGACGCAGTTAGCTGCTGCTTGTTCCTGTTTCAGCGTCCTACTCCTGGCCTGTTTTTTTTATGTTGATCTCTCTTTAATTATGTGCATATTGCAAATTAACAATCACATTTTTAATTTAATTTGCGTGACCAGGATGAAAGGAGGCACACGCACACATACACACACAAAGAGCGCAGTGAGAGGAAATGATGTATTTAAATTTAAATGTTTGGCTCTTGTCCTTTATTTCCTTGCACAGCCAGTTTGTTCTTTTTGCCAACTCAATTACTTTTTTGTGTGAGCGTTCATCTTTTCTTTTTGTTGCTGTTGTTATTGTTTATCTATTATATACACAATCGCCCCCCCGCCCCCCCCCCCGCACATTTTCCACCCTCACTCTCTGCCTTTTTGTCCCTCTTTTGTTGTAATTTTAATTAGTGCGCCTTTTATGTTTTTGCTGCTAATGACGACGACCCATTTCAAATTCTTTTTTGCGTTTTTTGTATTCACTCGCTACGCTCCGAAAATAGCTAATAATAATGATGATGATGATGACGCTGATAATGATGATGATGATGTTGCTGTTGATAATGATGAGGGCGTTAAGGTTGCCGCCCTCTTTTGTCTCAGTCCAGTTAATTACAGCACTGCCGCTAACTGAAATTAATACAACATTTTCTCACCGTATTTTCCCCCCGACGCTTTTCTTCATTTTTTGCTTCTCTCTCTTTAAGTTCCTTCAACTGTAACTGCCGCGGCAATTGGCAGCTTGTTGTTGGTTCAGTTTTGTTGTTATTATTATTAAATTTTTATTTCTTTTCTGTTTCGGTTTTTATGTATTTTGTTTTGTAAGCTCGTTTAGCAGTCGTCCAGTCAAATCGCTGTCGGGCCACGCCCCGACAAACAGCAGCGGCTCCCTCACGCGATTTTAATGACACGGCACTTAAAATTTAATCGAGTAAACTGCATTGCAATGGCCAGTACATGCCTGCAACGACCCCTTTGCCCCGCTGCCCCTCTACGCTGTTTATATTATTTATTTTTTTTTCTTTCTAAAGCTTTGCTTTATCTGCTGCTCGCTGTGTTTGCATTGATTATTGTTTTCGTGCATATTTCATTTATGTTGCTGTTGGTTTTTGTTATTGTTGTTGCCGCTGCTGTTGTTGTTACGTTAATTGCACACAATACAAACATGTTGACCATCACTCCGTATGCATATATGCAGTAGTTCTGATACCCTGTAAAACTCAGAAAACAGCGTTGCTTTACTAGACAATTGCGAAAAAAATCAGCAAAAAAATAAATAATTAAAATATAAATAAATTCAATTAAAAATTTTTAAGCCCAGAAAATATTGAATATATATTTAATAGTTGCTTTAATAGTTTTAAAATATGGTTAGCTGCCTTTGCTCACTTGCAGGGTATCGGTATTGCCAAGCTGCCTTTTCAGCATGCACATTAAAGTTTTTGTTGCCTGTTATTGTCCGGCCCAGGACATGCGGCCAGACAGAGGCGGCAACTTTGGCACGCAATGGAAAGCCGCAGTAGGCGGTCAGCGAAACGGATAAATACACATTCGCGTATAAATTATACATATGAATGTATGCATATCTGATGTACGTATGTATACCCTGTGTGTGTGCGTTTGATGGGCGTGTTCTGGCGCTGCCGCATAGCCCACAATTTGAGGTGAGGTAAAATGACCAACAGCGGCAGGCCAGGTTTATTGTTGTTATTGTTGCTGTTGTTGCTGTTGCAGCTCAGCGCTGCAAAATGATTTTCAAAGTTGAATGCAATGGGCGCCCATTGTTTGACAACAACAACAACCACAATATCCTCTGCAACTTAATTGAATACCAAAAAAAAGAAAAACTATTCATTATTCAGTTTTGTTGTTGCCTTTGTAGCTGGCTGCCATTGCATTTCATGCATCACGAAGCATAAAACAGCTAGCAAAATGTGCAAAAAAAAAACACAAAAAAAATTTAATAAATGAAAGCAAAATAAACGACATTCATAAATTGCAATTGCCCCCTTCAAAACCACCCACCTCTGATGTCTTTAATTGTTTATTCAAATGCTTGACATTAATTAACAGCAAATAAATAAAATGCGGTTAGCCACGCCCAACTCAAGCCTCATAAATTAACGGCATACACAAAAAGAGAAACGAGAAAAATTAAAAAATAATAAATAGAAGAAATCACAATATGAGAATGTTGTCATAAATTTTGCCCAAGTGTTGCTGGGTAGAAAAAATAAAAAAAAACAACAAACACAAATGGCAGGCACTTTAGTTTTACAAAATGCCAGAAAATTATTGGCACTTCATCATACTATATTAATCATCATTATAATCATTATCATCATAATGAGCTACTTTCGGTCAGCCGCAAAATGTGTCGAGAAATATTTTGGCACGAGCAATTTGTACGTTTGCGATTTGGGCCCAGGGTATTTAAATCGAGCATTCGTAAATTCGCCAAAAATCTGGCAATGAACCAACTGGCAGAAGGTAAAGCACACATTACTCAGAATACGATTTACTGATAGCTATATATATATGCATAGGTGAGGAGTGAGGGGCATCTTAGTTAGCCTAGACAGCATGGCATATGCCGAAATTGGGCAAGTGACATTTTATATTAGCTCGATTAAAGTGTCCAAGCTTAACACTTAACAGCTAATTGATTTGTTATCGAAAAAGTTGATTTTGACATACCTCCTATCAAAGGTAGTAATCGATTATATATTATAGTTTATAGTTTAGTACGGCTAATGTTGATTGAATTTATTAAAGCCAACTACAAATATTTCTTGCTAAGTGTTTTATGATTGCTTTATGATGTGTTTACACAAGTCCCATACGTTTTAACTGTAGCGTATTTATATGTCCAATGAAAATTGCTTTAGTTTTTCCTTTTTCGTATATATGCACATCTATGTGTATATACATATATTTTTGTGGATTTGCGTGTATGGCTTTTTTCGCCTCGACGATTTTCTTTATGCAAATGGTAACTGCAAAACTCTTTTGATCTTTTCTTTTTTCCCCCCACATTTTATTTGCGGCTGCTGATTGAAAACTTTTTATTCACAACATACTCTGCGCTGTGGCATTTGTTTATACGAAATTTGTTTGGTTTTGTTTTCTTTACTTTTTGTTGCGAATGAAAATTGCGTTATTAATATAAACAAATAGAATGGAAAATGTATAACGGAAGCACTCGTAAATTTGCCCGTCACGATTTTTATGCCGTGTACGCAAATTAAATTTATCATCAAAAAAATAAAATAAAATATATATCTATATCTATAAATTTGTGCGCTACCTACATAAATTAATATTTTTTCCGTACCATTAATATATCATATTGGGCGGGTGTGTATGAAGAAGAACAAAATCGAATAATTTTCTATGGGGAAATTGTTTTAATTGCTTTAAGTGCTTAGTTTTTATTTATTATACCCAGCTGTTAATACAAAACAGATTTATAGTATTTCATATTTGTATTTGGATAAAACTTTAGCTTTATGTGAGAACTTTTCAACCTTTAATTGACAAGAAATATGGGAAAATAAGTTTGAGAAATTTAATTAGGTAGCTTTTAGCATTAGCACTAAACGCAAAATTTAGAAAATGTATCTTATATGTTTTGTTTATACACATACATACGAATTTCGTGTTTATTATTATGAACAACTAGAAAAATGTTTAGAAAGCCTCCCTAAATACACATCTGGAACATTTTTGTTAAGGATTTCGCAATAATCAATTTTGGAGCAATTTCTCGGGCACTTTTGGCTTATTTATCTTGGCCTATTCTTCAAATAAACATTAAGCTGTATAAGTAGCAGATATAATGGGATTTATATACTTTTTCAGAGGATAAACTGCCAATTAAACAATTACGGGGAAAAATGTTCCTAAAGTGTGTAATGGATTGAAAAAAAAAACGGAGTATCTGCTTTCTGTGGTGGCATTATGAGGATGGGTTTCGTTTGCTTACACGCACACCCACACACACCTGAATGAATGCTCCTTACAATTGAATTAACTCACGCCCAGTCAAACTGTCTGCTGTTGTTATATTCATACGCAGGGCTAATTTGCTTAATCGAGCTAATCAAATGTTGTCGCTGTATCGTCATTCAACCAACGAGTGTGTGTGTGTGTGTGTGTGTGGGCGAAGGAATACGGCGAAAGCGAGCTAAAGGTGTGAGCTGTCTGTCAGTTGTCGTTGTTGTTGCTGTTGTCATTGTTGTAGTTGTTGTCGTTGTTGTCGTTGTGCATGTTAATAATAACATTGGCTTATTGGGTTTCCAATTGAGCTCTTTGCTGTGGGAGCCCAAGCAGCTGTCCAGTTGTTAGTTGTGCCTGCCCTAACACACAGGTAGAGGCACAAGGTACACACACATACACACACACACACACACATACAGCCATGTAGTCTCCCATGGACTGGGCACTCGGGACAGTTGCCGCTTTTGCCCTCGTCGCGTAGTCGTAAAATGCAAATTGCATGCAATCAACGCGTTTTTCGTTTAATTATTATGAGAATTTTTTCGCTGGCACGGAACGTGCCAAGTGCCCAGGCCACAAACAACAGCAACAACAACAACAACGAAAGCATGTGTGTTGTTGCAGTTGTTGGCTGGCCCCTCAACTTGATCGCCCCGTGTGTGTTGGCCTTTGTGTCTGCGTTGTCTGTGCGCAGTGTCGACCCCTCCACCCCCCCCCCCTTACCCTTGCCACGCCCCTAAACCCGCCCGAGGCTGCCATTTTCAATTAAATTACCCGGCATTTTGGCGTAAATTGCCAGGCGCACACAGACTATAATATATGTCTATACACTTGTGTGCGTGTTTGCTTGTGTGTGTGTGTGTGTGTGTGTGTGTGTGGGCGCACACTTTCAGTGGGCAGTGTGAAATAAATTCCATACCTAATTAATTTGCATTATTTATGATGTACAAATGCAAACAACCGGAGCAACATCGAGTTGAATTCCGTTTTGTTGAACGAGTGGAATATAGGCGGGAGCGGAAAGCTGTTTAATGGCAGGCTTATATATTAAGTAGTAGCTGCGCGTAATACCTTAGTACATTTGGGTGGCCCAGCAAAAATTAGCATACAAAGCACAACAGTATCACAGACACACACACACACACACACACAGACACACACACAGACACACACACAACACAGTCTCTATAATTGTTTTGCCTTTTGGCCACGTGTTATGCATATATTTATAAAAACAATTTGTTTTGCATTTATTTAGCAATTAATTGAAATTTAGTAGCCATTCATTCATTCATTCACTCATTCATTCGCTCACTCATTCAGTTGACAGGCAGCACATTTATTTGCTGAGTCGATGCTGACGTCTATTTTTGTCAAGCCAAAGACATTGAACTCAATGTGGGCGGCAGTTTATAATAAATATTAAAATTAACAAAAAAAAAAATTCCATTTTGCTGAGCAAAACAATTTGCTTAAAATGGGAGCAATAAACAGCTAAACATTCAATTTTGGCTCTTTTTTTTTTGTTTGTTGCTTTTTTTTTTAATTGCGCGAAACAAAAACCATAAACAAACTTGAATAGCCGGGCCGTACCCGAAGGCGAGGATGTGCCTTTAGTTGTGCCGGGTCCTTCGCTCTGCGCTACGTGACTGGATTTTGCAATAAATGCGATTGGCATTGCCAAATGAAAACACGTTGCGAGCAGCAGCACAAGCAAAAACAAATTTCGAATCCGTGACTCTCGCTGAATAACATCAAGAAAATTTAAACGTATTCAAGAGCTGCAAAACTGGAGAAAGATATTTTTAATAATCAATGTTTTTGCGAGTTTGATTAAATAAAACAGAGATTTTACAATTTCTGCCAACTTTGCCTAAAAAAAAGTTGTGTTGGGTTCCAACCTCAGAGGGGAATTTTTTTTTTTTTTGCCAATATTTTCAATTTACAAATTTGTAATGTCATTAAAGTAAAAGCTTTAACTTTTGCTGGCAATCTGTCAGTCAGGGGAATATTGCTATTATTTTTGTACAGTAATTAAATTTTGTTCTTAAATTGAGGGAATAGCTCTAATAAATGCATATGAGAAAATGAAATGATCACACACAAATTTAATTACACGAATGTCCCCGGGTGAATGTTTTGTGTGTGTGTGTGTGTTCCGATGGCCGACAAAATGATGGAAAATTGAAATTAGCAATTTACTTGGCACATTAAATGCGAGGCCATAATTGAATTATTGGTCGAGAGCGGGGCATGGGTGAAACGGTGAAGGGAACGCACAGCCGAAACAAAGGACTTAATGGAATTGCGTGCTCCATTTGGCTTGGGACTGGCGCAGGTGGACAAGTGGCCTGGAGGTGTCTGCAGCCGGTAAATGTTCAACTGCAGGCCACACGACCCCCACTTGGCCCCCGCACGCTGGCAATTGCATAATCCAATTTAACGTAGACTGCGAGAGCCGGCGGAACAAAGGCGGAGATACAGATAGATAGAAAGAGAGAGAGAGAGGGAGGGAATAAACGAGGGAATCTGCACTCATACACAATTTGCAAACCACAACTGACAGTCGGACAACCAGCCGGCAATCCTTGTGTGTGTGGGCGTGGCTGCGGCTAAAGGATTTACGAGCAATTCGCAGCAGCCGCCCGGCAGCAGCAGCAGCAACCAACAATGAAAATTGCAAAATGCAAATGTATTTGTTGTTTTTCTTGTTGTTGTTGGTTTGCCTTGTGCGTTGGCAGTTGGCAGGAAACTGCTTATGTATGCATATCCATTGGGTCAAGTCAAATAAACGTAATAATAAAATTGTAGCATAGCCGCAAGGACCAGTAAAGTTGATGTGGAAACTTTACCAAAGGACTCCCAGAGCCCACATAAAATGCATGTGCACACACACATATCGAAATGAATGCATAACCAGTGGTGTGCGTGTGTGAGTGTATTCATGATTTTCTCGCTTTGTTTGCATTTCTCAGTAGCTGCAACTACAAATGCCTTGCAGTTTTTCGGCAATTTCCTTTGAAATACTGTTTGCGTAATTGGTAAAAGCAATTCAAGCTGATACAGACACACACACGCACACACACACACACACACGCACGCAGAATATTTAAATTAAACCATTATTCAGATTGAGCGCAAATAGCAAACATTTCCATATCAACTTACCCAAGGTGCTTAATTTAATGCTCGCAATAAAAAATGCAAAATGAATGACAAAATGAAATGATACAATGACTGCAAATAAAGTTATTCAAACCTAGTTAGATAACTTTATAAAATCGTTTTCATAAATTTGGGCGCATTTTTTGTTGAAAACAAAATGATAAATGAATAGTTTAATTTTTAAAGAAAACTTGAATTACTTCAAATAAACTTCAAGATACCACTTAAAAAAGTTAATGCCATATTGCTTACTAGTATTTAAATTCTGTTTGGTTTATATATATCTTCCATATATCCCCGCATTAACTACTTCAGTTCCATGACAATGGTAAGCATTAAAAAACAACAATATAACAGCTTGACCAGGTTTATACCTGTCCATCCCCTCCCCTCCCCCATTCGGCACTTACCTTCTCTCACCTGCTGCTGCCCTTTTTCATGGTAAAGCCCATTGTGTCTCGTTGTTGTCATTATCATTATATGGAAGGTATGCATGAACAATGCTGGATAATTATTGTTTTTGGCATTTGTCCCGCTGCCCACCCTCTGCCGCCTCTTCATGCAACACTGAATGCGGCAAGCCAACAGCGAGGGGTGGGAAAGCGGGCGGAAAGCAGCTCGCGTGACTCGCACACATTTGTTTTGTTTGCGGAAAGTAATTGCAAAAGTTGTTTCAATTTTCCAAGAGCTTCAACGGGTGGCCCCGCGGGGCAAAATGGGGAGGTGGGCATGAGAGCTGGGATTTGGGGGAAATCGGTTTCTAGTGTGCGTGTCGATTTGCATGAAAGTGGCAGCAAGAAGAACCGGCAGCAGCAACAGCAGCAGAGCATAATTGGCAGCAGCTTAATGCTTAAACTTTTTGGCCACAGCCCCATCGAGCGGCTAAGCGCTGTGCAACCACCCACCACCCACCACCCACATAAGCCAGATGCGGCCATGAGCTGGGAGTGGCAACAGCATCAAAAACGCATTTCGCCTTTAGGCCAAAAGTTTTGCCAAGTTGCTAACAAAAACATAAAAAGTATCAAAGTGGGGGCGAAGAGAGAGCGAGAGAGATGCATCGAGGGGGTTACAGAGCCCAAAGCAAAGAGGAGCATACACAAAAAAAAAAAAAAAAAAACAAAAAGAAAAAAAAGAAACACTCGCCGGCGTTTTTGTGCTAGTTTCTTTGGCTGCTTTTGTTGAAATTACAACATTTTTTGCAGCTTTTTCTTGAATTGCTTTAAACGTGTGTGAGTGTGTGTGTGTGTGCGTGTGTTGCGTTTTTATGCAGCACATCCGGCGCAAAAAGCGCATGAAATGCGAAAAAAAAAAATGGCACAACTGTTTATATATTTTTCTTTCTGTTGCTTTTTTTGTTGTTATTATTTTCTGGGCGCGGAGACCAGAAACAGCAGCAACGCGGAGGCAGCAGCATGTGCTGCAAGTCAGACAGTCTGCCAACGCTTTTGAGGTCCGTCCGTCAGTCGATGCGACAGCCAAGCTGTTGGCCAGTTAGATAGCCAGCTGAGTTAGGGTGCTTCAAGCGATGAAGCGGAAAAATTCGTTCAATTGTTAAAACAGAAATTAAAAATGAAAACTTTTAATAATAACAAAATTATTTAAATTTAAGTTAATCAAAATAAAATCTTAATATTTGTTTGTTTAGAATTTCTAAATTCAATATCACAAAACAAAAAAACAGCAGTTAAAAATATAATAAAAAAATAAATCTGAATGTTAGCAGACTTCTTCTTTTCCATTTATATTGTTATACACTGCCTGAATAACCCTAATGCACCAAAAAGGGGTTTTTAGCTTATTTTTGCACTTTGTTTTAAAATTTATGTTTGCTCTGCCTTCAAAATAATTGCAAGAAAATGAAAAAAAAAAAACAACAAAATTGCTAAATGTTTTATGTCAGTTCTGTGCGTGCAGTGGGTGTGGCTGTTGCACCGTCTCCGCCCCCGCCCTTTTCAAAATGCTGATGCACTTAAATTATGCAGTTGCTAAGTGAATTTAATGCCACATTTATTTGCTTTCATTTACATGCCGACTGGCCGCTTGCGTCATTCGTTCAGTTGGCGGCATTCCACTGGCAATGAAATGCAAATAACTCATTTAATAATATTTATATGCATATATAACAAATATGCAATATGCCAATTGCAATTCATTAACAATTGTTTTCTTTCTCCCATTGCAGGTTCGTATTTAATTGGCTGAAACCCGGCACATTGTTGTAAGTAAACACAATTAATTTTTGCCTGCATAACTAATTTAATTATGCGTCGAGGCACAAATTAAATGACACAAGATTTGTGTGTAATCAAAATCTGCGGCACGCTCCATTGCACACAATTATAATGCACCAAATTTTGTTAGATATATATGTTGTATATATCCAACATAACTATATTTGAGCGTGTATTTATTGTGAAATTACTGTTTGCTGATTTTGTGGCTTAGAAATGGATAAAATGAAACAAACCAAAATATTTTAGGACAGTTCAATTAATTGGAATGTAATCAAATATTTTGCTATTAACTAACCGAATTTATACAACTAATAATATTTTTAGACATTGCCTTAGGAAGATATTTGGAATGTTGTGAATTTTGCTTGTTGTTTATTGTTAGTCAATAATTGTATGAATGAGAAAATATCCTTTTTTCCCATAGCTGCCACATTTCAATTGCTCCCTTGCCCAGGAAGCTGTTCAATTGACTGTATTTCTGAATTTCGCAGTACACAGCCAATTACTTTCCCATTCTCAATGCCATTTAAATTAACAAAGTAACAGAAAGCAATCAAAAAAAAAAAAAAAAAAATAGAAAAACGAACTTTCACCCAAACAACAACAGCAGCGACAGCAAATGGCAGCAAAGCATTTGGCAAATTGAAATCAAATCGATAACGAATCAAATTGAAATCTCACCACAGGCAACAGCGGCGACGACGACCGCAAACAAATGCCAATAAAAAACGTGGCCAGAGATCTTTGGGTCTATGCCATTTCAAGAGTTGCGCCAGCACTGGCGCTGCTCCAGAAATCTGTCCCACCCCCCGGCGGCCCCACAGCCCCTGTTCAAAGCAATCCGAAAGTGCGCCAAGTATCTAAGCGATACATAATAACCAAGTCGAGCCACACGGGGCAACTACTGTGCCAAGATAAAATATGATTGAATGCATTTGCCTGGCGCTGTTGCTGTTGCTGTTGCTGTTGCTTTCCCTGTCGGTGCCCCAGCTGCCCCTCCGCTCCCAACTCCGTTTGCCTGCTCCTCCTGCTGTTGCTGCTGTTGTCTGATTAACATAAATCGTGCTGCTGCTGCCGACTATATCTTATTTCGATTTTTGCACGGCATTTGTTTTTCAAGCGCTGCTGCTGCTGCTGCTGATGTTGCTGTTGCTGTTGTTGTTATTATTATTGTTGTTTTTCCTCGAGTTTATGCAAAAAGCAACAGCGCAAAAAATTGAATTGAAATGAACAAAACAGCGCACAAAACTGAAAGGCAGCAGCAACAAAAAAAAACCCAAAAAAATGAATTGTTGTTTTTGAGCTGCCGAATAGTTAATACTCTACCAATATATCAAACATACTGTAAATGTAAAAGTGCCCAAAAAAATCGATTTTTTGTCCCAGACCTAAAAAAGCAACTTACAACAATAAACCATATTCATGGAATATTTAAAATCACGTTAAAAGAAAACAGTTTGTATAAAAAGACAATATTACATATCTTAATCCAATAAATATGTTATTTTTAAAATAAATATATTATCGTATATCATATATATAAACATATGTTTAAGAGCATAGTAAAGCTACACTTGGTAAGGGTATGAAAAACTGAAATAAAATGCAAACGAAGCAGCAGCAGCAGCTGTAGTGGCACTGGAGTTGCAAGGGTTGCAGGGAGGGGGGTTGCAAGCAGTCCGTAGGAGCAGCAGTCAGCCAGAAGCAACACATCAGCACCGCCTGCTGACTTTTATGTGCAATCGCCTTAACTCCAACTCTGATGCTGCTGCTGCTGCTGGTTTCGCTGGTGCTGCTGCTGCTGCTGCTGCTGCTGCTGCCGCTGCTGATGAGCATGAGAATGATGTTGCTATCTGGCTGTCTGTGGCTCTTCCTTCTTCCTGCCCCGCCTGGCTGACCATCGGCTTCATTGTTGGCTCGCTTAAAATTCCAAACAGCAAATTGCAACTGCCAACAATTTCGAGGCTATCAGTGGCACAGCATCAGACGGCGGCGGCCAGCTCGACGCTGCTGGTGGCTGCTGCTGGTGGTGGCTGCCTGCCCGAATGCCTGCCTGCCTGCCTGCCTGACTGCCTGCCTGCCTTCTTGCTGCTGTCAGTAATTTTATGCAAGATGCTATCGCCCAAGCACACCTCAACACGCCTCGGGGAGAAAAAATATTCAACTAAGGAGCATAGGGGGAAGGAGCGAAGTGTGAGCGGGAGAAATTCATGTAAGCCATTTCACTTGGTATGACAAACAGTCCCAGCAGCAGCAGCGGCAACAGCAGCGGCAGCAGCAGCAGCAGCGGCAGCAACGGCAGTCGTCTCGTCTTTTGAATGGAATGAAATGGAATTCAATGCCCAAGTGCACAAAGGCTGAGCAGAATTACAGATGTCTTAGGCGCTTCTGTGCCCCATAGAGATGGGTGTGTGCCGTGCTTTTCCTTTACGTGACTACACTGATTTTCATATATTACATTTCAGGCACAAGCAGCTGTAATATATTAAAAATTATGTAAAGTGTGTGAAACCAAAGAGCAATAGAAAAAATGGCAAGACGTCAAGATAACTGCTGTAGTCAGCTTTGAGCTTTAAGGTTGGCTAACTAATTCCTTTAATAATTAATGCAATGAAGATTGTTTGTCTAAAAAGTAAAAAGCTTTAAGCTTACATAATTAAGCAGCTTAAAAATTAAATGTGCTTTCCAGCTATTACAAGCACATTGATTAAAAGCTAAAATAAATATTACGACAAAATGAAACAGCTACAATTATTAAGAGATTTAAGCTTTAAGTTTTGCAGCAAAAATGTGCTTTAAGAGTTTCAAAAACGTCTTTGTTTAAAGCTAAAAATAATAGAAGAATAAACCTTAGGATAAGATTTGTTTAATTTCTTTAAGGCAGCCTTTGAACACAGGCGAAGACATATTTCCGTTTAGGAATGCATTTAATACAAAAAGGTACATCATAAAAAAATTGCCGGAAATATGGCAAATATTTCCATTTCAATGGGCCGCTTTTAGTTCACATAAAACAGGCCGCTGCGCCCATCTCTAAGCCTCAGAGCCCCGAACCCTCCTCATTCCCATGTTGCTGCTGTTTTTGTCTGCCTGGCAGCAACTCTTGTTAAGCTTGCTGCTGCTGCTGCTGCATTTATTGCTATTGTATTTAAGTCTGATGCCTCTCAAGTGCCAATTGTGCGCCGAATCTGCTTTTTTATTTCCTCCCCTCTTTTGTCATTTAGACAAACTGAATGCTTATTTAATTTAAGGTGGGAATTTTAATGTGTGTGTGTGTGTGTGTGTTGTGTGCATTTCATGCAAATTAAGTTGATAATAAATAGTTGCCACACAGTTGTTGCTTTTGTGGCCTTTTGTGTTGCTATTCAAGTGTTAATTATTGTCGGCAGCATCAAAAAGCGAAGCCAGCAAGTTTTTAACGCTTTTGTTGACATCGCTTATGTATTTATTAAATATTTGCCATCACGCGAGCACACTGACAAGGGACTGTGTCAAGTTTAATCAAAATAATGCAGCAGCAACAGTGAATGCCACAATAATAGCCAACAACTGCAACAGCAGCTGAGGCGCAAAAATGCTGTGGCAGCTAGTATAATTCACGATTTCCTGCTATAATTGAAAATATATTTCAACAAGCAGCCAGGCAGCAAGAACAAGTTGCTGCCGTGCAGCGACAGCAGCAGCAACTACTACAGCAGCAGCAGCAGGCAGTGCATTAATTATTCATGAGTTGTCGCGCATTGGCCAGCAGCAGTGACAGGCAGCAGCCACCGCAGCAGCAACAACGACAACAACAACAGCAACAGCAACAGCAACAACTCCAACTGGCAACATAATTATTCATGCGAGCTTATCGCCAGTAAGGTAGGCAACACCATTTTAACCACAAGCGGATTATAATTATCAGCAGTTGCCATCAGGCGACCAAAGCAAGCAACAGCGGCAACATGTTGCTGGCACCAACAGCAGCAACAACTACAATTGCAATGCCTCGACAACGTTGATAATAATGATGATGATAATGATGATGATGTTGATTATAATGGCCAAGGCGCAACAGAAAATATAATTACACACGGCCACAACAACAACAACAACAACTTAGCGAGACAGACAGCTGTTTTAATTGATGTTGATTGCTATCAGCAACATTTCGCCGCTGTTGCTGTTCCTTAGGTTCGCATGTTGAACTCCTCAATTAGAATTCTTTCTTCATTCGTTTGCTTTCGATTGGTTTTTCCCAACTTTTGTTTTTTTTTCTTACCCCCACTTATTTTTTTTTTTTTTTTGGCTTAAACACAAATGTTGCATGTCAAAGTCGCGTTAAACGGTTGCAAATTATGCATTACAGAAATGTTGCTGCTTAAATAATAACTAAATCGAAAGCGAAACAACACAAAACGTTGTCAAGTTGGTTCGTTGTTTGTTTCGCCCCCAGCCCCACCTTCCTCTGGCCAAAGCGCCCACTTGACACGCCCAGCGCATTAGCTGCTGCATGTTGCATGCAAAGTTACGGTGCCCCCAAAAGAAATGTAAGAAATGTGCTTGGAATGAATTGGCAGCAGCGTGTAGTTTGTTTAACATGCTGATAAAAAGCTTGGAGAATTTTAAATTTGGAGTGAAAAGAATGTGTTTAAAAAAAAAGCATAAAAAGCAAAAAGCAATTAATCCGGACAAAATATTTGACGCTTTTGTGACACGAAACGTTTTTTATGCACAAATAAGTCAAACAAGCTGTTTTTCCCTTATTCTATTCTACTCACAAACTCCTCTTTAATTACTGGGCAACAATTTTTGCTGTTGCTGTTAACTCTGAGTTTTGTTTTTTATTCCAAAATGGCTGCTCTTGGAAAGTCACCCAAAAGTTCTTTTGTCGAGTCCAGCTTTTTACTCCAAACGAACGGCAAACAAAAATTGAAAGCGTGAACTTTTTCGTCAAATTTGTTCGTCAAATATTATTTCGTAGTTGTTGGCAACGCGCCCACAGTCGCAAATGGCTGCGCCACAGTCGCCTAACGGCATAATGCCCAATAAATCCGTGTAAAGGCATTTTCCAAGCTACTTTGTGCATACTGTTTAACTTATTTTTTATTTGTATTTTTGCGAGCCATTTGAGTTTATGGCCGCTGGCCGCTGCAGCAGCAGTTAATTGAAATGGAAACAAGTTGCTGCTGCTGCTGGATAAGCCAACAGTTGTTGTTGCTTTTGCTTTGTTGCTTTTATGGCCATATATGAAGCACATGCTCATATTGCTCGCTTTATAGCCAATTGCATTTGCTGCTGGCGCACGTTTAAGCCAAGCGCAACGCGTATAAATAATTTGTAACTTAATCCATTTATATTTCTAGCACGTGCGAAAGTTGTGATGTGTTTTTTGTTTTTTTTTTGTAATATTGTTAATTTGCGAATATTGTAATTTGAGCTGTCAGCGAGCACGGCAATTAATGGTTTTTTTTTTTTTTTGTAATGCTTGTACAAACGCCTAGCCAGAAATTAAATGCAATAATTTCATTTTATTACAATGACTAACGAGACAGCGATAAATCACTCGGCTGGGCAGCTTCTGTGCTACAATTTGCACAGTTTAAGTTTTTAAATTTTAATTAACATTTGAATGGTGCGACGGCCCTCGAGGCTGCACAAATTGCCAGGCAACAGCAACGACGAGCAAAGTGAAAACGCGCCACGCTCTTCTGCCGCTCACACTTCAAACTCCAAACTCTCCACTTTCAAACACTTTTTCGCTCCCAAACTGCACTTGCCTGCAGAGAGCGAGCGTCAGCAGGAGCAGCCATGTTTGTTTATGGCGCTCACGGCGCGTTCAAGCGAGACAGCAATATGCCTGCTATTGCTGCTGGCTTTGAAACTCTACGACTGCGCTGCGCATGCAGAAAATGAAGAAGAAAAAGAAAAGCAACAACAACATGCAGTGGAGTAGTTTATGTGTAGTTGTTGTTGTTGCTGCTGCTGCTGCTGTTGATGTTGTCTTTTGCTTTTGGCCTGCCTCGCCTCTTAAATGTTTAAACGATTAAGTCGAATTTTAATTTAGCCGCAAAACATAACACGATTCTACACACAGGCAAGCACACTCACACACACACACACACACTGGCTTCGGCATAGAAGGGGGAGGGGGCAGTTTGTTGCCGAGGCTGCCGCCGGGCGCGGACTAAACTAACAGAAATGTAAAGCAGGCAATAAAGTGGCAACATGCTGACTTTGCCATAACTAACCGAAACAGTTGGGGGCGTTGGGTGCCGTCGCTCTGCCTCGCTCCCTCCTTCCCCCACTCTTTACGGGCGCTATCTCTGTGCGCCTAAGTGGATGAATGAATAAACGAGCTGCGAGCTTCAGGCTTGGGCCGAGCTGGGCAGCGCATTGAATTGGCTTTGGGCCCGGTCTTTTGGCCTCCTGGCTGCCTGGCTGCCTGGCTGGCGCTGCTGTGGCTCATTAATGTTTTAAGTGTTTTATGATATGCATAATTGCTTGTACAGATAATAAAGTTTTGCTGCTCGAGCGGGCCCCACCCTCAGCGCTCATTCACTTAATTAAAATGCAAATGAAAATTCTTCAAATACCTCGCAACGCAAGCCAAAACAAATGCAACTGTGAGTGCGAGCGAGCGAGCATGCAAGTGCACGGACAGTGGGCAGTGGGCGAACAGAGAGGAGACGGGCACGATGACGATATGTTTGCTTATTCTTTTTTTTTTTTTTTGCTCCCCCACGCACTTACTTACATATACGGAAATTTGGACTGTTGTTGTTGTTGTTTTCGTGTTTCTTCTTCTCTTTTTTTGCTGCTGTGCCATTGTCTTTTGTTGTTGCGTGGAAGCGGCTACCGAGTTTACGACGCGTGAACGGCAACTCATCCGCACAAAAGAGGCGACAAAATACACAGGAAGGGGGAGAGTATCATCACTGGGCCTTAACTCAAGGGGAGCAGGCACTCACACACACATGCACATACATACGCACGCACGCACTCTTACACACAGAGTACGCTACGTTGATCTTGCGCGCTCTCCCTTTCTCTTCCCCTCGCTCTACCTTTATTATTGTATTGTATTGTACTGAGGCACATTTCCAGTGAATTTTTCGATGATATCTTTGAATGTTAACATTCACAAAAGCGTAAAGATTGCTGCTGCTGCCGCTGCCTCTGTCGCTGACGCTGCTGCCCCTGCTGATTTCTTTTTTCCCCCTCGTTGTATATCGGGCCTTTTTTTATGGGCACTTTTAGTGTCGGACTTGAGTCTGTGTTGTTGTCGTTGTTGTATTTGTACGGGTCTTTGGACCCTTTTTTCGGCATCCATGTGTCGTCGGGTCTGCGTGTGTGTGTGTGTATACATACGTATGTGTGTGTGTGTGTGTTAAGTGAAATTCTTTTGTGTCGACAAGCGAAAATAAAATTCACACAGTGCGAAACGTGTCCGATATAAAGAAACAAGAAGAAGAGCAGCAGAGCAAAAAAAAAAAAAGAAACCAGAAAAGAATAAAATAAACCCCGTCGCTGCACAATGGATCTGACTGGAATTGAGCTGGAACCTCTGCATGAAGCGATAATGCTGCGCTGCTCGTTCTCGCATCTGCCCTCTCGTTCTCTACCTGAGCCAATCTGTGTGAGCGGTCGTTGAAAAAAGGTGCAAAGCCAGCAGCAGCAGCAACAACAACAACAACAACAGCAGCAGCGGCAACGAGCATTAAGTGAGTGAGTGAGAACAGCAACAACAACAAACTGTCTACAGAATACACCCAATGACAAGCTGCTCGGCAATTTGACATAATTTATACGTCAAATTACTGCAAATTGATGCTAAATGGCTTCAAATTGAATTGACGGGCGAATAAGAGAGGGAGCGGGAGTGCAAAAATACAACAACAACAAAAATATAAACGAAACAAAAGCAAAAATTGTATGCCAACAAAAAATGTACACACAAAATACAACAACAAGAAAATCGCCGATGTAGCGCCCGCTGCCGAGGCGAGGCGACAACAACAACAACAACAACAACAACAACAACAACATCACGTCGGCGTTTTGTGCACTCAAACGAAAACATTTTCAGTTTTCAATGGGGCGTCATTGTTGCTGTTGTTGTTGTTGTTGCCAATCCGAATCTGGCGCGGGGCAAGTGTTTTGCGGGGGTAGCGCAATCACTGTTGCACACCTTTCGCCCGACTTGACGAGACTTGACTCAACTGAACTCAACTGAGCTGAGCTGAGCTGAGCTGAGTTGGTTAACTGCCTGCCTCTACCTGGTTGCAGATTTTGTTGCAACAACAACAAAAGGCATCAACCGAGGAGCGCAACTTATCTTGACAGCCACCGGAGCGCTGCACCTCAGCACTTTGTAATGATGATTGCGCCCAACGGCAACAGCAACGGCAACAGCAACAATAACAACAATAGCACCAACAACCTCAACAACGGCAACAGCAACAATTGCAGCACATGAACTTCAATTGCCAAACTGTGCGAAACAAAGAAAACTCCGCTAATTTGTTTAATCCCAACGATCCAAATACGTGGAAAACATTTTGTTCGCTCGTAATGGCCACATAAACCGGAATTTTAGACACAACAGTATTAACCCCCTGTTAAATGCTCTTTCCTAACTTCTAACTGATATAACATTAAAAGTGATTCTGAGGGGGTCACATTTTTGGTCAAAAATCATGCCAAAATTGCGAAAAATTTTAACAAGTACAGCTCTCGGATTCATAGGTCCCCTTGTTCAAACTGGCATAACTTGGTCAAAACTGAACCGATTTTCATGTTTGATGGCATTTTGGTCTTGATTTGTCCGCTAGATTGATTTGGGATTTTAAATATATGCATTTTTAAAAATAATTTTTTTTTTTATTTTTTTGGGAAAAAAGCATGTACCCCCCCCTTACTCATTTTGGAAAAAATTTTTTTTTCAAAATTTAGAATCCGGAATTTCTATTTTTAATCGATTGTGGGTGTCACAATTAGCATAAAAAACAACATTAAAAGTGATTCTGAGGGGGTCAAATTTTTGGTCAAAAATACTGCCAAAATTGCGAAAAATTTTAACATGTAAAGCTCTGGGATCCATAGGTCCCGTATTTCAAACTGCCATAACTTGGTCAAAACTGAACCGATTTTCATGTTTGATGGCATTTTGGTCATGATTTATCCTCTAGATTGAATCTGTATTTAAAATATATGCATTTTCGAAAATAAAATGTTTTGTGAAAAAAGATCATGAACGCCCTTATTTTCTTACTTATTTTCGATCAATATTTTTCTGTAAAATTTTGAAATGTAAATTTATATTTTTGCGATTGTCACAATTTATATAAAAACAACATTTAAACCAAATATGATGTAAAATTGGCTGCATTCATCTTTCATCTTTCTATACATAAAAAAAATCCTATAAGTTGTAAGTTTTCCTTACTTCGACTGCATTAAATTGTTAAGTAAGCGAGACACTATCAAACCACACTAAATCTTTGTATTTTCTCTACTATCTTTGCAGGTTCGTATTTTTATGGGGTTTAAGCAACGAGAGTTCAGGAAGAAGACATAAAAAGACAACTCAATTGTCTGCTTCTCCCAGTGGCCACTCGACGCCGCCTTTCACACCTTTTTACACCCACACAAATAGCTGCAGCTGGCAAAGAGGTAAAAGGAAAATCAATTTTCAGCCAGAAAGCGCAAAAGAGCGCACGCGAGAAAAAAATGAAAGAAATAAAAGAAAGAAGGAAAGCAATGAAATGTGCCGGGCCATAAAATGCAACTGTCAACGAAAAACTTTGTTGTTGTTTACCAATTTGCTGTTGTTGTTGTTGTTGTTGCTGTTGTCGCTGCAACATGAAAATGGCTTGCAGTCGCGCTGGCAAAAATATTGAATTCAATTTAAAGCGCAAGAGGCGTTCATAAATCTCCACCATGTGGAGAGTAGAAAGGCAGCCCACCAACAACAACAACAACAGCAACGGCAACGACTAAAGCCTGGCCAACAAAGTGAAAGAGGCGCAACTGCGGCTGAAAGCTGAAGTGCCCCAAGATTATATGGCCATGACTTCGCAGGCTTGGCTCATTGCCTTGATTACGGTCCAGGGGCGCGGGGCACAGCTGGGGGAAAGAGCCGTTGTTGCCTGCTGCTGCTGTTGCTGCAAAATTGTTGCCCTTCCCCAGATGCTGCCTCAACGGGCAATGCAAAATTAAATACCGAAAGAAAGAAAAGAAAAAAAAAAGCCGAAAAGAAAACTCAACACTTGAAATGGCCGCCAACGAGGGCTATAAAATGAATGAAAATTAATTTCAATTAAATTAAGCTTAAGTGGAACGGTATAAATAGCATTTCTGCCCAGCTGCCCTGTGGAGCAAAGCTTAAGCCTTAACTGCTTGGGAATTGTAAGCGTTTGTTACTCTCAGTATTATCATCATACGCGCCAGACTTTTATAACATTTTTGTATGATGTAGGGGCTCTCTGCCGTTTCACATTTGCTCTATTTGCACCCGCCTCAGGCGCTCCTGCCAACCTTTTAGCCAAATTAATTGCTGATGGCATTTGGCCAGACAGCAGCAAAGTCTGCTTTATGGGGCGCCCATCATAAATTAGCGTGGAAAATTTGCGCGCCGCCAATGTTGAGCAAAAAAAATAAAACTTGTCGCACTTTGATTACTTGTTGTTGCACGGATAGCGCAAGAGGGCTAGGGGGGCAAGGGGGGGGGGGCAGGGCGGGTGCTATGCAAATCTTGACTAGTAGCTGCCGCAGCGGCAACCAAAAGAACGCTGCGACTTTGTCCGTGCCGTGGCTGCTCCTCTGGACTCCCCTGTCTGCAACTCGCAAATTGTTCAACTTCATCAGCCGAGGCAAAGATGGAAGCAAAAATGGAATGTATTATATATCTCGCTGTCTCTGTGTGTGTGTGTGTGTGTGTGTGTGTGTGTGTGTTTGTGTGTGGCAAGTCTGTTGCCTGGCATCGTCTGGGCAACGTATCTGCCCCGCAGTTACTTTACTTGCTTCTCCCATGCCTTGCCTCTTCTCTGGCTTTTGTGCCCTTTTCTGCAACATAAAACCAAAAGTATGCTGCAGCCAAAAGACCCCGAGGACAACAGACCAAAGCACTTGAACGGCGCACAGCGGATGCAAAGAGCGAGGCAGCAAACAGGGGAGGGAGGGGCCATTGGGGCGGGTGCAAGACATAAACGGAACAAGTAAAAATACTCTGGAGGCAGTTGCAGATACCTATATAGCCATAAAGAATCTTTTACAAATCAATGGCTCTTATAAAACTGTTAAAATCTTGACTAAGCACTTCGGAATGCTACCACGATAACGTTAAGTAATTAACATTTTTATGGTAGTAGATCATAAAGTGTTAAGGCCCAATCTGGCATTTCTAATGCCGGAAATGTAAACGAGCTCTAAATAACAGAGCTAAGTAAAGTTAACAGCTGCTTGAAATATCATTGAATTGTTGATATAACGACAAAATCTGTTATCGCTGTTAAAGTGACGCTGTCAATCTTAGCTCTGTAAAGAACATGTCTTAATGCACTTTAACATTCTGATTGCATAATATGCAAATTTTAATGAAGCCATATTTCGCTACATATGTAAAAGTGTCGCTGTTAATGTGACGCTGTTAATGTTGCTGTGTAAATAACAGCTCTATCTTTTGTTTATTTGAGATAAGCAACATTAAAGACATTTAAATTTCTTATGATTTTTGATGCCCAAAGTTAAACTTAACATGCCCTGTTCCTGTAATTTTGCTCTACAGGGCACACAGTAAATATCTTTTCCCTGCCAGACTGAAGTAATTTGCATTATTTGTTGCTGTACATGAAGCAAGGGAAATATTTAAATTTAAAACAAGCAAAACTTAAATTACAATGTAGGAGGGGGAGTAGAAAGCTATCGAATATGGATTAGAAGACTTTTAATAGAACTTGGCGCTGGCTCAGCCAAGTCGCCGCACACATCAGTGCCCATTGGGATCAGCTGCAGCATATTCCTGTTTTTTGGGGCGTCACCGAAGTTGCAGAAATTTGTGTTAATTGCTGCCAAGTGACAATTAAACGATTTCTCATGCATGTGGGCATGTATGTGAGTGCCTGAATGCAGGTAAATGACTTGATTGCAATGATTATGCCTGCTGCAACAGCGACCGGGCTCCGCACTTGATTAATTGACGCCCCGACAGCAACAGCAACAGCAGCAGCAACAACAACAGCAGCAACAACAACAACAGCAGCGGCAAACGGCTGACGCTTGATTGACTCAACGTGGCCCGTCTGGGGTCTGGGCCATTCGAACCTTTTGCAGCTAAAAGTTAACAAGTTTTTGCCGTTCCACTTGACTGCAACAGCGAATGAAGACGCAAACGGCGACGCAATCGAATAGACCCGGCCAGGCCAGAGACTAGAGACTACGGACTAGAGACTGGAGACCAGAGAGCATGACTCTTGGGCCAGCTTCTCAGCCAAGCATGCCAAATGCGGCGCAATGTGTGTGTGTGTCTGTTTTTTTTTTTTTTTTTCTCTATCTTTTTATTTTATTTTGGTGCTGTTGATGGTTGGCGAGGCCTTTATCTAGTTGAGTCCATCTAGGCGTTCTGTCCGTCCACAAACAGTCCGACTTGGACGACGACGAAGCGTTTGCGTTCATATCAGCCATGTCTATCTGTGCTCTCGCTCTGCCGTTCTCTCTCTCTCTCCCTGTCGCTCTATGCTCGTATATTTGTCCATTGAAGCATGCAATTGATTGCTGCAACAACAACAAGAACAACAACAACTAGTCAGTGCCTGGCTTCCATCTCAGGGTTTTGGTTTTGGTTTGGTTTTCAGTTTGCGAGTTTGAGTTTGAGTCTGTGCCTGCTGCGCTTTAATTGCCTTTTCATTGCAGGCCGTCGGCCGTTTGGACATTGGTTTTTGGCCAAAAACCCTGGCCCCGGCACAGACTGATGGCCCGCCAGGCTGACTGTGTAATTTGTGGTTGTTGTTCTCAGTTAATGCATTACATGAATTTTAACAAGCT
Source organism: Drosophila sordidula (assembly GCA_035047465.1). Classification (NCBI taxonomy): domain Eukaryota; kingdom Metazoa; phylum Arthropoda; class Insecta; order Diptera; family Drosophilidae; genus Drosophila; species Drosophila sordidula. The sequence goes on from JAWNPQ010000131.1 coordinate 3,290,769, forward strand.
TTGCAGTCTGAACTTCCCCCCGACCCCTCCCTGCGGTCTCTTGTTTATTTTAGCCGCATCGTTCTTGTCTGATATGCAAAGCTCTTTGCGTTCAAATTGATTTTATTTGCAAATACCGAACAGTGTGTGTGCAGTGTTGTTTAAGTCGGTTTGCGGCAAAGTGCAGTCGGCAGAGTATACGAAGAGTTAATTTACTAGGAGTTACATTGTAATGAAACCCTGAAAATCTATATTTATTTTAATATTTTAAATATTGCCTTAACTAGCTTTATAATTAAAAATCAACGTTTAAACCAAATTTATTTAGCAATTATTTAGCCACTCCCAATTATTATGTGCCACATATCAATTATCAGCGGTTGTACAACACTGCCACAGTTACAAGCTCGCAACACTAGCTAACTGGCCACATCACAAATTCTGTCATAGCCCAACTCGTATTCGTATAACAAGTTTTCTTTTCTATATATTTGACACATGCCAACACGTTTGCATTCAGCGCACACACCTCGCCCCACTTCCTGGCCCCTCCCGCCCCTCAATCCCCCTCTGGCTGACGGCTGTTGCGGTGTTAGCCAAACTAATTGGCTGCGTTTTTGGTTAATTAGCGCAGTTTGGCCGGGCTGGCTGCCACTAGGCAACGGTTCCGTTGCCATCGAACTGAAATCTCGCACACACGCGCTTTTATTGCCACTCAAATTGGCAGGCGAAAACTTTGGCAGCGGCGGCAACAACTATTTTGTCTGCATTAAAGCGCTGTAATTATTTTATGCCAGATAACAATTTGATATTGTCAGGCGCTGTGAAATGTGTGTGTGTGTGTGTGTGTGTGTGTGTGTGTGTATCCGTGTTTGCCGCTGACTTGGCCAATGCAGTGCCACGGGGGGTTTGGCCCCAACTCAAACTGAAGCTGCAACTGCACATGCGTGTATGCAAATTGTCAAATGTATTCAGAGCAACATTAGGCTGAACCAAGCTGGTGGCACCCCAAAAGAGTGCCGTTATAATAGTGTTGGTAAAGGTGTGATTTAGAGTGTATAAAAATAGGTGCAGCTGTTTAAGTTGGGTTAATTAAACTATGCAGGTCAGTGGAAAACTAGTGTTAAAAGGGACTAGTGTTGGTTAAGATGCAGTTGAAAGTATCACTGCTTCATTTAGGCTCATTTTGGAATAATTGTAAATAAGTCCTGAGAATAAACAGTGTTAGTAAACGTTAAGATCTAATTACGATTGGAGTAATGTGAACATGTAGAACAGTTGTAAAACGTGCGAAGATCAAACATAGAGAACAGTGTTAGTAAACGATACGATCCGATTGAGATAGATAGATAATTAATAAATATTGCGGTATATTGGGAATAATTGAAAAGTGTTGTAAACAAAAGGCCCCAATTGCGCAAGACAGTGTTGGGTAACGTAATGTTCTTTAGCTTTATGCGCAGTTACTTAATATTAGCTCAATGAAGAACACTTGCAAATGAGTTACGAAGTAAATTAACTATGAAAGCAACTAACAGTATTGGAAAGTGTTGAAAAGGTTACCAACGTTTAAGCGTAGCTATCGAATGAAGGTTAATTTCGAGCTGTTGTCACCAAAAAGTACGGTTTACAACTATTTATTGGCCAAGACACAACTATTGCGCGCTGTTAAACAAACTGATTCAAATTCCTAACGTTTTTGGTTCACTCTAATGCCGCGCCGAAACAGTAAAACGGCATTTTCCATGCACTCGTATGAATAACAGCGGCAACATTGCGCCTGCTGCAAACACGGTGGAAACTGCCAATGTGCCTGTCATCAACTGACAGCCGCAGCGAGTTGCAGCAACAAAAACAACAACTTAGTAGCAGCAACAGCAGCAGCAACAGCAGCAACAGCAACTCGGTCGTCATCGCTTTAACAATTTGCAATAAATTAGCCAGCAACTGCGCCGAGTTTTCACTTGAAATGCGATTCGAATTGCATTTGCACGGCGACATTTTGTCAGACTTTTCTCTTTTATTTATTTATTTATTTCTGCCGTATACATGCATATATATTTCTTTTTGCTTTACCGTTAGCCAGTTTCCCCCCACATAGTTCCAATTCGCCCGCCCGTCCAACAGTTAACACTTTTTACCACAACTATTTCAAACATGTCTTGACAATTTTCACACTCGATCTAACGTTGAGTTGTTGCAACAACAACTGCAACTGCAACTGCAACTGGCAACAAGCAACAAGCAAGCAGCTGTTGCCAACTAATTTCTACCTGGCTGCCACATTTGGCCTGTCCCTTCAGGCAGCGTGTGACGGCGACGGGAATTCAGCACGGGTTACAGAAAACTCAGCTGGAATGTGGCACAATTGTGCACCGCACAGCAGGCAGTTCGTCACGCCCACACACACACACACACACACACACACACACCAGGCACACATTTGTAGGAATGCAGTTAAACCCTTTTTGGCTAACCAGGTTGCACATATTCCCGGAAGGAACGCATAATGAGGGCAATTTCTGAATGCAAACGTTGAATATTTTATTTTAAGCTGTTATAATAAAGAGGATTTTTTTAAATGTTTAATGTTCACAAAACTATCAACTTAGTATAATGAGCATTCGCAAATGAAAAACTGAAAATAATTTAAAAAAAAAATGCTCAAACAATAAAGTTGTATTTATAACAACTCTTTATAAACTTTAAGCTTTTGTGTGGTTTCTGCCTGTAAAAAAGTTCACATGCAATATTCAATATGCACAACCTTACAAATTTTAATTCATTCCTAATCTTTTTTTAGACAATAACATAGCAATTTAATTTAAAGCTGGTAGCTGGTATTGTAGTAGTACAATAATTAGTGAAAAAAAAATCTATACAACTCTTGACGTTTACTCACCTCAACCGAAAATACTTTTTTTCGCTGTTAACTTGGCAATAAACTCGAGGCTCCATTCAACCTCACCCGTTACCCTGAAAATAACCTTGTAATAGCCCTCGGGCAACTGATCGGGCATGCCCTCGCCATTGGCCACACACTTGTCCAACTTGTAGCTGCCTTTGGGCCAGGGTTCGACATTGTCAGGTTTCGGCAGATTCGAGCATTTCTCCAAGTTCTTAAAGACAATGTTTTTATAGTAGGATTGGGTATACTGCTTATGTGTCTGCTTTGGTATGCTCCACGGCAGGATAACATAGTCGTCCGCGCTGCCTGAAGCGCTGCGATAGGACACGACCTGTATCTGAAAAAAACAGAGAAAGGCATTAGCTTATCGATCTTATATATTTTTTTTTAGTGTTTTTGCCTACGAAAGTAGTGTCGTCCATATCGTAATTCCATTCCAATGTGGCCGAGATGACATAATCGCGTCCCACTCTTTGCAATACTGCCTCAACTTTCATTTTCGATGGATCCGAGGTTTTGACCGCGACAGACAAAGGCTCGTAGTCCCACATGCGCTGCAATAGGGAATATAATTAAGATCCTTTAGGCATCTGTCAATATCGCTTACCTCGCCGGCACAGCTATTTAAAAAAAGCAAAAATGCGACTATCCATTTAAAAGGCGACTTTGTCGAATGGTCAAACATGTTCAACATGATGTTTCAAAACATTGACTACAATTTTTGCTGTGTAAGTGCTTTATATAGCGAAGGTCATGGCATCAAATGGGGCTACGCTTTTAGCCATAATCAGTTTGTTGTAGATTTTTAGCAATGTTTTAATTGGTTTGGTTAACATGTGCCCCTACAATGTGTACAAAAGATCTGGCAGATTGGATTAATTGTCAAATGTTTCATGTCGTCGACTCTGTCGCCACGATATGTAGAATATACCCTGTACACAGAGTAGGTAAATAGGGTATATTTCTCGGATATATAATTGATAATTTTAAAATAATTTGTTTTAAATCCATATATATCCTAGGGTTTTGGGACACATCTCGGAGATTTTAAGCGTTAGAGACACCAACTTTGCTATTTTTTTTCTTATATAGCTTACTCAGATACAGATGCTCCATAGGAATGACAAAAACAATTTATAGCTTATACAGCGTGATAATTCGTACCTCTTCCAAACTTCAGGTTGAAATTCCTAGTGTAGAAATTAACCGTTACCCAAAAGCTAAATGCAATATTGTACATTTAATATAGATATATGTATATATATATGCATGAGAAGCATTTTAAAGCTCCCTTCGATTTTACATTTTTCTTAAGTTAAATGTATAAAATTACCACTTTCTGATACAAGAGAAATAAATTATATATAAAAATTTCAAAAAATTGCTTATTCAGTGACTTAATAAATGACGAAAGTCACTTAATCGTTTTATTATTTCATTCAATTTTATAATATTAATAACCCATCATGTTATTTTTCGATGTGATCCTTACAATGAGAACAAATCCCCATTCGACCTCACCGGTAACTGTGAATATAACCTTATAATAGCCCTCGGGCGCAATTTCGGGCATCCCCTCGCCGGTGGCCACACACTTGTCCAGCTTGAGGGTGAGCTTTTTGGGCCAGGGAAGTTCGCTTCCGGGCTTTGGTAGATTTGAGCAGGGACCAAAATTCGGATAGAGCAATTCCTTGTAATATTCGTCGATATATTGGTTAAAAGGTTGCTTCGGCACCGACCAGGGCACCAGCTGGTAGTCATCGCCGCTGCCCGATTGGCTGCGGTAGGCTATAGCCTCTACCTGTAGGGAATAACCATCGGTTTCTATTAATCTTTCAAATCCTTAACACTCACCATTGTATCATTGTCCACTTCGTAGTTGAAATCAATTGTCCCTGACAACGTGGATTCCCCGCGTTTTTCGCGCCCAACTTGTACGTCGACGAATAATTTCGATGCATCTTCCGTGGAGCCATTTATGGAAAGCGCCTCGTAGTCCCACTGGCGCTGCAATTGCCCAAGAGGATAATGTTATCCTAGTGTCCTATCGTAGCTTTAGACCTTACCTTGCCGCTGCAGTCCGCACATAGAAGCAGTAAACCGATTGTTCCGACAACAAACGACTGGAAATACATTTCCTATATGGTTAGGTTATCTTTTGATATTCTGGCCACATTATTATTGCTTTATATAGCCAAGATGAGTGCATCGGATTGGGTCAGGGGCGCATATTTCGCTCTAGTACATCCCGAGCTATTTGACAATTAACCATAATATCTACATGTCATTCAATCGGATTAGTTAATTAACAAGTGCAGCATGTCAACGACTCTGTCGTATTATTATCATTATTAATATTATAGCTATTTTTTTATTTTATCAATCATGTGCTATAAAAATATAATTGTATACATTTTTAGAGTCTAGATGTTAAATATTATTCAAACTCGAGAGTAGCATTTTCATTAAGTAATTAGTTTTTCAAATTAGCCTAACCAGTTTTGTGTCAGATTTGGTCTACTTGAGACTCTTTGATTTAATATTAATTATTTTTAATATACTTATGTATTGTATATTTCATGTACGCTTTTTCTGGTTTATCCAAAACCGTCATTCCACGTCCACGTTGAATTTCAGGGATAATTCATTATTAATTAGCTCTAAGCCAAGTTTGTTAGCTCAAACATGGCCGATGTGGTCTGTTGATGGCTGCACCTTTGTTTATATATATGTGGGTTATGTCATGCGCTGATCCCTGTTGCATAAGTTCTGTTGTAGCCATTAAGCTTAACTAGAATAAGCGCTGTTAACAACCCGAAGTTGACTTATCAACAACTCGGCTTATATAATTTTATTTAAAAAATGTTTACATGGACGAGAATTGTTAATTTGCTTTACAACGAAAATTCGGGTTTTAATCCCAGGGTATGTTTTGGGTAGACCAGACTACAGTGCTATTTAAAAAGTTCAGTTAATAGTTTATAACTATATCCTGCTAATGGGGCTCTTAGTTGGGCAAGCAAGTGAAGAACAAAATTGCAATTTCGAATCCCAAGCTAGTGTATCGTAGATTTCGTATTATATTAGTCAGTGCTATTTAATTATTTATTTATTTTGTTTAACTAACAGGCATTTAGCTAAAATATATTTTCTAACCTAATAACACAGTAATACTAAAAATAAATAATAGCATTTGAAATGTTTGACAGCCACATGTTATTTACAATTTTTTTACACATGCCACAAAGTTGTGCTAAAGCTACAGCACAAACAAAATTTGCTTCAAAATTGCAAATATTTAATAAATATATTCTGTAATGTTTATATTATATAAATAATTAAGTGCAAAATGAAAACCCTATGAAAATTCCCTCATAAGTATTCAATCGTAGCTGGAACATTTAGCGCTAATCTTTAACAAGTGCTCTCCCATTTATCAAACCACAAACCCAGAAAAGAAGAAAAAAAAGCTGTTGAAATGCAGAATTATTGTATATTTTATATAAATTTGAACTTTTGGAACCAGACAGATGTTTACTGTTAAAATTAAACACATATAGTTAGTAATTGTTTTGTCGCCACATATTGACTTGCTCGTTTATCCAATCATATCATTGTTCGTTATCACCTTCACAATGGCTATTATGCCAGCATCGACCGGGCCGGAAATTAAGACAATTACCTTATAATAACCCTCGGCCACAACTTCGGGCATACCGTCACCAGTCGCCACGCACCTGTTGAAGGTGTAAGTGCCCTTGGGCAGGGGATATGCGTTGTCGGGATCGGGTAGGTCCGAGCATGCATTCAAATTCTTATAGATCATATTCTTGTAGTAGGATTCGATGAACTTCTGAAATGTCTGCTTGGGTATGCTCCAGGGTAGCAGTTTGTAGTCATCTTCGCTGCCCGAGGCGCTGCGATAGGCCGTCGCTTCCACCTGATTAAAAAAGAAAGGTTGTCATTAGAATTTATATTTAATTTGTATAGGCACTCACCATTGTGTTCTCGTCCACGTCGAAACTACTCGTAAAGGAGCCTGAAAAGTAATATTCGCTGCGGCCCGCGCTCTCAACTCGTGTCGAAATTTTCATCAATGCCTCGTCGGAGCTTGTGTCAGTAATGGACAGTGGTTCGTATTCCCAATTACGCTGCGTTAAAGATCAGCATGATATAAGCCTTAGCCCAGCTGTGGCTATTTACGCGCTTACCTTGCCAGTACAGCCATTGAAAAGCAAGAGCAATATCCATGCAACAGAAATCGAGAGCAGAAAACGGTTAAACATTGCCGATGTGATTGGGTTGGATTAGTCCCTTTCGACAAGTTGCGTTTTGGGCTTATATAGAGGAGGTTAGATCACCATTTAGATATTATTAGCTCGCAATTAGCGTTGTTAACAGGAATATCTTCGAGATAATTGCAGAATAAAACATGTCGACGACTCTGTCGCTTATATATTCCAAATGCTGTTCAATCTGAGCCCCTTGATAAATGCCAATGTGGAGGAATCTCTAATCAATAACATGCAACATCGTATCAAATTTATTCACACGCGCAGCTCTGGCCCGCATATACATTGTTTTTAATATATATATATATACATGTATATTGCTGACAACGACAAATTACAGAGCTCGGGTAAAAATATAGTCATAAATTTATGCATTATCAGCGCATTGAGGGAGCAAAGCAGGGAGACATGGCACTATCTAGTGGGGTAATAACAAAAAATGTTGTAAAATTGAGAGATACAACTAGTTAATGCTCTGTAAAGTGATTAACTCTTGAATAAAGGGCTAAAAGCTGTTAAAAAACGCGCTGTTATGTCACTAGTATGTTATATTAATTTAACAGCATCTTAAAATGTTAAATATATGTTTGTAAATGGCGTGTTGTTGAGCATTTTATGATTTTTTATGTTATGCATAAAAATATGCCCTTTGAAAGTTTATATATAGTATCGATTTGTAATTGAATGGCGAGTCTATATGTTAAGTTATGTTACCAGCATCTCAAACTGTTTTGTTAACGACTTCGTCGAAACTCTTTTATGCTCTATGAACTGTTAAACTAACTGGTAAATACCCGCTCGAAAATAGCGTGCTGTTAACAATTGTACTAATTTTTTTTGTACAGCTGTTCAAAAAAGACAAGCCCAGGCTTTTTGAGTTTCAACAAGCTATTAATCCTAGACATACCCTCTTGTTTGGCCAGCGATTACGGGGTATAACAGTCGGGGGAAAAACAAAGCAGCGGCCACTTGAGAGTGCCGCAGAGCCACTTCAGTTCTCAACGATTCAGTGATCGATATTGAAAAATACAATTGAATGATGTGCCGCAGTGCTGGCGGTGCGCCCCTTAACCGTCGCGCGCACCCCCCCCCCCTCTCCACCCGCTGTCCGCTCTCTTTAAGTGGCATGATCGGCACTCGAGTGCGTCCAAGCGTTCGGCGTGTAGGATGGCAGCAACCGCAGGCACTTGGGCCTACTGCGAGCATATTGCAGAGGCAGACTGCACTTAATTTAATTGAACCCAGCGACGAACCACAGGCGATTGAGCCACCAACGCAACCAGACACCCACCACAAAAAGAAACTCCGCGTGTGTGTGTGTGTGTATTGTGAATATAAAATCAAATTATCGCGCATCGGAGCGAATCAAAACAAAATAACAGCCAGCGAAATTATAAACGAAACTCAATTTGTGCCGCGACTTGAAGGGAGATGGCGATGGAGTCGGGACGTCGCAAAGGGAGTCTGCGCTGGAGTCTTCGGCTCTGGGCTCCTTTGGGTGCTTTTGCGGTTAGTTCGCTAATAAAAGCGCAACTGGCAACTCCCCAGAGGCGTTCATTTAGCGGCAGCCGCGGCAGCGGATCGATCTTATACAACCACAAAAAGCTGACAACGATGCTGACGATGTGGTCGTAAATCTTGAACTTAGTTGCGCCCCGACCAATCCCCTCCTCGAGCTATTTCTTGATGTTTAGTACGTGCGGACAGGCTTTGGGGGCACACGGAGAGCTCTATAACAAGACGCGGATGCTGCCCGGCCCTCGACGCTTCTATCCTCTCCGTGGCTGCCAAACGAGCAGCCATAAAAATTCAGCAGGGAAATATGTTTATATATACATACATACATATAGATATACATATCTGTTTTTTTTTTTCGCTTTTCAGTCGGGCCGAAAACCCAATTTAAAACACGACTTGAACGATGACCGGCGCTGTCTTTTGTGGTGCGGCAACTGAAAACTGCCCCGGCAGCTTCTTCTACTTTGTTGTTGTTGTTTTTTTTTTTTGGTTTTTTTTTCGTTTGCCACTTCTCCCCACTCCTTAGCCGAATTCGTTGTTGGGGAATGTTGAACGGCGGCTATTAGTAATTTATTGATTTGTCTAAATTATGGAGTGTTTCAATCGGCTTGTTTGTTTGTTATGGCTGCAACACCACTTACCGCGCTTTGGCACGTCGCATGCCACAAGCCGCATGCCACACGGCGCCCACCCACATGCACGTGGCGTTAATCGCAGGCGCCTCAATCCTATGACCACCATGGGTGCTGTTCAAAGGATGTGTGAAGAGGAATTAAGCCCAAATCAAAGACAACAAAATATAAGTGGGCATGGAGAACGTAAAATTGAACGTAAACAAAAGTCTGTAAACATGGAAATTGGCAGAGTAGTAGAAGAATCATCAAATATATCAAAAGTGAGTGACTCTAGGGAAAATTGAACGGAAAGGAAAGACATGGAATTGATGGGAGTAGAGGAAAATCATGAAAATATACAAATTGAGACGATGCTGAACGTGACAGTCGAATAAAATCCAAAGAAAACTAGAAAGTGACAATGAAGAAGGTTATTGTAGGAATAAAACCAACAGGAAGCCAAATAAGTGACCATGGCAAATGTATATTGAGAGTAAAATAGAAATGGAACTAAAATGAAGTACAATGGCAGATGTGCCTATAGAGGAAAATCAAAAGTAAATGAAATATGTCAATCGAGAATGTAAATGTAAAGTTAAATTAGAAAACTGGGAAATAAAACTGCCCAGTGTTAAATCAAAAGAGAACAAAAAAAAAAAAAATGTTGAGTAAAATACAAAAAATTCAAATACTACCAAAGAGAAATCAAATTTAGATAAAAAGCTTTTGCAAATGCAGGAAATAGATCATATTAAATGTATGTAGTTCCCACGAGGCTGAAACCCATTAAATCATAACAACTATTACGAACACACTCACACACACACACACACACACGTCTGTCCAATTATTGATGTGCGTGGGCTCTCGTTTAATAATGGCAATAAAGGCAACAACTCAATTAATTAAATATCCATATTAAAACGCGAAATTACACACACAGGCAATAACAACAAACAGAACAAATAACTGACAAACAGAATAGCAGCCCACATATAATATACACTACACACGCAATATATACAGACATACATATGTACGTATATATGTATGTGTGTCTGTTTGCGTTACTTAATTATAGTAAAAAAAAATGCTAACCACATGCAAATTTAATGGCTTACGTCGTTTTTGACTGGGCTTTAAAACAAAATAATCCGCCGACTTTCCAACCCGTTCGCATACACACAGGCGCGCGCTCACACACACACACTCGCATACACATGCGTATGTATATTCATCCATTCATTGGAGCCGCGAAAAGACAGCGTGGGAGTTATGACGATCATAAAGTGTTGGAAGTTGCGACCCAATTTGTGAAACTGTCATAGATAGTATAGCCATAAAGCACAACGAGCTTTTACACACACACACACGCACACAGCGTTAATCCACGTGCGGTGGCTGCTTTTAGTGTCTGACAAAGCGGCTTATGTGGACGAGCAAAGAGGGAACTAAAAAGCGATTAGCTGCTGACAACTTGTACATGCACACACACAGACACATATGTCTATGTAGGTGTGTCTGCTTCTATGTGTATTTAAGTACGTCTCAATAAGCACCCACTAGCAGAGCGAGCAGTTTTAAGTGACAAGTCGACAACACAACGACTTAATTACGGGCGCCGCCTGTCGCCGGTGACGTCACAGCAACAACAAGTGTGACAAGCACTCGTATAGTTACAACAAAAAGCTCGCTCTTTATGCTTAATGCGCTCTCTTTATCTGCTTTACACTCGAATGCCTGGACGAGGTCTGGCTTGAGCATAATTTTATATACGTATGCATAAAGGTGAACATATTTCGTTGTGTGTGCGTGTGTGTGAGAAATAGTTCTGTCTGGGCGTTACGGAGTTTCAGTTTGGTTTTGGTTTGCTTACAATGCTATCGCACTATCTTATCAGAAATCGCTACTGTTGGCCAGGCACTGGCACTGGCACTGGCACTGGCAACATGTTAACCCAAATCATATTTCAAGCACTCGAGTGGGTTATCAGTAAATTGCGAAAAGTGTTTTAATTGCCAAGTCGTTAAGGTGTCTGCCAAGTGCAGCTCCCCCCAGCCCCCCTATAGCAAATCACAGCGTCAATGCATTAAACTCAACGCCCCGCAACCCGCCGCCCCTGCCCCCTGCCCCCTGCCCCACTGGTCAGACAGAGTGCGATAAGAGGGCGGGCAGTGCTAATCGCAGAACTCGAAAGGCCGCCACACTTGAAAGCCAACAAAATTGTTATTTATGTATTTTTATACTCGCCCACAAAGTGAACAGAGCATATTGGGTTTGTGCAATGGGAATTCTGCATACCGCTTTTGGAATATATACTTGTGTATACAGTGTTAAAATATTTTTAGATACGCCTACCGTGGGCGTGGCAAATCGACAAAAATCCAGATCCCTCGATTTACAATGACCTCTAAACGCCGCTAAACTTCCGCTCAAATTACAATAGTCAATAAGTTTGCAAAAATTTAAATTTAAAGGTCACGTTTTAGTGGTTACAATCGTATTTACCTGTTAATACACTGTAAACGAGCATTGCGCAGTCGGTTACAGCCGACTGCCACGTTTTCACTTGTTGTTTTTGTTATTTTGCATGTTTTATTTATAGCTTTCAAACTTGAAGCTGTATTGAATGTGTTTCTCTTGCTTAAACTTACGCCTCCTCTCTTGCGCTCTCTTTACTGTCATTGCAGTTTTGAAAATGAACAGTTTGGCCCGAGGGCCGAGGCCCTGCGTCTCCACCCTTTGCCGTCGTTGCCTGGAATACTCGACAAAGCGGCAAAACGTAAGCCAAGCTAAGAACAACAACAAGAAGAACAATAGCAACAGCAACAAGCAGAAGATCAGCAACACTGGCTGCACACCATTGAAAAGTACGTTCCTAGTAGGCACTATTGGTAGTACTTTGGGCCCGCATAGTGCGGCCGCCCGATCGTTTGCGTCTGCATGGAGTCAATGAGACGTAACGAGGCAAACACTAGCCACCACCCGAATAAGGTAAGTAGCATGTACATACACTCAAACACCCCCCCGCCAATTCCTACCCCCCTCGCGTAACCCTTGCCAGCAGGCAGGCACTGCTAAATGCGATAAGAGCCGTAATTATTTTATTGTCATCTGTTTCGCTTGGCCTGGCCCTCAAGTGGGCGGTTTCTCAAGTGGCCACTAGACTTTACAGTGCGCAGATAAAGCAAAAAATAAATATATGCCGATAACGTTGAAAATAAAAATAGTACTATTTATATTTCTATTTTGTATGTATGCATGTGTGTGTGTGTTGTGAAAGCTGCGTTTTGTTGTTGTTTTGTTTTATGGCCGCGACGGTAGCTTAAATTTCGTGTTGTTTGATTTATTGAAGCGAACAACAAAATATAATCACAATTACTTAAAGCTGTCTTTCTTTATTATTGAACGAGGCAGGGAATGGGGGAATCATACGGCAACAACAACAGTTTGGAAACTAAAAATTTTGTATGACGTTTACCAACACTCGCATTAAAGTGGCGTTTTTGTTTATACGCTTGCCGCTGTGGTCCGCGCTCTCGCTCTCTTTGCTCGTACTCTTACTCTCCCGTTTTATAAATGTGTGTGTGCGTGTGTGGGTTTTGTCTTTGAGTGTATTGTGTCCGTGTGCTTGCGTGCGTGCCGTTTTCGGTGGTTGCTCTTTGAGCTCTTACTTTTTTTTTTTTTGTGTTTAGTCTCATCTGCGTCGCCGCGCTGCCAAACGAAAAGGACGCTGAAGAACGCTCGCGCAAGGCAAATTTTCGGCGTTTTTCTTTATTATTATTTTTATTTGATTAAATTTCAATTTAAATGCACAAGAAATCGAACGGAACTAGAATTTATCATATGTGGCCGCTTGTTATGGAATGGAAAAATCGCTTGAAAAGGTAAAACACCAAAGCAAAGGCAAACAGCAAACGGCACAATCTTGTCCCCCTTCCACTCCAATTTGTATTTTATATATGTATTTTTTTTTTTGTTGTATGTAATTTTTGAGATTTGGACTTTGTCCTTGTCGCACTCAGACAGCTGCATTACATTTTGCTTAATTCTTTTGTGCTTCTTGCAGGTGGCCCTGAATAGCAGCAACGTAGCAACGGAAAGCAATATTAAGAGTAAATTGTTAGCTAATTTAAGTGCGGCAAACGCAACAACAGTAACAGCATCGGCAGCAGGAACAGCGGCAGCAACAACAACGACAACAGCAGCAGCAGCTACAACGGCGGCCACAAACCAAGCATTGAATTTCAATAACAAAGTGAAGGCAACAACAGCAACGAATAATTTGCAAGGCAACAGTGCGATTAAGAAGCATACGAGTAAGTAGAGCACCCATTTACACACACACACACACACACACACACACACACACGCAAACCTAGCGCGAAATGCAGCTGAAAAGCAATTGCAGCAGCACACACAAAAAAAGAAGAGAGCGCATTTAAGGTTGACACTCAGTATTGAAGATCAATGCAAGAGCTTGCGATTTGATTTGCAAAATGTGCTGCGACGCTCTCTTGCGAGCAGTCTGCCTAGAATTCGGCACAAATTAAACTAGAACTAAACTGAAAGCCAGGTTAAATTTGTGTGTAGAGTTCGTTTTCAATACAGTTTTATTGGGCAGTCTCTCTCTACTGCGGTCCAGCCTCCAGGCATGAATACACTCTAAGAGAGCGCAGCATGTGTTGGCAGCCATTCTGCCGAGCCCTTCACCTACACCTACACCAAGAGAGCGACATGTGCTATCAGCAGTTGCAATAGTTTTTGCTGTCTTAAAGAGCAGTGGTGTAATTAATAAAGAGCTTTTCATAACGGAAGTTTTACTTGCAGGCTCTTAAATTTCTTCCAATTAACCTTTAAATTGCGCTCAAAGAGCGCTTTAATTTGAGCTATTGCTAATCTCACCCACTCTCTTTGCCCAATGCAGAATCGAGTGGCGCTAGCAAGACAAACGCTGCGAATACAACGACAGCAAATAACGCAGCAGCGTCGTCGAGCAGCAGCAACTCCTCGAATTCGAGTGAGTCGAAGGACACGAACTTTGAGTACGAGGACGAGTGGAATATTGGTGGCATACCAGAGCTGCTGGATGATCTAGACGCTGACATTGAAAAGTCGGCGGCGCATTCGGGTGGTGGCAACCAAACGACAGCAACACCAGCAACAGCAACAACAACAACGACAACGCTAAATGCTAAACAAGCAAACAGCACAGCGGCAACATCAGCAGCAACAGCTCACAAATCGCACAAGACCACATTGCATAGCAATTTGTCGGCCACATCGCCAACCACAATTAAGTTCACACGCCAGCCCATTGCCAGCGGCAGCGGCAACACAACGCCAGCAGCAAGTGGCAGCAGCAGCAGCAGCGGCAGCGGCAGCAGCTCAGCTGGGGTGTCCGGCAGCAAGGGATCCTCCTCATCCTCGAGCAAACATCATCATCATCATCACCACCATCATCATCATCATCATAGCACAGCTGGCAGCAGTCCCAAGGGCTACAAATCAGCATTAGTGGCGCAATTGACCAGCAACAACAACAACAACAACAACAACAGCAATCAGCACCAGAACAAGAACAGCAGCAGCAGCAGCAGCAGCAGCAGCGCAGCCAACGCAGGCACCGGCAGCACATTGTCCTCCTCGACATTTGCCGGCTTCTCCAAAGGCGGCAACTTGGTCAGCCAGTCTTCCTCCTCCTCCTCCTCCTCCACAGCAGCAGGCAGCGGCGGCAGCACTGGTCAGCAGCAAGCCAAACTCTCCGCTGGCGGCATGTCCTCGCAAACAGGCAGCGGCAGCGGCAGCAACACTAGCAACAACAACAGCGGCAGCAACAACAGCGGCGGCAGCAGCAGCGGCAGCAGCAGCAACAGCAACAACAACAGCGGCAGCATAGGCAGCAACACAATTGGTGGCGCCACAATCGGTGGCCCAAGTTCGCAAGGCGGCAGCGGTAAATCGAGCGCAAAAATGTCCATTGATCATCAGGCAACGCTCGATAAAGGACTCAAAATGAAGATCAAGCGCACCAAGCCCGGCACCAAGAGCTCCGAGGCGAAGCACGAGATAGTCAAGGCCACCGATCAGCAGCAACAGCAGCAGAACGGTGCGCTCGGCAACAGCGGCGCCAACAACAGCAGCCAGCAGGAGGACGGCGGCAGCACCGGCACCAGCAGCGGGGGCGGCGGCGGCGGCGGCAGCAGCGGCAGCAGCAGCAGCAACAATGCCAATGCGTCTTCCCTGAGCAACAACAACAATAGCGGCAGCAACAACTCGAGCAGCGGCAACAACTCGAGCAGCGGCAACTCGTCCGGCTCCAGCAGCAGTAGCAGCAGCAGCAGCAGTAAAAAGCATCTCAACAATTCCAGCAGCAGCAACAACAACAACACCAGCAACAGTGGCGGCAATCAAAGCAACGCACACGGCAGCAGCAGCAGCAGCAGCAGCAACAACAACAACAACAGCAGCAGCGGCAGCAGCAGCAACAACACACAGTCAACGCCGCAAAGCAACAAGCGCGGCAGCTCCGGCCATCGGCGCGAGAAGACCAAGGACAAGAACGCACATTCCAGCCGGCTCAGCGTGGACAAGTCGGCTGCCTCGGCGGCTGGCGAGAAGGACACGCCCGAAAAGAACGCCAGCAACAGCAACAACAGCAGCAGCAGCAATAGCAACAACAACAACAACAACAGTGCTGGCAGCAGCAGCAACAATTGCCAGTGCAACGGCGATGTTGTTGCCGCCACAGCGCCGCCCTGCGCGCATCACGCCTGCATACGACGCATGAGCAACAGCAGCGGCAACAGCAGCAGCAGCAGCTCCGCGGTGCCGCCGGGCGTCTTCACGCCCTCGGCGGGCTCGCCGGCCGCTGTTGTCTCGGCGGCCGCCTCTCTGCTGGCGGCCACAACGGCGGCAACGAACGCCTCACAGGCAGCCGCTGGCAGCGGCAGCGTCGCCGGCGGCGGCGGCGGCGGCGGCGGCAGCAGCGTTAATGCCGGCGCTGCCAATGCGCCCGGGCCGCCGGGCAAGGACGCCAGCATTAAAATCTCCTCACACATTGCCGCACAGCTGGCGGCAGCAGCTGCCTCCAGCGGCAGCAACAGCAGCGCCAGCAACAGCGGCTACGCGGCCGGCCAAGGTCAAGGCGGCGCAGCAGCAGCAGCAGCGGCGGCAGCGGCAGCAGCAGCAGCAGCGATTGGAGCCAGTGCAGCCGGTGCGAGCGTCTCAGCAGCGGAGAGCAAGGCAGCTAGCCTGGCACAGGCCAAAATGATGGCGCCCGGCATGATCTCAGCCACCATGCATCACACGATTTCGGTGCCCGCGGGCAGCAGCGGTCTCGGCGACGAGGAGAGCAAGTCCCCGCCGGCGAAACGGGCCAAGCACAGCGACGGCGCCAAAGATATGGTCGATATCTGCATTGGCACCTCCGTCGGCACCATTACCGAGCCGGACTGCCTCGGGCCGTGCGAGCCGGGCACCTCGGTCACCCTCGAGGGCATCGTTTGGCACGAGACCGAGGGCGGCGTCCTCGTCGTGAATGTCACGTGGCGCGGCAAGACCTATGTGGGCACCCTGCTCGATTGCACCCGCCACGACTGGGCTCCTCCAAGGTGAGTGTCCCCGATCCTCACTTTCCAGCTGTTACCGAAAATAAAGATGCCTTTCCAAAACTTATCCCTTGAGGTTTTTTTTTGATTTGCTTTTCGATTTTCTTTTTTGGCAACAGTTTGAAAGGCTCAGGAGAAATTGCTAAGGGTATTACGGGCACAACTTGAACAGATAGCGCACATTCTTCACAACTTGTTTTATATTAATTTTCCAATCAGGGTTTATACAAGAATTATATGTAGTCCACTATCAGCTTGGTCATTTCAAATTTATTATCAATTTTATTTATATATATGAGCTTACAATTTGATTTTTATTACTTATGTATGATTAGGGTCATATATTTAGTTTTGATTAGTGTTAGATTTTTATTTATATATATTTATTATTCTCCTCAGTTATAAGACTCGAAAAGAAACAAGAACTTGTGATCATTTCTAGCTGTAAATTCTCCTACAACTAAAATGTAATTCTAGCTATTATTTCTCCTTCAACTTGCAATATATTTTAGTTAGCATTCACATTTGCTAAAGTCCTTTTTATATATGTATATATATAAATATATTCAATATTCATATCCTAAATATAAAAAAGTATATCAAAAAAAAATATCTTGGGGCATAAAAATATAGCGTAGAAATGCCTTCTCCAGCATTAAGCTTTGTAGTTACTAAATAGTGTCTAATATATGTTATTATCTTTAAAATATCTTGCTTATTATAATTTAAAAATGTCAGAGAACAAATTATTTTCCTTAATACAAAAATTAATTTTTAAAAATAGTTCTCTTTGACTAACGATCTTGCACTCGCAATTCCTTTTCAGATTCTGTGATTCACCAACTGAAGAATTAGATTCTCGAACTCCAAAGGGACGCGGCAAGCGCGGACGCAGCGCAGGTTTAACGCCCGATCTGAGCAACTTTACCGAAACCAGAAGCTCGGTAAGCGCCACTGTCCGGCAACTGGCAGATCAGGCCAATAATCGCTGCTCCTCTCTCCCCTCGCAGATCTACTTCTCGCACGCCCAGGTGCACTCGAAGCTGCGCAACGGCGCCACCAAGGGACGCGGCACGACGCGCAGCGCCTCCGGCAATGCGACCAACAGCGGCAGCAGCTCCTCGGGCAATGGCGGCGGCGCCGGCGGCGCTGGTGGCGGCGCCACGCCGAGCACCTCGCCGACAGCATTTTTGCCGCCGCGGCCGGAGAAACGCAAATCGAAGGACGAGGCGCCATCGCCGCTAAATGGCGAGGCCGGCGACGGGGCCGGGGGAATGGTGAGCATGGTGAATGCCAGCGGCATACCCATCTCGGCCAGCGGCGGTGGCCTGGCCACCCAGCCGCAGAGCCTGCTCAACCCAGTGACCGGACTCAATGTGCAAATCAACACAAAGAAATGTAAGACTGCCTCGCCCTGCGCGATCTCACCGGTGCTGCTCGAGTGCCCCGAGCAGGACTGCAGCAAGAAGTACAAGCACGCGAACGGACTGCGCTACCATCAGTCGCACGCGCACGGCGCCAGCGGCAGCAGCAGCGGCGGCGGCGGCATCAGCTCGATGGACGAGGACTCGATGCAGGCGCCCGAGGAGCCGGCCACGCCGCCATCCCCGCTGCCAGCAGCAGCAGCGGCAGCAGCGGCGGCAGCAGCAGCAGCAGCAGCAGCAGCAACAGCAGCCGCAGCCGCTGCCGGAGCAGGCACAGCACCACCAGCCACAACAGCAAACGTCGCCGTCGCGCCCGCCGCTGCCAACAGCGCAGCTGTGGCAAATGGCAACGCAGCAGCAGCAGCCATAACGGCGTCCTCCGCTGCCGCGGCAGAGTCGGGCAGCGCAGCAGCAGACGCCGCCCTGGCAGCTCCACTGCCAGCGCTTCCTCTGGCAGTTGCAGCTGCAGCGGCGGCGGCGGCAGCAGCAGCAGCGGCAGCAGCACAGCCGCTGCCCGCAGCGCCTGGCCAAGCACAGCCGCAGGCGCTGCTGGCGCCCGGCGGCGTTGCCGGCAATCAGCCCGTGGCGGGCGGCAGCATCACCGCCGGCATCTCCACCCAGGCGCTGTCCCAGCACCAGCAGCAGCTGCTGGGCGGACTCGTGGGCAGCTGCGGCGCCGGGCTGCCGGCCATGCTCACCGAGCAGCAGCAACAGGCGCTGCTACAGCAGGGCGCATGTAAGTAGAAACTGGCCAGAAAGGCTCGAGGCCCATAGTATATTTTATCTAGTACCGTGGTGATTTCATAATAGAAAGCCCCATTTTCCATCTGAGGGATATTGAAGCTTTCTGCTTTACGAATACTCCAGCAGATTTGTGATCGATTTGTTGTATTCCATTTCTTTATTGGTATTGAAGAATACCCTTCAAAGTTTGTGAATGACTTTCGGTATATATATAAATGTGTATTTGATCACAAAAAAGATTTTTTCTATAAAGAGACTACATAATACAGTAGTCAGATATTGGCAAAATGTTGCTCACATGTTAGGACTGTTTAAAACACAAATAGTTGTTCCCAAAGGAGTTATATATGATATAAGTAGTAGATATATGTAATAAGTTGATTAACTAAAATATTGTTTATATAAAACACACTTTAATAGCGATAGTTTCTAGGGCAGTTATATATGTACATATGTCTAGATTCCTTAGCATTGCTTTCGAACTGGGAGACCTGACCAAATCGAGAATATCTTAACTTCTTTAATGCGTAGCACATTTGTTAGCAAAATAAGCCTGCCCTCTGCAAGGGTGTAGCTTCATTTCCTTCCTTGCCCCACCCTTCTAACCTAGCTCTCCTCCTTCCTCTTTCAGTAAAAGCTGGCGTCCTGCGCTTTGGTCCGCCCGATGCGGTATTGCCGCCTGGAGCCAACACGCAGCAGTCGCCGCCCGGACAGAGTCCACTGCGCCCGCCCAGCCTGGCGCAGGATGCGCAGCAGCCGCCCGCCGGCTATGTGCCGCAGCAGGCGCCGCCGGGCTTGAAGGGCTCGCCCGGCTTTGGGCCCGCGGCGGTGGGCGTCAGCAGCAAGCAGAAGAAGAACCGCAAGTCGCCCGGTCCGGGTGAGTTCGATGGCGGCGTTTCGCGCGAGGATGTGCAGAGTCCAGCGTACAGTGATATATCGGACGACTCCACGCCCGTCGCCGAGCAGGAGCTGCTGGACAAGTCGCAGCCGGGCAAGCACATCGAGCTGCTCGGCAAGAAGCCCAGCGAGGTGGGCGTGGTGCCGCCAGCGCCCACGCCCAATATACCACCCTCCCTGGCCGGCTATGGGATGTACCAGTTCTATCCGGCGGCACAGCAGCAACAACAACAGCAGCAGCAGCAGCAGCAACAGCAGCAACAACAACAGCAGCAGCAGCAGCAGCAGCAGCAGCAGCAGCAACAACAGCCGCCGCCACCGCAGCAACCGCAGGCGCAGTACTTGGTGCAGCCCGGTCCGGATGCACTGCAGCCGGGCAAGCAACAGCAGCAGCAGCTGCAGCAGCCGGGCCCGCCGCCAGCTACCTCACAGCAGCCGCAGTCGCACCTGCTGGCGCCACCCGCCCAGCAGGCCGTCGGGCACCTGGCCGACTACAGCAACAAGAACAAGGAGCCGCCACTGGATCTGATGACCAAGCCGCCGTCGCAGGCGAGCGGACCACAGCAGCAGCAGCAGCAGCAGTCCGGCCAGCCGGAGAACAATGGCAAGGACGCGGGCCCGCCCGTCTCGCAGGCTCAGGTGCAGCCGCCGCCGGTTAATCTCAGCGCCGTGGCTGGACCGCCGCCCGGCGCCCTGCCGCCGGGCATGGCTGGCCTGGCCGGACTCGGCGGACCCACCCCCGCCAAAGCCCTGGGCCACTTCTATCCCTACAAGTAAGCCGGATCCTGCTCTGTGCACATTAGTCTGGTTTCTAACTGAGTTCTTTTCTTTTTTTTGTTGCAGCTTCATGCCGCCTGGCTATCCGTACAGCGTGGATCCCAACTTTGGACCCGTTTCAATTGTGGCCTCCGAGGAGGCAGCCAAGCTGGGCGGACATCCCGGACTGCCGCCCAGCGCACAGCAGGCACAACAGCAACAACAACAGCAGCAGCTCTCGGGCGTCAGCATCAAGGAGGAGCGCATCAAGGAGAGTCCCAGCCCGCACGACAATCCGAAGCACTTGCCGCCGCAGCAACAGGTGAGTCATACAATTAATATCTATATACCCCTAATTAAATGAATATAATATACTATATATAAAAAAGGAATACAACTTAATATAAAAATTGCTGAAATATAATATCTTCAATATGCCTATTGATTATAATCAATAATATAATAATAATATATATATAATAATTATTATTCCCCTTATTTGGCCCCTTTCGCATTTGAATATATGCTAATAATGTTAGAAAAGCAAAACTAACTAAAACTCAAATAATTAATAATAAACTTGCAACTAAA
Source organism: Drosophila sordidula (assembly GCA_035047465.1). Lineage (NCBI taxonomy): Eukaryota > Metazoa > Arthropoda > Insecta > Diptera > Drosophilidae > Drosophila > Drosophila sordidula. Next base: position 3,312,102 of record JAWNPQ010000131.1, read on the forward strand.
GACATCATTAAATCTATATAAAATAATTAATACAAACAATTAATACCATTTTATTTAAATATTTGGTACTTTTGTACCAGAATATGAAACATTTTTAAATGTATGGTAATAAAAGTTATTTATTATTTATATTAATAAATATTTCATATATTAAAACATAACTTATTAACTTTTCAATTGACATTTTTCAGATGCTGGCCAACAAGCTGATCAAACAGGAGCCGATGATCAAGCAGGAGATCAAGCAGGAGCCCAACTCCAACATGGGTCAGCAACCGCCGCAGCATCAGCAGCAGCAACAACAGCAGCAGCAGCAACAGCAGCAGCAGCCGCCGCAACAGCCACAGCAGCCGCATGCGTTGCATCCGAAGGATCTGCAGGCGCTGGGCGCTTATCATCCAAGCATCTATCAGCGCCATTCCATGAGCCTGGCGGCAGCTGCGCGCGAGGACGAGCTGCGACGGTAAGCGAGCAATCAAACTGTGATTTATATATATATATATATATATCTAATGCATATTTGTGTATTCCAACCGGAGCAGCTACTACATGTACTCGGATCAGCAGCGCCGGCAGAATGCCGCCGTTGTGGCCGCGGCTCGAGATGCATCCGGCATGCAGCCGCATCCTGGGATGCCGCCGCAGCACAAGGACGAGTCCAGCCTGGGCGCGCAGCAGCAGCAACAGCAGCAGCAGCTTTCGCTTGCACAGCAACAGCAGCAGGCGCTGCAGCAGCATCATCACCATCTCCAACAGCAGCAGCAGCAGCAGCAACAACAACAGCAGCAGCAACAGCAACAACAGCAGCAGCAGCAGCAACAGCAGCAGCAGCAGCAGCAACAACAACAGCAACAACAACAACAGCAGCAGCAGCAGCAGAAGCTTAAGCAATCGCAGGCAGCCAACGCAGCGGCCAACAACAAGGCCACCAATCTGACCAAGGAGTCGCCCAAGCAGAAGGGCAGCAGCGGCGCCGACGACGATCAGCAGCAGTTGAAGGTGAAGCAGGAGGGCCAGAAGCCCACCATGGAAACGCAGGGACCGCCGCCGCCGCCCACATCGCAATATTTTCTGCATCCCTCGTACATTTCGCCGACGCCGTTCGGCTTTGATCCCAATCATCCGATGTACCGGAATGTGCTGATGTCCACAGCCGGGCCGTACAATGCGCCGCCGTATCATTTGCCCATACCGCGCTATCATGCGCCCGAGGATCTGTCGCGCAACACGGGCACCAAGGCGCTGGACGCACTGCATCATGCCGCCAGCCAGTATTACACCACGCACAAGATACACGAGCTGAGCGAACGCGCCCTCAAATCGCCCACCAGCGCCAGCGGTCCCGTCAAGGTCAGCGTCAGCAGCCCCAGCCTGGGCCCGCCACAGCCCGGCGGCGGGCCCAGCAATAGCGGCGGCCCCGGCTCCGGACCCAATGTGCTCGGCGGCAATGGACCCAGCCAGCCGGGCTCCGGGCCGGGCGGCGCCGGCGGTGTGCCGCTGAATCTGCAACCGCCGCCGGGCAGCATGGGCGGACCGACGTCCAACAAACAGGAGCTGGCTGGCCAAAAATCACACGGCGTGGCGCCAGGCGCTGCGCTCGATGCGCTCAAGCAGCCGATGCCCGGCGCACCGCCATTAGGTGCCGGTCCGCCCGGCAACGGTGCGGTGGGCGTGGCCGGCGGTGCTGGCAATGGCGCTGCGGGTGGCGCCGGTGCCGCCGATTCGCGCAGTCCGCCGCCGCAGCGGCATGTGCACACACACCATCACACGCACGTAGGGCTCGGCTATCCCATGTACCCAGCGCCCTATGGAGGTGAGTAATTGTGGACACCTTGCGTCTGACCCAGTTGCTCATGATTGTTGCTTGCTTTTAGCGGCCGTCTTGGCCAGCCAACAAGCGGCTGCAGTAGCTGTGATAAATCCATTTCCGCCGGGACCGTCGAAATGAGAACCACTGAATGGCAGCAACGAGAAGAAGGCCTACAATGTGAAGAACAACTAGCGGGGATCGGAAACGGAATCGGGATTGGGATCGGGATCGGGATTGTGATCGGAATTGGGATCGGTGTTGGGATCCGATGTGGAACTGGAAGAGGCAGTGGTTGATAAATACCCAATTGCATTTGCTATTAGCCCTGGGCGTGCACACATCAAGCATATATAGTATATATATATATATAGCATATTTTTACAATGTTACAAAAAAACTAAAAACAAAAAATAACCCAAGCACCCAAACAAAAACAACTACAACAAACAGAAATGAAATGAAATCGACTATTTATATGCATAAGTATTTTTTGTATGTTTCGTTTAACGTGTTAACTATAAAAATTTAGTTTAAGGCCTAAGTTATCACTACTATTACCAGATAAAAACAAAACAGAAACAAAAGCAACATATATATATATATATATATAAATATATTCTAGAGTACATACAATATGATAATATAGCATAACTACAAATTAGCGATGTTTTTCCTAAGTGTATTTTGAATATATATATAAACATATATATATATATATACATATTAAACAAACATAATATAATTATAGTTATATTTATATATTATACGAGAGAGGCGTAAATCGAACATGAACAAAACAAAAAAACAAACTGAAAAAGCAGAAGCAGATACGAAACCTGTAGTGTGTTGATTTCTTGTAAAAAAAAAAAACAAAACAAATTATATAATTAACATTAAAGCATATTGTTTAAACAATTATCGATTACCAATTACCGTTTACAGTTTACCAATTACAATGTAGCACTTACAATTTAGCATTTAGCAGTGTGTATTAATTAATCCTTATCTGTGTTGCGAATGGAGCCAGCGCGATATTTGCATCTAAAAGACAAAGGGCGCGCCCATTCTTATATCTTATGTATGTATGTGTGTACTATTCGTATCCGTAGTTTCTCTTAAAAAGCAAAAATTCGAAAAAAAAAAAATTATGAACACAAAAGAATACACATTTTACTTTTTGTGAATTTTCGGCCCCAGCAGCCGGCACTTATTTAAATGTTTCTAAGTATCAAACGTGTACTTTAAATATTTATATATATATAGTATATATATACATGTATAAATGTATGTGTATGATATGAAGGAATATATATGAATATATGATATGTGTAATTTACATTTATTATCTAGATTGTGAATGTAAAATGTGAAGAAGGTGGATGTGTGTTGTAGTTCACTAGCCGCTTCATCATAGACTACACGCGTGATTTAATGGCACTTAATGTTTTATAGCCTAAGCCCCGACAAAATATATAAAAACAACAAAAGAACACAACAATTCTTTAGAATTTATCAATAAAAAACAAAACAAAAAAAAAAAACAAAGTATTGCATGTAAATATACCTTAAATCGAGTCTTTTATATTGTAAATTAGTTCGATTCATTGATATGCGACATGTGTGCGACATGTTTTAAACACAAAAGCAACATGTACGCATACTTTTCGTTCTTGGCGAAGGGGATTCACAAAACAAACAAAAAACGTAGAATACACGAAACACTTTCAATACTAGAAGAACTACATATATATGTGTTTGTGTGTGTACTAGAGTTTTCCCCAAAATTGCATTTTCACTGTTCGTAGTGGAATCAAAACTTAAAGAGAATTAACGTAAATTAACAGCTTAGTTAATTAATTAAATGGTACAAGCGCAGGACTTTTTAACAAATATTTATGTATTTTTAAAAACCCAACAAAGCAAGAACAAACTTTATGACATTCTAAACAATGAAATTGTATGTTATCAAGACAGCCGGAAACCGGAAGCCGAAGACGAAGCGGAAGCGGAAGCGACACAACAACAATTGAATAAATCGCATTCAAAACAAATTATTACAAATTATGAACATAACACATAATTAGTGTGTAAGAAATTTCAAAAAATATGGTACACATATATAGATATATATATATACATATATATAACAAAAAAAATAAGCTTTAGATGTGAATAAAAACAAAATGTATTTAAAAAGTGGAATCTTTTTTGATTTGTTCGGAACAGTATCATTTCTACCCTGATAAAGGAATTTCTATTAATCTGAAAATGCAATACGAAATATGCATCAATGGGATCTACAGAGGATCTGAAGACGTTTACTGGAGTAATAAACATTCAGAGGATTTTCAAACATTTTAATCTGTGTAACTCTGGAGATTAATGTCGTACTGTTATCAATTACGATTAGCTGCGTTTTAAATTCAAATTGAAGGATCGTCAGGCAGATAAGTTTGGGCCTCCAATTATATCTATTAAAAAGGCCTAAACAGGTGATTGCTAATACAATTCCAACACATTATAAGGAAGTACAATTACATTTTTGACCCATTTATAAGATCACTAAACATTTAATTTAATTTAATTTTGTAATATACAATATATATAATATCAATCGTTAAATGTATCCCCATATATACAACACATGTACACTATGCGCTGCCCATTGGTATTATAAAGCTAATATAATCTGCAGTGGCGCCCCAAGCTGCCCGATTCGTTTGGAATATGATAATCCAGGCGATCAGAACAATTGTCCAGAAAAATGTGCCTATTGCCGAGTATATAACATCTAAATGATAGGGAAAACATTTAGTTTGATTTAGTAGCTGCCCAATAAATCACTTACAGCGTTTAATTTGCGTCTGTTCGGTATATGGTGGCTTGCTGAAAGCCTCCTGAAAGAACCAGCATACATTTATGGCCCAAACGAAAGGTAGAAAGGCGAAGCCAGCTGAAAGTAGAGTATTTAGAGAGAGAGCGTTGAAAATGGGTTTATTTGCGCTTACTCATAAAGTAGGTGCGACAGAGTTGCAGTTTGCGTGGGTTTGGTGCTTTTGAGATGTCCATTGTGGTTGCCTTTTTTTGTGTACCCGTGGAATAAGATTACGGCGTGGCGTCTGCTAAGTTATATCTCACGTTATTAGCTGCGAGATCTATGTTTTTATTTATATGTTCATTATTCGTTTACATCTCCATTTTAAAAGTGCTGTAAAGTAACGCAGGTTAAGCATTTGTCAACACTAAAAACAAAGTGAGCTGCCAGATCAGTTGGCGGCATACAATTTGTTTTTATTAAAAGACAGCAAGGCTTCAAGTTAACGGCAACAAATTTGTATAGTAATCAAAGTCAGCTAAAAGCGAATAACGTAACTATTCTTAGCGGAGCCCAGCTAACGTCAGCAGACTGCGTGCAACCCTGCGTGCAAATCATCGATTGGCTTTGCCTATCGCCCATCGCTAAGCGACATCGCACCGCGCAAAAAAGTGACGCGCAACTGCTTTCAATTTCAACGTATTGTGCAAAAGCGTGTTGGAAAACTGAAGCAATGGCCGACGCTGACAATTTAGACACCCTATCCAATGCCGAGCTGCGCGCCCAGATGATAGCCCAGGGATTGCCGAACATACCGGTCACAGATAGCAGCCGCAAGGTATTGGTTAAGCGTTTGCGCGCCTCAATTGGCGGCAACGCCGTCTTGCCGGCTGCGTCTGCCAGCCCCAAGAAGACCAGCGCTCGTCGCGAGACTCTGCAGCCGGCAGTTACATCTGCAGCTTCCGCTGCTGCCAGGGATAAACCAGATGGCGCCAGTGCCGAATCGAAGCAATCACGTCGCACGATTAACACGTTGAGCGACACCAAAGAGGCGGAACGTCGTCGCCAGCCGGCGAACAAGCCGGAAACTGTGGTCCAGGTGGCGCGTGCGCCACCGGCAACTGCGACAGCGGTCCAACCAGTTGCAGTTGCAGCTGTTGCCGTTGCTGCACCCAAGGCCGCGCCCATTCAATCGCGCCGCGTCTCCAACGCGGAGCGCGTAGCCAGGAAGCCCGATACCATAGCCGAGGAGCCCGCTGGGCCCAAACAGCGCCACAACGAGAACACCCTGCTGGTCAACTCGTTGATTATACTCGAATCGGACGAGGAGGAGGACGAGCAGCTGGCCCGGGCCGCCCAGAACGCCGAGGATCAGTACAGGTACACAAAAAAGAGCGCCATACCGAAGCTGAGCGCCACCACAACGAGCACTCATGAGTACGTCAGCAAGCCGTCGCTGTATCCCACACTGGAGCCGCAGCCAGCACTGGAGCAGCAGCGCCCCAAGCAGATCTTCAAGCCCACACCTGCTCCCAGCCAGCCGCGCGCTGCACTGGGCAGCAGCTATGACTATCGTCCCGCGACTAGTGGACGCTACAGCAGCTATCTGTCGCCCGTAGCCAGCTACAAAGCTGCGACTGCCACTGCTGCGGTCACCTCTGCCGCTGCGCTCGGCAGCTCCGGCTATCGGCGCACGCCGCCGCGCACCTTCAGCAATGAGTTCAGCGATGATGCCACCGACGATGATGCCGTGCAGAACGTCAAGTTTGAGAGCGACTTTGCGCGCAATTTGGCCCGTCTGCGCGCCGAACGGATTGGCGATCGCAGCCAATCCTTCAGGCGCAGCATAGCCGCCGACAGCGGCACCATCTCAGGTGCCCGTCGCTCCCTACGCCCGGAGAAATCGTCGCCGTTCGTTGCCTTCTCACGCTGGTTCCAGCGCCAGGATCGCAAGCACAATCTCAAGTCCAAGATATTCATATTGATCGTTGTGCTGCTCCTCTACGGCGCTTATCGCGTTTTTTACTAACAAATCCGGCCGTGCCATAGCTGAGGTGAATACTCGAATTTGTCAGCAGTTTTAAATAATTTAGATTTTGTGTTAAGTTCAGTTCAGTTCCATTGAGTTACCATGTATTTCTGTTAAATAGCAACAAATTGTTTCAATTAATGTTTGTCCAACAACAACAACAACAACAACTGGCCGTGACAGCAAAATGTTTGATCGGTCCATGTAATGCTGTTGGGCACTGTGCGTGTGTTTTACATGTACCAATAAAAAGTAAAATAAATGTAAACAAAAAACACCAACTAAGATATTCTAAAGATTTGTCAATGTCGTAACTAGCTGAAGGAATGCGATGCATCTGTGTCCGAGGACCAACCACATGGGGCAGCAGCCGCTAATGATAGAAAACTATTTGGAATGCGTGTACAACACTTGTCGGCATCGCTGTGACCAAATGCAGGCGCACACTGGCTCACACACACACACGCACACACACACACACACGGCTACACCTGATCAAGTGCTTGGGCAGATGCCATTGGCGTTGCCGCAACACGCAAAGAAATCTTTGTTCTTTTCTTCCCCTTCTTATTTTTTTTTTTTTTTTTTCGTTTTTTGCGATAAGAATTAATAAGAATTTTACAAGGCAGCAGGGTTAGGGGTGGGGGCGGTCAGGTGTTGTGCGCTCTTTGGGGGTAATTTTATTAACTGGAAATCGCACTTGCGCGTAAATTTTCTTAAGGGAATTGTTGCCTTATTCAGCGGCAACCGGATCTCCTTGTACATGCAATAAGTTATGAAAATTGCAAGCAACTAACCAGACGGAGAACTCGATGGCGACGGAGCCGGAGCCGGAGCCGGAGACGTGGCTGCCGTCGCAGGCCAGCCGCCTGTCGCCGATGATGAATTCCGCAAATACACGAGCGACATCCAGTTGGTTGTCTGGCGGAGCGGCAGATTCCTTGAAAACAAAGCCAATAGCAATATACACATGTATATATACACATATATATCGTGCGGCTAATAAATACGACGCGCATTGCGAGTTGCTCTTAATGAAATTAACTTCCAGGAATTACCTACATGGCTGCCCCAACTCCAGCCCCAGCTGCAGCCCAGGCCGAACAATGGCAGCAGCTGCGGTCGCTGTTTATGCATTGGCCATGGAAATTAAATGGAAGCCTGCAAAAACGCTTCACGCGATGACTTCACACCGTTTCGCAGCACGCCAATAATAGAGACGTAGTTGCTGCTGCTGCTTCTGCTGCTGCACCCACTGGCAAGGCAGCTCAAGTGTGACATTCATGGAAAACGGAGTGGAATATGATTTTATGGCCCGTCGTTGGCCACAAATGTCAGCGGCTGGACCAACGCCTTTTGTTGCCGTCACGTTCCATGCAAAACTGAAGCGGGCATAAAGAGAGAAAGAGAGAGCGAGAGAGAGGAGCTCCAGGGAGCGCGTCTCCAGCTCGACAACGACTTCCTCGTTGGGCCAATTAAAGTTGTTGTCGCCGCACAGAAATCATTTGTAATTCAACGTTTGGAATAATTCACGCGCAAATTGCTCCAGTCGCAAAAATATTGCAACATTCCACAGCAAATTTTACGATTATGCGTTCCGACAGCAACAGCAACAACGATGGCGACAAATGCCAGCGCCTGGAACCGGCGCAACACTCGTAGGCGCACATCAAATCAAATCAAATTGTGGCCAACGGCGGCCATTGCACCCGGCCGGGTCCGCGGCCCGTTTAAGTCGCCCGGTGCGCGACCATTCGCCGGACCGAATCTGCTCCACATCGATAAATCACCGGGCTAATTGTTCGACTCGCGACCAGCGCCGCCAACTGCTGACGAAATGTGAGAATTGTGGCCGCCGTCGAGCTGATCTCGCTCTTGTTGGACTGCCCCCCCCCCCCCCCCCCAAAATGTCATGTGACAAAGGAATCGCACGGCCTTAAAAAGCGCAGCTCTCTGCGAGCTCACACACGTATCGAATGCTATTTATGTTAACTAGTTGCCGTTGATTTACCATCAAATGCTGCCATTTTGGCCGGCCCAAGTGGGAATTATTTACTTTAAATGTTAAAATTAAGTAGTTGCCTAAGCATACAATAATCATATATTTTTCATAAACATGTCAAATGTGGAGAATTATGTACAGAAGCTGATTATACTCTGGCTCCAAAAGGGAAAGAGAGTATGCCCAATATTTATATATTTGCCCACAATTTATTGGTAGATAGCGCATCATCCAGTCGGATATTTTCTACCCCTCGCATTTGCATAAAAACTTTTAAAACTGTCATAAATAATTGCTTAAACAAATATCGAAACCCACATTAATTCAGATTGGTGTAGAAGTTAAATCAAAATAGGCCTTAAATTTGCCAAAAATAAAAAACTCGCAAATTTCGAACAATAAATATATAGATAATACCATATTGTATTTTACAGTCGTGCTTTGTTTTGATTTCTTCAGAAAATATATATAAATAGTTAAATAAAAGCAGTGATTTTGGTATATTTAGATAACTTATATGTAATCCCCATAAAACTGCAACTATTTAAATGAGCCCGAGGCAAAATCTATAATATTATTGAGTACAAGTTATTAACATAATTTGCTATTTCTGTATGCAGAAGGTCAAAGCCTAACAAAGTAGAGGAGCTCGAACAATTTAATTCTATAAATAATGACAGTCTGCCTATAAACAGACAACGCACCTGCACAGGTATTGGCATGGCTTTTTATACACACGCACACACACACACCCAGCTTGAAGTCAAATTTTTGGAAACGAGCATGCGAACTGCGCTGACTACTCGTTGTCAACTTGTGGACCACAGCGACCAATCAGTGTCAGCTGGAAGTGTCTCTTTTAGTGGCCTAAGTGATGAGCTAATCAAGTGGCCGCCGGCTGACCCGGCTCGAGGTTCGAGAGCCGAAATCACGTCGTAAGTCTATTTTAATAACATTATTTATGTGCTTGTATTTGGTTTGTTTCTGTTTTCTACCTCCTAATTTTATAGGAAACAAAGGCAAAGGAGAGTGGCAGAGAGAGAGCGAGAGAGATAGTCGATTTTGTAGACTTATTGTAATTTGAAATTTTTGGTGTTTTAGGTGTCAATCGCATTAGACGGAAATCAGTTTTGTTTTATTGTACAAATTTATCGCATCGCGTCTTATTGGTTTTTGTTTTCTCTCAGTTTTTCTTGACTGTTTTTGTTGTTGTTGTTCTCATCTTGTTGTCTTAGCTCTCAATAATGTGCTTGTTTATGTGTTTCTCTTGCCGTAAATGTGCTTTTGGCTGTCGCCGTGCGTTGATTTTATGTTAAATTAAACATTTTAAGCGACGCTTTTAAATGGCCTACGAGATAATTTGTGAGCCGTGTGTGGTCCGCTGTGTGTGTAAGGGCATCAAATAAATTATAAACTAATTTAAATTAAATCAAATGGCCTTTTTGATATCGCTGGTAATGTGAGCTGCAGCAACGCGTTCGTTGCCTAAGTCTTTTGTTTGGTTCCAATTCCGCACGATTAAAATTGGCCACACTCGCGACATTTCCCAAGCAAAATGTGGCATTTTCATAATTAATTTTTATGCCTCGCCCGATCGCAATTAGGCAGCAGTGGCAGCAGCGGCAACTGCGCAAACGTGCAACAAATTGCTGATGGGGTCCAGAGCTGGCCACATGCAAATGAAATCAAGTCATGCCTATAATCGGATTTGTTGCTCCTCGTATATTAACTTGTCACAATTTCTATGTGTTGAACATAAACACAATTTGCGCTTAATCCGGGCGAGAGCGAGACTGCGCCAGCAGCTGCCACATCGTGCCGCATGCAGCATCAGCTCAGCCACTGTCACTTGTCGCTATCAATTATGACATTTTGTTGCTGTTTTGTCACTTGTGCCACTGGCTGTGGCACATCCACGGCCGCTGACAGCTGCTGTTGGGCCAGCTTTTGATGTGGCTGCGCGCCGGGCGATTGAATTACTAAACCGCAATTGCAGCTCATATCAGCTGGCAATCAATCAGAGCCAACTGCGCTGCCAATTGTCGGGCTAAACAATTGAAATTGCGCCCACTGCCGCTGCACACATGGCGCATGAGTAATTTGGCCCCGTTTGTGGTTATCGCAATTATTGGGAATGACGCCCGGGATCGGGAAACGTGTGGCCGCATAAATAATCGCCAGATTAATAACAATAAAGTTGAGTGCGCTTAAACAAATTGCGGCTACTTTAGAATTATTTATGACAAAATTGGCCGGGCCAATACATATCGATTTGCCTGGCCTGGCCCCACTGTGCAGCTGTGCGCCGGCAATCTAGATTGCCACTTGGCTAATGCACATGCACATGCACATGCACCCACGAGTGCCTTTGCTTTCGGCTTATTCGGACGCAGATTCGGACTGTTTTTTTTTTTTTTTTTTCACTCATTTTCGTTTAACGTCCGGCGGCGGGGCTGCTGCGCCTGCTAGGGGGTGTGGCTGTGGCTGTGGCCGCAAATTAGGCGCGAAAATATGCAGCAAAGTGAGACAAACAAGCGAGCTGCTAAAATGCTCGACAAAAAAACGAAAAACAAAAAATGGAAAGAAACCAAAAATAAATAAAATTGGAAAAAAAAACTTGCCGCTGGTCAGCTAATGGTGTTAAAATTTTGTGCCAGCGATTGCATCTATGGCTATACAAATTGCAGCGGCTGCACAAAATCGACAACAGCACTTGAGCAACATGGCAGTAGCAACAACAGCAACATGAGCAGCGGCAACAACAGCGTCGCAGTTGTTGGCTCGTTTTGTCAACACGGCGAATGCTTAGCCGCGTTTTCCCAGGGGACACTTAACGCGGCTGCTTAACGTCTAAATCTGTCGTCAAGACGCGCTCAAAAGGCTAAAATGTTTGCGTTAACCAGCGACGACGAGCAGATGGAGCTGCACGAGGTGACGACCGCAGAGGGGGGCGAGGGAGGCAGCCAAGTGGCCAAGAAGGCTCCAGCAGCAACAATTTGCATGTTGACCAGTTGAGATTTCCTTTTACCCCAGCGCTTGGTTGCCGTTGCTGTTGCTGTTGTTGTTGCACGTTGTTTGGTTTGCTGGCCTGTTGCCTTGTCTTCGCCTGAAGTGCGTTGAACGAGTTAAAGTCAAAGCTGCAGCAAAATTTATGAACCGTCCCAGTTCGGCCATGGCCATGGACAAATAAGAAGCCCGACAACGGCCAACGAACGCGTGTAAACATTCTCCAAGTACACAAGGCAACGGGCGGCCGGGGCAGGGGCGCGGGGGGCAAACGCCACGTCTCTAAATGCTGCCACGGAATTTATATGCAACATAATCAGCATAAATGCCGCCATGCGCCATCAAAATGTTGCGACTGCAACGCGACGCGACGCGTTCTGCTCTGCGGTCAGCGGCATCATTTGCCATCACTTGGGTGGGTGCCATTGGCAACGTGCAACGGGCAACGTGCAACAGGCCAATGTCTTGTTGTTGTCCCCTCTTTTGGTCGCCTTGGCTAATTTAAGCAATTTGCAAATTGAGAAATTGCAAATAATTTACAATTTAGCCAAGTTATTCGAAATACTCGCAAGTGTTAAGTGCTACCCATAAAATGTTGCCCTAATGATGAAAAGTGAATTTCGCCATAAAACGCGGACAGCTAGCAGTAAACGCATGCTAAATAAGCACTTAAGCACTTGCTTTGTAATACTTGTAAGCATAAATATCGAAAGCATAAATGTGTGCTTACTGCCTAATGAGGTCCGTTGTGCCAGTTTTGTTTTAAGCTGCGAATGACCCTTCTACTAGATTCTCACAAGTCTAAGTAATACCTGCAAGACTTCCATATTGTTAGCCACAGCTAAAATCCCTTTGCTCTCTTGTAATACTTGTAAGCATAACTATTAAATACAAGTGCAAGTGCCAGTTTTGTTTTAAAATCGCCCTTCTACGAGATTCTCACAAGTCTAAGTAATGCCTGCAAGGTTCCAATTATGGTTTGCAATAGCTAAAATCCCTTTTCATATTGTATATATTATGTTGTAAAAATATGAATCGCCCTTCTACGTGATTCTCACAAGTCTAAGTAATACTTGCAAGGTTTCCATTTTGTGTGCCATAGCTAAAATCCCTTTGCGCTCTTTTACTTGCTTTTCCTTTCACTTGCATTTCTTCTGCCTTTTCTCTTAAATGTCCTCACTCTCTTTATTATATTTCTCTCTCTCTCAGCTTTTACTCACTTTTTACTTTCACTCAATTTATGTTGATTGGCAATTTGATTTTTGTGTTACATATATAAAATTCTTAATATTTGATCGAAGTTTTAGAATTTATTGTCTACTCTTTTTTTATTTTACCAATTCTTTGCGGTAAAAAAAGGTTGATATTCTCACACACTTCTAGCCAGACATATATTCCAAAAATACCGCTGGCAACATAGTTGGCATTCAAACAGAGCAAATAGTATTAAGATACTGGGTTTGGTGAGTGGTGCAAGAAAATTGAAATCGGATAGGGAAAAAGTTGCTGGCGACGAGACCACAACAAAAGGCTACAAGAAAGCTCAGTGGCTTGCTTTTGCGCTCGACTGCCGCCCACTTTCTTTTCATTTGTTTTAGCGGAATTTGAATAGTAAAAGCCGCAATATGATGACAACAACTATGCCGCAATGCAGCGATGCAACTACAAAACGCATTTCAAATCAGTTTGCGGTTTGGCCCCGGGCAGGGTGAAAGGCAGCAGGCAGCCAAATGAGACAGCAACGAGTTAATTAAGTTTGCAGTGAAAACTGTCTTAAATTACACACACACACACACACACACACACAGGCAGCCGAGGTAGCAGCAGCAGGCAACAAAATCAGAGCCCAAGTCAGGGAGTCCAGGCGTCGCAGAGTCCGGGCGTCCGCCAGTCCGCAAGGGACTGACAAACTGAGCCGCAATTGTGCCAACTTCTGTGACAGTTGCCCAAAACAAATTGCTGCCATTTAATGCGCCCAAAAAAAAAAAAAAACAACAAAAAAAGGAAGAACGAAACGTAAACGCAGCCAAACAATGTGTGGCAGCTGAGCTGGGGACCGGGGGCCCTCGGTCCGCGTCTCCTGGCTATGACAAATTCCTCGAAGTTGTTACCATATAAATTTCTGCATTTTTCGCTTTGCTTTTATTTGAGTAGCCAACGCGAGGCACGTTGCAACTGAAACTGAGTCATGCCCCAAAACTTATTGATCGCTTTTGGGTAGCATCCTCATCATTGCCAACGTCATCATCGTCATCTGCAAGTTTCGGCTGTCTGCCTGGACTGGTAATTAGGCGCATTACATGTGCTTGGGCGCTTCCAAAATTTTCGATTTCGGTTTACCAACTTGCTCAGGCGGCTTTTATGTAAATGAGTTTCGTTTTTTTTTTTTTGTTTCTTTCGATTTTGTTGTATATATATTTTTTTTTCTTCTGTTTTTCCACTTTTTTGCAACTGTGTTCTTTATTAAGACAAATGACAGTCACGCCCAGCTCTAAGCGCAAAGTAAACACTTGCCAAATGACCATAATTATGAGCCGGAGTCCGGAGTGTGCACAGGCGGAAATTTATTAACGTGCACGTATGTGTGAAATACGTACTTGCACGTCCGAATATTTCGGGTTGAACTTCAACACGAGGCTTGAGCTTAGAATAAATTATTAATAATCCACGATAATAACCGACAATTAATTTTTAACGCTGATTTGTGCGAGTTTTATGCCTCGCAAAGTACAAGAGAGAGAGAGAGAAAACCTGAATATCAATTTAGCGCATTTAAAGAGCTCGCCAAGATCAGCAGCGACAGTGGCAGTCGCAGTCGCCGTCGCCGTCGCCGTCGCAGTCGACGTCGCTGTGGCAGCGGCCTGGGCTCTTTGGGGCCTTGGTCAACGGCACTGGCTGTTAATGTATGCGCAGGCAATGGTATTGCAGCGCCAACACGTCGTATGTCATTTGGCTTGAGTCCAGTTTCCGAATGGGAGGCAACGGCAGCAAAAACGGAAAATATGCAAAGAGCATTCTACATTTTACATTTTACATTTTCGGATTTTGGAGTTGGAGTGCCAAGTGCAGTCTTATCGCACTTATTTATGCATATGCAGGCGACTCGGCTTCACACATGGCCAAAAATCGAGAGGAACAGAAAAAAAAAACAACAAACGCAAAAATAAAACATAAAAATCTCTGGGCCGAAAAGAAAAGATGCAATGCATAAAACAAAAGACTTGGGACACGAACTTGTTTGCGCAGCATGTGTAGGGCATGGGTGCAGTCGAGGCAGCGCAAAAGTAGCACACGCAAAATGCAAAACACACACACACACACACACTGAGCAACGCTGGCGATGCATCACCCAGTGCCAAGGCAGGCACGCTTATCAGTAACCTACACTTAAAGTTAATGCATGCCCGGCAGGACCAACCAAGAGTTGCGCAGGCGCAGCCAGCGATCGTCGTCGTCATCAGCGTCAGCGTCGTGCGGGCTCCTCTGCCTGCTTCTTGTTGTTGTTGTTGCTGTTGTTGTTGTTATCAATGCGGCTGAAGCCTTTTAGCAACGCCGACGCAGCAGCCGCCGCGTCTTCAGGTCTTTGCCGTCAAAAGGCAGGCAAAATAAAATCGAAAATGAATGCGACTGAAGATAAGCGGCGAACGCATTTTGAAATGACACACGGACAGTTGACAATCGCGCAGAGAGAGAGAGAGAGAGAGAGAGAGAGAGAAAAGAGAGAAAGATAAATAAAGAGAAAGACAGAGAGAGAGTGGGCAGAGAGACAGGGATTGATAGTGAGGGGTTATGAGAGAGAGAGGAAAACAGAGATATATAGAGAAAGAGAAATAAAGAGAAAAGATAAAGATAAAGAAAAAATAAAAGAGAAAAAAATAAAATATTGGGATTGGAGAAAGAGAGCCAAACAGAGAGAGAGAGAGATGGAGAGACATAAAGGAACAGCCAGAGAGTTGATTTATTATTAGAAAATATTTTACATAATTATTATCATTAATAAATATCTTACAGTTTGATTTTAAGCAAGCAAATTCAACAAAAAAAGCTTTTTCGCAAATGGAATCGTGCTTTGTCTGTTTAATATATAAATATATCTTTTATTTATAATTTATCTGCTATTTTTTTTTCAGAAAAAAATCCGCTATTCATCTAATTTATCTGGTTTCTATAGTTTTTTTAAGTGGCGAAAGAAAAAGCCTCGCATAAATTCGTACTTTTAACAGTTGGCAAATTACAAATTTAATTTCTAATCGCTTGATGGTATCATCTATAGTATAAAACACTAGTTTAAGACCGAGGATTTATGATCAGTGGTCGGGTCAGCGACGCGGCTGGCAGGCGGGCAGCAGATGTGCTGCAGGCGCAGCAGACAACAACAACATTCCTGCATGAGGACTTGGTCCAAACTTGAATGCAAATCGATGGGGCAATAAAACTATTAAGCCATTAGTAAGCCAAACACGAGTACAATGCCAAAAACAAACACGTGCAGAGCTGCCAGCAACAGCAGCCAAGGCTGGGCAACAGCTACAACAGCAACAAGCAATTAATGCAAATGTGCAGCCGGCAGCCAAATCGAGGCAAAAGGCAGGCCGAGGCAGAGCCGCATCGAGATCGCAGCCAGACAGCGAGACATTGCAGTGCCAGGCAGTTCAAGAGTCTGCTAATGTTCCGCTGGCAGCTGCCTGTTGCCCTGGCAACTAGCAACATTGTCTGCACGGCAACAGCAGCAGCAGCAGCAGCGGCAGCAACAGCGGCAGGCCTGACAATACATGTGCGAGGTGCAAACTAATTGAAATCATTACACTAGTAAAAATGTTAATTCAATTAAAATGCGCGCAACAGCAACAGCAACTTCTCGCTGGCTATTGCTGACCCACAAGCGCCTGTTGCTGCTGCGGCATCAACGACCAGAACAACAAGCACTGCAATATAGACTAAAAGAGATATCATCTCAACACGCTGTAGCCGCCTCTTCCACAGCCGCAACGGCAACAGCGAGAGCAACATCGGCAACATGTTGTTAGGTCAGGCAACATGAGCAACTCTAGGCCACAGCCAGGGCAACAGCAGCGGCAGCAACTTGTGCGCATGCAAATGCTGCTGTGGCATGCCTCACTTGTCCAAGTGTGTGTGTGTTGGTTTTATTTCGGGGGCTGCTGTTGCTGTTGCTGCCAAGGGCGCCAATGTGTTTGAATGCGCATTGCATTTCCGGTTCGGCAAGTAGCACCATAATAAATGTTTGCGACCAACTTGGCCCGGCTGAAGTTGGTAAATGCTGCTGCCCGCTGCCAATAAAAGGCAATAAGTTAATTTCACACACACAACAACTCTCAACTTGCAACTGCAACTTGCAACTTCAACTTGAACAGCGGCTTTCTAAGGCCAGCAGTTTTATGGTCGCGCGCGTGTGTGTGTGTGTGTGTGTGTGCGTGTTGCCATAAATGAAATGCGAGTCCATAAGCAGGCAACACTATCGCCCGGCCAACAACTGTCGCTGTGAGGTGTGAAAATGTTTGCCCATATTAGGGCACACGTTAACACATCCAATATTATTATTATGAATGTGCATTTGCATTTTTATGGCCCAACAACGGCAACCTCAAATGTCAATTCGTTGGGCAGCCATTGAGCAACGGAAGCTGCACGGATAAGCGGCAGCCACAGGAAGTAGCCGCCACCATATGGATATTCCATCAAGAATCACATCGTAAATGGGGCCATTAACGATAAACGAATTCTACGAGCTGATCAAGCAGCGCCCAGACGCATTTATTGGGCATATACGCATGCATATGGGCCCATCAAATGACATATATAAAAAAACACTTAAAATATTTTCAATGAGCGATTTTAATGGCAGCCAAAGCGAACCAATCCAAATGTTCAGAAAGGCGAACCTTTTTCGGTGGTCTCGCACAGCGCTGGGAATGTCGCTCGGGCAGCCGCTAATGCAAATGACGCAAACTGCGCACAAACTACTGGTGTCGATATAACAATAAAACGCCCCGTGGTACGCCCTGAATCTGTTGGGGCTGCTGCCACGTTCGGCTGGTAGCTGCCTCTTTGCGGCAAGTCGGATTAAATAAATGCCACGGCCGCGAATGAGCAAGACAAAACAAAACTGCCAAAAAGACAAAAACGATGCCAGCCAGCCAAAGAGGAAACTGATCTGACAGATCTGATTGTAAGCATGCAACAAAAATGCGCAACAACAACAACAACAACGGCAGCAAAACCCCAAACCAATGCGCCCCATCAAAGGCCGTGCCCAGCGTCTGCCCTCTCCCCCCTATCTCCCCTGCCTGCCCAGATTCTTGTGCTCATCCTCATCTTCAGGCGCGTCGTGGGCTTGCGCCGCTTAAGCTTGTGCAATTTAGTGATCAATCATAGCGGGAGCAGCGAGCGGCCCGCACAACGCACAACGCAGAATTCAATTTTAGTGCGAATGGCAGTTTCTTGTTGTTGTTGCTGCTGTTGCTGTTGCCGTTGCCGTTGCCGTTGCCGTTGCCGTACAGCAGCGCATCAGGCGTTTGTGAGGCGGCTGCTGGCATTGGCTTCCACATGCGACGAGAAGGTGGAAGCCATAAATCTTGGCAACATGAGAAATGACTTTAGCAGTCGAAATGATGAGCTGCCGCAAAACGCTAAGCAGCTAAATGCAACAACTGTATGCGACTATATAAATATAAAAAGGAGAAAAAGGAGGAAAACAATGTTATATATGTGTGTATTTGTCTCCCTCTATAGAAATATTGTTGCTTCATTTAATTTTTGAATTTTAACAAGGGATTTTTAAACTACAAAAGTAATATTTTATGTCTATATATTTATGTGCTGATTGTAACTACCTTTAAAATAAAATTTTGTTATTTATTTAATAATAATAATAATAATAATAACAATAATAATAATAATAATAAATTTCCAATTCGCTGCAGCTAGAATTAATTAGATATTTGTAATAAATTGAAGGGGCTTTAGTTTCGTTTATGACTCCAGGCGTATACGTAATACGTAGACAAAACGCGTACGTGACCGCTTACGTTATTCGCATACGCAACTGGTCAATCGGCGCACAGGTCAATGTAGCTGTACACCCCCCGCTGCGAATTAATCGTTTTTAGTGCCGGGGCAGGCCGCTCACTTGCCGCCCCGGTCTCCCATGGCTGATTAATATATATGTATTTTTTCTCTTTTTTTTTCTTTTGCCAAGCTGTTGCCAGCTCCAAGTTCTGCGCCTTGTCTTGTTAGCATATCTCGCCTCGCATGCACTTTTTGCATATTTCGTTTGTTTGTTATCGCTGCTGGTTGTTGTTGTTGTTGTTGTTGTTGCTGGCTGCTGCCTGCCCGCTGTGTGAGTGTATTATTGGCGCAAAAGTCCAAGTTCAAAGCCATATTTGACTTGGGAAAAATCAATAAAACGATCGCTTGCTGCGGCATATGCGTGTGAGCCGCAGTCTATATATACTATATATATATATATGTATATAGTTGTGTGTGTGTGCCTTTCTCATAATGAAATTATTGCCCAGTGATTGAAATCTATTTATGCTAATTTACGTGTGCATTCGCACAGCAACAGGCCGCCATCTGCCACACGTTGTTGTTGCCCGCTAACAGAATTGTTCCTGCAACATTTCCGCATTTGGCTGCAGCTGCAACGCCGCGCCGGTCAACGGGCATTTTGTATTGGACGACGCCCACCAAAAGCGTATCAAACGCAAAAAAGCCAAAGCCACAGCCAAAGCCAAAAAAAAAAAACAAACTTGGGACTTGATCTTGATTAGAAGTGTTTGGGCCGCTGCGGCATTTTGAAGTTGCGGGGCCCAAGCTGTTGACAATTTTCAATTAAAATGACTTGAGCTGGCCCCGCTGAGTGTGCGAGTGTGTGTGTGTGTGTGTGTTAATCCGCCCACGCAACATTGTGGCAACGCCTTAGCCCCCAACATGACTGACAATTCCAATTCGGCTTTAACTTCTTTTGCCCACTTCGACTGTGAATAGATTCAATATATATTTTTTAAGCTCCCAAATCGAGTGGATACCCTAAAAATTGTCATGTGGGGCTTATGTAAAGTTCGTACGCTCTTGACATTTATTTGCCCGGCTTTCAACATTTGACGTTTAATTATAAATGGGCCGCTGATCTAGTCTGTCTATGTGTATGTGTGTGTGTGTGTGCATTGTGCCTTAATTTTTGATCTCTGACTCTCCGTGAAGTGCGTCATAAAATCGGCGCACTTCGCGCACATCTAACTGCCATGTGCTACAAGGCGCCCATATCGAAAAGCGATTTCATATTTTGTTGTTGGGATTACCTTATCCAATTAGTGCCGGCACCAGACGGCAGCAGCAAATCCCCACAACAATCGACGACACATAAAATGCTAAAATAACTATACAACCTGCCGAGTGGGGGGGAGGTAGTAAGAGCAGGCGGGGGGGGCAAGCCAACACCACGCAACGGGAATACTTACGTTATACGTTACGGCTGTAGGAAATCGGAATCTTGAAGGCACCAGCCCCAGTCGCAGCCCCAGCTCCAGCCAGCGCCAAGTGCAGTTAAGTTTTGTCGCGTCGCGGCTAAGGCTGAAAAAGAAACAGGTTCCCAAACATTTCGCCTTGTGTGCTCGTCGTATTTGTGATATATTTTATTGTCTTTTGATGTGTTTTAAAATCCCACAGCAAGGAATCGATAAAATTTATCGATGCTGTCTGCCAGTCGCCTAGAGACAACAACAGCGCGCACACACACGCGCAAACTGGTTCCAGAGACCAGAGACCAGAGACTCCATACTCCATACTCCATACTCCGAGATAGCGACTAGTCAGCCGGCTAGTGCGGGCATGGCGACAATTTTAAGTGCGAAATTAAAAGTAAAACAAGCGATTAACATAAATTTTAAGCAAAGCGCAGTTAATGTTCGCCTCGCTGCACGCTTCTGTCTGCCACAGCCACAGTCAGAGTCAGAGTCAGCGTCAGAGTCGCTGTTGCAGCCAAACTCCGTCCATGTTTTGTATAATTTGCATGGACCATTGCCAGGATGAGGCACTGAGCTGAAACTGGAACTGGCAGCGGAAATTGTCGCCTTGTTGCCAGATTAAGACATTGTGGCACAGCTCGCTGCTTGGACTTTTAATGAAAACTAATGCAATTTATTGATTATTGTTATTTAATAATGTGAGAGCCGTTATCGCCAGCCGGTTCGGTTCGGTTCGGTTCGGTTTGGTTCCCTCCCGACTGACAACACAATTAAGCGCTTAAACGAACTGCCAGTCGCCTCGAGTTGGATGGGATCTCGACCTGAACCCAATTTGGCTGCAGTTCATCCACTTGTTCTGCTCACCGGAAGCCACCACTGACCCAAATACAGTTGAGTGTCAGTTGCGTATATAAGTTGTCTTCTGCCTCTTCTCTCCTTTTTTTTTGCCGCTGCCCAGCGGTGCGAGCGCACTATGTGGTCGCTGGCGGTGATCGCAAAATGCATTATTTATGTAGGATTTGCCCAGCTTCAACTCCAGCTCCAGCTCCAACCGCAGCTCCACGCTCTGACGCATGTTCCTGTCCAGTCTCGGCCGAAAGTTAACAATTTGGCATCATGACAAGCGCGCATTTGGACCGATGATGCACGCTTGTCAGACGCCTGACAGGCCCAGTTCCAACACCCCGGCCCAGAGAGAAATGAGAAAGGGCTGGGTCTCTGTGACTGAAGCTGTCCCTGGTTAGCGTTTAACTGGCACTGGACACTGTGGCACTGCCTCTTTAGCTGGTTAGCTGGTTAGCTGGTTAGCGTGCCTTTTGTTTTTGCTTTCCCGCTCGGCCTGTTTGTTTTAGCGCCTGTTGTGACAGCCGTCTGCCACGTTTTTGGCACTTGAAACGGGCCCAGTGCCAGCTCCAGAGTTAGCTGGGGGGAGATCGCTTGCCAACCCAACTCAATTGGCGCGTCCAACAAGTGCCTGAGATAAAGCGAACACTCATTACGCACTGATCATGATCACAAGTTGTCAATAAAACATAATAGACGTTCTTAACACTCTCGAGCAGCGACTGAAATACTCTAAGAAATTTCTAGTAATACCTAAGTATACCTAGTATCTTAAGATCGTGCATACAAATAGCTAAAGCATATATCGGAAATATATACAAGCTGCTTTAAATATTTCTTAATAGATAAAATTAACAATAAAAAGGTTACATATAAAATCACTATTCGTTGCATTAAAAACGCATAAGACTCTGATCCGTGTAGAGCATGTTTTAGCACTTGCAACTTTTAGCAGTTCTTGCTACAAACTAGCGACGTGTTTTAAACTCGCGCGCGTCAACAGTTGTTGAAGTTGTTGTTCTGTTGTTGTTGTTGTACTTCAACTAGTTGCAAGCAGAGCTGAGCGCATTTTTTCCTTGATGGCACGAACACGCACGACTCAACACGACGAGGTTTTGGAATCCAAAGATTCTTCGATACTTAAAAGTGCCATAACTTTGTCAAAACTGAACCGATTTCCACTTCTGATGGCACTTTGGACTTGGTTTCTCTCCTAGATTGATTCTACATTTAAAATATATGCATTTTTGAAAATAAATTTTTTTGGAATTTTTTGGGAAAAAAGCACATACCCCCCCCCTTACTCATTTTGGAAAAAAAAAATTTTTCAAAATTTAGAATCCGGAATTTCTATTTTTAATCGATTGTGGTGGTCACAATTAGCATAAAAAACAACATTAAAAGTGATTCTGAGGGGGTCAAATTTTTGGTCAAAAATCATGCCAAAATTGAGAAAAATTTTAACATGTAAAGCTCTCGGATCCACAGCTCCCATATTTCAAACTCCCATAACTTGGTCGAAACTGAACCGATTTTCATGTTTGATGGCATTTTGGTCATGATTTGATCTCTTGATTGATTCTACATTTAAAATATATGCATTTTTGAAAATAAATTTTTTTTGAATTTTTTGGGAAAAAAGCACATACCCCCCCCTTACTCATTTTGGAAAAAAAATTTTTTTCAAAATGTAGAATCCCGAATTTCTATTTTTAATCGATTGTGGTGGTCACAATTAGCATAAAAAACAACATTAAAAGTGATTCTGAGGGGGTAAAATTTTTGGTCAAAAATCATGCCAAAATTGAGAAAAATTTTAACATGTAAAGCTCTCGGATCCACAGATCCCATATTTCAAACTGCCATAACTTGGTCGAAACTTAACCGATTTTCATGTTTGATGGCATTTTGGTCATGATTTGACCTCTTGATTGATTCTACATTTAAAATATATGCATTTTTGAAAATAAATTTTTTTTGAATTTTTTGGGAAAAAAGCACATACCCCCCCCTTACTCATTTTAGAAAAAAATTTTTTTTCAAAATTTAGAATCCCGAATTTCTATTTTTAATCGATTGTGGTGGTCACAATTAGCATAAAAAACAACATTAAAAGTGATTCTGAGGGGTCAAATTTTTGGTCAAAAATCATGCCAAAATTGAGAAACATTTTAACATGTAAAGCTCTCGGATCCACAGCTCCCATATTTCAAACTGCCATAACTTGGTCGAAACTGAACCGATTTTCATGTTTGATGGCATTTTGGTCATGATTTGACCTCTTGATTGATTCTACATTTAAAATATATTCATTTTTGAAAATAAATTTTTTTTGAATTTTTTGGGAAAAAAGCACATACCCCCCCCTTACTCATTTTGGAAAAAAATTTTTTTTCAAAATTTAGAATCCGGAATTTCTATTTTTAATCGATTGTGAGTGTCACAATTAGCATAAAAAACAATATTAAAAGTGATTCTGAGGGGGTCAAATTTTTGGCCAAAAATCATGCCAAAATTTACAACAATTTTGACAAGTAAAGCTCTCGGATCCATAGCTCCCATATTTCAAACTGCCATAACTTGGTCAAAACTGAACCGATTTTTACGCCTGATGGCATTTTGGCCCTGGTTTGACCTCTAGATTGATTCTACATTTAAAATATATGGATTTTAGAAAATATATTTTTCGCTTGAAACACTCACACACGCGCCCATCTCTAGTTGCAAGTGCAATGCACTGCCAAAGGATGCAACACAATGGGGCCACAACAGGCAACAGCAACAACAACTGCGGACTGCGAGCAACAAACTGTCGACAGTTCGATTACAGACCAAACTTGGGCGCTCGCTGCTCACTTCCCAGTGCGTAGCGGGACGAACAGTAAATGTTGTAGTTAAGGCCCAGATAGCAAATGTTGTTGATGACAGGAACGACTTGAAGTGATGTGATGATGGCCCGCAAGTTTCTCACAGGCGAACTGTCCGGCCTATCTGGCCGGTTGCAATTCTTTGGAGAATTGGCCGCCTAATTATGTGCAGCGATTACGTTTGGCTGGCAGCGATGTTGTGGCATGGGCGCGGGTGCACCAAACTTTTGGCCGCAATTGAAACCATGAATTCATAAATGCCGCAACACAGCCTTGCAGCCATTTGTGCAATCTCGTTGCAATTTATTGCCGCCTTTGTGCGGCCATGCGGCAATGCGGCAACGACTGCGGCTCTCTTTGCTAATGAAGTCATTTGCGGCGAAGGCCGCAGGTTCAACGTGATTTGCCTTTGATTAACATTATGGATTATAAATTGTCTGTCAATCCCTGGGCCTGGTCAGAGTCGTTCTGGGTACATTTGCAAACTGCAGCAAAAAACAACAACCATTGGCAATTGTTCACGCCATGGCGCATATCAGCCAAGTTAAATCAGCCAACAGGCCAATTGAGCATTGTCTCCCTCTCTTTTCCTCTCCCTCTCTCTCTCTCTCTCTCTGATGACGCACTGCGCCAAAGATTTGGCTAGACAATGCCAGAGTTTAGACTCGAGGCCAAATGCTCAAACTGCGACGATTTTTGGCTGACAACGAAAGAGAAAGAGAGAGAGTGGCAGAGTGAGAGAGCTGCTCTGGTATCGCTGTTTGGTATCTGTAGGATTATGTAAAACTAGCCCGGTATGATGTATCTTACGGTTGTCTGTTAGCAAAGCTCAGCCACATATTGTTTTGCGTTAGCTGCCTGCCCACGCAATTGATTTGATTTTTGTGACACAATTGAATTATTTATTGGATTAATGCCCAAATGGAAAACGAGACGAGGGCAGCCCGAAGCGGAGCAAGCGGAAATGTTTCCATATTTCCATGTAGCTGCAGACAGCTCCAGCCTCCAGCCTCCAGTCGCCGGTCGCCAGTCGCCGGCCGAGCGTCTACAGTGATGCCTGCTAGGCAGCGTCCAAGCGAAACAAAGGCCTAAGAATGTTATTCATGGCAGTCGCTGCCCAGCTAGACAATGGCATATACAATCATAAAAGCATATGGTTGAAAGTTATGGTCATGTGTGACCGTTAATGCCGCGCTGCTTCCCCCGCCTCCCAGTTTGACTGTCAGTTGCTAAGCACTTGGCAATTTGTTAAGATAAGACAGAGAAGAAGAAAAACAAAGCCAAAAGTGTCAAAAGTTACGCGCTCGAACAAGATTGTCAATTAAGCGAACCGAAGATGCAGCGGAAATCGTATTCGAAATGAGTTGGAAAACACTTTTGAGCTACACCTGGCGAACTCTCGCCTCGCTCTCGGACACATATACCAAATTGATTATGCAAAACAGGCCGCCAGATGTCGCTGCTGAATCATGCCCAATGAGTGGCACAAAAAAAAACCAAATGTGCTCAATAATGCGAAGTTCCATTGCAAAATTGCTTTATAATTTAATGTTTATTTTTATTACGTTTTGATTTGATTTGATTTGTGCGTTTCACATTTTTGAAATTATTTGGCTATGGACACTCCCCAGTCCATTGTTTGGCCATTCGCAGAGACACCAAAAAGCAGCCAGTAGAGAGTGCTCAACTAGCAAATATCCTGTAACTCCATCCATTTTAGATTTGACTTACTCTTAATCGTATTTTATTCCGTCTGTCTGTTACATATAGTTGCAAAAACATTATAAAACCCCTCTTCTACATATTCAATAGGGTATAGAGAGGGAGAGACGTGAGATCCGGCAGCTCTCTTTATCATGCCTGCAGATCTTGATTCGGCCACAATTGATTAAAAATGTAAATTGTTTATTTATTTTAAACGATTTTTTCCACGTTGATTTGGAGAGAGTCGTCGTTGTCCGCCGTCAGCTGTCCGCCTGTCCGCGTGTCCGAATTGCCATTGTTATGCTAACAGAAATATGAATGACTCTACGAAATGATTGTTTATGACGCTGAGACACCCTAACAATGTATTCTGGCCAATACATATTTGTATTTGTTGTTGCTGTATTGATTGTAGCCTTTCGGTATGGATTAAGTCATAAAAAGGCCGTAAAACTTGTCGAAAAATGCGCGCACTTGGATCTCTGGCTAGTTCCAAAGACCATAGACATACTTATAGGCATATATGCCATATGCTATAGTAATATGTATATGGATATGGCCATTAAAATATGGGCCCAGTCGTTTGCCGTCGGTTCACATAAAAGGCGTTCCTTGTGCTGTGGCCCATTAAACAGAAAAAAAATAATAATACACGCGCTACCTCCGAAAATGCCATAAAGTCTCGTCCAAATCTCACAGTTATGCTACCATTTTACGACTCTGCAGCTTTCGGCCTACAACTACAAAATGCACGCAGAAGTTCGATATAAATTTGATTACTTATCTCAGGCAGAAATGCCCATCGCCGGCTACTGTTGACAATAACCATGCATATATGCCATATATTAGGCCACGCTCTCGCTCTTTACAGTCTTTCTAATGAGCAAAAGACCTCAAGGCTTCAAAATTCAATTCAAATTTAACGCTTTTCAAGTAACACAAAGATCAAGTGCGGATCGTTGTCTGCCACAAGTGCAGCGCCTTAGGAATAACAAGCAGGAGTGCTTGAGTGGCAAGAGCTCGACTAGGCTATACCCTGTATACCCTGTAAAGTAAACTTGTTAAATAGAAATATGCAAACCAAATCTGAAATTAACAAAAATATATAAATAATTGTATTCTATTAAATTTAACTAGTTTTTATATAGAGTTGGATATGGTTTAATCAGTTCTACTCTGTTACAAACATTTGGCCAACGTTGTTATGCCCATTAAACCAAATCCTAATGGCCGCAGGGTGTAAATAGACCAAGAGACGACAGCTAAACAGCTGCACTGACATTTCGGGCGGCCCAAAACGAGGTGTGTGGCAGCCGACCTCAAGTCAAGTGGCAGCCAAAAAAAAAAAAAAAATATTACTTTTCAACTGAAATATGATGAGGCGGATTTGAATCTTTGAAAATATAGAAATATAAAGGAAACATGGGATTCGTTTAATTAAAGTCATTGTGGTGAAATGAAATGAAGTGAAATGCATTTGAATACTTGCCACTTGCCACTTGCCACACGTATGTGCCGCGTGCGTCCAATTGTAAAGCGTCAGAAGCGTTTTAAATATTCGCATACGAGACAAGCTGATGCATAGCGACAAATGCATTCGGTGGTTGGGGTTTTTAGCCTCGGCCAACACCTTGGGGCAGCAGCCGCACCACATGCCACATGCTGGGGATGTGGCAATATTGAGTCTGTCGCTGATCTCTCGGCTCCTGTCGCTATGTTTACCAACTAAGCGCAGCCCAGAGCCCAGGTTTTTGGTTTTTTGCTGCTGTGCTGCGCACTTCTTGGTATCTTTGGCCTTTTTTGGCTTTTTTTTGGTTTGGTTTGGCGGTGTTTGGTTACCAAACCGCTCATCAAATTTCATTGAGAATGCAGCCATTGAACGGCGTCCGGCGCCCGCTAAGCTGGAGAGCGAAAGAGAGTAGGCGAGAGACAGAGAGAGAGAGAGAAATTTACATATATATTTAATCGAGAGACAACATCATCAGCATTAACATCGAACATCGCGCTGATCAACTTTGGATATGGTCAATTCAATTGGCCGGCCTGTGTTTCAGCTTTTCACAAAAATGCGCATAAATTAATACAGTTTATTTATCAGGCATATTAATGGCCGCAGATTAAGACATCATGAGAACTCTCGTATTATTATTTTTATTATTGTAGTATTTCTTCTTGTTTTTAAATGAAACTAAATGCGGACAACATATGAAACTTTTCCAAAGCCATCACAACAAATGACTGAATTGTGAGACGACAAAGAGCGAGAGAGAGAGAGAGAGATGGGGAGAGAGGGAGAGGCAAATAATGAAACGTATTCAATCGCATAGGGGGGAACTCCTGCTGTGAATTTATGCGAAAAGAACCGAACGCGCTGTCGCCTCGGCAGGGGTTGGGCCTGGGCACTGGGATCGGGGCCCTGAGCTCCTCTTGGTAGCGATCGTCACTCGCTCAGCTCGGCTACATATCCATCTACGTCTGCGTCTGCGTCTCCGTCTGCGTCTCCGTCTCCGCCTCTGCATTCATATTTAAAATGTGGCCCAAGTGTCATGTGTCATTGTGGCACCACCGCCAGCACCACTGAGAACAGTTATGCCCGTCTGTGGCTTCTTCAAAATGGTCGCATTTTGGCCATGGCGCCATTTTGTGAACAAGTGCCAATTACTTTCTCTGACCAAAAAAAAAAAAAAAAAATTAACACAACAAAAAAAAGTTGTGGCAATGGCAATTTGGTGGCTTCAGCGGCCAGGGGTGCGAAGAGCGGCCGCAGCGGCAGCAAAAAAGTTAATGATGTTGCCACATGCTTTTCATTGGCGGCCTCAATGATGATGGCCGACTGGCTGCCGTCTGCCGGCTGCGGTTCTCCGTTCCCATTGCCAATTTTGCCCCCCTGCCCGCCACGCTGCGGCTACTGCAGCGGCTGTTCCCATAAACGACTTCAATTACATGCGAATAAGCGTGTGTCTGTGTGTGAGTGTTTGTGTATGTGATTATGAGTGTCTTGGTCTTCACTGAGGCGGAGCACCGGCAAAATGGCGGCAGCTGCCTGGGTCAGAGCGACGTTTTGCCGTCGGTAAAACGACATTGGCATTTAGCAAAAAGGAAAAGCAAAAATCAGCAGCGGCAGCACTTTCTACTTGACTACTCCGCATGACGGATCGGGCTACCAGAAAGCTGTCCGCTCGGCGGCTAACGAGCGATTCTGATGCGCCGACAATGTCGCCGCTCTTATCGGGCAGCTACTCTTCTGCCCAGGCCGGTGTCCCCATGCCGCTGTCCGTGTGCCCGTGCCACGATCGGTGGCCTCGTCCAGCCTACTTTGTGTTTTTCGGTGCTTGGCATTTGGCTTGTTGCTTGCAGCAATTGCCTGCACCACTACGTATACCCATACCCATACCCATACTCATACCCAAACCCACACCAATGCAAATGGCCATACCAATGGCAATGCCAAAGCGCGGATTGAACGCTGATCGCAATCGCGAATGCTGCCAAAACGCTTCTATGCAAAGTGCCGCGCTTCGATCATGGTGCCTCCTCCTTCTACACACACAGGTCTTGCTCCTTGTCTCTCTTGTCTTTCGCTTGTTCTTGCTGCAGTTTAACAAACTGCGTTGCGTTTCGACAAGCGAAGAACCTGTTGCCACTGCCTCTCGGCTGTTGTTGTTGCTGTTGCTCCTGCCGCCAGTTGAGTGAGTTGGTTTGGGTTGGTCCAAGTCCGAACGCTTGCGCGCCTATCAAGATGACCAAGGGGTGAACAAATTCATTCAGTCATTCATCGAAACAAATTGGTTGACTGATGATGACGACGACGGCGACGGCGACGGCGACGACGACGACGCCGCTGAGAGCGAGACAGGCGGCAGCAGCAACTGCCAGAGCAAGTGCAACTGCAACTGCAACATCCGCAGCTGCAGCTTGTCAATCTGGTTCCCGCGCCTCGGCTCCATCCACATCATTCAATTTGCTGTTTTCTTTGCCATTTGCCAGATTTGCAATCCTGCGTGTGGGCAGCGCCGATCATCCGGCTGCCCAGATGGATGCCCCCCCTTTGGCCCCATCAGTTGCGTGTCAACGTTGGAACAATTTTATTTATTTGTCATTAGACGGCGGACGCGAACGCATTCCGAATGCAAATGCACGGCCACACTCGTGTCATCTGATACGCGGGCAAAGTATAACAATTACGGGGCATAAATAAATGTTTAGAAACAGAAACGAAATCCAACAAGCCACAATCTACGATTGCCACACACGCGCGGCGGCGACATTACAAACGAAATGAAATCAATTTGTATGCGGACATTTTGGATAACATGCGGCTGGGCGGAGTAGCGCGACTAGACAAATACCCTGTAAAATGCAGGTTCAAATTAACAATTTGAGTCAAAGCCTAAGAACGATGTATAAGCCAAATTATCAATTATATCAAATATATCTAAGTTATCCAAAAAGACCAAATTGGGGTAATACACAAATGTTGAAAATATATTTTTGAAAATTTATTTAATTATGCTTTTATATTTTTTTTGTATTTGTAAATAATAAAATGCTGTTAATACTTTTAAACAAATAATTATTTCTTAATAAGTTAAATTACAAAATATTCCATAAATCTATATTTACTACCCATTTTATGAGAAATAAGAATATCATCTTTATCAATAAATCTTATATGAAGAGTTCTACACATCCTTACAAGAATTAAGCAACAGATACCCCTTGCACACATTGACATGCTGGGTATATTGAATATGTAGCGCTGGCGGACAGGTCGAGGCGGTAATCGAGTTGGCAGCGCTGACGCTGACGCCAACGGAGACAGGAATAGAGACAGAGCAGAGCAATTTACGCGCGAAACGCATGCGCGTCCCGTGCGCTGGCAGCGTCAATATCGCAGTCCAATTGTTGGTGGGTGGTTGCGACTGAGGGGGGGGGGCAGCTGGTGTGGCTAGGTGTGCACAGACGCGGTGGGTGTGCGCCAGTCTCGAGCTGCCTGCACGCCATGCGGATCAGCAATCATTTCAGCTGGAGCGGCAATTGCATAAATTGCGCATTTTTATGACTGATAGTGTAAGAAATAGGCGTGGCACATGTGAGATGCCAACTATTTGAGCTGCTTAACCCGAGCAGCTTCATGCGGCGCAATTGAATTTCCACGATGCCAGCAGCATAAATTGCCAGCAACAGAGCCGGAGCCGGAGTTAGCTGTCGCAGTCGCGGTCGCAGCTGCAGCCGCTGCCGCTGCCTATCGCCACGCATTGATCAATTGGGCGTTGCCAGGCGCTGCGACTGAGTAATGGCCAGCAAGCGCCCGCGGACATCATTTCCATAATGTCCTTCACAGGGCAGCGACGACGGCGGCGGCGGCTGCTTCGCCGGTGCTCAGGTGCACTCAATCCAGGTACCTCAATGAAGTGGTGAACTATGCAGCCCGGGCGATTCACCTTGGCTCGCTTGTAACCAGATTTGTATCGATCGCATTTTATGCCACAATTTTCGTTTGATATTTATGTCGATAATAAAATTAAGATGATGAGCGAAATTGCACTCAGAGCGGTGCATGAAAGGGGCGGCTCACTTCCGAAAGGGCCGCCAAATTGGGCTGCCCCCAAAATGGGGAAAAAAATAAGAAGAAGAAGAAGAAGAACAGCAGAGAACTGCATAAGCGACCAATCAGACACAGCGCAGCTGTCGACCCGATCAATCTTCAATCATTATTTGCGGGCAGCTGTGAAAGCTGGAAAACCAAAAAATACAGAAACGAGTGGAAAAAGAAGCGCACAAAGACCGGGGCTAACTGTTATCGCGGCCATTTTAAAATCTACATATGTAAATTGGTGAACATTTCTTAATGGGTTTTATGACAGCCATTGGATTGTGAGCTTTTAGGTCTTTATGGTGCCGCGCGGGCAGTTTCGCTTTTAAACCAGTCCAAAAACAAAAGCTTCATCAAAATGTGATCACATGTGACTATTAAAGTGTCTTCCATGCGACTCTAAGGGGCAGCAGCAGCAGCAACAACAATGCCTACCATCGA
The DNA here is from genome assembly GCA_035047465.1 of Drosophila sordidula. Lineage (NCBI taxonomy): Eukaryota > Metazoa > Arthropoda > Insecta > Diptera > Drosophilidae > Drosophila > Drosophila sordidula. Next base: position 3,343,701 of record JAWNPQ010000131.1, read on the forward strand.
TTTTGATGGAAGATTAGCAAAACGCTTGCAGCCAAATAAGCAGGCACTGGATGAATATCTATACTGGCTAATAACAATAATCAGGCCTGGCGAGTGCAGCAAGTACACGATGTTGCACAGGGCGCTGGGCAACAACGAAAATAAGGGGCAGCATTAAAGTTCTAAATAATAAAATGAAAAAAAAAAAAACACGACACATCCGGATGGACTGCGGCAGGAGAAGTGAAAGAAGCGAGGCAGCAACAGCTGTCAAAGCCAAAGATGAAGATGATGAACAACAGCGACAGCGACAGAGACAGAAGGGAGCTTACAACAGCCAACACGACAAAGGCAGCAGCAACAACAACAACAACAACAACAACGACGACGTCGGGTTGACGGTGCGCCTGTTTAGCTAGCGCAGGCAAGCGGCAAGGAATTTAAATCGCCTCGGGTGCAAATTACCACGAAAACAATTTGAGTCTTGCCGCTTGCTGTGTTGCAAGTGCAGCGGTGGCAGAGCAAAAATGGCAGCAGATTGCCAGGATAAAGTCTGTTGAAAGCATGCGTCACAAAGGATGAAGCACAGAGCGAGCGAGAGCGAGCGAAAGAGAGAGAGAGAGAGGACGCCACACTGTGATTGCCACTGCAGTGGCTGCCACAGCGGCTTCTGTTAGTTGTTGCCTAGCTACTCAACAGCTTGCCACAGACGCATCAGGCACATCTGCTGCTGCTGCTGCTGCTGCTGTTACCGCACTGTCATTGATGAAGCATAAAATTATGGGAGGCAACATGATGGCGCACAGAAAAATGGCCGCACGTTGGATTAAAGCTGCTGATGCGAGCGTTGGTTGGCTGCCAGCTCTGTTCTAAGTATGGCGGCGTCTCCAGCTGCAAGTGCACGCTGCAAGCTGCAAACACTGCGAGCGCATAATTAAGCCTTGGCCGGCATGTTTTGCATGGCCGCGATTTAGCACACTTGCAACGCCGATTGGCTGCAGTGATTGGTGGCAACTGGCAACTGGCAACTGGCAACTGGCAACTGGCCACTGGCCACTAAGCCTGGCTCATAGATCATTGCACTTGCTTAGCCGCATTCCAGTTGCAAGGCGAATTCTCCATCTTTTCGTTATTTTTTGTGCAATTTCTTTCGGGCAAAACGAAAGACTTAGGCAACAAACTTGGCGCAGTTAGTGTCACAGCACATCAAATGTCAGGCCTTTGCATTGTTCAATGAATTTTCGAAATTTGCTCAGGCCCCAGGCCGCTGCAGCGGCAATAAGAAGTACAACAATTTCGATAACTGTTGCAACACCTTGACACAAGCACGCAACACGCTCAGTGCCTGGCTGTCTCAAATCCTTGGCGCTGTGTGTGGCTCTGAGCAACGGCAACCGGAGTGCAGCAACAAGACAAGAACAGAACTTGACAACTTGGCAAGCAAAGTGAGTGAAAATTAGTAAAAATCCCAAAAGGCAGCGGGTCAAATGCACAGAACACACTAACGAATACCCTTTCCTATATGCCTGAGGTATTTATTCAGACTTGAGCAAGTTAAATATATTAAATATCCAGGAATATATACAATGCACTTTGCCCACTTTTAATATGTATATGTTGTAACGTTTAGAGTATTTGGTCTTCGGTATGCGCCGTGCGTACTCTACCTGCGCCTTTCTGATTGCAAATTGCTGTCGCATTGCGTGCACATTTTAGCCACAATCCTCTCTGTCGGCTTCGTATCCTGCGGACGTTCATAAACATGACAGTTTGAGCAATTTCCATCAATCACTTTTTTCTCATTTCTTTTTGGGATTTTTTTTTGGGCGCTTTTTCTTTTTTGCTGAGATTTCGTGACTTTTCGGGGCACGAAGTGAACTGCCATGTGGATGCTGGCTGTTGTTGTTGCTGCTCCTGCTGCTGCTGCTGCTGGAGCCGGCGCTGCAATCAAAAAGTTTAGCTCAAAGTCCGAGCGAACCAGAAATTGCAAGTTAAATATTTTAACTTTATTATATAAATGTTGGGCACGTCAGATGGGAAACCAATAAGAACAAACAACGAGCAGAAGAACAAAGCGGTTCCGCATGCTAATGAATGCGCAAATACTACAACGTAATTTAAACGATCCTCAAATGCAATCAAGGCGTAGCCGAAACTCTCACCTACAGGCCGTAGTTTTGTTCCAATTTTTATACAGCTTTGGCACCAATCAATTAGCACCACAAGCAAAAAGCCAAGCCGCCTCTAATACGCACGCACCGGAGCGACAGAGAGCGCAAGAGAGCGAGATGGAGAGATCGCGTTGTGTGTTCGCACCTCAACATGAGGAGATTTGTTAGGGATCTGTGGCTGATCACAGAGCTGAAGGCTGGAGGCTGTTGCTGCTGCACCGTTCGTTAAGTTTTCACACGCTGCCGCTAAGTGCAGCAAACCAAATTGTGTGTGTGTGTGCGTGTGTGTGTGTGTGTGCGTGTGTGTGTGTGTGTACAACTATATTTTCGTAGAAAAGCGAACCGAAACATCAAATTGCAATTAGGAGAAGCCCCAAAAATATTACAAGTGGCCGCTAAGCAGCGCTCCCAAAGTCAACGTCAACCAACCTCCCAGGCCCAGGCCCAGGCCCAGAGCCGAGCGAGCGCCGGCTGGCCAAAACTGGTTTGGGTCAGGCCTTAAGATTTTGGGTATTGGGTATTGGGTCCCGGGGTCTTTGGCTTCGCGGCGGCTTTCGTCTAATCAACTTTGCAATCGATGTTCATAAATTCATTTCATTTGGACACAAATTACAAGAGTGTAGGGTGTTTAACATGGCGTTCAAGTTGTAAGATCAATTGCTGACCAGCATCGGGCCGGACCGGGCCAACAGCAGCCGTCGCAGTAGCCAAACAAATTTGTTGAATTTTTGATAGGGACACACACACATACTTATATATGCTAAAGACGGAACAACCACATTGTCAAGTAATAAATATAAATAATAAGTATATACATATGTATTTATGTGTAATTGGGGATATGCATTGCCATAAGCAACAGTCAGTTTTATGATCAATTGTAAAATACAAGTTTATGTTTTAGCTTTAAAAAAGGCAGCTGTGTAGTTGCCGCAAGCTGAATTCCATAGATCATGGGTAAACACATTTAAAAGTCAAATACAATTGTTTCTCTTGTGCATAAAAATTACATTTTCATAAGCTGCGGCGCTTTTACAAGGTTTATATGTAATTTTAACAGCTGTGGGCAGCATTTGCATATTCTGTTATATACAAGATGTAATGTTTGGTTATATTTAAATAACATCCTTGTAAAATTTAATGTAATGCTCACTTTAACATTTTTATACACTTGAAATTATTACCAATTAAACTGTTAACAGCTGAGTGAAAGATTTTGCCACTTCAACGTTCAGTTGAGGTGTCATTTAAAATATCCCGAGCCCGTCGATCAGAGGCGTATGCACCTGCAACAGCTAACACCGAAACCCGTGTCAGTTGCCAACGTTTCATGTTGTTTTGCTCAAATATTTATTCCCAATAAATAATGTGGCGCCTTTGCATTGCAATATCAAGCCATACCAATTTAGGAAATTAGCTGAATCTAGCAAACACGAGATAGCGCGAAAACTTAGCCAACTGCGAGTACCTGTTGCCGGTTGCGCCTACTTGGCTGGCAACTGCGTCTGCACTTGCCACCTGCCCCAGAAACTGTTGCCCGTTGCGGCGGCGGCGGCGGCAGGCTGTACAATAATTATCAGCGTCTAATTAAATCGTTGCTTTATGCGATATCTAAGCCACTTGTCGCTCGAGCTGCCGCTGCTGTTGGCCAAGATTGGCCAAGTTGACACAGTTTGTGCCCCGCATTTTTTGCGTTGAATAATAATTTGCAGTACTATTTTTTTTATTTGTAATTTTTTTTATATTCGGCTTATGAGATTTTCACACTTGGCAAATTTGTCGCAGCGGCTTAATTAGATAGATGCAAAGGCCGATTTGATAAATGGCTGTTGGGTTATGAAATTGTCTGGATTTATGGGCAGGCGGCAACGTTGTTGCAGCGTGCCACAAATCAGTGGCTTTCATCGCCGCCTGCCACTGCCACAAGGATCTAACTGGCTGACCGTCTGGCCGTCTCGCTGGCCAGCACATAATTTACGCTTAAGCATGGCTTTTGACCAAAATCAATAAATCCACACGGTATTCGCACAACAAAAGAAAATGTGCTCCATGCGCTGCTAGTCAAAAGCCAGCTAACCAAGTTTCCAGCCTCAGCTACGCACTGACAAGCAGTAGGGGGGCAGGGAGGGGGGAGGGGGGGAGTGGCAGGGGAGCACATAGTCCACAACCGGGGCCATATCATCAACGCCGTTGCTGCTGCTGCTGCTGCTGCGGCTAACCTAATATCGTTTGAAATTTATGATTTTGAACTTTTCAGCCAGGTCTCTTTTCGGCCTGGCTGTAAGTATTTCGTGTTTAAAATATTTGCGCGCCGCTCAAAATTCTTTCGCTTTGATGAACTGGTACTGAACAGGCAGCTAAGCAGCTGAGGCGGGTGGGCGTTGCAGCACTTCAAGTTGTTGTTGTTGTTGCCACTTGTGTGTCTAGCAAAATATTGGCTTAACCCAATTTGTGAGTGTGTGTGTGTGTGTGTGTTGGCCAGGCATTGACGTTTTTGTGTTGGCCACTAATCACAAGAGCTGCTCAGATTTATAGTTTGTAGGAGTCGTCGCACGGCAGTGCGTGCGAGCAGCGGACAGAGTGCAAAAATAAAACAAAATAAACAGAAAGCAAGAAATAGAAAAAAGAACCATAAACCGGCTGGCAACAGTTGCAGTCTGGGAGTCTGCGGCTATCGCCCAGAGCGCTGCGCGCTCATCTTAGAATTGCAGTCGCTTATCTAATCGTCTGACATTTTAGGTTTAATTTGGCCAGCCGGGCCGGGCCGGGCCGGGCCGGGCTGAGCCGACGCCCCTAGGCAGTCGCGAACGCAGTTGCAACTGCGCATTGCCAACTAAGTCAAGGCCTTTTGGCGATTCCATGCGTAGCCAGTCCAGTATAGTCGGGCTGTCAGCCGGGCAGTCGGCAGCCAAGTGACAGGTTAACCCACTTTCCAAAAACCGCCTCACGCAAAAAGAAACCCATTGAATTAGTTGCATTTCGTGGGCATTTGCTGGCCAAACTATGCCAAAATATTTCCACTCTTAAACTCTCTACTTTTCAGCTTTAATAGCAAGTGTGTTGTATTTGTATTTCTATTTGAAATGAATATGCACGACCCACTTGCGCTGTGTCCAAGTCGGAAATTGTCAGCGCTCTGGGGCTCTAATCTCAGCTAAATGCAATGCGCACTCAAAAAGTGATGAATAGAAAACGATCTTTAGGAGGACTTTAAACTTGCGGATAAGTCCCCATGTGAAAGTTGGGAGAGAAATAGAGCTGGGCTCGTATATCTGCCAAATCGACTCTGTTGCACAAATCCTTATTGATTGGCTGCACAGTTGCTGGTTGCACTTTGGCGTTTGATTGATTGCCGCAAGTCCGTTGCAAATACCGCCAAAAGCGTCAAAATGCAAATGTTTTGACGGCCTTCGCTTGTTAACTGCGTTTGCTGCGTTGGCAACAACACAAAAAAAAAAAAAAAACTAGTAACAAAACGCATATTGAGAGCGAATGGCTACAAAATACCCTGTAAATCAAGATTTCATTTGGTAAAGAACTCTGATATAATTTTAATTTTAATGTACAACAATCTAGCTTCAATCGATTCAAAAGAGCGAGTGCATATACCCCATTTTCGTTGTGCAGTTTCTAGTGCAGGGTATTCAGAAAATAAAACACAAAAACCGCATTCAGGTAGTTTTGCAATTGGTTGTGCTTGGAAACGCAGCAAATTGCTTGGCAAATATTTGCTGTAAATTTGCTTTTCAGCAATTAGATGCCGCTTGGCTTCAAAACCGTTTATAGGCAGCCAGATACGGGCCAAATTAAATGCAGTTATTAATAATCTCGCATTATGCTTGGCAGCGAATTCCCACAGTAGCGGCCAACGTCATGACAAGCCAAATGGGCCCGCGGCAAAGCCGCATCTAAAGCTCCACAACGTGAGTTGTAATTATGCATAAAATAATCACTTAAAGAAGCCGCTTCAGTCTGTTGCAGATTAAGATAAACCAAGCCTGAGTTGTTGTTATTTTTCTTCTCTTCTCTTTTATTTAAATTACATTTTGCGGCGGCGTGCGACATTGGGTTAGGTAAAAAACTTAAAACAAATTCGCCAAATGTTTGTTGAAATGCACATAAATCAATGCCATATGTTGGCTAAAAAGCTAACTAAAGCCATAAAAAGTCATGCCAGAGAGACAACGGCAACAACAACAAGGAGAAATAAAAAAATCAATTACAAAAAATATGTTTCAACAGCCGCAAACAAAATAAAAAGTGAACTAAAAATGTTTATTGCCATGGCGGTGGAATTTTCAAATCAAATCAAATCGAATCGAATTCGCCTTCGTTTTTTTTTTTTTTTGTAGTGTTTTTGTTGCGGTTTATTTGTTTTTGCTAACCTGTCAGTATGGGCCCAGCCAACTATCAAGCAAACAGAGCAATAGCAAATGGCAACAACTGCAACAACAGCAGCGTCAACAACAACAACAACAGCAACAACAGCAAAATGCCGGCGTTTGAAGTAGCAACGGCTTTCATTGTCAATATGATCTGAAATCAGGCGGCAGGCGGCAGGCGGTGGCTGGCGGACTGCACGCAGTGTGGTCGGCAATGAGCAACAGCTACAAATGTTGTTAACAATTTCATGCTGGCAAGCAGGCAACAACAGCTACAACAACATTGACAGTTGTGCATGAAATAGAAACATTGGCAAAAGCGGCAACAAAATGCAGCTGGCGCTGGCGGTGGCGGCGCTGGGCGGCCGGTCCAGTGAGGAAATGTACAATTGGCTCAAAAGCCTAGACAGACAAGCGGCACAGACAGCCTGACAGCGGACGGCCGGACAGCCGGACGGAGCGTCAGATAGCCGCGCAGAGACAGTTGTCGAGCAGTCGACCACTGGAGCTGTTGGTCATGGCTCGGAACGTGTGTCGTGTGCTGGGCCCAAATGCAATTGAAAAATTGTGAGCCGAACAATAAATTCCTTCTGTGTGGGATTGCGAAATGTTTGAGCTTGATTGAATTATGAAGTGCGTACGTTTTGCTCGAGGGGAGGGAAAGAGCAAAGAGCGAGCAGAAAAAAAAAATGCCATGTCTTTCGCTGTCTGTCACAGTGACACAGACAACACAGCGGCAACAAAACAAAAGACTTAGGCAACGAACGCGACGCGTGAGTCACTTTCCATGCGGCCGGGCAGGCAGCCAAGCTAGACACATGCAGTTTTCTTCCTCTTCCACACAATATTTGCAGCAAATGCAAATCATGCCGAGACGTACAACCATTACGCATTTGTTAACAGCCGCGACAACAACAACAACAACAACAACAACAACAATGCTGGTTGGCCAGCACTGACAATCAAAGATTTTGGCTGCCTGTCGCAGCTCATAATTTCAGCTTAAATGCATTAACCGTTAAGCGCGCCTAGAGAGCGAGGCGGGTTATGACATTGTCAGTTAACAGTGCGAGTCCCCAGTTCAGCCAGTTCCCAGTTCCCAGTCGCACTCCTAACCATAGATGGGGCTACCGTTGATGACGTGCACAGATACTGGCGGCAGCGACAGCTGCAGCTACATTTGCATATTGCCAACTTCAGCGTGGCAGACATCTCTATATATACATACATATATATATACGTATGTGTGCTATAGGTTTGGGACCCAGCGCGTGTCAAATAAGTTACGAGTGGGGCTGTTAATGGAAAGCAGCCCTCTGCCACCATTTTCTCTTTCAATTTTCGATTTGCGGCTGCAACACAATCGACAAGCGGCGTCAATTACTGCGCCTGCCACAAATGTCAACTGCCGGCTGGGTTTTATTTTGCTCTTTGTCCGCTTGGTAGCTGGATTTTCATTTCGCCTGCTCCGCTTACAAGTTTATTTCCATTTTCCATTTTCATTTCCATTACCATGGCATAACCTATATCGCAATCTTTTGCGTGGGCATCACAGCCGCCTTCAGACGACAACCGAACACAAAAAAAAAAAAAAAAAAAAACAAAAACTCATTGGCCCCGCCGCAGCCCCATCCCTATCCCCATCCTGGCATCAGCTGGCGATGCATGTGATAAATCACAGTCGGGGCATTATATACTATTTCATTGCTTAATAAGCCCGGGTCGTTGAAATTGACGCCCGCTGCAAAAGCGAGCCAAATGCAGTTTGGCCATTATTATTTGGCAGCTACCGCTGGCCCGGCCAACAACAACAGCAACTGGATTGTCTGGTCCTAATGCCAAGCGGGTCAACATTATGTTTTATTTTATCTATTTCATTTGGCATAGAGCGCAAAAAAAGCGAAACTCGTGACTTTTCATGGCACCGCAGTAACTGGCAGCATTTTAAAGGTTTTTCTTTTGGACAACTTGTAGCTGCTGCTGCTGCTCGCAGCCAACAAATTTCATTAAAATTATATTTAAGTTTTAGGGCAAGGTTCAATGCCGTTGCAAGTTAAATAAGCCACAACTAAACTCTTTGAAATTAATAATTTAATTAAATTGGGTTTAGCCCAAAAATTATTAATCAATATATATTAAATAAAATCTAAAACAAATATACAAATCTTAGATTTCGCAACTAACAGATTTATCTGAATACTTGTGTCCTTGGCAGAGCATCTATTCAATCTAAAAGTGCCTATAAAACCATATCTAATTTGGAACTATTGTTGCTGTGGAATTAAAATTAAACTTTTGAATAAATTTAAAAGACTTAAAGTTGATTACAGGTGCAAACCATTAGCATGCTTAAGATAGGCATAAAGCTAACAGCGCTATGTTAATGCTCAATGTTATTCTCACCTTCACGACCATTTTGAAACGCAAACAATCAATTGATAAGTGCCAAAACTTGTATACGGATATAATAACAAAATAAAGAATAGAAAATAAAAAGCACGCGTAGCTTGAAACTTTTAAAAATCCTATAAAAATCGAAAAGGCAGTCAACCTGTATAGCACCATATATAGATATAAATACCATATGTTGTCTCGCATAGCTGTAGATTCTTATGAGCATCGATAACATTTTACACGTTTCAAATGCTAATCGAGCAGGCAAACATGTTGCTACTGCGTTTACACGCGTCCAAAACGAAACGAAGTCAAAGTTGGTGCCGCGCCGGGCGCTGCACCGGGCGGCGGCAGGGGGAGGGGCTTGGGGCTGTGGCCGGCGCTGAGGCTGGGTTCGTGTCGGGGCATGTTCACGCAAGTGTAAGACAAGTCGACGTGACCATAAGAATCGCCACAAGACCCAAACGCCAGACAACAAAATTGTTGGTAAATTTTTTTGCGATCAGTGCGCAAATTGTAATCAAACACCAACAACAACAACAACAACAACAGCAGCAGCAATAAGAACAACAACTGCGGCTACTGTTTGACTAGACCTTGTCGATGCTGCAATTTGTTGTTGCTGTTACTCTGCCGTGAGTTGTGGCGAGAGGCGTGCGTTGCTGTTAGTGCGGCCACGCCCCTACTCGGCAATAAGTCAGCCTTGCTGTTGTTGTTGCTGTTAGCTGTTAGCCGGCTGACCCGCATGTTAATTATAAACACATTAGGCCGCTAAAGGAATTAGAATTAGCTTATCGCACACACACACACACACACACACACGCACGCCATCTAAGGCAGAGTGTTGCCGTAGAAACAAAATGCTAACAAGGCTAAGAGAAATAAATATTGTAAATAGAACGCAGCGTTATCTATGCAGCTCTGACGCCTCTGCCAGCAACAACAGCAACAAAAACAATGACAGGGTTAGATGCAGATGCAACCTGCTGATGCAATTAATCACAGTACCCCAAAAGCAATACCAATACTAAAACCAAAGCGAGGCACCCAAAAACCCAAAGCTGATTAGCATAATTTGATGAAGAACAAACTGTCGGCTTGACTTTTCATACCCTATCAAGGGGTATAATGATTTCCTGGCGATTTGTGTAACAGGCCATACATCAATTATTTATTGAAAATATATAATAAATTTATTTTGCTTTATTTTAAGTCTAACTAAGAGTCTTAATTGTAAGCCTGCTTGAAAAGAGTATTCAATATTCGGCGCCTCGCATTTCCTCTCTCATGCATAGCCTTGTTTTGTTGTTGTCTGTTTCGTAACTGGGACAACGCCTGTCCAGATTTGGGCATGGGCTAACAGAAAACTGTTAAAGATTTTGATTTGGATGCGCAAGATTAGCCACGCGCTGCTCTCTGTTGCTCCGCTGCGTTGTCGTTGCTCCCCTTTTACAATTCTAATGAACTGGCAGACGAAGTCAATGCATCAAGTGCCAAGCACCAAGCACCAAATACGATGAACTGTCGTTAAAAGATTTATTGCAGTTCAGCCGCTGAGCACTGAAAACTGAGATTCGAATACATTTTCTTTGCCGGGTTTTTCGTTTTTCCATTTTTTGTGGGGGGCGCTTGCTCTTTGGCTATAAAAATAAAATGCAGCTGTTGCAGCTTTGAACTTTCGACACCTTTAGCGGGGCACAGAGTGTCAGTGAGCAAATGTCTTGTCTGCGCACCACGCACGCTGAGTGCTGCCCCTGCGTGTGTGTGTGTGTGTGCATGTGTGTGTGCGTTCTTTAATTGCCTGAGCTACAAAAACAACGCGAGCTACAGTTAGCAGTTTTATGACTTCACAGAGCATTTGAGAATGCTTTTGGTTTTCCCATTTGTCGGAGTCGTCATAAATGCAGTTTGCCGAACTCCATGGCGATGTTATCAGTTAACGATTTGGGGGGTGTGGGAGAGATTCGTTTCATTTTTATCGCGAAATTAATTAAGTAATTAAACGTGCTCATGTGCAGCCGCACCCACAATTGCCAACGGTTTTGGCTGCGCAGATTAGCCGGCTAATTGGGCATAGCAATTGGGCAGCTGAAACGAAAGACTGAAGGCACGAACTCGCTGCTGACAGTAACTGCTCAGCTAGCATTCGCTGCGGAGGCCCTCCCATTTTGACAAAAGATGGCTACCAAAGGCCGCTTTTGCGCAGAGCCAAAAGCCATTAACCGAAAACAAACCAAACAACATGAGAAGCAGCAACAGCAACAACAGCAACGGCAGCAACAACAATGACTTGCGCCAGACACGTTTCAGCACGTTTGTCAAATAGACCAATCAGAGTCGCGTAATTTTGGGCTTATTAACATTAAACAAGCGGCGGTAGCGAATAATTTGCTGTTTATTTGTTGGTAATTGGACGCGCCAAACGCCTGGCGCCTCTTCGGGCCTAATGATGGCTGTTAGTGGACCCGAAATTGAGCCACGTTCAGCGCTCAGCGAGCGTCATGAATAACATTTTAATTGAGTTACCAAGTGGGCAGCGCGCGAGCGAGTGGGCGAAGGGGGAGGGGAGAGGGGGGAGCGGAAATTGGACATGGGCATTGGGCAAACATTTGGCTGCGGTTGGCTGTAATTTGACAGCTCAGTGATATTAATGCGATTTGACAGCGACAATGACAGTTGTGTGTGCACTCAAATCAAACAAGACAAATAAACAGGCAGACGAGACGACCGAGCCACGGACGGACTGCGGACGGACGGACACACATTGCGTATGCTTGATCAAGTCGGCAGTTGGGACGCTGCGCCGCTCTGCTCTGCCTCTGTCAGTCATCCATCAAAGCGAAACCAACAGCAAAACACCAAAAAAACACACAGCGCACAAACTGAGCAGAAGAAGCCGACATCCAAGTTGTTGTTGTTGTTGTTGTTGTTGCTGCAAAGTTTGATCAACGAGTGCGACACTGGCATAATGAGCGCTATGGATGTGAATGTGGCTGCAGCCAGATCTGGCGAGTGTGCGTGTGTGTGTGTGTGCGAGTGTGTGTGTGTATAATTGTCAATGAAACTGGTTTTGGGTAACATCATTCCGTCACTCACGCGCCCAGTCAACTGGCCAAATACGCACAGGCGACAACGAAGACGATGAAAACAACAACAACAGCAGCAGCAACAACAACAACGATTGAGCACGGAGGCATCGGCAACGCACCAAAGCCGATGCGCTTCAAAGATAATAACCAATATATGAAAAACAGCAGAGAGAACCACAGGCAGGAACAACAACAACAACAACGGGCACAACAACAAGAACAACCTGTGTAACGACCACGCCAACACCAAACACCAAACAACAAGCAACAAACAACAGCCAAAACACAGCAATCGGGGAATGTAACAAACGAGTGAAAACTAATGGAAAATAATGGAAAAATATTTACAATAGACGCTCGCTTCTGGCCGAAGGAGGCGAGGCGGCCGACAAACAACCGTAAGCAGAACGCTGGCCAAGGCCTAAAGCCCAAGCGAGAAAATTAAAGAGAAAGAAAACTTATAAAGATTTGAGTGACAGTAAAATGAAATGACGATTGGCAGGCGGCAAGAGACCAAACCGAGTCGCCAAGATAGCCGCAGCAGCAGCAGCGGCAGCAACAGGCATTAGAAAGCTAATGAAAGTTAACACAATGACAACAGTTCGGGCATCAGCACATGGAGGCGTCTATACAACACAATATATAAGAAAGAATCTGGCAATAGATACACAGATACACACACACACACTGACGGAGAGAAACAATCAGAGTCACACACTTCAGCTGCAGTTGTTATTGCGAGCATTAGATCTGGCAGTTGATAATTATAAACATCGTTTGAAGGTTGTTAATATTAAACGGCTACAGACATTTGCATGCAATATTACAACAACAAAAGTCGACAACAACAACAATTAGAATATATTGTCTGCAGCACAGCAACAGCAGCGACTGCAGCTTCGCCCACGCAGAATTCAAGAATGAGCACAGCGACGAGAATAAAAACGACTAAGAGCAGTGGGCATAAGTTAGCCGACAATTAAATACCCTTGATAGATTTACTTGTAAATTGTGTGTTCCTTCAATATATCCACAAAATTAAAAATATGATAAATATTTATTTAATTTAATTTTCAAGCAGCTTTAATATAATATATATATGTGAAAATTGACACAGGTCATGCCACGCTTGTGAAACCCTCAGGAAGGGTATGCTGAGAATGGATCACAGCAGTAAACGGCGCCAAAATGGCATTGAGCTGTGTTCGCTACAGTTTGGCAACGCGGCGTTGTAACCACATAAACTATATATGTGTGCGTGTATATATTTGTATTTAAATTCAGTTATGGGAACGCGACTTTAAAGTGTTTTAAATATGTTGTTGAATAACAAGCGCTAACATGCATTAGAAAAGCAAACTCGCCAATTGGCGGTGCAATTAAGTGGCATTTGTCGCCATGGCGCCGCACAAACACAATTGCGGCCAATTGCGGCACTTGAGTGTATAAATTCTAGAGTAAGAATCTATCATAAGCAATCATAAATTTTCATTATGCAGATTATGGCATTTGAGTGGCTTGTAATACGCTCGAGCTGCGAGTCTTTGAAGGTCAACAACTTGACGTGATTGGGGTGCGACCCCAAAAGAGCTAATTAAACTGATGTTAATACTGATCCATGATCAATGATTAGATCCAATAGCAGGCATTTACATTAGCCAGCTGCGGGAGGTCTCTAGAACTGAAGTTCAGTAACTTTTTTTAAATACACAGCACATGAGCTCCGAGCCGCTTGTAATTACTGCAAACTGGGGAATGAGAACTGAAAAAATAAATGTGCTGTTATGGTTTGGAAATCTGAGATAGATATGCACAATCAGATTAACAGTACTATAATTATTTAAAATTGATAGAAATCACGACTTAATCAAGTTATGAAAATAATAAAAAATTAAATTAAATTTATTTTCTTTCTCAAAACTTCGTTTGTATAGTTACTTCCGCTATTGTTCATTCAAATGAAACTCATTTTGAACCGTTTTGACTTCGCTTCAAACATTTATTAACAAAATATTCATCAAATATTTTCATATATGGTCTGCTGGATTTCTCCCACAGTGCACGGTGGGTAGGCTACGACACGCCCCTTTGCATCTAATTCGAACTGAATTTTGAAGTCAATCTGCTTGCTGGTGTTCATTTGATGGCTGCAGCTTTTAATTATTGGAAAATGGGCTCGCCACGAACGCGCAGCTGCCCGCATGTGAGTCGAGAGGGCCGCGAATGATTCGTCGGTTTGGGTTCGCGTTCAGGTGTTTGTTAATTTGTTGTTGTGCCTTGTTTATGTATACAATATATACGTATCTAAAGTATATACGAAAAGTATCAGAGTTGCCCCTTTGCTGGGCAAATGTTTGTCTTGGTGTGCCAAGGTGTTAAAGCTCGTCCCAGAGTTTGGTCTGCCACAGCATCTGCAACAGTGTGCGTGTGTGTGTGTGTGTGCGTGTGTGCGTGCTGTGTATGGGCCTGCCTAAGCGCTTTGACTAGCTGAGCTTGTAGGCTTATAATTTATTATTTGTATCTTTGACGGTCTCGACTGCCAGTGATTTCTATGGACCCAGACGTCTGCTTTGTAGATTGTTTTCAGATTTGGGCCGACGCATGTCTGATTTGGTAAGCCGGCAGCTGATTATGTGCCACATTAGTTGATGCAGGCCAACAGTTTCCCCCTGCATGTATTTATAATTCAATCATGAGCAATTAACCAGCCCGATGCCGGGCCGAGCACCAAGGCGCCATGCTCGACTCTCAGATGCACTGCCAGCAAGGTCAACGAAATCGGAGAAATACCAAGAGCCGAGAGAGAGAGATTAGAATGAGAGGAAGAGTAACCACAGAAACAAAAGACTCAAGCAGCAAACATTAATTTCATTAGTTTTGCATAGGGTTTGTGCCCCTCGATGCCATGGAGTGCCCTCACGCACTCGCACCGACTTCAGAGGCTTTTTGACAAATTCGTTTAAAAAATTTCAAAATTGAAAAGATTCATTCATCAGCGCGCGCATCATCATCATCAGCAACAGCAGCAGCAGCAGCAGGCACGGCAAGGGCGTTGTTTAATGGATTCCAACAGCAAAGCCAGCAGTCGGCCAGCTGGTAAGCCAGCCGGAGACGGAGACAGTCGGCCAGCCCGTCAGTCAGTTGGTGAGATAGCCCGACTGTAACAACAGGCCAAGCTCAAAGGTCCATGTGCGATCTGACCCATTGTCGTTATAAATTAGCGCAATCAATCAACTCACTTCACCTGATTCGGCCAAAAAGATTTCAAACAATGTGAATAGACAGGCAGACAGGCAGAACAGGTTCGACTTAGTGTTAGAGACGGACAGCTAAAGCGGAGCGAGACCAAATTGGGAAGAATATTGGGGAAAGCCGCATGTTAAACATGCTTAAACGCAGTTCGAACAAGTCGCAATGCTCAAGTCGTGAATGTTCGCCTGAAACATACCCTGTGCACTGTGCTTTAATATCCTTTAAAAAAACAGAATCTTATGAAAGGTCAAGGAATGTGTAGGGAAGGGTATAGTCTTTCAAACATCGAATCAATGCTGATTAAGTTTATATTATTATTAAGTTTACTTGGTCTCAATTCACCCACTTTAATAGTCACAGGGTATACATATATATATATATCGGCAACCATACGCCAGCCAGACAAAGTTCTGCACTTCGTCAATGTCAACCAGGGACAGAACCATTGACCAGTTTGTTAAATTAATCAGTAAATCGTTAAATGAATTGACTAGAAATACCGCCGGCAGCTAAGTAGCTATAGCGGCAAAGACTCGAGTCTGGGCCAAGTGTATGTTTATAAAAATTTGCCTGTTCCCAGCGTGATTATCAAATCTAGTGAGCAAGTTCGTTGCCTAAGTCTTCTGTTTTCGGTATCTGTAGCGTATCAGTATTTTATCTCTTTCTTCTTTTCCGAGCATATGTTAACAAGAAACGCAGTCACCAGCGACCAACGCGACTCTCGCAGTCTCCCGAGAAAAGCAGTTAAGCATCTCTAAAGATGTTCGTCTATTTTTTTTTTTTTCAGGTGTAAAAAGAAAGAAGTTTTTTCATAAATTCAAATCCAAATGCCGATCGTAAATTTCATTTGAGCCTGCTGCACATCGCTGCCCTTCCACGTAATTTCGTTAGCGCCCAAAGGGACGCGCACTTAAAAAGAAGACAAAAAAAAAAAAAAATAAATAAATAAATGAAAACCAAATGAGGGGAAAAACTGAGAAAGAAATAGGTGTGTATAATAACTGTGTGTGTTATGGTCTCTTTCTCCATATTGGTCGCACTTACCCTTTCTTTTGTAAATATTAGTTGTGTCTGTGTGCATTGTTGTTGCTAAAGTTTAGTGCCATCGACGCGGCCATTGTCAGGATTACGATATGATATGATATCATATGCTGGGCCCTATTCTCTTCCAACACTTTCTTTCGGCCTGGGAAATGTTTTATTTTGATGTGTGTTCTGGAGTGCCGGCCGTAAGGAAAGTGCTGCACAGGGGGCATGCTGCTCGCTTTTTTTTGTTGTTTGTATCCCATGTGGCACAAAGCATTTTATTATGCCCATACAAAGAGATCAACTATATATAATTCTGTAATTCTGAATTGGACTCTGGGCCTGGGTCTGGATCTGTGGCTCGGCTGCCGCATTGTGGATTTTTGTATTCTGCATTGATTTTCTTAGCTGCAGGTGCGGAAGCAATTTGTTTAGAATTTTGCTGTAAACGCAACAAGCAAAGCAGCCACGACAACAACAACAACTGCAACAACACCAACAAGTGCTACAAGAGCCCGGGATCCGGGCAACATGGACATTAAATAAAAGCGAAAAGAGTAAACATACAACACGAGAAAATATTGCATGCACAGCTCGCCAAAAGGCAAATGCTGACCGCCTGTGTGTGTGTGTGTGTGTGTGTGTATGAGTGTGTGTGTCTGTGTTTGGCTGTATGCAAATTATTGTGCACACAGAGACGCAGCCATAACAACAAAAACAACGCAACTAGCCAAACACTTGAGTCGCGTTGTCAGCCACAGGAATCGTTTCGACTTCATTGCCCCAACTTTAAAGACTTGCCAAATCAATGAAAACTAACCGAAAATAACTCATGGAACTGCTTCAACGAGGGCGGTTCAAAGACAATGTGAACAAATAATAACTGGCATTAACTGTAATAATAATTTGTATGGAGAATTTAATGTGCAGAATTTAGCATAAATGATTTTAATATAAAGAGTTTAGAGTCTACAATTTCTTTTCTAAATAATTCTTTAGATAGTTATCAAGATATAAATAAAAAAAGGTAATTTAGCATGCATATCGATATCTCAGTTATCGTTTCGTTGATCTCTGCGTCTCTTGCCTAATATCTCACCTGGAATTTCATTGAGCTGCTCTCGCGTTTATCACATCTAGAGGCACAATATGTTTTATTTTTGGTTGAACCTTATAGCACAAGGCCATAAACTTTTATTAATAACCCCCATAAAAAATGCTCATAAAATGTGTACTCTTGTTCTTGTTCTTGCCTGTTGTTGTTGTTGTTGTTGTTACTGCTTGTTACGGTAATTTTTACCATATATGTAAAGTGTTCGCAGTTTTACTCCACAGATAGTAATTTGTTTCAGTGTGTGTGTGTGTTTAAACAATGGCACAGCTGGTGGGCAGCCTCCCCTCGAACCCCACACCACAGCAAAGCAATTTCTCTCAGCTATTTTTTATGTTTGTACTCTGAAGTAAGAACTCTATTATATTGTTTTATGGTTTCTCGCTTAGCTGAGGGAAATCTCTTCGATTTCAGCTAAGGCAGCAGCATCTGAAAATCTTGGGTACAACAAATTCTGTTTGCCCAAATGTAAAATGATATGCTTAAAGAGTTTGTAGCAAGTTCTGAACGTGTTAAAGTCACAAGTTCCCTAACACGTCTTAAGGTTATTTGATATATTTATTAAACTAGCATAACGATTTTTATTAAGCTCTCCCAGACACACACACACACACACACGCACACACACAGAGCAGGAGCATTGTGACCAAAACGGGTTATCTAAACATTTGGTGCTCTTCATGCTATAAAGCCTTTCGAATTTCTTATGCGATTTGCAGCGCAGCCAAGTTGAAAGTTGCCGAAGTGCGGCAACAGTTTCGATAGAGCAACTCAACTTTGTTGCACATGCTGACATATATGTATATATATTTGTATATATATTTGTATATACGTATAGCCAGCTCACACACATATAATTCAGTCTCGTTCCAGTTGCAGACGCCTGCCGTCTCTTGCCTTATTTCATTTCATTTTATTTACGTGAACTACTCTGGTGTCCAATAAAATATACGCAACGAAATCAGATGCAAAACTCCAGGCAACGAGACGAGTTGCTGGAAAAGCCAGCCCAAAGGCTGAGATACGCATGCCAAGGCTGAGAGAGAGAGAGAGAGGGAGAGAGGGAGACGGTGAGAGAGAGCGTGCAGAGTGAGAGGGCGAAAGATTCTCATTCTCAGCATCTTGTCGTTGAGACACGCGGACGCACTTAATGAGCAGCGATCTTAAATCTTAAAGCAGACGCACAGACAGCCGCCAGAGATGGCCTGGACCTGAGGCCCGGGACTTGGGACTTGGGTCTGGGCCTGGCCACAGCGCTTGCTATCTGTGCAGAGGCAGGGCTCACACATGTGTGCGTGTGTGTGTGTGTGTGTGCGACGAAAGTATCTTGAACTGCGCTTTGCCTCATTCCGGCTCAGCTTCATCTTTCTTCTGGCTTCGTCGCTGCACTTGAATTTCAAACTCACACAGAGAGAAAGAGTAAGAGAGAGAGAGAGAGAGAGGGCGAGACGCACGCAGACAGACAGGGGGACACTTCAAATGCTTATGAAGATATTATGAAAAGCAAGCCGAGGCCAAGTTGAAGCTGGAGCTTGGGGCCGAGGCAGGGGCAGGGGCAGGGACAGGGGCAGACGGCGCAGTCTGCGGCCTGCGTGACAACGGTGCCACTCGAGAGGCAGCGAGAGTCTGGAGACTGCAGCATTTTGTGGCAAGTTACTGCGCTGCTGGCAAGTTGACAAATGCAGCGCAGAGACAGACAGCCATGGGAGTAGTTACCCGAGGAGCACTAGGAGCTGCTGCAGTCGCCGTCGCAGTCGCCGTCGCAGCTGCTGCTCATCTCTGGGCATCTTCACCTGCAAAAAAGATCAATGACAATTTATTGTCATGACTATGTAAGTTCTCACTGGCGCAGGCGTGCTCATATGCAGCGTGCAACAAATATCTGCAGCTGTATCTGTATCTGTATCTGTATCTGTATCGCTGTATCTGCATCTCAACGTTTGTATCTGCAAGCAAGAGGTTTAAGTAGTCGCCGTTTCTGATTTGATTTTGCTGTGTGTATTTCTCTGTTTTATTTGTTTCGCTTAAGGAAAATGGCCCATAAATTATACAAAAAATGATATCTACTTACAGATTTAAATTAGTTTTCACTAATGCTTAAACAAAATATCACAAAAGTATCTCGAACTAATTATACAAATAACACTAAATACGAATGGGAGAGAGAAACTTAACTCTATGTTTACGCTTAATACTCGCTTTAGATATTGATCTGGTGTCCTGCTAATACTCGTACTTCGGCCCACTCCCCCCCCCCACTCCCCCCCGGAACGATTGGAATTGTTTAAGCTGTTCTATTGACTAATTGTGCGGGCCAGTTGTGAACATTTGGCATTTGATGAAGTTAACTCACTAAGTTTAGGCATACAGTTATACAATACAATTTAACAAGACGAACATTTAGTTATCAGTTAACGATATTTACAGCTTATCAGTCGAACGAAAAAGTATATAAGGTGGCTATCAGGGAGTTATCTGGGAGTCGTTATCGTCTCGTTTCATTAGCTGCTCTTGTTGCTGTCGCCGCACTTGTGGACCTGGGCCAGCACGCGATCGATGCGTTCCGCCAGAATCTTGATTGATTTATCCGGCAGCGAGGGCAGCACATCACGCACATTGGGGCTGGTTGTGCGCTCAAAGAGATCGCGCAGTTGGCGACCCGCGCCCTCGGCACGCAATCGCCGCAGCGCCTCGATGGTGGGACGACGAAAGATGCACAGATTGTCCAATAGGAGGCTGTGATAGGCCTCGTACTTCTTGAGCAGCCGATACCCGTGCAGCAGGCCCGATTCGTTGTCCAAGAACACGAGCAGCTGCGTCTCGCTCTGTCGCGCCAGATTGTGAGCTGGCGCAGCCATAATGTCGGCATTCCATTGAAAGTTGTACAAGTTATTAACGACACGATCGAGGTTCGCGATCAGGTAATCGAAGACGATTAAATCGGACCATTGTGCCAATTCAATTAGTCGCTGCAGCAGCGCCGACGACGACGACGACGACGACGACGATGAGGATGATGATGGCGACGATGTCGAGGACAACTCCGCGGAGGACTCCTCAAGCATGCGTGATTGATGAGCGCCCGTTTGGCCGCTGGCAGCCTCCAGCCGCTTGAGTAATCCCCGCGACGTGCCCGCCTCCCGCTGCATTTGCTGCGTTATGTTCCAGACGTCGTGCTTGTTCAGATGCCGTTCCAGTGGCTGAAACGGCTGCGGTATGCCGGCTGGCTCCAGATCGGCCAGCCAGCGCGTTAGCACCACCGGCCGGTGCTCCTTCCACTGCGCCTGCGTGATGTCCCCCAACGCCGTCGACCAGCTGGCCGTCGTCGTGTCGATGACGGTCGCCGCGCTCGGCGCCAGATTGCTGATGTTCAGCAGCTGGCCCAGATAGTAGCTGAATATCTCGCCCTGTATCTGATCCGTGTTCTGGCGATAGCGTGCGCAGGCGCGCGTCCCATCGGCGAAGACGACTAGCCGATTCTGCATGCGGCCGCAGCCGTGCTCCAGCCGCACCACCTGACCCTGCCCGGCCACATAGCGCTCCCAGCTGTGCTGGTCCTGCGCCGCGAAGCCCTGCGGCAGCGCCCGCTCCACCAGCTCGCCCCAGTAGATGTCCGACTCAACGATGCCCGCCGTCTGCGGCTGCGGCTGCGTCTGCGGCTGCAGCGGCGGCTTGGCCAGCGATCTGCTGCGCTCCGGCTGCGCGGACTTGGTGAGCCGGCGCTCGGGTCCCTTGCGGTAGCGTCCGCTGGCGGTGCGCTGGACGTGGAACTCCTTGATGCTGCCGTCGTTGGTGTCCAGTTTCTTGACAATCATCGAGTCGGGCGCGTTCTTGTCCTGCTCCAGGTGGAAGGCGTTGCGGAAGACCTGCTCCGCGCTCAGCTCCACGCTGGCCGCCTGCTCGGCCTCCTCGCGTATGAAGGACACGCTGTAGGGCAGCGGCGGGCTGGGCGGCTCCTCGCTGAGATTCAGCGCAACTGCCGCGGACTCCGCGCCGGCGTCGCTGCTGCTGCTGCCAAAGTAGTCAGGCAGGCCGAGCATGGGGACTATGACGCCCAGCGCCATGCCGAACACGAAGGCGGCCAGTATGCTGAGCAGGCAGGCGCGACGCTGGAACGCCCGGCGACGGCGCAGCGTCAACAGCGTCATGTGTGTGGCTTCTGTGGGGCTGCTGCAGTGGCTCTTCGGCGTCGTCGCGCAGTGCTGCGTGGGCGTTATAACGCTGCAGGTGAGCTGGAGCGGCTGCAAGGGCGCAGAGCCGCTCAAACGGTCGTTTAGAATGTTGCCAATTGGCTGTTGTTGCTGTTGTTGTTGTTGCTGCTGTTGCTGTTGCTGTTGTTGCTGCTGCTGCTGCTGCTGCTGCTGCTGTTGTTGTAGTTGCTGTTGTCCGGCTTCCAAGCGCTTGATGTCGTACATTTTGCTGCAGTCACCGAACTTCTGAACTGCCGCTCTCTCTCTCTCTCTCTCTCTATCTCGCTCGCTCTCTGCTGCCCGCTAGTTCGAGCAGCGCATAAAGAAGCCGGCTGCTCGGTTGAGGGGCGGGCCGGGGCCAGATGAAACTCAGATGCAGCGCGTCGTCCGGACGAAAGTCGTGAAATTAATTTCTGGCTTTGTTTAATAAATATTGCGCCTGATCCCAGGGCTTTATCGGGCTGTGGGTCCGCGCGGCGGCAATGCGAAGTCCTTTAGTTTAGTTCTATCGGCGAGTCGTCTCTCTCTCTCTCTCTGTCCCTCTCCGCCTCTGTCTCTTTCTCGCGCTGCTCTGACCGGTTCGTTTATTACGTTTTGGCGATTTTTCTACGATTTCCACAATTGAAATTGAAACAGCAAAAAAGAAAAAACGTGCCCAACGCCGCTTTATTTATTTTTTGCTGCTTCAATTCTGTTCCTTTATATTTTTTTTATTTTTCGTATTTCTTTTTTTTTTGTGTTATTTTTTTTTTTTTTTTGGTCGGTTTATCGATCTATTTTCTGCACGATCACTTGTTGTAATTTTTTATTATACATTTTGCAGTGCCGTCGCCGTTGCTGTTGTTGTTGCTGTTGTTGTCTGTATCTGTGGGCCGCTGCACATGTAGTATGTACATAGCGAATATGCCTTTCGGGTAATATTTTAGCAATTTCCTCGCTGTTTGGCCGCAGTTTTTGGAGTTTATCGCGGCCTCCACGCGATGCGCTTGTTGCTTTTGTTTTTGTTTTTGTTTTCAGTTTTAGTTTGTTTTTGTTGTTGTGGTTTTTAGCCTGGCTAAGGGCCCGAGCTGTTTCTGGTCAGCTAGCTTAACAGTTTTTTGCTGCTTGTTTTTGTTTTGTTTTTGCTTTTTTCAATTTTTCCAATTGGCGATTTTGGCGCGCCGATAAAAGCAATTTCGTGGCTTTGAGCTATTTACCACACACATAAGCACACCAAACACTCGCACACACACACACACGGCCGTAACACACACGTATATGCGACTTGTCTACAGTCGTTTGGCATTCCCAGCCTGATGCACTGCGCTTGATAATTGCCACAGCAGCGCGACAAGTCCAAGTCCGAGTCCAACTCACTGGGCACCAAGTCCTGCCAAGGCTCGGCGACTAGGCACGGTCAAGGGTTCGGTTATTGTTGTTGTTGTTGTTGTTGCGGTTGCTTTTGCTTTTAGGTTTATCAATTTAATTTCTTGTCTCGCACCTTTGCTTGATTTTATTCTTTCTTATTTTTTATTTTATTTTAAGGGCTTTTTGTTCGCTTGACCGTCCACAACATTCACGTTGTTCGCCGCACACCGAACGATCTGAGGAATTTTTATGCTTTTTTATTTTGATTTCTCCTTTATTTTTATATTTGCCGTTCGCTCTTTGCGCGCTTGCGTCGTTGTTTTAGCCAAAGATGTATGATCTATATAGTATAGCATATAGCTTGTCTTGACCGAATATATTCACTGATCTGGCCACAGAGCTTGCCAACTTTTGTGCACTTTTGCCAGTGGCTTGACAACAGTTTTTGACAACAGTATTTTGTATCTGACAGATGCAAGACGTGCGCGCATGCGTACCGCTTCGTTCGAGTGTTGATGGCAGACTGTCGGCTGGAGAGCTGTCGCCAGGCTTAGTTAAAGACCGGACCAGCTCGGCTCAGCTGCAGCACACTCAACGGCCTCTCACACGCTCTCTTCGCCTCAGCCCTCTCTCTCTCTCTCTCGCTCTCTTTCTGTTTGAGTGAAACTCGTTGCTTTGCGCTCTTTCTCAGAATTTAGATACATTTATTTGCTCACGGGCTAAAATCACACCGTGCTGTTGGCTCCAGTGCAGTCATTGTTGATATCACACAGTGCTCCTTCTGCCCGCACCTCAAAGAGGTTGACTTTATTCCCAACGAACTTGCCAATGAACGTAAAGTTGTACTCTAACACATAGTAGGGCAGGTAATTCGCATCAAACTTCAAGTGGCGCATTCTGTAGGTGGTGTTCTGGAATCGTTTGGTGGAGCGAAAGCTGTAGCACCTGCCGCAGGACACGCCCCTTTGTCTGACTCACCCGCTTGAAGGGACAGTTTTTGGGGAAATTGTTCTCCGTCTCTCGTATGGCTTTGTTCATGAAGGTCAACAGGGATGGACGACTGCTAGCCCGGAAAATCTTGCAAAGTTCCAGGCGTATTCCCGAAATACGCACCTCCTTTTGTGTAGGGCATAAACGTAGTCTCAGCTCCGATATGCCCACCAGATCCGTGATATCATTGTCGTTGGCAGCTGCCTCAACCATAATCGTGCCGTTGTCCTCCGTAATACATTTAATCCAGGCCAGTTGATTGCTCTTCAAGGTGCAATGTAGTTTTGTAAAGATTACACTCTTAACAAAACATAAAACGAATTATATAAAATCACTAGGATCCAACTTTATATACCTTCTGAGCCAAGCTAAAGGCCAGCATGCTGGCGAAAATAATCCGAGCGACTTTCGTTTTTTGTAGCATTACAATACACAACTGGGTTGGCAACTCCAAAAAAAATGCATTAAATACTCGCTATATTCCCAGTTTTGAGCAGGTGACGTAATCTGAATTATTTTTGAGCACACAAACAAATCATTTTCCAGAAAGTCAAGATAAAACAAATAATTGCCCAATTGTTGTTTAATAGCATTGCACAGAGTAAAATTAAAGAGTCAAATCAAGCATAAAGTTTGCTTCGGGTTACTTTATAATGTATGAAAATTGTTTTGTGGAAAAGTTTTGAAGATAATTTAATTGTTCAATTGCATTCCCGTCGCCGAGCGGTTTCCACCTGCCCCAGTGCAATCGTGGTCGATGAAACAGTAGGAGCCCTTAATGCGCACCTCGAAGAGGTTCGCATTATTGCCAAAGAATTTCCCAACGAATGTAAAGTTGTACTCTGGCACATACATCGGCAAGCTGTTCACATCGAACTTCAAGTGTTGCAGCGTATAGGTGAAGTTCTGTTAAGTGGACCGTTAGCTGTGACACCTGTTCAGGGCGTGTCCGACTCACCCGCTTAAACGGACATCTCTCGGGCAAGTTGTTGTCCGCCTGTTGGATGCCATTGTATATAAACGACAGAATTGAGGGACGTATTTTGGCGTCTAACATTTTGCAAATGTCGAGGCGTAGGCCTTGAACTTTCGTCACTCTCTTGAGGCCATATACGTACAGGTTGAGTTCTGATATGCCGACTAAATTTCCGAGATTGTCTTTGCCCACAGTTGCCTGAACCGTAAACGCACTGTTCTCTTCCAAAAAGCACGTCATATTTGCAATTTTGTTGCTTTTGTAAGGGCATTGTACTTTTGAAAAGATGATATGCTTGGTGAAATTAAAAAGAATTGAAATTAAATCGGTTGTATTTGTAATTAGGAATTCTATAGTACCTTCTGAGCATGGCTAATAACTAGCATGCAAGCGAATAAAATCCGAAACAGGGAAGATCTTTGTTGCATTGGCAACTTCACGTAGTACACAGCTGAGTTACTCATACTAAACAATCGAAATGGTTCGACTCTGTTATATATACTCTGCACGTGTGCGGGCCATTTAAATCTAATTTCATGAATAGTTAACATATTTAAGTGCTCACGCAATCCAATAATAATTTGTTTTTGTTTTTTAATTAATCCTATCGTATTCACATCGCTTATGTTTAGCCAAATCAATCGACAGTGCAATATGATGGGTATAACATGTAAAATATTCAACTTTAAGGGTTTTCGGCAAGCAGTAGAGCAAAAACTGAAGCTCCTGGTCAACATTCCCCTATATCACATTCGACCTCTCTAACTACAAAACACTAAATATTTTTCAAGTTCATAATTAATATGTATTTGCAAATAATTACAAAGCATTTCACTTAGCCGGCGCCACTACAATTATTATCGCTATAACAAAACGAACCTTTGTTTCGTAATTCAAAGATTTTTACATTATTCACAAAGAACTTTCCAGTGTATGTAAAGTTGTACTCCGGTAAATATGAGGGCAAGTAGTTGGCGTTGAACTGTAGGTGTCGCAGAAAGTAGATGGTGTTCTGGAAAGCTTTGGTTTATAGCTGCTGCTTAGGGAAACGCCTTTCCGTCTGACTTACCTTCTTAAATGGACATCCGTCGGGCAAGTTGTTGTCCGTTCGTTTTATGCCCTCGTATAAAAAGGTTTGCAGATTGGTTCGAGTGCTGGGAGTCAAGACCTTGCACAGATCTATGCGTATTCCATTAAGGCGCATCACATTCTTGATGTTATATTTAAAAAGGTGTATATCCGATATAATCATCATATTTGGGATGTCGTTGTTGTTTGTCGTTAGTTGAACGGTAAACGAGCTGTTTCCCTCTTGAAAACACTCCACGTTGCATATTTTGTTGCTTTTCGTATCGCATTGCAGTTTTGTGAAGAGAATTTGCTTCTACAAATATTGAATCTTAGAGAAAATAAAAAGAATTCCTGTTGAATTTACCTTCTGGCCACAGCCTTTGCTTATTATCGAGACAAATATAAGAGACAAGAGAACCAATTTTGGATGCATTTCACGTGCTATTCGACTGGACGTCAATACCGAAATCCACAAATTTGGCACTTGCTGCCGTCATTTAAAGCTTTGGACCCATTTGTATATTGATCACTGTTCACAGATAAGTATATAATATAAACTGAACTAATTGTAGGGTAAATAGCTGTTAAATTAACTCATGCATAAATATTTATTTTAATTGTTTGAATTGGTTTGGTAAAAGCTGTGTATTTGATTGATTAGCCAGAAAATTCCTATTTAAATATGTCAGTATATAAAGCAATTTTGGTCATGTCGTTAAGCTAAGCCGACGGCAAAACATCTATAAGAATATGGGAATATTGATTCTTTTGTCTAATCTTTTAACACTGTGTTAAAGCTTAAAATGATTAGTATTTATACTATTTTCAAAAAAATATTGCATTTTTTGTAGATATAAGTCTGAATTAATTTTTCTCAGCCTAAGTTTTATTTAGTTTTTATGCTACACATCACATTAAGAGCAGATCTTAAGAGCAGACAGCAGACAGAAACTCACTCGTCTTGTTTCACTCAATGAGTCAGATGCCGTGAGAGAGTTTTAGAGAGAGAGGGAGAGAATGCTGGGGAATTCGCTCGGCTGAGCAGAGCCGTGCAGACCGTGGACATTTTAATGCCCATTTGAAGCTCTTGAAGCGTTCGTGTTGTTGATTTTTATGCTCAGCGCGGCACATTTGCTGCGCCACATTAAGAAACTAGTATCTGGTGGTGTTGGTGGTTGTGGCCACTTTTGCTCTTATGGAGCGGGAGCGAGCTGCAATGGCAGCGTACACACACACACACACAGATATAGAGGGAAAAAAGTTGGAAAAAATATGATCAAGGAATGTAGACATAACTTGACAGCATGTTTAGAGAATTTTTACTCGAGGACAGAGCGCGAATGTGCGTTGGAAACGGAATGAGTCGCTCGAGTAGCCGTCGCTGCTCAGCACAGAGCAGGCAGGCAGGCAGGCAAGCAGGCAGGCAAGCAGGCAGGCAACCAAGGCAGCGAAGACGCTAACAGCAACAACAACAAAAAACACTAAAGTTGGCGCATTCTTTGGACCAGGCTACTGCTGACTCCGTGTGAGAGAGCTTAAGAGTGTGTGTGTGTGTGTGTGATTCGGAGTGGGGACCTGCGAGTTAGACTCACGATTTGTCTAATTGAATTTGCACAAACAATTAAAAGTTGCTCAGTATCCAATGACAAGCATAAACATAATTTATGAGCAGCACGGTTGTTTTTTTACTGTTATCGAAAAGTTAACACAGTTTCCCCCCAGTTGGCAGCCGGCATTAATATGCAAATAATAAATAAAATTTTAAAGTGAATGCACATTAAATATCAAATCAAATGAAATCAAATGGCCATGCATAGATAACTAGTGAGAGATCAAAGAGAAAATAACAAAAAGTATCGGCATGGCATTTGCAATAAATAAGCATAAAATTAAATAAAATTCAACTCAAAAGTGTCAGCTGTCCGTTGAGGCACCTTAGAAGACACTGTTGTTGCTGTTGTTGTTGTGGCTTTTTATTATCAAACGATCTAAATTTGAAGCCGAATCTAAATCTGAATCGAGCGACATCGCACACAAAATAAGTTCGTGGCCACACATAAACTCCGAACAGATAATTTGATGTTCGTTTTGATTTGATTTTGTTTTGCTGGCTTTTGATATTTATAACTATGGTATATTTTTTTTTTCTTTTTGTGAGTTTATTTATATATTTTTGCTATGTGCCCCGCAGTAATGTGTCTGTTGCAATCGTCAGCTTAAGTCAAATTAATTAACATTAATTTTTGTAGCTCGTTGCGAGGCACAAATTCAACCGGGTGGCTTTTTGGAGATCTGCTAGCTTTGATGATAAATTGTAACCCGGTTGGCGACTTTGGAGTTGGCACTGTGTCTTCATAGTCTTATCGCTGCCAGCCTTTTATAGACAGCTGTTGTTGTTGTTGTTGTTGTTGTTATTGCAACGGTTGTGAGTTGCCAATATGGTGGGAAAGCAAGCTGCTGGCCGGCGCTCAAACTTGTTATACTTTAGCCAGCAGCAAGGTCCAGGCCCAAAGTTAATCGAATTAAACAAATACATGTGTTCGAGTCGTAAGTTAACAGTTGCTCCGGGTTTGACAAATGATGTTTGACTTTTGGCGTTTCATAGTTATAAAGATAACTAGCATAACTGTGGCTGTCGATGGGGCCAAAGCGCTTGTCAAGTTCGTTGCCTAAGTCTTTTGTTTTGTGGGAACAGCTTCGCGTTGCGTTTCGTTTTAATTATTGCCAAAGACTTTGCCCGCGTATAAATTTCAGTGCAGCGAGCAAACAAAGAAATAAAAACCCAACAGACACACACACACTCGCACACACTCGCACACACACTAACTGGGGGAAAAAAAGCATTTTTTCGAAGTTTGTTAAGCGCAAATTCTTGAAATGTTTGCAGTGCGCAACAATTTGGAACATTTTGTTGAACACAAGAGGAGCAAACAGTGGAAAAAAGCAAAAAGCGAAGAAAAAAAAAAGAAAAGAAAAGATACACAAGAAAATGTATCGGCGAACGCGTCGCCTCGTGGTCAACGAAAGTGAACGGCGAAGGACACACAAAGTGACGGCGACTGGTCCTCAAGCGAAACTGGAACTGGAACTGGAGCTGTTGCTGATGCTGGACGTGAGTGAAGCTCAAGTGAAACTGCCATTGTTTGCATTGCTAGATTCCAGACCACTCATGCTAGACGCTGGCGTCGCTGATGATGACGACTTGGACGTAACTGCAACAGCGCCTGAAGAGGCAGGAACTCAACTCCTTGCGTCGGCATCGGCGTCGGCGTCGGCGTCGTCACGGGCCGTCAGCGCTTGCATCCACAGCCACATCCACATCCACATCCTAGCTGGCTGCACTTCAAACATGAACGCGGCGCACGGGCACAGGCATGGGGCACTTGCTGTTGCTTCTGCTGGCTCTTGACGACTCCGAGACTTCGACTCCAGACTTTGGCTGTCTCTCTGGCTGCCAGGCCTGACCTGAGTTAAACAAATTCATTAAAAACTCGTCACTTTGCGCGCATCACGCTGACTTGGCATAACTGCCGCTGCCTGCCATCCTTCTCCAGCGTCAACGGCTTCGTCGTTGGCGTCGTCGAGCATTGCCACTTGCCACAATACTCGCATTCGCATTCGCATTCGCATTCGAACCCGCGGTCGCACTCGCACTCGCACTCGCACTCGTACTCCATTGCCCTGGAGCCAATGAAGTGGCTGGGTTCACAGTCTTAAGCCGTTGCCAGGATACCATTTTAACCATTTTTGAGGCGTGCAACCTCTGCATTATAACAATATTTTTATAGCATGTCCCTTCACATTGTTTGCACTGCGCTGCAATCTTTACTTCCTACAATGCCAAGGCAAACAGAGCCTGGCCAAGAGCCTTGAATCCACTATTTGTATTCTATTTTGAAAGGCCCTTCAATCAACTTGATCTTGGCAGCTGCCTGGAACCCAGTCAGCCAAGTAAGCCACCGCCACCAGCATCGCCGCGTCCACTGCTCCCCTGGCATTTCTCCTGAGAAAGCTCCAACCGAATATCAAAAGCCGATAAGCAGCCCGCTCTTGTAGCCAGCGACTGATGCCTCATTGATGCGGCAGCATTCGCTTCTAACGGCCGCTGCCTCTATGGCCTATGAATGTGTGTGACAGTCTGTGTGTGTGTGCGTGTGTGTGTGTGTGTGAGTGCGATAAGTTTCCAGGAAGCGCACACTGCGTTTTGCCGTCGGCCTCTCTAACCAAAAACTGATGCCGCCAGTTGATGTCGCAGACGTCGCATTGCTACTGCCAAACGCAACTCTTGTAATATGCACTAACTAACACGCATATTCAGGAAGTATTTTATGTCCAATTATTGTTAACTCTCAACTGTACGTCTTGTTCAGACACTAACAAAATTATCCGAGGTATGGCTATAATAATGGGTGAAGAGGGTTTCGTAATTTCTATAATAATAATATGAAAGGTTTATGATCGAATTTAAGAAGGGATCACTGCAATTGATTTATTACACATACAATGCTGATAAAAGTTTGATTTGATTTATACTATAAAATGCTTGATCCTTGTAGATATAAGTGAAAATCAAACATCTCATCAAGAGTTAGGCTTGAAGATACCCTGCAATTAATCCACGAATGCTTTTTATTTACTACACATAATATGTTGATTGAAGTTTGATTTGATTTATGCTATAAAATTCTTGATCCTTGTTGATATAAGTGAAAATCAAACATCTCTTCAAGAGTTAGGTTTGAAGATACCCTGCAATTAATCCACGAATCCCTTTTATTTATTACACATAATATACTGATAAAAGTTTGATTTGAAACATCTTCTCTGATAGTTATATTTTATTATTATTTTATTACAATCATCATCAACAAATAAAAGTTAGGCTTAAAGATACCCTGCAATTAATCCGAATCCTTTTTCTAGTCAAGTCCGGAGTTCGAATCTCCCAACCACATCTTCTGCACGCAATGGGGGTTCGCCGTCCTGTGGCAGTTAGTCTGCACTTGAGCTCAACACTTTCGCTTTCATTGCATTATGAATATGCTCTTACCCAAACCATATACAGAAATATGTATATAAATATATATATGCCATGGGTATATATACCATTCGTGTGTAATACTTGTGCTGCAGATGCCTTTTAAAAGGGATCGTTGCGTTTGCTTGCACACCTTTTATGGGCGTTGGTAAGCAACCTGCATATGATGCGTTAAAACTTTGAAGCAGCCCTGACAAAAGGCCACTAACGACAACAACAGCTATAGCAACAACAATATAGGATACAGAACAGAAAAAAAAGGAGTCAGATCGCTGCCGCCATACAAACGCGCCTGTAATTTTAAGACGCAGCCCCAAGTATGACGATGATGACAAACAAGGATACCAAACTCAGAATACCACTGAATTCTTTTGGATAATTAAAAGCACTTAAGTCGGAATTTTTTGGAGCGCGTTTCTGTTTTGTTATTTTTTTTTTTTTTTTGATTGTTTAAACTTCTGTTATATCATATGATTGTTGTTGCTGCTCGCACCGCATGGCAGCAGAGCGAAGGGCGGGAGTTTGCCTTGAGGATAACTAATTAGTGAATAGCAAAGGACGATGTAAGTTGTACTCGCATGAATGGGAAAAGGGACTGAAATCAAGAAATCGATCAGCAACTGGATTGGATCATCATATCATGCATATCTATCACCTGTAGCGCAGGTAAAGATATCAGAAATGTAGAGATCATCAAAATGCTGTTGGCTGTGTAACATGAACATGTCATAAATTAGCTCGCATTTAAGGGTATAATGGTTAATAACAGATAATGTTGCATAATTAAAAGTTGCTTAGCTTGCAAATGTTAGAAAATGATGTTCCAGCTGCTTAACATAACTATTATTAAAAGCGCGAATTTTGCTTTCCTAGAAAAAAAGCAGTTAATTTCGTTTTATGTCGCAATACCTATTCATAAAGCGAATTGTTGTTACCAATTTAGCACTCAGAATGCATGTTTTCTCGCTTATTGTGAAATGCTTTTAGCTGATATTCAATATTTTGCAAGGCGAGGCGAACTTGAATTTCACAACGGCAACAACAACAAGAACAATATGTTACCTGGTCCTGGCCTACCTTTGATTTGTGGCTATTTCGCGCGGAGACACTTCATTTATCACGTTCGTTCGGCGTCGGCGTCGGCGTCGGCGTCGGCAACGGGCGACACAAGCACTGACCTTGAAAACGTTTTAGCCGAACCCAAAACCCAGTCTCGGTCTCGGTCTTGGTCTTGCTCTTGGTCGCCAGTCTCTGTCACAGTCACAGTCACAGTGCCAAGTGCCAACTTGAAGCTCCAAGCTCCGAGTCCAAGTCGCCGTCGCAGTTGCCGCCATATAAACATTTTGTAAAAGGAGCCATACATATTTTTGTCGGTTTCATTTTAGCGTTGCGTTTTCATTGCCAGCTTTGTGTTTTACTTTTATTTGTATGGCTTTATTAATGATGCGATCCGCGATAATGACGCATGCATACCAGATACGCAGGCCAACTTGGCCAAGACAAGCAGCCTTAATGCCCAAATGCTTATGTGGCTTAAATAAGTCTAAGGCTAAGGCTAAGTGCTTCCGCTCTAAATCCCAAGAGGCAGTTCTATTGCAGCCATTGCCAGAATATGCCAAGAATGGTGTTAAGCACGATTAATTCATGCCCAAGCCAGGACTACCCTCCCCCCATCCCCATCCCCATCCCCATCCCCCACGTGCTCGCAAGGCAGGCAGTGTCGTTGGCAGCGCAGCGCTAAATAAATAAATGAATTAATGGCCAATGCGAGTACGGTGCAAAAAAATCAATTAAATAAAATGCGAAACGTAAAACATGCATAAAAAAAAAAAAAAAAACAAAAAAAAAACAACAGCTCAGCGGAGCGGCTGGCAGGCGCAGGCACATGTTGCCACCGTTGGCAGACGCGGCCGAAGTTGGAGCTGCAGTCGGAGCTGGAGCTGGAGCAGCTATGCAGATGCTGGCCTGGCCTGGCCTGGTCGGGCTGCCAGTCGCATCGATATTAAATTGTTACGCTTTGGACAATTTGAACACGCGCAGGCGCAAAAACAAGACTCAACAGCGAAAGCCAAACGCAATCGCAGATCGTTTGCTCGATCAATGCAGCAGATTGGACCCACTTGCAGAGTCCAACTGCCAGCAGTCGGCCGTCGGACGGGCAGTGCCTGAGAGGCTGTGGCTGTGGCAGAGTCGCTGTTGCAAGTGCCTCTATAAGGTCGAGGCATGTGTTGAGCCGCCGTCGTGGTAATTAACTCGTTTGCTATTGTAAATGCCTCATTGCAACACTTTTGATGCCGATTGCTGCTGCCCGTCGCTGGCTGCTGATCTGGCCAGTGGGTGGTCTTGGGCTGGCGGCCTGTTTGATGCCCATTGCTGTCATTGCGGCCATAAATGTGATCCCTGTGCAAACATTTCGCCAGCTTTGGCAATTATGAATGGAGATGCTTAAAACTGGTTTTAGCATTTTATTCCAGGAATCAGCATCACCCACACACACACACACACACACACACATGTTGCCCAGCCCAAAAAGCTGAACGCTTGGCATTGTGGGTGCCAAAACATGAGCCTTGCGCCAATCTGATGGCCGCTTCGTTTGAATAACCGCGCGCATACGAGAAATTAAGAACCCGTCTAACAATGAC
This sequence comes from Drosophila sordidula, assembly GCA_035047465.1. Taxonomy (NCBI): domain Eukaryota; kingdom Metazoa; phylum Arthropoda; class Insecta; order Diptera; family Drosophilidae; genus Drosophila; species Drosophila sordidula. The sequence continues at coordinate 3,377,362 of JAWNPQ010000131.1, forward strand.
AAATCTTCTCGCCAAAACGCCAAACGAGCCACAGCAGATTCCCAGACCATGATGGGGCCTAGCCGGGCAGCCAGCCAGCCAGCTCGGACAGTCAGCTCTCACGACATTGCAGTTGTCGTTGTCGTTCGAGTTGTTGTTGTTCTCCCCCCTCTGCCCCTTGGCCAGAACGTGGCTGTCGCGCTGTTCGTGGTACCTACACCTAATGGATTTTATTTGTGCTGTTTTGCTGATTTAATTTCGTTTTAGTTTTTTGCTCTTTTTTATTTGCGGTTTGGCATTTCGTTTCGTTGCGCTTTTTGGCCAGCCCGAAAAAAAGAAATAAATAAAAGAGGAACGAGAATCAGCGGCGCATCTGTGTGACCAGCTCAAGGCTAGAGCCCCGCAACCAGCCTGCACCACCTTGCCACCTTGCACCACCTTCGCTAATGCGAATGCGATACACAGTTTTATTGTGCTTAATTCGTGTTTGTCGTTCCTGCTGACTCCGCTCCAGCTATGACTCAATTAGGCCCTGACCCAGCAGGCAGCCCATGTTGCCTTTGGGTGCAGTTGCGACGCTGTTGCCTGCCGTGGCTTCGGCTTCGGCGTTCGAATCATGTGACTAAGCAGGAACACCTTGGAGTGAGGCAAGCAAATTTTGTTGTATTTATTGATAAGCTTCGATTGATTATATCAATTTTGCATGTTGTGAGAGCTTAGTTGCAGATTAAGATCAAAATAACAGCGTGCGAAAGCAAAAGCTGATATTTTACGATTCAAACGAAATACCTAAAGTTATTAGGAATTTTTATTTTTCTTCAATATTTTGTATTTTTCAATTGAGCATTTTTTTTAGTAAAGTAAAATAAAGTAAAGAAGTAACTTTCTATTGTTATTGATTTAGTATACTATAATATTAATACTATAATATTACAATTACAAAATTACAAAAAAATTAATACGTACAGATTTGCACCAACCCAATATTCTCTTTGCACTTTGCGAACGAATATAAGAAAATCACATGAAATTAATGAGTTTTTAACTAATTTCACTTTCATTTTGTCGGCCTGCGCGGGCGTCTCCTTTGGCCCTAAAAGCCAAGCTAAGCCAAGCCGAGACCAAGGCACACAAAACGAAAGACTTAAGCAACGAACTTTGTCGCAGTAAACGGAGCAAAATAAACGCATGCAAATAAGATCGCTGTTTGTTGTTGCTGTTGTTGCTGTCGCATTTGGAGTGTTGGAGGCGCTTCCCTTTTGCCGCGCTGCCAGGATAAACAAAGACCTTAAGCAGACAGCAGGATGTGTCAGACATAATTTTCATAATTTTACGCCACAAATCTGCAAAAATTTCTGGGCATTACTTACGCCAGCCCGCACCGGCCCTTGGCCCCGTTCCCCCCATTTGCTGGCTGTGCGGTTTGAAATTTAATACCGCACCAGTAACAGCAGCAGCAGCCGCTACAACACCAACAACAACAACAACAACAACAACAACAACAAACATTTACCAAAGCAACGGCAGCGGCAAATGCAATTTAGCAAAGTTCTCGTCGTCGTCGTCGACGTTGTTTTGAGCTTCAGTACTTGGGGCACGGCTGAGGTGTGAATATTTAACCGGATATGAGTGAAACGCATCTCTCAGGCGCGAAAGGACGACGCCTTCGCCTTGGCCTGCGTCGCGACACAATTCAAGCTAAATACGAAGACGCAGAAGGCAGACTGAGAACCAACAATGAGACTGACAAACGAGAGTGCATATGTGTGTGTGTGTGTGTGTGGGGCGAGGAGCGTCAGGCGGCGGGTACGCATTTAATAAAATGATAGACTGACAGTGCGGGAGACAGGTCGGCGCTGCCAACAGCCAGCGACGGCAACGGCAACAAGCGACACCCCCAATGCACAGCACCGCCAAGCCGATCCAATAAATTTTGCGCTCCTGCTGCGCCAGGCAGTGTCCGATGCTTCAAGGCGTAACCTGCGCTCCAATGAGCCTCAACCAATCTGAGATGCCAGTTTGGTTTCGTTTTGATATATTTAATTCGCTTGCCACAGCGCTCGCTGCTCTACCCGCTCTCTCTCTCTCTCTCTCTCTCTCTTCACTCCGCACTTCGATTTCGGTTGGCTGTCATTTTGCAACAAAAAGATTTTTTGCTTTCAGAACGCATTCGCATGTAAACAATCGAATTACATATGCTCCTTTGGACTTAACACCAAACAGATTAGATGAACAGCAGCAGCCTCCATTTGGCTGCATTTTGATTCCCAGGCGAATGCAGAAACAGCGCTTGGCTGCGTCTCGTTTGGAGTTTTGAGTTTTGGGGTTTTTAAGTTCAAAATTTTTTTTTTTTCTTTTTTTTTTGTTTTTGGTTTCGGTTTTGGCTCAAGCTTTTGCTATGACATGCCCTGCAGCTTCGTGCTGATATCGCACTCTATAGCGATGGCGATCAGAGAGCGGCACGACGACCTTTTCACACCTTCCTCTTATTATGGGCCATAACAAAAGGCGCTCGGTATCAATTTCACTTGCATCCGCTTTTGACAAATTCCCCTGAAATCTACATTTGCGTCTCGTCTCGCGCATTTGACAAATTTCGACTCTGGGAAACTGAAACCGAACTCGTGCAGTCGTGCCGCCAACAAATGGCGCCACATTTCTAAAATGCTATTTTTAAACCGAACCCATACAATCAACAGAAACCCCACTTTTTCCAATTCAGCTAGATTATTATAGATATTTTAATTGCAAATGAAAGCGAATTGTCGCCATTCGCCGCCTACGAGCGTCTGCTTGAGAAATGGCCACGACAAATGCCAAGCGATAAGTTGTCATAACTTTGAGCCAATGTCCGCTCAGTGCATGTAAATTTGCCAGCCAGTTGCAGTTGCAGTCGTTGTTGGCATAATTTTTATGGCAAACGCCTGTCAAATGCAATTGAATGAATGCGGTCTGCCAACGAGCGCTCGGCCTCGGCCATACACGGCATCAGCATCAGCTGCAGCAGCAGCAGCAGCAGTAACAGCAGCAATAACTGCGGCATTTAGTTTAACAAGTAAATTTACAAGCGAATTTGAAGTCAGCTCGACTCGGGTCGTCGCCAACTTAAGACGTCTTGAGTCATTAAATATTTATTTGATTACTCAAGTCAGTTTTAGCAGTAATTAAAAAGTTTCGTAAATTATTTGTGTTGATAATTATAATTTGATAATGTCTTAAAATAATCATGATCTTAATTAAAATTATTATATTAGGGGCCTATCCGACTTTAGCTATTTATAATGGGTATCTCAGCTTGAATACCATGCAGTTGGTTCTCCCCGCTAGCTTTAGCTTGTTGTCTTATGGGCTGGTTCAATGCTTGTTGCTCGTAAATTCAATTGGGTGCTTTAAGCATTCAAGTGATTTACGCCAAATGTTTATGGCAAATGCCGAGCTGCTTAGCCGCCGAGCAGCTTAACTGCTTTGGCTGCTGTGGGCTTATTTGTCTCATGGAATGCTGGGCTAATCAGTGCATAATTAATATTAATTTATATGTAAGCTAAAGTGCACTTATCTGCGGCTCAAGTGGCTTTTATTTCAAATTTGCATTGCAATGCTTAATTTATGGGGCAATTGTCGCAAGGCGCCTATTAACACAATCCAACACATTCTCGGCTCATTAATTTGTATCGAAGCGAAAGCAACGCCAGCAACAACAACGAGAACAAGAACAACGCAAACGAGGCGTAGAAAGCGGGAATAGATGGAAATTGTAACAAGTTCAGGCCAAGTCAACAGGCACTTGGCACATTTTGTGGCCATTTCACAGAAGTTGGGCACAGCCACAGCCACAGCCCCAGCCTCAAAGACACACACGCACACACACACACCTGTAGAAACACAGGGAGAGGCAGTGAAAGACACAAACTGGTCACAAAGACAACTGAAAAATGTTTCGTTTCGTTTGGTTTGGCCCATTCTTGAGTTTGTTTCGAGTTTATTTTGTTTTTTCTTAACGAGGCGCTGCCAAGTCACTGTCAAAATATTGAAATAAAGGAATTTTCAATTTTAATTTCTTTAGCGCGCATCGTTTGCTCAAAATAAAAAGGGGCAACAAAAGGGGGCAGGGGCAGCAACCGGGGGCAAGCAGATAGCCCGGGCAACCAAAACGTTAGCGTTCCAAGGAAGTGACTCTGTTCTTATGTTAATGATTGTTATTTTAAGCGTTAAATAAGCGTGGGTAAATAAAAGCTACGAAAATGAACAGAAAATGGGCTACAAACTGAAATTGACACATGCAACAAAATTACAAATGCAAGTTTTTCAATTTACCCGAAAAGTTTGAAAAAAATAACCTGAACTGAGAGTTTTATTAACTGAGGCTGGAAATTTAAGTAAAATACTGAAAAAGAGTCTTAATATTAGTTACCATTTTTTTTATTATTCATCAATAACTAAAAGAAGAAATTTGTAATTTAATTTTTTCTCGTTCAATTACCCTGCAGTTTTTTGCTTCATTATACCCTGTAACCTTGAAGGCAGCGTTTATTCACTTTCGTTCTATGCGGGCAATATTATTCAATCTTGGACGTCTTCTAAGCTAAATCCGCCCACTTTAATAGGCAATCGTTCGCCGCCTGGACCCATAATTTGTGCAGTTAACGCAATCAAATATTATGATAATGTATTTCTTTAGCGTTGCGAAAATGTTTTTGTTATACTTTAAGTCCGAGCGGCGGGTGTTGTGTTTTCTTAGGCTTTGGCTTAGCCAGCGCCTTTTGCGCTTTCTCATTTATGCAAATTTCACTCAATATGCAAAACATAATCATTTTGTTATAAGAACCAAGAAGAACGCACCACAAGCTGAACTTGAAGTGGAAGTTGGAGTCGAAGTTGGAGTCGGAGTCGGAGTCGGAGTCACGGGCGCAGTTTCAAACACGCCCCAGCCTGCAGTTGCCTGGGCAATAAAGCAGCCAACTAAATAACTCAAACTATCACGAGAGATGCGCACACACAGAGACAGAAAGAGAGAAAGAGAGAGGGAGAGACAAAGGCAGGGGCGGTGGCAGCCACAGGAGGCAGGAAGCATGCACAGGGCGGAGGACGATCAATCGTTTAAAAATTTAAATAATATATATGTTTGCCAGTCGGCGGGCAAAGCGAAAACTGTAACAGCCGATGTCGGAGTTGAAGTAGGTGGAGCAGCAGCCTCCGCAGCAGCCGCCGCTCGCAGAGGGAGTCGAGCAACGAGAGTCGTGGCAAGTTCAGTGAGTTGAACGCATATCGGCGCATGCCTCGCGGCGATTTATGCTTAAAACGGTGTAGATTTTTATGCTCTTGCCGTTTTGCCGGTGCCACAGTCAAAGGAGCTCCAGCGCACAACGCTGGTCCTGCTCCACCAAAAGCACAACCAGAGGCAGGGGCAGACAGCTAGGCTGCTTATTAAGCGATCTAGTGATTTTAGAGCAGGTTAAGGAACTTTTTTGGAGCATGCCACATGGTACGTGTCGCGGTGTCGCCGTGTCGCAGCCTTGACAGCAGCCCCTGACTGCCAGTTAAACAAGTTCCACGAGTTCGAGTTCCTAGCCAGTCCCGGCCTGCACTTTGCATGTGCCAAGTTATTGGCAGCCCAAAAACAAATTAACAGGCAAACACGAAAAATAAAAAGAAACTCGCGCTCCTCTGAGACTTGGTATGGGCGATGGGGGCGTTTAATTGATTCAAATCGAATTCATTGGAACTTTCGACGCGTTAATCTCTAGGAAAACAAGCTGTAACATTGCTGTCGGCAGGCACTGACTAAGCAATACTCTGTTTTGCATTTGCCACATTTGAATATCTTATTGTAACATTTAAAATTGTTAAATTATTTCGAATTATCTCTCAACCAATATACTCCTTATACCTTTGCGTACAGAGCACAAGTTTAAGCTGTTTGCCTGTGTGTTTGTTGTGTTTTTGCCCTGCCCCGAAGCCCAAACGCTAATGCAGAATCATTGAAGCAAATTAATGAAGCAGCCGCAGCTCGAAAATCGTAAATCGAAATTTGAAATCGCGCCACAATCAGTCATAAGTCCCACAGGAATTGACACACACACACACACACACACACACACACGGCTGAAATCCAAGACGCAATGAATCACCGCAAAGCGCTTCACAATGATTTCAATTCGGATTTCTCGATATTGTCGCAGCTAAGCTACCTTCCCCCTCCCCCCCCCCCTCTACCCGCTGATGAAGGTGTGACAGCTGCGCTTGACTGCGACTGGAACTGGGGCTTGGTCTCTGCTGGCCCCCACTCCGCAATCGCCGGCTGAGCCCCCGCTCGAAATGTAGCTCAATTAATTGTAACGTAATTTCCAGTAGCCGGCTTATGTCTTAGCTTTCGACTTGGCCAGCACTTAGATGCAACTGTCAGCGGGCTGTCAGAGTTGCGGCAGCCGCAACTCTTGATTTTGAGTTTCCTGTGATTGAATTGACACGAGAGTTCATTTATTTATATTTTTCAGATAGCCCAACCACAACAAACGCCAAGCGGAAGTTTCGCACCACCGCAACCACATGAAATGTCTGGGGCACGGACGAGAACCGCAAACGTGGCCGCAGTTTGTCAACATTTCTCATTTCGCGCAGATTGCTCAATGAAATTCAAAATTTTTGCCCATTTACTTTGATTGCGTTTCGCGCGAACGAAAAGGAAATGACAATAGCTGCCAGGTTGGAAAAGGTTCAGAAAGGTGTGCCCCGGCAAAAATGCCACCGTTGCTGCGGTTGCCACAGCGGTACGCCCGTTTTATCTGCACGATCTGGAAATGAGAGGCGACGCATCGCCATCGCCGCCGACGCCTCTGCCTGTCATCTCGCTTGGCAACTGGAGCCGACGAGCTGAGGCCGCAGCCACAATTGCTTGTCAGAGTGTAAACATTGATTTAATGCGGAACTGCTCGAGTGGTGTGCATGCAAAAGCTCCGATGGGGGGCCCCACTCGATAGTTTCGGTAGTTGACAGAGGTGACAGAATCCGCACCAGAAGATATGCCACCAACGGATATATCAATAGTCTCAAAGGTGATCAACTATTTGAAGTAAATATTAATTATATTTAAACAAACTTGAAAAATTCAATTAAAGCATTTAAAAGGAACATAACTCTTAATTGTAAACGAGTCGAGGACAAGCAAACAATGTTATCAAGAACACATCAATAGTTTCTCAACCCAAACAGGCAAGTCATCTGAAAAAACTATTTGTAAAAATATTTTTTCTTTATAAAACGAACACAATATTCAAATTAGGCATTCAGCGATAAGCACAGATGTCAGCTTTGAGGCTTTTAGGCAAGATTTAATTTAAGCACAGGCAAAACGGCTTCATTAGGCCCACAAAAAATATTCACAATTTCGCGGCTATTCATCATTGGCAACGAGGGTGTCGCTTCAAGGTCTGGCAAACATTTGCAAATGTCATAATTGCATACATTTTGATTACATTTTTTGTCGCAGGGGAAAAAAAAGTGAATGTCAATTTTGAATCAAATGCCAGTAGATTTTTTGGCGACACCGAACACATTTAATATTCACATTTACATTCACATTCGCAGTCGCAGTCGCATTCGAGCCGATCTGACGAAATCGACACAAATGACTCGCTGGCTGCCACCTGTTGCTGCGATTATGTCGAGACTCTATATATCTCTAGTATCCGTTTGGCAAAGCGACGTGTAGCAACATGTTAAAATTTGCACCACGCTGCGTATGATTAATGTGGCAGTTGCAATTTGCAGCGCCCCTTTTAAGCTGTCAATCAATGCGCACCGAAAACTGTGCCAAATTCTGCATCGAGGTGATAAATTAAAGAATTTATCAAATAGTCGATATGTCAAAACAAACAAATTTAAGCACATTGATTGATTGGCGGGGAGAACTTTAAGCTGTAAAGAGATCCTATTTCAAAATGATCAGAAATGGCATTCTAAAATAGACAGGTTAAGGGTTAAGAATTTAGAAGCGAAAGAAAAAGATTAGAAAGATTAATACACATCATGATGAATAGGGAAAACAGGAAAAATAAGCTAAAATCACCATTACTTTTACTTGCAGCCTGCTCAGGTTTCCCCTCCACTAAATCAATTTCTAATCAATTCTCCATTCACTCAACTGGCGCCCCTTTCATAAGCTGCTTAACTAAATTATACAGTCGCAGCGGAGAGCATTATCTATAATTACTAATTGCTAAATCTGTGGCCTAAGCACTCAGCTGATTATATAACCGGCTAGTTGAGCGCTGCAAGCGGAAGTACCAGAGGGTGGCCAAGCCGAGCCCAACATTGTTTTTGTCAGCTATTTAACATGTTGGAACATGGAGAGCAAGCGTTAGAGTGTAATCAGCGGATGCCAAAGCAGCCGACCGTCGATGGCTCTACTGAATTTCCGGGAAGAAATATGTACTCGCATTGGCTGGCATGCAAAACAAGCAAACTGACAGACAGCCAACGAGGCTAGATGGCTCTGAGGCCGGCTAGCTGGCTAGCTGGCTGGCTGGCTGGCTGGCAGTCAGCGACATGCAAAGTCGACAACAAGAACAAATTGCTGCCGCTTGGCAAAGACAACAACGACGACAACGACAGCAACGACAACTACAACTTGGCCATGGCCAAGACGGCAGCTCAGTCATAACTCAGGCTATTGGCTTGTTAAGCGATTTTCCAATATCCCAATGCGCTCTCTTCAGCCTCAGCCTCAGCTTCAGCTCTTTTCTGTAGAGTTCAGCATTTTGTAATTACGTCTAGAATCCCCCGTCTAGGGCGCGTGCGTGCCCAGCCATATGGATATTTATTTTTTGCGTACGAGTTTTTCGGCCTTTGGCGCTTTTCGACTATAAATATCCATATATACTGTTGCCGCAACGCAGCGCGTCCGTCTTGGCCATGGCCATCGCAGCAGCGGCAGCAGCTGTTGGCGCATATTAAGCTATTTTCCTCGCAGGCCCATATTGAGAGCGAGGAGCGCTTATCAAACGCATGCAAAGACACGTGTATGAGTGCACCCCGGTGCATGTCCGTGGCCGTGTCCCTGTCCGTGTCCGTGTCCCCGTCCGTGTCCCCGTCCGTGTCCTGCAGTGGCAGCCCGCAAATGATTTATAGAAAGCGCTCATTATTTATAGCTGCCTCAGCTCAGCGCTGTCAAATAAGTTGAGGCAATTAATTAAGCGGCTGCATCAGCTTCAATTCTAGTGCCGAAAGCAAATATTGATGCGCCGGCTGAGGTATGCGGATAATAGCTGCTGCCACCGATAAAACAGACCAGACAAATATATATTAAAAACATTACTCTGGCTATGAGAGCAGGAGGTATTACGAAAATATACCCAGCGACAAAAACGGCCTTCTATGCGATTTTCAAAAGTTCAGGTAAGGCATATAGGTTTTGGCATTTTTTTAAGTTTAGTGTATATATTCTCTCCCCTTTCTCTTACTCTATTTTTTATTCTCTAGAGCCTTTCACTTCAAAATGTCTTCAGACATTCATCATCAGCTTATCACTGCGCACATTTATGTGGCCAACACTCGCATAAAAAGTAAACTGTGGGAACTCCCCTCGGTGGGGCTGGCGTGCAGCTAATTGGAGCAATGTGTATGGCTTTTAAATGCCCGCTCATTAGTGTTAAACAAGCATTTTATTTTAAGGCCAGCAGCAGCTCATTTGAAACGCCTCATTTAAGTGAAATGGAAATGCCAATTTTCGGCCAACACGTGCCAAAAAAAAAAATAAATATAAAAAAACAATCGACAGCCGAAATCATAAGGTAACACGAATCCAAATTCAACCAATTCACAGTAAGCAAAACGAGCTGCAGAAACAGAAAACCCTTCCTCGGAGTGTGGTGTCATTATCTCGAGCGCGTGTTGCCGTTTTTGCGGCTGGCCTCCCAATCCTCAACTGGAGTCAGAGTTGGAGTTGCAAGTTGGCAATAAAACTGCGCTGGCTGCCAAATTAGAGGTTACCAATGGCAACGCTAAAGTCGAGGGCGTGCTGGCCAACAGCCCAAACAGAAGTGGCCCGGGACTCTAGGTTTTATATGCAAGTGCGAGTGCGGGTGTTAATTATAGGGCGTGGCCAGTGGCCTGCACAAACTCAGCGGCAATTGGCAGTTTAATTAGCAGCTGGGCAGCAATAAAAAGTGGGGAGTGAAGGGGACGAGATGCCCCCAACTCTACACTGTAGCGGGAGTATAAGTAGAAATGTAAAAGCATTCCTTCTATACATTTTATTTATTTTCAAGAGACACACTTTATATTCGACATAAAAAAAAAACCCTACCCATTGCGTGTAGCGCCCAGATGGCCATCAGAAAGCACTTAGAGCTGGCTAAAAAGCCGCTAGAGTTTTTCTTTTTTGTATTTTTCGCGCTCTCTAATTGAAATAAATCAGTTTCGTGCCTCAGCCAACATTAACTAGGCTCCATTTAGCGTCACTAATGATGCCAAAGTAGGGAGAAGAGAGCTGCCATTAATAATTAATCGTGTCTGGGCGATTTGAGCGAGTTCACGATATTGCCGAAATGATGATTGGGCCGTAATAATTGCTGAAATCTGCTGTGGCTACAAATCGAATTTGATATAATTGAGTTCTCGATCGTAATCAACGGAAGTGGAGCACTGACGAGGCAAGAACCGGAGCACGACTGCTATTATATAATTGAGAAAGCTGAGAGAGAGAGAGAGAGCGACAGAGAGGTTCTCTCTCTGTGGGCTCTCGTTGCCGCTGTGATTTGTGGCACGTACTTTGGCAGCTGGCACCTGCTTTCAACTGGCGTGGCCCGCTAACAAATTAATAAATGATTATTATATTACGCAGGCCGTTAAGTAATGCGATTATGACATAACGAGCGCACACACACCGCCAATTGTTGTGCTAGAGAGAGAGAGAGAGAGAGAGACCTGACCTGGCAGCGACTCGTCGTCTGTGTGAATACGGATGCCAATGAGACGACGCCGGGCAGAAGCGGCAGCAGAAGGCCTCGGCTTGCCTCAATAATTTATCCATTAAGATTGCACGCGCCTGATTGTGTGCTACGTGGCCCGTTTTGGGCTTTAGACGGTAGCCTAGCCACAAGACTGGAACTGCGACTGCGACTGCGACTGCGACTGGGATCTGGCCAGTGGGACTAGCGGATGGGTTATGCCTGTATGGGGGCATGGCTGCGGGCGCTGCCCACAGTTGATTTAATGCGCCAAATTATAAAATTGTTGTTGATTTAATTTTATGAGTGTAAAACGGCCCCAACTCTTATTCTCATCCGACTGTCTGACGATCAGTCAGAACGCGGCTACCCGTCTTTTTTTTTTTTATTTCGTGGCCTACCTGGCGAAGAGCGCCAGAGTCTCCGGCAGCTTGTAACCATGTTTCGCAGTTTATCGCAATCTTGGCCGCAACCGAAAACCGCTGCCAACGCCGGCGAACGTGACATGTGAATTAGGCAGCCAAAGACATGGACATGGACATGGACACGAACCGAAGCTGAACCGTACCGCACGGCGGCGAACGTAGGAACAGGTGCTGCCAACGGCCAACCAGACTCCCGCCAATGCCCATTTTTTACTTTATCGTGTTTTATTAATAAATTAATTGACGCAAATGTGGTGCTGGCATTAGACATGATCTTTAAACTGGTGTACGAAGTGGCCACGAATGCTGCTGGGCCAGCCATCAGCTAGCTAGTTGGGAGTAGCTATATATATTTGTTTTGGGGCAAAACAAGCGTGGATTTCCTTGAAATTTGACTACTGTTTTGGGCAGTGGATTCGTGGAATCCGAGTCAAACAAAAGCTGCTTTGTTTATGTAAAAATAAATGTATTTCTATTAACTATGTTTAATGATTATAAATTATATTTGTTTGCAGGGAAAATGTGCCCCTTACCATTATGAGAAACATTTAAAATGCAATCACACCGATTTTCACTTTGTTGCATTTAATTGATACCATTTACTTTTATATCACAGATTTGATTCCGAGTGCTTTTCGATCTGCCTGCAGCCCGGCCAGTCAATTAACTCGGGCTTTTGCCTTTAAACAAGCTGCTTTAAATAACCACCAGCAGCAGCAGCAGCATTTGGTCTCGACAATGCCACCACCCGCTGCTGTTGCCTGTTGCAGAGGAAGTCCGTAATCGAAATACTAAGCCCGGGCAACCCGCAGGCCGCGACGTGCACAATTTGGCGCCCTACTTTGGGGCTCCTACGCAATGAGAATGCGCACGGTCCCATGTTAAGTGTTAATAAATCGGCGACCGACGCGCCGGCCCCAATGAAGATCGGGGGAATTTGTTTCAAACTGTTTTTATATTATTTTTACAACTTCGTTTTGGGCAAACCTTTTGTGGCCTTTTATTACTTAACAAATTAGCCCAAATTAATCAGAAACGAAAGTAACACCGCATGCAGCACTTGGGGTCAAGACAAATGGTATGCGGCGCAGTGTGAGGGCCAAAAGGGGAACTTGAAACCGAACGCACTTGGGCGGCCGTGAAAACAAAGCGGGCCCCAACAAAATCCATTCTAAGCATTTAAGAGGCGACATTAAGCGGCGATCCGATGTTGATGCTCCAGTGACACATCCACAGATGCGTAAGTGCAGCGTTTTCTCAAACAATTTGCAAGCTTTCAATCAAGCCGTGCCGAGACTGCGACTGCGACTGCGACTGGAGATTCGAGCTGGGAACTTGGCTCTAATCGATCAAAACCCGTATGGCAGGCGCATGTTGTGGCAGCCGCGTTCGATTCCATCATTCATGCGATCAACATTATCTGCCGTCAGGCATCAAGCGATGCTCCTCTCGCCAAACTAACCGACAATGTGCAGGCCCGATCCCTGTCTGCCAGTGCCCCTCTCCCCCTCTCCATCTCTCTCTCGTTGGGTAAAGCGTTCTCAAAAGCGTAATTAACGTTCGCATATTTTGCTGTCGGATTATCGCCCGTACCGCGTTCATCAGCGACAAAAGCTTCCTGTGTAAATTGAACGAATAATTGCGCGACTAACTGTAAAAACACGCTGCAGAGGATTTCACTTTGGACTCGGTCTGCTCTCTCCCTCTCTCTCTCTCTTTCCCTCTCTCTCTGGATGCACTGCACCCAATTAACTAATAATAAATGCCAGCAATTAATAAACGCTTCTTTACGAGGGTGGTCCTCGGAAAATGCCTTGAGTTTTCCCAGCCGAAGGGGGCCCGAAAATAATAAAAGGAACCCAGACTTTGTCCAGTCAGTGTCAATTCTCGAGTGGCCCTGTGTTTGTAAAATGATACGAGCACTTTTCGTTAACAATCTCAATCGAATGCTCTCTTTGTTCCTTTCTCTCAAACTCTCCGTCTCTCTTTCTCGATTCCCATCAATGGGCACACGGTAATTTCTCAAAAGCTAATCCTTCGGGTCGCTGCTTATCGCCCGCGCCCCGAGACGCTAATTTGATGAGTCATCTGTGCCGACTTCGTCGTCGTCCAGTTGCGATAGTCATCTGCGTATCGTTGAAGGGCTATAAGTGAACCCCGACCCCCGACCCCCGACCCCCGACCCCGTTCCACTGTTAGCTCTCACTTCTTTTACCTGTTCTATTGTCGTAAATTTAAGGCTTGTCATTGAATGGGAGTGCTGTGAGCATCATCTAGGGACAACGATATGTTTGTATTGAGTTTTCGTAGAAAATGTCACTAAAAAAAGGAATGTCAACACACACACACACACACACACACTGAGCACACACACGCACAAGAAACGAAGAAAACTATGTACACAGTTAGATGATAATCGGATCGGTTGGTCTGCGCATATACTGGGCATACATTGGGTATCTCATTTCTAAATAAAAGGCCGCAAATGAAAATGGTAACAATAGAAACTGTCTAGCTCTGTTTGAATTGTTGTTGTTTGCATTATTGTTGTTGCCGGCTGCTCAATAATTACGTTGATATCCGAGACCCGAAGGCATTTAAAACTTATCGACTCTGAAACAGAGCTGAGCCGCATTTACGCGCTTCATTAATTTGCTTTCAATTCAAGGATATATGCCCCAGGCCTGAGAAGGTCTTCAGGAATGCATCTAAAATTTCCTCAAGCAGCAGCTGTCCTGGCAGATAGCTCTAACATTATTTAAATAATAACATTCCCTTCTTTTATAAGCAAAAAAAATCGTAATATTTAGCATTCGACTTTTTTAATGCAGCATTTTCATAAAGTTTTATTAAGTGTTGGACATTAAAACGAATGTATTATTGTGAATTTTTAAGAACTACGACATATAATCCAGCCTTTTAGAGCTTTTTAGCTTTAATACTCTAAAGCAAGACGAAAAAGCACAAATAAAAATCTTTACGTTTTTTTATAGAAATTTATAAATTCTAAAGCCACAAACAGGCTTAGCTCGAATCGGTCGAGAAATCATGAATGGAAATCAAATGTCGGCTTTGGGTTTTTGATTTGCCACAAATAATAAAAAAAAAAAAAAAAAGAGAGACAAATTAATTGCGTTTGCGACTGGCGCGCTCTAATGCAGAACTTTGGGCGCGCCCTAACGGCAAGTGGCCTCTTGCTGGCCCGGCTGACTCATAGGCGCACAGTTCGCGAGTCCACGGCCAGGTCCGAGTTGGACTCAATGGCCCCCCGCTGCCATCATAAAAACAAACAAAAACCGACGCCGCCGCCGCCGCCGTCGCAGGTTTGCCAAAGGAAGTGCCCCGAAAGAGTCGGTCGCCTACTCCGGAGCTGTCAGCTTATCAATTCGCTTTTAGCGCAACCTCTCAGAAACTGTGTCCTGTTTGCGAGTGTGTGTGTGTCTGGCTCATTATCGGAGCGCGCTCAATGGAATGCAATGGTAACATCTTGTGAGCCCCCATTCCATGTTGTTCTCTCCCTCCCTCTCTCTCTCTCTCTCTCGCTCTCTCTCGAGTTGCGTGTTTCGACTCAAGGCGGCGTCGCTGGCGCTCCGGCATTGGCATCTCATGTTATCCTTGCTCTTGTGCTCAATTTCGGCTACTTTTGGGCGCAACAGCGACCTTATAGGTGTGTCTATGTGTGTGCGTGTGTGTCGTGTGTTCGTGTCGCATACTCGCTGTGTCGCCTCCGTCCGTCTGCCGTCGCCGCGATAAGGTTTTAAGTTATGACCTTTTAAAATGTCCAAATGCGACGATAACGCGTGATTACTACAAATGTATTCCGAGAGTGCAGCGACCAGGCCAGGCCAGGCCAGTCCGGTCCAGTCCAGGCCAGGCCAGTCCGGGCCAGGCCAGGACGCCGTTAATTCGCAAGCAGGGCTGAACAACATGCATCCAACATACAAGAAGTCGCGCTTGTCGAGCAACAGTAACAAATTGTTTTGGCCCCCAAACCTAAGAAATGAAATCTTAAATCACACGATCCGCCCCTTTTGCGTTTTGGGCCAAGCTTCTGTCTAAGATCAGCACCGATTGCCCGAGCACTGCAGGACATTTCGGACCAAAATGGCCAATTGGCCAAGTCGCCAGTCGCCTGCTGCCAGTTGCGGTCGTCGTCATCATAGCTTTACCATGTGAGCCTACAATAAATATCGATCAAAACGTCAACTTTTATCTATTCTGCAAATCGATTGCACAGTGTCCTCAGCACGCTTAAATTTTCAGCTTTTTTATAGCTACAAAATTATGTAAAGAAAGCGATAATATTAGACAATCAATCAGATAATCAGTTGAAACTGATTTTAGGCAATATCATTCTATCTGTTATTTATATTTGCATATCATTAATAATCAAAATTATATCAATTTTATAGGGTAAATTAACATGAAGTTAAAACTTAAATATTTTGTATGTTACTACTTAAGCTTTCTAGAATCTAAAGTCCCATCAGCTTCCTGCTTTTAGCATTAGCTGAGACGGAAACTTATTAATGCTGCTAATTACACATTGCTCCCGGTTTTGAAGCCCTTTGTTCCACTGTGCAACCGAACGGGCACTTTGTAAATTGTTGCGCCTTGCATAATTTTTGCATAATTCTTGTTTTATTCTGCTCGCCTTCTGCTGCTGCTTCAGGAATTTTCCTTCTCTTTTCTTTTTTGTTTTTTGGATTTTTGTTGTTTCCTTTTACTCCATTTTGCTTTTGCATATGTCGATTGTTGCCTGATATCCGTGGCGAACGTCGATGCAACGAAATGCTCGAAGGGATTCTGCGCTCTTTGCTGCTTATTATAAGTGATCTGCTCCCCCCCATCCCCTCGCCCCCCCTCCCCCTCCCAGACTCCCCTCTCAGTCAACAGAAGGAAGGGCGACCGGAGCAGCGAGTATATTGCTAATAATAACAATAATAATATGCGTTCGCTTATCAAAATTGACGTCAGATCTTATTGATATGCATCTGGAAGCGCAGTTTTGGGTCGCACAAAAGAAAATCGTGTCAAAGGACTGCAACGCAGTCGGGCTCCAGTCGGGCCGATGCCAGAATTGAGCTTAATTGAAGCGTTATTATGCGAGTGTCACATATGCAAAGTATTTTTAAAAATATTTGAACACCAATTCCGCGCTCTACGCGGTCCGCAGCCGCAGACCGAGGTTGCTGAGCTGGACGTCCACGTCCTGGCCCGGCCCGCTCTGGCCTGCTCCGGCATCAAGCTGTGCATACAAAACGTGCACCTTCGCTCAGTTTGACAGATGCCTCAGAATTTAAGCACCGCGGGCCATCGGGCGCTGCTGCCACGGCAGCCGCAGCCCGTCTTTTATTAATCAGCAGCACCGTCCGACGGGGCCGGGCACATGTGGGCAAATTGGCGGGGAGGGGACGGCGCGCTCTCGAATATTATTTATATCGAATTTAATAATAATTCTTGAGCCGCTGCTGACGTCGCTCGCTGCGTAGGCCGCAACGGCCAGTTTTGATCGGCGCAAAAATTTGCATTGATCGACGTTGAAGATATGGTGGCAGGCAACTGCCAAATGCCCGATGCCCGATGCTCGATTCCTGATGCCTGATGCCTTTAGCCGGTTGCCAGTTGCCGGTTGCCAGTTGCCGTCGTCGTGATGCTGCTGCCGATCGCTTACCGCGTTTATGATGAATGATTGCGGGCGTCGGCCAGGATGGTGGGCCATTCAACTTTGACTACTTTCGCCCGGGTGAAAAGTTGCGCCGACGCAGCCGCCAACGCCGCAGCCGCTCTTATTAGCATGCCAGCAACGTTCCGGCAACGTGGGGCAGCCGGCCAATAACACGGACATGCCTCCACACATTCCCACAGCCAGAAATTGGGTTACCCCTCCAGCCCTGCCCTTTCGCCAGCCTCTCGCTCTTCATCCTAATGTGCCGTTTTGTTAAATTGCAGCGTTAAGAATTGCGCACATAAAGCATTTTGTTGTCAAACTGATTTTTGATCATACATAATTTTTATCTTGATCCAAATAAGGCTTACCAGCTCCAGCTACAGCCTCGGCCTAGGGCCACAGAAACCAGCTTGCATTGAAGATCGTTAAAATATTTATGCATGCGTGGTCAGCTGAGATATATATGAGTGTATGTGAGTATACTCACGGCGGTTTTTATGGCAACCAGATTAAGCAACAAATGAGATCCAGCCATATAAAATATAGTGTACACAAGCATATCAAAATATTTGGAAATCGATTTCTTTTGGGCGTTTCAAATCTGACGCCTTATTTGTCGCCCCGAACGCGGCTAATAATTTGCAAGCCCAAAATGGCTAAGTGGCCAAGTCTTAAGTGCACCATAAAAAAGCTGAACGCATAAATCTCTGAAAATTACAGTTGCACACATATAGATACGAACATAATAATCGGACGACATTTTGTTATGGAGTCTCAAATAAGCGCCGAGATCGCTGCCAGTTTTATGAGTAGTATAATAATAATAATAAAATTTTGAATAGTTATGGTAAATATAAAAAATAAATGTGTGCACCTGTAAAACGTAATGGAAACTTGGGCTTATGAGTATATTAGTGTGTTTATAAGGCGCGCCATATAGAGAGTGCTTAACTAAATTTGGGTTTGAAATTAATCTCCTGTGGGCTTCATTTAATGTCTCTGTTAAAAATCTAATAACTATATTCGATTTCTTTATTTTCTTTTAATTCGGGTTTCTGTAATACCTGTGAAAATACATATTGAAATTTATATAATTATTAACTAAATGATAAGTAGTAAAAGAAAGCCAGATACCAAACAATTCGCTAACAAAATATTCAAAATTCCACATAAATAAAGAAATGTCAAAATATTGTTTTAATCAATAAGTACACGAATCAACTACATATTCAATTTCTCCACGCTGTTGCTTACAATTTGAATATGCGATTATGATGAAGATGATGATGTTGTTGTAGCGGCCAAGCAGAATGTGAATTTGTATTTATTTATTTTGGTTGTACGTTCCCTTGACCCAGTTAAAGCCAAAGTCGCCAACAAGCCGCAACGGTAACATGGCTTGGTTATAAGCCCAATGCTCCAGCTAACTCCCTCGCGTTCCGCGGACCCGTTGTTGTTGTTGTTGTTGTTGGTGGTGCTGTTATTGTTACACACATAAATTGGACCTCAATATCCACAAAACGACAGTAAACGGTCATTTTTATCGAAATAATTGCTTTTTTTTCGTTTGGCAGCGAAAGTTTTGATTGCGTTTCGGCCGGCGTTAGCGTACCCGGCGCACGTAGTCCGGATAAATCGCAATCGTATATGTAAAAGCGACAACCACATGCCAGTAATCCAGTGCACACAGCTATAGATACACTCGCACACACACACGGACACGCACACATGGGCAGCATTTCATTACGCGTCTGCCCGAGGCCGTCAGCCAATCGTTGGGCAAACGAGCGTTCTGACAATTGTAACCACGTTGCGCCAGCCACGGATGCCACTGACCAGGGCTGTGGCATCGGTGGTGCAGTCTGTGCCGTGTGCTGATTGTGCATACGCACGAAATCAATAAATAAAAGCAACAAGAAATTTAGCAGGCACCGCAATGGTAGCCCACGCCGCCCTGCCTCAACGGCTGCCCCAACATCGGCCCCAACATCTGCCCCAACGGCTGCCTCGACTGCCGTCGCTGCTGATGCGCGCTCATAATTCATTTCATTATTGTTTTGACATTTTATTTATTGAATGCGAACAGGCGTGCGTTGTCGATGCGTCCGCCTCCTCCTACTCCTCCAGCTTGTGTGGGACTCCCAAGAACCTGGACCTTGGCTTCATATCAATTTTTGTATTTTTTTTTTTTTTTAATTTTTTTGCTTTTCGGGGCTGGGCAAATGTTTTGCGCAAATTGTTAACGGGCTTGTTTCGTTTTGCTTAAATAAGTGAAATCAATGCCCCTCCGCAGAGCCCCTTCAACACGAAATTATAGCTGCGTCTGCGTGTGGTCTGCAAACAAAAGACTTAGGCAACGAACTCGCGTGAAAAGCAGATGAACAAAAGCTGATTTCAAATTGTGACTATTGTTGGCAACAAGCAAACAAATGAAATACTTATGATAATGTACTTGCCAGCTAATTTACATAAACGTGAAAAAACACAAAGGGTACAGGGTATAAAATCACATTTGAAGTGCTTTCAGATCAAAATCGTAAAACTATTTGATTACTTAAATTGTTTGTTTTCTTAGGAATAGTGTTACAATCAATGAATTTGTTAAAAAAAAAAATGAATGTTTTCTTTTTTTACCTCAATGGGGTGAACTAAAGAAATATGAATCTAATTTAAGCTGCAATACACTTAAAAAGCGCATTATGTCTTAATTTGCTCTTTTCAAGTCGAAGCCACTCCGATCTACAGGAAGTGCTCGCAATATTGATCCAGTTGAGCTGTGAAAATGCATTAAATGCATTCCAATTGGCATTATTAATGCAGCGAATGCGCCCAGAAGTGCTTGTGGCAGATGCGGCATCAGCAGCGCACACGCCCACGCTGCGGCACACGCCCACGCGCGTTGTCGTGCAATGGATGCGATTGCCAAACGCCAAATGGCCAACAATTAATACACACCTCAGCCGGGTACGTGCCGGATGATAAATGCGTCCGATGCGAACAACCAATGGCAAATAATTTGGAGCAAAAGTTATGGAAATTACTCGCAAGAACTGATACCCGGCCAAAAGCGATTTGCGACTGTGTGAGTTAATGGAATCAAAACGCTTATAAAAAAAAAAAAAAGGAAGGAAAACAGAATACAAAACTTGCCACAGCAGCGACTAAAGTGACGCATGCGACAAGAAAATATGACAATATGCTTGAAAATTAATCTTGCATAGTCGAGCGGGAGGCGAACCGCGGCGACTGGCAGCTGAGTCTAGGCAGGATGCGAGTTGCCATTGTCGCCCCGGACGACTGGGTGAATGTGAACTTGATTATGTTTTATGAGATGTGCGGCAACAGCAACTGCAACTGCAGCCACAAATCCGCCAACACTGTTGCTGGCCGTCTGCCGTCGCCATTAGATGTCGCCCATAAATTGTGGTATCATTTTTTATATGCACTTATGTGCTGAGCCAGGGCAACACTGGCCGCAACCCTAGCTGCGCGCCGCTGCAAATGACCCAAGAAAGGGCCAGCCAATGGGGCCACAACAATGGCAGCCAAAGATGTGATCTCCGGGCGCAGCATTCACCTGGTGGGCGCTAATCTGTCTGCCCATTTCCGACGCTGATTGTGGGTGGGGACTGGGGGGGAGGGGGAGGGGGGGCTGCATTGTTATGCTCATTACGAGAGCCAATCAGATGATATATGGAAAGTGCGCGTAGCGTAATTGAAAACCCATTTTTGAGCGCGACAAACGTGTAAATGCACCACTGTGCAACGCCTACGCCTGCGCCGTTGTCCGCAGTCCGTATCATTGTTGACGACATTTATGTCTTAATATTTTTGCCGGCCACGGCGCAAATGCAGTGGCACTCAAGCGGTACCGTTACGAGGCCAGAGCCATTAGCCTGTCGCAGGCTCCGACAGTGCGCGCCGCTCTTCAGGCAACACATGGCCGCCGAATACATTCGTATTTAAACCATTAATTTCCATTTATGGATTAAGCATGTGAGAGCGAGAGAGCGGGGCCTGAGCCTGAGCCGGAGCCGGAGCTGGAGCTGAAGCTGGAGCTGGAGATGGAGCCTGGGCCCGCACGCACAAAAGCCTTTAATAAATGCAACGCCATTACGTGCAGCACATGCTTAGAGGAAGAGCAGCCGCGGCTGGGGCTGCAGCCGAGGAGCGACCCGTTGGCCGGGGCAACAACTCAATTGCCTGGCTTACAGCCGCTGCCTCTGCAGTTTTCCCGAGCTGCTTATCGTCGGCTCTGTCGCGCGGTTCGCGCCGTTGCATTTCCCGCTCGCGCCCCAAATCTTTAAATGCTGCGCATGTGATTTTTCTTGGCTCCAGCTCCAGCTGGCAAATGGAGTCGCTGGGATTAGTGCGCGTGAGTAATGATTCCAATGGTCGCGGCTCGCAACTGGCAACTGGTGACTACTCTGGCAGCTTTTTGCCGAATGGAGCTGTAGATTGGAATTCACTCGGCGGACATTGGGAGGCGAATCTTTATTACTCTCAAATATATATATATATATGGGGGGTTTGCCAAACATTTCATTTTGAACTATTCTATAATATATAAAGACATGATATGATAAATAGTCGCCCCATATCTGTCTGTGCTGCAAGCCGAGTGGCACAGCGCACATGCCCTGATTTGGGCAGTGTACAAACAAACAGTGACTACAACTAAATACGAGTACTCATAAATTTAACACGGCCCCAGAACGATTATGCTCGCATGTGTACCTAATGGAAAGTGGATTTGTGGATTCTGGATGGCTGTGCAAACACTCGCCATGCAATAGTCAAACACCGGGCCATAAAATGCCACGAATTCCTGGGTGTTCCCTGCGCAATTGTGACGCCCCGAAAGCGAGAGGATGCCGTCGCCACCACCACCACCACCGCCGCCGCTGATGATGCTCCGCTCCAGAGCAGCGAACGCTGATGAGCAGCGGCTGCCCTGGCTGCAGGGGCTGGCTAGCTGGCTAGCTGCTTGGCTGGAGGAGGCTGTTGTTGATATTAATGTAGCTCTGTCCGAATGGCAAATGAAAGTCATCAATCAGCGTGCGCACAGCGCGAGCGGAGCCATCAACTGGACACGTTGTGGGGGCTTGGGGGACGGGGGGGGGGGGCATATACACACGAATATGAACGTTATGGGTTTTTATTTGTTGTTGTTTCTGTGCGTTTGTTGTTGTTGCTCATGGTTATGATTATGGCCAAGACTATGCACAAGAGCCGGGACAAACACTGTCAAGCTGGGGCGGATCAAGGGCGCGCCTTTTGTGTCCACTTGCGTGAAAAATGTGAGAGTGCGAAAAGCGCCAACTAAAGCGCCATTTATTGTGGCCGGTGCGTTTATTGTATCGCTTAGGCCACCATTTTGTCAACCCAACGATTGCTGTCTCCTTCGCTCGCACTCTCCCTCTCGCTCTCTCGCTCTTTCTCCTCGGCTGATGTCTTAATTGTTATGCTAAGAGAGCAGCCTAGACCTTGTCGTTCTGGGGCGTTCAAAATTAAATTTATGTTTCTATGCAATTTATTATATCAAAACTGTGGCCACAGCCAATGCACGGCCAACAAAATGGGGGCCTGGCCGTGCTGATAGTCGCGTCACGCCCCAATTGTCGGCTGTTTGATGATGCCCCAGCTGCAGCGGCAAGTTCCTCACTCGATTTTGCTTTTATTAAGTTTATTTTATGATCTAGCCGGGCTGCCACTTACATATATGAGCGCGCTGAGGCAGAGAGTGCTGCACAATCGGTGCTCTGCAACCCACCCAAGTTCGATGGGGCCGATCGATAAGCCACTGGCGGACTTCCTGCTCAGCTGTGGGCGCTTTATTAGGTCCATGCCGCAGCTGAGATTTACTTTTGCTGGGCATAAGGTCAGCCAAAGGTTAGCTCAACAAATGTCCCAAATTTGTTGAGTTTTCTTTTTATTTCGTTTTTTTTTTTCGTTAACTGATTTGCCTTTGTCAATTTATTGGCTACGTTTTGGGAGCTCTGAAATCATAACAAGACTTGGGCAGCTTCAAAAGCTTATTATTTATTAATATATAATAATTAAAACTTAACTTGATAGTTTATAAAAATTTACCTAATATTGTCGAATTATATCTTCAGCCTGTTATTTTTTATACACTTTAAACAGATCGTTAATGCATAAAACCTAAATTTAACTGAACAAAGGAGAAAGAGCTTTTAAGATACATTTACAGCCCATTTTACAGCTATATATTTTCATATAAAAATTAATTTTAGCCTTTATTTCGAACGTTGTTAGGCTATCTATAAAAATAACTGGTTTTTTGGCTGACACTCTCCGTCATAAAAACTAAACTGTAAAAGAGCATACAAATGCTAGCAACATCAGAAAGATTTATTTCTTAAGTTTTTGCTAGTTTTTATCGTATTTTGTGCATCTTATTACTCTCATTTTTCGTGCCGAACATGACAAATAAATAAAAAATGATACAGAAAAAAAGTCTAGAGAAAAAACAAAAACAATGCAAACAACAACAAGCTCGTAATTCGTAAAGCATTTTGTCATTGTTGTGAGTCAGCAGGAGATCTTTCACTTTTAACCTTTCGAATATGGTAAGAAAACAAATCCCAGCGAATTGCCTTTATTATTTTATTGACAATTAAAAGATTGGCAATTGGGCTGAGGGATGTGAAATGGAAGCTGGAGATGCTGGCGAGGCAGCCCGTGGGCCGCAGTTGCAACTCTCTCACTGAGTGTGTGTGTGTGTGTGTGTGTGTGTCTGATTTATAGATGCAACGCGTGGCTGTAGCATGTGAAAAATGAATGCGAGATTTATAACATCAGCCTAATTGAATGTTTGATCCTGTGCATAAATAACCAAATTAATGAAAATGATTTTTAATAAATTTCTCAATTGCATGTTTAGCTCGAACGCACACTGCGCCCAGAAAGAAGACGCAAGAAACGCAATTCCATTGCCAATGAATCCCGGCTAGACACGCGGCCATAACGATGTCCTGCTGAGCATGAGTAATGCTTCTCTATTAGGCGCTGCATCACTCCTGCTAATGGAGCCCATGGAGCTGGGGCAGCAGTTGCAGTTGCAACTGGCAACTGGCAACTGGCAACTTGCAACTGGCAGCTGCAGTTGTGCAGCGAGTCGGAAGCGATGTTGTCATTAGGCTGGTCACCTTTGCATGAGGTTGGCTGATGCTGCCCCTGTTGCTGCTGCTGCCAGTTGCCAGCTGCCTGCATATGTCATTCACCCGCTTAATTATGAAGAAATGTATCCGTTTTTGCGATAATTAATGGCGCCATTGCCGGCCAGATCAATTTTTTATTTCTGTTCTCTTCTCCCCCCACTTTGCCGCCCGCTTAGGCTCAATTCACAGATAATTGGGCGGCAGCATTGTCGCATGCCCTTGCCCATGATCGGAGGCCGCCTTTTGATTTACCACGAAGAGGCCCAAAAACGCGCATTCGCAGCGCATATTTTGACATGCCCGTTGACAACTTCAATTAACGAGTGCTCAGTGCGTGTAATTAGCGCATTTTTGCTCCTATACCCTTACCGAAAATGAAACAAAATACACGATCATTGCAATTTTGGCATACCCCAAAATGAGAAGCCGAGACAAGAGACGGATTTTTTGTTGTTGTTGTTGCTGCTTTTTTTTTTTGGACAGCAGCAACACACACAAGTATCAACTGATATCGGCTACAATCAACAAAAAGGAAATGGAAGCCATTTGTCATCATCGGCAACAACAGCGACAACAACAACAACAACCGCCGTCGCGTTGCATTTGTTTGTGGGCACTTCCTATGGCCACGCGGCGGCGGGGGAGTGTAGAAATGTCAATATACGTCAATGGCTAGGCAGGTTCTATGCCTGGAATTTCTAATAATAACGAAGCGTGCTTGGGCCCGACAACGCTTGGAATTTGTAAATGCATACCCTGGACATAGGGTTAGACATGGCTTATAAGCTTTAAGAAGGCAGCAAACTGGGCAGAAATTTTATATATTCTGCATTTATATTTGAAATCACCTCTGCACTAGTTTTAAACCACTTCTGAACTTTATTAAAAGCACCTTTAAAACCCATTTAAAGCATTTTGATAAATATAAAAAGAACAAAACAATATCCGATCTGTTGTAAACTAGCCTTATAGCTCTTATAGCTTAGCTTAGCTCTCTTTAGCATTTTAATTACAGGATATCTGTAAAGTGTCCCACACGCCACTCACATGCAGCGCACATATTTGTCATTTGCTTAGGTTTCTGACAAGCACAGAAGTGTTGAATTTTGACTTTTTGAATAGTCGCATAAATCAGAGACACCACGAAAAAATATGAAAAGAAAATAGAAAACTATTCGGAGCCGCTTCGGCACCTGCCAGAACGCTTTATGTCTTCGTTTTGGACTCAATTGAAATGCAGCCGACGTCGCCCAGACATGACGACAATTTGTCTACGATTAATCTACGCCCAGAGACAGTAATGATATAGCGAGTGGATTTATAGTTCCGGGCAGGAGCAGCGTAAATGCCCCGAAGGTTGCGCCAAGCGAAAACAATGGCCCAAAGATCTGAAAAGTAAAAGTGTGCAAATCTCTGGTAGTCTGGCTGACTGCTGTCTCTGGTTGGTTGCCATCGACGAGAACAAAAAAAAGAAAAAAACCTGGCAACAATGGCTGGCAAAACACGGCAGGGCGGGCGGTTGATCGCCTTCGCCTTCGTTTTGGGCCCGCAACGCTGCCGGCAATCAAAATCACGTCACGATTGCAATGTGGCTGAAATTGAAGCTGCAACGCGCAACGCGCAACGCGCAACTTGCAACACGCTGCGCATTTTCACACCAATAAACGCTTCATAATCATAACGAAAGCACGGCCGCAACTGTGGCCAAAAAAACGGCATTACGACATCCAGCAAACGGTTAATTGAATAAAGTTTTGTAAACTTTTGTAATTGCTCGATTGCAGATTTACAAAGCGCGACGCATTTGTATTCGCCAGAGATACGCCGGCGATATTGGCCGCAGATTTCTTTGTATGTACTCTGACTCTGGCTTTGGGTTTCATGTCTGCCAGGAGCCATAATTGAGATGCCTTTGAAGCGATAATAAATTATGAAGCCAGCAAAAAATAACAAAAAAAAAATTCAACCAAAACGAAACCGAAAACGAAAACCGAAACGCGCACAAGAAAGTAAAATACAAGCGAAACGTGGCTCTAGCGAGGTGACTGACTTTATTTTCGGTTCGCTATCGGACCACGGCTCATTGTGGCATTGGCATGCAGCAGCCCAGACGATTAGGCCAGGGATTAGGCAAAGTTTACCCCGTCATAAATTATAAGTTTTGGCCAAAAGCTAACGGGAATGCACACAAGCTACGGTTAGACCTGACAACGCCAGCAACAAAACCAACAAAGGCGAAGAAAGGGAAACTTAAATCTGTTGTTGGGTGCACTGAACCCCTTTTCAGGATCTTGGCTTAAAGCCGAACTGAATGGTATTCTAAAAGCAAATTCATATTATTATTTCAACGGAAAAGACAGTTCAAACTGAGTAGAGCTTAAAACGCTCGAAAGCTTTCAGTTTCTAATTTGATTGGTATTTATATGAGAAACCATTGTATAAAATAAATTTAATAAAATATAGAAAAAGTCTTAAATGCGTAAACAAAAAAATTCACTCTAGAGATGTTTAATTTTTTTTTTTAATTTTTTTTTTTTAAGATGCAATCTTAAATGTCTTCTTATTAAGTCTTATAAAAATATATGTTTCTGTAGTGTATAAATTGTATACCTTTTCTAAAAATCAATTAAACTTTTGTTTTCAATCGATAGATAAAAGTGTTTTAAATCAGCCAAGAGTTCACAGCTGGCTCATTAATAAATTGTACATACCACACAATTGTTTCTCCACGCCTTCCCCCTCTAACAGTTTGTATATTTCATTTCAAATGCCAAAAATGTTGGCAACTTTTTCATATTTCTCACACAGTTTCGCAATGGGACAGCATTTTTTGTTTTTTTTTTTGTTTGAATACAAAAGAGCGAAAAAAATGCCGAAAAAGTAATTGAGAACTGTCATGCAATCAGATATGATGCGAATAATTCAACTGCCAACTGAAATGTTACCCTTTGCCGGCCACCGTCCGCAGTTGGCGGCTCAGCAGTTGCATTTCAGCTGGGC
The DNA here is from genome assembly GCA_035047465.1 of Drosophila sordidula. Taxonomy (NCBI): domain Eukaryota; kingdom Metazoa; phylum Arthropoda; class Insecta; order Diptera; family Drosophilidae; genus Drosophila; species Drosophila sordidula. The sequence continues at coordinate 3,404,567 of JAWNPQ010000131.1, forward strand.
ATTTGTTGTAGGCCACCGAACAATTAGCAGCGCATTGCGTGTCCACGCGGCTGCCGTGGCAGCGGCGACATCTCCTGGCCAGACTCGTGATCTGCCCTTATGGCGCTGCCAGTCCTAATGGCCGCCTGCCAGCCCAGGTCAGGCGCTCTTCTGCCTACATTTTCGAGCACATGTTTTCCGTGCGGCTTACAATTTCCTGGTTCGTCTCGCGCACTGTCAAGCTATCGGCACTATCGATGTTGGCCAGGGGCGCTGCACGGCCGCGTGGCTCATAAAATCTAGCAGAAATACACACAACATCAGAAAAAATTAAATATAAGTGCTCTAATCACAGGTGTCAGACTAGCGGATACCCTCTCTTTTTATATGAAAAATGAAAATGAAATACTTAAAAAGCCAAGTTTAGATATTGAATTTATTAGTAATTATTATAGGAATAAGTAATTATTGCACATTTCTATTTATAAACATAAGCTGGCACAACTGCAATATGCCCAATTTGGTGCACACATTTTCAATGAGTACAGGGTATGAAAGAGAAGAGACTACGAAAAAAAAAAAAACAGAACATCGATTTGTAGCAGCGCCTGCGCAAAGCGTGAAATTTATGCGACCCACACGCAGCGCCACTCACACGACCACGACCCAGCAGCCGGCCAGACGGAGGCAGACGGAGGCAGTCGGAGGCAGAGCCGCAGCCCGAAGAGGCTTCACCTTCACCCAGCCAAGTTGTAGTTGGAGTCAGAGTCGCAGTCGCAGTCGCAGTCGAAGTCGAGTTTGAAGTCGTAGCCAGCAAATTTCATTTCTCGCAATAAATCCATGACTGATTTATGTACTGCACAATCGTTACAAATCACAAACGTTTACTGAATGAGCGTTCGTCTCCTTACCCCGGGCCGGCTGCTGCCTGCTGGCTGCTGCCTCGCAGCCGGCAAGAGGAAGAGTCGGCGGAGAGTGCAAAAAAAGCGACAGTGGCTGCTGTCTGTAGTTTACAGTCGGGGCTCACGTGCTGCCTTTCAGCTTCAATCAGCGCGTCTTCACTCGCCGTAGCAGCAGCTGAATTGCATTTGAATTAATTAAAATGCTGATGTTGCTCATAGGCTACAGCTTCAATTAATTCGCTTTTTTCTTTTTTCAAGCCAAAAATTTGTCATATACTGAGATTTGCAGCAACAATAAAAATGCAGTGTCTCCATTATGTCCACGCACACATGCACGCGCTAGATGTAAATCTCTTGTGGCCCCAAACACATGTACACACATGTATCCTTTTGTTGTGTCAAACAATTGAATGCATTGACAAAGCAGAGTCCCGGCCGGCGATGCGGACAAAATCGATCAACCCAAAAGACAACTGCGGCAATCCCAGCAAGAATCGCATTGGCGACCGGGCATAAGATTTACATACTCCCGACACTCTCGAGTGGCCGCAACGAGGCGACGTCGTCCACGGCTGGCCACTTAAGTTGACGGCGCGTCGTCAGCGCAGCCCGCTCTGCGCCCAGGGCGCATGCCTGGAACGACGGCGACGGCGACGGCGACAGCGACAACAACGGCAACAGCCACGGCGACAGCCTGTTGGCCAGCCTGGTGTTGCCAACTTGGGACAAAAAGGATGACTAAATGCATGCAAGTTATTTAAATGAGACATTTTAAGAGTCAGTTCGTGGCAAGGCTGCGGCATGTGGACAGCTCTTGGTTCCGGCTCTTGCGTGGCCTTTGAGTAGTGCAGTGTGTGGGGTATATGCACTTAATGGCAGTGTTTGGCAGCCTTCTTAAATCGTAAAATAAATTATATTTTCCTTCCATTTGTATGCACACCAATTTTAGTGGCAAATATACAGCTCCCGGGTCGAGAGCTCCCATATTTCAAATCTCCCATAACTTGGTCAAACTTTAACCGATTTTCAAGCTTGATGGCATTTTGGTCTTGATTTGTCCTCTAGATTGATTTGGCATTTAAAATATATGCATTTCCGAAAATAAATTTTTTTTTGAATTTTTTAGAAAAAAGCATGTACCCCCCCCTTACTCACTTAGGAAAAAAATTTTTTTTTTTAAATTTAGAATCCGGAATTTCTACTTTTAATCGATTGTATTTGTCACAATTAGCATAAAAAACAACATTAAAAGTGATTCTGAGGGGGTCAAAATTTTGGTCAAAAATCATGCCAAAATTGAGAAAAATTTTGACATGGAAAGCTCCCGGATCCATAGCACCCATATTTCACCGATTTTCATGTTTGATGGCATTTTGGTCATGGGTTGTTCTCTAGATTGATTCGGCATTTAAAATATATGCATTTTTAAGAATAATTTTTTTTTTGATTTTTTTGGGAAAAAAGCACATACCCCCCCCCCTTACTCATTTTGGAAAAAATTTTTTTTTCAAAATTTAGAATCCGGAATTTCCATTTTTAATCGATTGTGGCTGTCACAATTAGCATAAAAAACAACATTAAAAGTGATTCTGAGGGGGTCAAATTTTTGGTCAAAAATCATGCCAAAATTGAGAAAAATTTTAACATGGAAAACTATTGGAGCCATAGCTCCCATATTTCAAACTCCCATAACTTCGTCAAAACTGAACCGATTTTCATGTTTGATGGCATTTTAGCCTTGATTTGTCCTCTAGATTGATTTGATATTTAAAATATATGCATTTTTAAAAATAAATTTTTTTGGAATTTTTTGGGAAAAAAGCACATACCCTCCCCTTACTCATTTTGGAAAAAATTTTTTTTTCAAAATTTTGAATCCGGAATTTCTATTTTTAATCGATTGTGGGTGTCACAATTAGCATAAAAAACAACATTAAAAGTGATTCTGAGGGGGTCAAATTTTTGGTTAAAAATCATGCCAAAATTGAGAAAAATTTTGACATGTAAAGCTCTCGGATTCATAGGTCCCATATTTCAAACTGCCGTAACTTGGTCAAAACTGAACCGATTTTCATGTTTGATGGCATTTTGGTAATTATTTGTCCTCTGCATTCCGCTTTAAACCAAAAATCAAATAAAATATTAATTGTACTAATAAGTTGCATATGTATATGCCAGGCTTATAAGGTATCCTCAATACCCTCCATGCAAATGATGTTCACATGCTCCACAAAGAGCATCGCTGCTTCGGCTCGGCATAGATCAGCTCAGCGTTTACGCGTATGTTGATCTGTCAGCTGCTGGGCCAAAGCAATGCGGACTATTTATGTACACACATTGTGTTGGATCGGCTGCCTGGCGGCTGTCAATTTTGGGTGGCGGCTTTGGTCAGTTGGCGTCCGCTAATTGTGTCGCAGCTGCCAGATTTATGTGGCCCGATCAATTCGTTAATGTATGCAGATGCGTTAGGGCATCAAATTATAATTCAATTCCCGAATAGAAACCAACGACCACCGGAGCGGTCAAGAGACCTGCCAATGGCCTAGGCTAGTCGGCTGGTTGGCTCGTTGTCAGTCGCAAGATTGGCTCATAAATTGTCCAAATTAATTCATTGTGGCACCAATGGCGACACCTACTCGTTGGCCGGCGATGGGAATGTCTCCTAACCACTTGATTCGTAAGTCATAAATTTATAGTCTTTATTGAAACATCAATTTGGACACCCTGGCAGCGACAGCCGCAACACCTAGCCGCCCAGTTCAAAGTTACCCGATCCAATTGTATTTCATCTGGCTGGAGAGGAGCAGCGAGCACCGAGCACCGATCAGCGGCAGCCAAGGTGGTCTCCAAAGATGCTCCCAACGTTCCGACCAACAGCAGCGCCGCTTGTTGCTGTTGTTGCTGTTGTTTTTCTTTTAGCTTGACGCTCTTTCTACTGTTTAGAACTGGTTTCTGGTTACCACTGCCCGATGTGTATTATCTGAGCATAATTTTGTTTCTGTGTTTTGTTTTTTTTTTTTTCGTTTCGTATATCATTTCGTTTTGGCGGATTCGGAATTCAGCCAATCGCCGGCGATTGTTAATGCTTAAACAGCTTTACAGCTAGTTATGCAAATGGGCGGTTTTTGGAAAGTCTGCCTAGCTCTAGGCGGTCTTTTGAGGCGACAATGGTGTCGATTTATCGCGACGATGATCTCATGCCACAAAAAGGCGTGACAATGGCAGACAATTTGAATTATATGTATATAGTTGAAGTCGTGTGCTTTCGTATAATAACTTAATTTAATGGCCAGATATTAATCATACGCCACGTTGCGGCAATTAAACCGAAGCCGTTATCAAGAAAGCAACAAACATTTCAGCAATGTCCTCACCGTAGCAGGCAGCTTTCTGCATACTGCAGGCGTTGAGTGCGCTCGCATAGCAGGCAGCTTTGACTGGAGTCCAGCAGCAGTGCAACAAGCAGTTGCAGGCAGTGCAACAAGCAGTGCACGCTGTTAAAATATTCCAATTGTCCGTTAATTTGAAGCACACAATTTGTTTTTACTTAACAATTACTTTAATCGAAATAAATAAAATATAGTAAATATTAAAAAAATGTAAATTTAAATGTAAAGTGCACTCTCATAAAAATTCCCTCTCCTCCAGCTACTCAGCTTCCGAAACGCCGCCTTATCGGTTAACAGCTGGCTAACAGTCTAACATGGTGGGTGGTCCTTGGGGGTGGGGTTGCCAGGCCAACACCCCCGCAGGGACATGTCTAGAACATTACTATAAACGGACGAAACTCAACAGGTTTAAGTTCAGTTGCTGCTCGGCGCTCCACGCGTGTACTGCAGCCAAAAAATATTCCTCTTCGGTGTGCCAAAAAGGACGCTGGCTTAGGTTGTATTAACGGTATTTCTGTGCTTGCCCAAATAGATAATTGAATTTTGTGATGTGCACGCATTTAATGTGGCAATAAAAACAAATAGTCATAATAATAATTTTTATTGTCTCTGTGCGGGCACGATTCATGTGGAAAATTACATACAATGATTTTTTACGTCGCGTTGCGGTTTAAATTGATAAATTTATGACAAGTCCATTAAATGCGCTAGGCATATGTGTATTTTTTTTAAGTGCATTTTGAGTTGTGCTCGGCCATCTTTTTGTAATCATTTATATATTTTGTTTTGTATTTGTTGCACATAATAATGTGTTTATCTACACCCCCTTTGATGACAATTTGTCAACGCAATTAAAACTTTAATCAATAAAACCGCTTGATGTGTGGAAAAAGTAAACAGCTAGAGCTAAGGACACGTGTGTGTGTGTGTGTGTGTGAGCGTGTGAAGAGCATTGCGGAAATTGTTTGCCCAACGCTACACTGGCAAAAACAATTGAGATACTCGGCACTACTAATAATCCTTTATTTGCACGACAAGCGCTTTTCATTGTTTCGCGCCATGGCAGAAGCTATCAAGTGTGGCTTCAATTAAACTGAAAGTGCGACCGGACACAAAACAATCCTTGCCCAGGCGAACCCCCCTGCCCCCCCCCCAAAACCCCACCGACGCTGGCTGCTCATCCATCAAATTTCGTAGCGCTGACATGACGCTGACTGGTCGAGTGGGCGGTGGGGAAGGCGGGGAGGGGTGGTTTGGTGGGGGCCCATATGTGTTTATTTATCCGTTTTTCGCAATTATTTTACGCGCCCTTCTCATTACCACAGAGAAACTCTACAAGTCCCTGTGTGGCAATTGATAGCGAACCGAAGCCGCCAGCAACAACAACCGTTATGTATCGCTTTTTATGCAGCCATAAACGTTTGTGTTTATGAGCCGTTCCCGATGTGCTCGACAATATGCTAAATGGCCAAGCAGCTTGCAAATTGAATAGACAGCAAGCACAGGAATAACAACAACAGCAGCAACAACAACAACAACAACAACACGCAATGCAGCGAACGGCGGAGAAAACGGCCGTGGATGCAACAGCTTTGGCATCGGCATCGGCATCAGCCTCTGCCTCAGCCTCGGCCGCCGCATCTACCTGCATTAAGATCAACATTAGCAACTGCAAATCGAATCATCCCGCTGGGCGCGCTGGTGGCGGCGGTGGTGCAGGTGGTGCAGGTGGCGGCAGCGGCGGCTTGCTGCTGCTGCCCACGCACACGCACCACAATCTGCAGCTCGATAAAATTTCCGTGCGCTCGATTAGCTCCGAGGATATATCCAACGGCGGCAGCGGCCGATGCTGCAGCGCGGCCGCGCGGAATCCGGCCATAAAAACGGGACGGCGCCTGCAGCTGATGCAGGTGAGTTGGCCGGCATAAATTAGCAAAGCGTATGCGTCTTAATTAGCACACAAGCTGCAGGGTGGGGTGAAGGGCGGCTGAAGGGGGACTCGGTCACGTGCGATGGCCAAATGAAGTGCCGCGATTAGCGACAGCGCACGATAAAGACTAATCAAAGACACACACACACACACACACACAAATGAAAATATATAGTCCTCACAACTGCACCCCTGATATATATATATATATACAAGCACTTCTCTTCCAGATGATAATTCTACCATTTATACCAATATTGGCGTTGATTGTGCAAACATCGCTAACACTGCAGGAGATACTGGAGTATCGGGCGGATGTGGCCGATATCGAGACGCAGGTAAGATGCCCAAGGACCGCAAACAAGCGCAGACCAAACACGGACGGCTTAATTACAATTTATGGGCGGAATTCAATCATACGGCAAGTACGGCACGCCGTAAGGTTCACGTCCGGCGCCGCTCAATGCTCACTTGACCAGCAAACGAATGCGAGTGTCCTGCGGCCTTGCCAAGGCTTATTCGAGGGGGCGGGGCACAGGTTGCTGCCACTATTTGTTTGCTCAGGTAAGAGTTCCCTGCTCGACAGGACACTCAAGCAAGTTTGCAGCTTGAGTAAAGGACCTGCCAGGAGCAACCACCCCAACCCCAACCCCAACCCCAGCCCCAGCCCCAACCTCCATCCCGTCCACTTCTTATGCAAATGCGTGCGCAAAATATGAGAGAGAAATAATAAATATATATTGCTTGATGCTAAAGTGTATTGATAGAAGAAGTATGCATTGGCACAGTTGCAAATTGTTTTTGCGTGGGCGTGGCAGAAAATAGAAAATGAGGAAAACATACAACGCAGGAAATTCCAACAGGAAGGACAGTCTGTGAATTGGGTCACGTAGCACAGGCAACGATATTGGCCAAGCGCGAAAGCTCTATACTCTAGCCGAGCCGGGAAGAACCCACCTGAAACCCGACGGATTCCAAGAAACTCGAGCGCTTGTTATATCCCAAAGTGAACTTTGTCTAATTAGCTTGATTCGTTTCTGTGAATGCTTCGACTAACTCGGCCTGAGTGAACTCAAGCGAATTAACTTAACTACTTCCCAGAATCGATAGAAATTAATTATTAATCTTAATGGCTGGAATTATTAATACAGTTAAATCCTTGGGGTATTCGATTGAGCGGAACATTTCCCTAGACAATAGGCAAAAGTCGATAAACATATCTCTCATTGCAGGAGAGTAAAGTTTATTTGGATGGAAGAAAATACACAAACTAAAGGCGGAAATTATAATAAAATAAATATAAATAAATAAATTCAAAATTTCTAAATCCTATATTAATAATAATTCAATAAATAGTATCTACAACCATTCTTTTTGAATGCTTAATAGAAATATTCAAAAAGTTAAATATAAAATTTTGGTGAATTTTAAAAAACTTTTTAATAAGGCAGACAAAGGGCAAGCTTGCCGAAGTAATTAATAAGTATATGCAAAGCAAGGACTTGATGAATTATTCAATGCGTTACCAACTCAACGACGAACTAATCGAGACCACGCCTAGCCCGGGACACAGCCCGCCGTTAACTGCGCAAAAGAACACACACTCGCAGACACACTCGCACACACACACTCGCACACTGACGCGCAAAGATAATCTCGTTTTTGTATGCTCAACCGCCCACGCCAGGTGACGATTGCAACGGACTTGGGCAAGGTGGTCACACGGCTGCAGCTGGAGCGTTCCGAGGTGGCCTTCTATATCTTCACCAATGGCAGCAAGCAGCGGTGAGTTCCCCTCTGTCAGCCAGAACAAGGGCCCAATGCATTATCTCTGTCCGCAGCGCGAATCTGACGCAGCGCTTTGCGAACACGGATCACGCGCTGAACAACATGACCACGTGGAGCGAGATTAGTGTGCCGACGGCGCCGGACGAGGACGAGGACGACCGGGAAGTCATGCTGAATCGCAATGAGTTCCAGAGCCGGCTCAACGAGTTCAGGGAACGTGTGCGCCTCGAGCCGGAGGACAGCTCCATCACCGAGGTCATGAACTGGTACACGTCCATCAATCGCGGCCTGCTCCATCACCTGAACGAGCAGATCAAGGAGACGGACAGCAGCGGCGTCTGGCGGTGTGTTGGCCTTCTTTGCCTTTTGTGCGATTCGTGCCCTAAGCTCCTTTCTTGCAGCTACCTGGTGGGCTTCAAGAACCTGCTGAAGAGCATCGAGTGCCAGAACATCGCCACCTCCTTCGGCATACGCTACTACGGACGCGGCCCGCTGACCGCCGAGAACTTCGTCTCCTACGTCCGCTACGAGTTCATGGCCCGCGAGCTCATCAACTCCACGCTGAACTACGCGCCCATGCTGAAGCCCATGTACACGGACATAACCAACACCAAGAAATTCCACCGCGTCAAGCTCATGTGAGTAGTCTCCGACCGGGGTTGACCGTGTTCCTCACAAATCCGCTTGCAGGAGCAACATGGTCCTGAAGAACAAGCCCAACATATCCGACGAACGCAGCGCCATCGAGTACAACGAGTTCATGCACAACTACACGGACGACCTGCGAATACTGCAGAAAGCGCTGCGACGCCTAATCAAGTAAGTGCGCCGATTGAACATTGCTTATTGTATACTATATGTCGAGTTATCTACCCGACGATATAATATCTTTCCTATAGAAAACTATATTACTACAAAATAAGTTAGACTTCACAATGCTCCTCATACAATTTGCCCACTGATTCTACCTATGGGAACTATATAATATAATGGTCTGATGTACTCTTAAAATTAAAATTTGATCAGAAAATCGAAAAAAAAAACAAAAAATGTTTATACATAAACTCATTTTTCGACCGATTCTTCGTATTTGCGCTATATGATATAGTGGTCCAATATTGCCACTCTTAAATTTCAAGTTGGGTCAGGAGATCTTTGTAAATAAACGAGTTATTCATAGAAATTCAAGCGATGGTTCCTATGGGAACACTATATAATATAATGGTCTGATGTTGATAAAATTAGTCAGATATATTAGCAGCATACTAACACTCTTAAAGTTAAAGTTTAATTCGGATATCTTTGATAAAAAAAAAACAATTTTCATGCAAAAACTTATTTTTCAACCGATTTTTCCACTGGGAAATGATAGCTTAAAAACTTAAAGACTATTTTGCATTTCTAAGCAAACACAGACGGACATGGCTATATATAATATATAAAGTATATAGCATAACTAAGACACCCAAGTAAACTTATTGCACTCGCAGGGAATATGTGGACAAGACTCTGATGGAGGCGGACCGCAAGGAGGCCATCGGCATAGCCATACTTGTGGTTGTGCTCCTGGTATCGCCCATTATAATCATACTGGTGAAGAACGCGGCTGCCACAATACAGGTAAGAGAACAGAAATCGCTGATAATCGGTATAAAGCACGTTCGCCACTTGCCAGCTGTACGCGATGAATCTGTCCATAAAGGCCAAGGAGCTGAAGCGCGAGAAGCGCAAAAGTGACTCGCTGCTCTTCCAAATGCTGCCGCCCAGCGTCGCGATGCAGCTGAAGCAGACGCAACAGGTGAGATATTATATATATATATATACTCTCAGATGTATACAGTCTACCCTGCCTCCCTTCTGGCTGCAGGTGCCCGCGGAGCTGTACGAGGCAGTCACCATCTACTTCAGCGATATTGTTGGCTTCACCGAAATCGCGGCCGAGTGCACGCCGCTGGAGGTAAACTAGAATTAAGCCTTATCAACTGTAACTGTAATGTGTGTTTAATAGGTCGTGACCTTTCTCAACTCAATCTATCGCGTGTTTGACGAACGCATCGAATGCTATGATGTCTACAAAGTGGAAACCATCGGCGACTCCTACATGGTGGCCTCGGGGCTGCCCGTGAAAAACGGTAATTTATGCAAATTTCCTGCCTGTCTGTCAATCCAACCCAGCTCACTGCACGACTCCCCCGTCTCCTCCTCCCCCTCCCCCTCCCCCCTCCCCATTCAGCGCTAATTTGGGCTTGTGTGCCCATGCGCCCTAATTTATGCTGTGAAATGTTTGGACAGCTGCCATCCAAAATTAAACATATGTTTGTCCGCTCCGCAGGCAACAAGCACATCAGCGAGATCGCAACAATGGCACTTGATTTGCTGGACGCCTCCTCCGTGTTCCGACTGCCCCGCGCCGGCGACGAGTTCGTCCAGATACGCTGCGGCGTCCACACCGGGCCCGTCGTCGCCGGCATCGTGGGCAGCAAAATGCCCCGCTATTGCCTGTTCGGCGACACTGTGAACACCGCATCGCGCATGGAGAGCACCGGCGAGGCGCAGAAGATACATATCACCGAGGAGATGCACGAGGCGCTGCAGCAGGTGGGCGGCTTCAAGACCGACCATCGCGGCCTCATCGACGTCAAGGTCAGTTGCCCCTCCCAGAACTAGTTAGAGCCCCCAACTTAGCCCGTTGTCTTCCACAGGGCAAGGGCCTCATGTGCACCTACTGGCTGACCTGCAAGGATGGGCCGGTGCGCTCCCGCGATGAGATCTCCTGGTGTGCCGACATGCAGCCCGTCTTCCTGGATCATCTCAAGCTGCATCCGCCGACGAACTACAAGCTGCCCAAGCGAAAATGAGCGACAATTGACGAATCCGCAAATTACTACACTTAACCAACCCTCTGTGTGTTATACATCTATATACATATGTGTCTGTGTCTGTGTGTGTGTGTGTGTGCCCTACTTACTCCGCAACGCCCAGTGGGCGTGATTAGCCCCTCCAAAAATACGCTGCATAATTAGAAGTACACGCTGTTATAGTTACAACTGTGTGTTTGTAGTCCTAACAAGCTCGATGTGTTGCAAAAGTCTCAGACAAGTCTCGCACAGATAATATATATCCCTGCACTATATAATCTTCTGCATATATACTTTCAAATTCAATTCATTTTTCCTATATTCAATCTTTAATCTTAAGTTTGTTTTTTATAACCTGAAGCCATTGAAAATGTGTCAAGGAGGAGGTAAAGAAGGAGGCCCCATAAAGTATACTATATATTCTTGGTCAGCATTACATTAGAGCCCAGATTATCTCCTAGCCGGGTACCTCCTACCACTTACTTGTTTTATATAGTTGTGGCTTGTTTAAGATTTTTGAAACACATGCGAATATATCGGCTATATGTTACCTTATGTGTAGTTGGAGCCAGTTGCTCGAATAAATGTTATACTCATTCAAACGTAATCCAAGTAGGCGGACTATGAATATTTGCCAGATTTTGAGGATCTGCCTTCTGGTGCCGTGGAGCCTGGCGCACCCCGGCCGTGGCACCTTCAATAGAAATAGCGATGGCCAATTTCAGATGTTGATTGCCGGCGGATTGTTACCCGACCACGGCAGCTATGTCAGAAACTTGGTGTCCATACGCACGTTAAATTTCGTCGACTATCACGGCGATAATCATTTCTGCACCGGCATCATTATCAGCAGCCGGACAATCCTGACGGCAGCCCACTGCGTCACGGAGTAAGCCAGCACTAGCCGCCAGATCGAAACGGTTCTGATTACGCTTGTTTCATCCGCAGCAGGCACAAGGCGATTATGAATCCTCGCGGCATTCTAGTCGTGTTCGGCTCGGTGCACCGCCTCGAAATATACGGAAAAGAGGACACCCGGCGTGTCGATCGCATTGTGGTCCATCCGAAATATCGGCGCTATGTTAATTACGATGTGGCCGTGCTGCGGCTGGGGGATCGCATACCCGGAAATATGCGGCACGTGAAGCCGATAATAAAGCGAAAGCGTGTCGTGATTAAAGAAGGCATGAAGTGCGTCACCATGGGCTGGGGTCAGATGTATCCGGTAGTTGTCTCCAATACGCTGTCTGATTGCTCTAATCACAAACTCACCACAGCACGGTCCCTACGGCAATGAAATGATGTATATGGACATCATCATTCGCAATCACGACTTCTGCAAAAATATGGTCAACTTTGTGGCCGAGGGTAACATCTGTGGGGAGCCGTATGCAGAGGGGCAAGTGTGCCCAGGCGATCTGGGTGGGCCACTGATGTGCCACGACGACCTCGCCGGCATTATTGGCGGGGCGCAGAAGTGCGAGGGCATTGAGACTATTAAGTTTGTCAATTACAGTTATGTGGAGAGTTGGATCGATAAGACCGTTAATGCGCTGTCCTCGAGCAATGGCATTTGGTTATCTCCAGTTTTATACGCAGTGTATATTTGTATGGCATTTGCTTAATTTTCAAATTTGGGAATCCGTTGCCAGTGCGCAGTGTTGGAAAACGTGGCATTTTGCGTAACGTTGTGCACTGAAAGCTGTATACCAGTTGGAAAAAACAATTATGCCATTATGTTTTACTAAATTTATGGTTTTGTCAAATTAATTTTAGAAAACATATAAATAAAAACCCAGCTCTGCAGAAAGTTGGCAGCGCTGTCACACAATGTTCGTACGTATTTTCTGACTCATTTGCACGCTCTCGCACACTGGTAAAGTGCTCTCTTTGCCAAAACAGCTGATTGGCGGCTGAGTGGCCTGTGAACATGTAATAATCGGCTAAACAACTGAAATAATCCCTACCACAGCTAACAACAATGCTAAAACTAAGCCGAAATACAGCGAATGCGGCAGTCCAGCGCTGGCGGCACCGCCAGCTACTCTCCACGTGGTCACCGCTGGCCACCGCCTTCAATGCGCCGCCGACGAAGCGCATCAACTTTACGCGCGACGATGCGGTAAGTGCTCCCAGCGGAGAAAGTTGTCCGAGGGTGCCTGAAATTTGTGTTATTTGCCTTGTCAGGGTCTGTTTCGCATGTCGGAACTGCGCACCGCCGACGGCTTCCATTTGCTGCGCGAAAATGTGGAGCGTTCCACACAGGATCTCATTGCGGAAGCCATCTCCAGCGACCGACAGCGCAAGATGGTGGACATCTTCGATGAGCTTTCCGATTCGCTGTGCAAGGTCGCCGACATGGCCGAGTTCATACGCATCGCCCATCCCAAGAACAAGTACATGCAGGCGGCGGAACAGGCCTGCATTAGCATTTGCGGCGTGGTTGAGAGCCTCAACACGCACAAGCCACTGTACCAGGCACTCAGCAAGGTGGTGCAGAACGGCGACTATCTGCCCACCACCGAGGTGGATGTCCATGTGGCCAAACTGTTTCTGTTCGACTTTGAGCAGTGCGGCATACATTTGCCGGAGGAGGAGCGACTGCGTGTGGTGCGCCTGAATGACTACATCCTTCAGCTGGGCCAGAAGTTCATGAACGGCGCCGTCCAGCCCACCGTGCTGTCGCGCAGCTATGTGCCCGAGGACATACGACACTAGTAGGTGTTGTTGGTGCTGCTGCATCCAGCTGCTAATCTTCCATGCTTGCTCCACAGCTTTCCCACGGCGGGCGAGAACATCATCATCACGGGCCTGTGCACCAACGCGTCCAATGTGCAGATGCGCGAGGCTGCCCACCGCTTGTATCTGCAGCCCTCCGACAGCCAGGAGGAGCTGCTCAAGGATCTGCTGCTCTGCCGCTACGAGCTGGCGCGCAGCTGCGGCTTCGAAACGTACGCACATCGTGCGCTCAATGGCAGCACCATGGAGCGACCGGAGCTTGTGCGTGAGTTCATTGACGAGCTGTCCGAGCAGCTGCGTCCGCGTGCCGATGCCGACTTTGCGCTCATGACCCAAATGAAGCGCAAGGAGAGCGGCCAGAAAAGCGCGCTAGTCGAGATCTGGGACACGCCGTACTTTACCGCGCAGCTGAAGCGCGAAGCCCTCGAGGAGCAGGCCAACGAGTTTCTGCCGTACTTCTCGCTGGGCGGCTGCATGGAGGGCCTGGACAACCTGCTGCACGCGCTGTACGGCGTGCGTTTGCAAAACACCGAAATGGAACCCGGCGAGAGCTGGCACAGCGACATCTACAAGCTGGCCGTGATGCACGAGACCGAGGGTCTGCTCGGCTACATCTACTGCGATTTCTTTGAGCGCAACGGCAAGCCGAACCAGGACTGCCATTTCACCATCCAGGGTGGCAAGCGGCTGACCGATGGCACCTACCAGCTGCCCATTGTTGTGGTCATGCTGGGCCTGGCACAGCCGCGCTGGACGGGACCGACGCTGTTGTCGCCGGCGCGCCTCGACAATCTGTTCCATGAGATGGGCCACGCCATGCACTCGATGCTGGCGCGCACCCAGTACCAGCATGTGACGGGCACCCGCTGCGCCACCGACTTTGCCGAGGTGCCCAGCGTGCTGATGGAGTACTTCGCCAGCGATCCCCGCGTGCTGCGCACCTTTGCGCGCCACTTTCAGACCCACAAGCCCATTTCGGAGGACATGCTGCGGCGCTTGTGCGCCTCCAAGCACTTGTTTGCGGCCAGCGAGACGCAGCTTCAAGTCTTCTACTCGGCCCTGGATCAGGTCTACCATGGCGATACGGCCCAACAAGGCGTCAACACGACGGAAACGCTGCGCGCCGTCCAGAATCGCTACTACGGACTGCCCTATGTGGAGAATACGGCCTGGCAGCTGCGTTTCTCCCACTTGGTTGGCTACGGGGCCAAGTACTACGCGTATCTGATATCAAAGACCATTGCCTCGTGGATCTGGCAGACGTACTTCGAGGCGAATCCGTTCAATCGGCAGGCGGGGGAGAAGTATCGTGCCGAGATTCTGGCACATGGCGGCGCTGTGCCCAGTCGCAAGCTGGTCACCAATTTTCTGCAGCGCGAATTGACGCCCCGAATACTCGCCGATAGCCTTATACATGAAATTGACATGGACGAGTCGAAGATTAAAGAGCTGATCGTTAGCAGAAATTAGCTGAAATCTCGTCCAGAATACATTTTGTAAATACTTTTCGTTTTAATTATAATTAGTTAACTGCCTTATTGTTTTGTACATAGCGAATTTGGTTTATTACACTAGGCCGGCAACACAGTGGGCATCAATTCTACGCCCACAAACTCTTTGGCAATTCGCACTCCCAGAAAAAACATACCGAAGCTTTTGACCAACATCCTGCAAGGGAAAGTGTGGTTATGTAAACAAACGCGGCAATAGAATTGCATTCGATGTTCAATGAACGCCGTGCCACTCACCACTGGAACTCATTGTGGTAGATGTTGCGCAGAATGTTAAACGGATTCCCAGCTTTCGCCATTTGAATAAGGAAATTTATATTTTATTATTTAACGTACGACTTCTGTTGTGCTTTTTTGCTGTCGCAAGAGTGAACAAACACTACAACAAACACTACGCACACTAGATTTTACGTTTTCTGGTATTTTTTGTTTTTTTTTAGTATTTTGCTAGCTCCAGCTCCAGCTCCAGTTGTGCGCGCTCACTTCTACCTCTAGCAGTTCAGGCGTGAACTAAACAGTGTGCTCAAACTAGTTCTGAACAGAAGTGCACTACATTGAAAATTCCAGCACTGGTCACACTGTTTCCTGGCCCAATTGCACGTGCAGCGCCAAAACAAGAAATTTGGGTGTCTCTATTGGAATTATTTAATAGCCATGGAGAACGTCAATGATGAAATCGATATGGAGGTTGTGGAGCCTGAGGACGCCGAAAGCGACATGGAGCCCGATAGCGACAATGAGGAGGACGCTGATGGGACCACAAAAACGCCCAAGCAGGTCTACCTGCCGGGCAAAACGCTGGCCGAGAACGAGGAACTGGTTTGCGACGAGAGCGCCTATGTGATGCTGCATCAGGCATCGACGGGCGCGCCCTGCCTGAGCTTCGATATCATCCCCGATGAGCTGGGCACGGGCAGGGAGAACTTTCCCATGACTGCGTACATAGTAGCCGGCACCCAGGCGGCCCGCACACACGTCAACAATCTGATTGTGATGAAGATGAGCAATCTGCACAAGACACAGGAGGACGACGACGACGACCCGGAGGATGAGGAGCTGGAGGATGACCAGGACGATGTGGCCGACAAGAGTGAGCTGAAGAAGCCGCAGATGACCTGCGCCCTCATCAAGCATCAGGGCTGCGTGAATCGCGTGCGTGCCCACCGCATGGGCAACAACGTGTTCGCGGCCTCCTGGAGCGAACTGGGACGCGTGAACATCTGGAATCTGTCACAGCAGCTGCAGGCCGTCGAGGATGACCAGCTGCTCAAGCAATACGAGCAGCAGAGCGCCAGCAATGAGACCCGTCCCGTCTACACGTTCAGCGGGCATCAGCAGGAGGGCTTCGCCATCGACTGGAGCCCCAGTGCCGAGGGCGTGCTGGCCACGGGCGATTGTCGTCGTGATATACACATATGGAGTCCGCTGGAGGATGGCACCTGGAAGGTGGACCAGCGTCCGCTGGTGGGCCACACTGCCTCCGTCGAGGATCTGCAGTGGAGTCCCAACGAGCGCAGCGTCCTGGCCTCCTGCTCCGTGGACAAGACCATACGCATTTGGGACTGTCGCGCGGCGCCCCAAAAGGCCTGCATGCTCACCTGCGAGAATGCGCACGAGAGCGACATCAATGTCATCTCGTGGAACCACACGGAGCCCTTCATTGCCAGCGGCGGCGATGATGGCTTCCTGCACATCTGGGACTTGCGTCAGTTCAAGACGCAGAAGCCCATTGCCACATTCAAGCATCATACGGATCATATAACCACGGTCGAATGGAATCCCAGCGAGGCAACGATCCTGGCCTCGGGCGGCGATGACGATCAGATTGCGCTGTGGGATCTGGCCGTGGAGAAGGATGCGGATCAGGCGCAGGCGCCGGCTCAGAACGAGGAGGAGCTCAGCAAGCTGCCGCCGCAGCTGCTGTTCATCCACCAGGGCCAGAAGGAGATCAAGGAGCTGCACTGGCACGCCCAGCTGCCAGGCGTGCTGCTCTCCACGGCGCACAGCGGCTTCAACATCTTCCGCACGATCAGCGTGTGAAAAGTCGCGTGATGTCGCTGATATAACCCGGATCTATCATTAGCTTCTAGACGACAAATAAATACAAAACAAACAAATTGTTAACACGTTTTATTGTGGCTTCTGTTTCAGGCCGGGGCGTCGTTGTTATCATCGTCCTCCTCCTCATCCATCAGCATCGTGATATTGATTAGATGACGCATGGTGGGACGGCCGTGCGGGCAGTTCTGCAATAAACAAATTAAATAATTTAAAACTTAGTTACACCTCTCGCTATCTCAGCCATAAACGTGCCCTAATCTCCGCCTTGCGACGTTTCCAAATGAAATACAACCTGCCAGTGCCCAGTGAAGCTGCGCCCGTTACGAGATGTGCACACTCGCTAGCCGCGACATGGAGCCGACAAAAAAAGTCGGCGCCAACTCATTGACGTTTTTGGAGGCACCGCTAATGGCAGTTGACAGCGCTAAGCGTTTGGTAAGACCCGGAAGCCGCGTCAAATTCGAACACATGCCCAACTCTCGCCTTGCAGGAGCAGCCCGCGTGGAGCTGGACCTTGAAGCTGGCGGTCTATGGCGCCACCCTGGGCGCCGCCGTGCCAGTGGGCTACTGCACGGGCGTGGTCAACAGCCCCGCTGTGGTGAGTACCAGTTCAACCAACTGTTATACGTCCCTTGTAACCCCCCGTGTTGTATTCCTACTCCTGCTTACTGTCTATATTTATAATCCCTTACTGCCACGTTTCTTTGTATACCCTCTCGTATTTGAACTACTTATCTAATTATCTTCGCTGATAGTCTGCCTTTGATACTAGCTGTTATATGCTATACATATCGTGTTCAACCTCCCGCTCTTCTCTCTGTTATACTCCATACTACACTTTATGTTATATATCTTGCTGCCTAATATCCTGTGACTCTTTATATTAATGATATAGTACCCTGTCCTATATATATTCCTATTCTATGTTATTCATCCTGTCATTCTCCTCACTTTCTGTTATACAACTTCACATACTCCCTTTCAAATCCACCTTGTTATACTCCCCTACTTTCTGTTATACATCACCCTCTAATCCCTCTCCCTCTCCCACTCTTCCCCTCCAGCACATGCGCGCCTGGTGCCGGGAGACGCTCCACGCCCGCTATGGCCTGCAGCTGAGCGAAGCCCTGTTGGAGCTGCTTTGGGCCACGGTGGTCTCCATCTTCCTGGTGGGCGGCGCAGTGGGCTCGCTGTCGGGCGCCGCCATCGCCAACCGGTTCGGACGCCGTCCCTCCATGCACATTTGTGGCGTGCTTCTCGCTCTGGGCGCGATTCTCTTCTGCGCCTGCCGACCTCTGGGCTCCGTGGAGCTGCTGCTGCTGGGCCGCCTGCTGGTGGGCCTGGCCGCCGGTCTGCTCACCGCCTGCATGCCCATGTACCACAGCGAGCTGGCCTCCCTGGAGCAGCGCAGCAAGCTGGCGCCCTTCTGTCCCCTGGGTCTGACGGTGGGCGTGGTGGTGGCGCAGATCTTCAGCCTGCAGTCGGTGCTGGGCGGCCAGGAGCACTGGCACCTAGCGCTGGCCTTCTACGGCGTCTTCGTGGTGGTCTGCTACGCGCCCTTCAGGTGGTATCCCGAGAGTCCCAAGTGGCTCTACATCGTCAAGGGCCGCAAAGAGCAGGCGGCGCAGCAGCTACAGCTGCTGCGCGGTTACGCGGCGGACAGCGAGGCGCTGCGCTCGGAACTGGAGGACATGGAGCAGGAGGCGAGCCAGAAGAGCACGCCGAGCTCATTCCTCCAGGTGCTGCGCAATCCCCAGCTGCGCTTGCCCCTGCTCATTGTCTGCGTCTACCTGGGCGGCCAGCAGCTGTCCGGCATAAATGCGGTGCGTTGGGCGCCCCTGGCTGCAGTTGCTCCTCGGTGACCAGTTTGTGTGCTTCCAGATCTTCTACTATTCGGTGTCCATATTCCGCAAGGCGGGTCTCAGCGCACAGGCCGCCGAGTGGGCTAATCTGGGCGCTGGCTCCACGAATCTGGCCGCCGCGCTCCTGGGTCCCTGGCTGATGGTGCGCTTCAATCGCCGCCCGCTGATGCTCTTCTCCAGCTCCGCCTGCTGCGTCTTCCTCTTTCTCTTCGCCATGCTGCTGCACTTCATTGTGAGTTGGGGTCTGTGGTCTGGGATTGCCCGTGTTATCCTTGTCATCCTCACTTTCAGGAGAGCTTCAGCTGGTTCGCCATGGGCTGCATTTTCTGCATCTTTATGTACATTGTTGTCTTCCAGTTCGGCCTGGGTCCGCTGCCGTTCTTCATAGGCGCAGGTGCGTGGCAGTTCAAGTCCTTTCTCTTTTTCGCTTCTCTCACTCTCCTCCTCGACAGAGCTCTTCGAGGTGGCGCCGCGGTCCGCGGCCATGTCGCTGGGCAGCGTCGTCTACTGGCTCTGCAACCTGATCGTCGGCATGGCCTTCCCCAGCCTGCAGAATGCCTGGGGCGCCCTGGTCTTCCTGCCGTGCTCCATCACCTGCCTGCTGGTCTTCCTGCTGACCAAACGCTACTTGCCGGAGACGCGCGGTCGCGATCCCTCCGAGGTGGCGCCGCTAGTTGCCGAGGGCTTTAAATCAAAGCCGCTCAGATCTCGATAAGAGCCACAGAAGAGTTTTCTTCGGGTGCCGAAGATTCAATACCCTAGCGCACAAATATATTGCTGTATTTAACCACACAACGCTGTTTTGATATATAAACTTTAATGCTTTAATGAGAGTTAATTAATGTGGACTGTTCCTATAAGAGCTATAGGTTTGGAACAAAATCCGCTTTCTAATTGGGGAGTTTGTCCAAGATATCTTGCTAAACAAAAAGCTTTTTCTTACAAATAGTAAGTTTTTTAGCTGATCAAGAACATATATACCATATAAACTTTATGGATGCGAAGAATTCTGCGCATTGGAATGCCCTCTGAGAGGATATAACAAGAACGCTGCAGTCGGGTGTAACCGACAGCGCAATACTCGTTCGTTAGTTTGGAAAAATGTCGATTTTTGGCGAATATAGCCAAAAAATTGCTGGACTGGGGGAAATGCATTGCACCTAGCTTTAAAATTAAGGGAATATAATTGAATAATCTACACCTAATCTGACCGACGCACATACCACAAATCCAATATACTCTTTTCAGTCCCTCAACCAGTATAAAAAGCCACGCCAATGCTAATGCCACTGATTTAGTTGTAGTTAAGCCCACTTTGTGGCTAGCCCAATAAATTCTCGGGGGATTAGCTCGATGCTACCAGATTCCCAAACGTAAGTTGATAAAAAACCAAGGCACCGCCGCGCAGGGCGCACAGTTAGCCATGGAGAGCGCAATGGAGCTGATGGAGCAGCAGCGGGCTCCGCCGCACAGGCCCAAGTGGACCGGTTTGCTCGTGTGGAGCACGCTGGGCAGCACAGTTGGCGCCGCTCTGCCCGGCGGCTACTGCATGGGCATCATCAACAATCCCGCCGTGGTAAGCGAGATCACCTAGCCCCCCCCCCCCCACGCACAGCCAGCCTCTGAGATCTGGGACTTTGCAGCACATGCGCGCCTGGTGCGCAGCCACCCTGCTGCAGAACTACGGCCTCCGGCTGACGCCCGCCGGCCTGGACACGCTCTGGGCTCTGATCGTGTCCATCTACTTGATCGGCGGCGTGCTGGGCTCCGCCTGCGCCGGCTGGGCGGCCAATCGGTTTGGTCGACGCGGCTGCTTTCTGCTCAGCGGCTCGCTGCTCCTGCTGGCGGCCCTAGGCTTTCTCTGCTGCCGCCAGCTGCAGTCCGTGGAGCTGCTGCTGCTCTGCCGCCTGGTGGTGGGCCTGGGCGCCGGCCTGATCACCACCGGGCTGCCCATGTACCACAGCGAGATCGCGGCGCTGCCGCAGCGCGGCACGCTCGGCTCCTGCTGTGCCGTCGGCTTCTCCATTGGCATTGTGGTGGCCCAGTTGTTCAGCATGCAGTCGCTCTTTGGCGGCGAGCAGCACTGGCACATCGCGCTGAGCTTCTACGTGGTCTTCATGGCCATCTGCTACGCGCCCTTCCGCTGGTACGCGGAGAGCCCCAAGTGGCTGTACATCGTGAAGCAGCAGCGCGAGGAGGCGCTGCAGATGCTCATCCGGCTGCGAGGCGGCGATTCCGGCCTGCAGGCGGAGATCCAGGCCATGGACCTGGAGGCGGCCAGCAAGGTCAGCAGTCGCGGCCTGGGCGAGGTGCTCCGGGACCCGAAAATGCTGCTGCCGCTGGTCCTGCTCTGCGCCTACCAGGGCGGCCAACAGCTGACGGGCTGCTCCTCGGTTAGTCAAGGCTTCTGGTCGATTTACAAATGCTTACCAGCTGTTTCTTTGCCAGATCTTCTACTACTCCGTGTCCATCTTCTGCAGCAGCGGGCTCTCGCCGTACGTTGCCGAGCTGTTGAGCCTGTGCGCCGGCAATGTCAACCTGGCCATATCGCTGCTTAATCCTCTGCTCATGGCCAAGTTCAACAGACGCACCTTGATGCTGCTCTCGACCTTCTTTTGTGCCCTGCTCATGTTGGCCTTTGCCTTGTTCGTGGCGTTCACCGTGAGCTGTTGGCATTTAGCCCTTAATTTTCTCCTCTATCCAACATATTCTTGCAGTCGCTGATTCCTTGGTTCATCTATGGCACCGTTGCCAGCGTCTTTCTGTACCTCGTCGCCTTCCAGCTGGCTTTGGGTTCCATGCCCTCCTTCATAGGCACAGGTCTGCTTGCCTTTTTGCTTTAATTGTTTGTCTAGAAATCAGAACTTTCTTTCCTTTCCTTCGCAGAGCTCTTTGAGGTGTCTTCGCGCTCGGTGGCCAACTCTTTGGGCAATCAAACGGGCTGGAGCTGCAATTTTCTGGTGGGCTTTCTGTTTCCCACCATGTACTCGCTTATGGGCTCTTGGGTGTTCCTGGTTTTCTCCCTGTTCAGCTCGCTGCTCTTCCTGCTCACCAAATTCTACTTGCCGGAGACGCGTGGTCGCGAGGTCTCCGAGGTCGCTGAGCTGGTTTCACGTGGTTTTAGGAGCAAAGTTCTTTAGAATATTCGCTAATTTTAAGCACTACTTTAGATAGATACATTTATAAATGGAATTCATGAGCGGAAGTTGTCTCTGATTCCACCAATTTCTTACAATTAGAGATAGAGATTCTGTCAGATACCTCAAAAGCTGCCTTCTTATATCCCAGATAGCCCGCCCCCACTTACCCAGGGCTGTTCGATTTCGCCCATTTGCGTGATGAGCCGCCGCATGGTGGTCGTCCTGTGGAGCGCCTTGCCAATCATCACGGACTTGCGGCAGGCGCGTGAGGCGAACATGGCGCGAATGCGCGAGGGACGACAAATGGTGCCCTCGGGCGCGTCCTGCAGCATGAAAATTAGCTCATCGATGTCCTCCTTGCCAAACTCCCAGTTCTTGCTAAAGGGTTTGCCCAGCAGGCGCACCTTCTTCGTGGCAGGTGCTGCGGAAGAGAAAAGCTTTAGCTACAGCACTCAACAAGCTGATGCAGAGGTTCAACTCACCCTCCGCATTGATCTCGAACTTGAAGCCGTTCTTTTCGAACACCGGCAGGTGATCCTGCAGTATCATCTCGTTGACCGCCGTCAGCTCCAGCGTTTGGGGCACCGTCAGACGCTGGTACTCCAGCTGCGTGCTGCGCTGCAGCGTCTCGAAGTTGTATTTCTCATCTGCCGCATGCTGGTCGACGATGAAGAGATCGTCCTCCAGCTTGACTATGATGAAGCCCAAATTGAATTGGCCAATGATTTGCATGCGCTCGAAGTCCGCCTTGGTTATCTCCTTCTGCAGCTCCGCCTCGGCATTCTGATTCTGATTCGGATTGATTTCGCTCTTGAAGCGCAAACGCTGCAGCTTGGCGCAACGCCTGCGCTCCACACGCTGCTGCTCCTGCGCCCGCAAGCTGGCCGCGATCTCCTCGAGCGTGGTGCGCAGCTCGCCGCTGGCTATGTTGGGTGGCGCGGCCTCCGAGTCGCTGTTGCCGTCGAACTCTATGCGCGTGGGCATCTCAATCTCGTCATCGCTGTATTCGGCGGTTGTCTGCGAGGAGCTGGAAGCGGCATCTGGCTGGGATTCCAAGGGAGCTGCCTCGGGCTGCAGTTTAATTGGAGTAGCCTCCGGCTTCAGCTCGGCAATGCTCTTTCGTGCCTTCGCGGGCGTCAACGTTTTGCAATCAATGCGCGGCACTTTTGCCGGCTGCAACAGCTCATCGTAGGCTGCAAGCAGAGAATAATCAAGGATATATTTTGTCACCCTGCCAGTTGCTGTCAGACCTACCCAGCGAATCCTTTTGGAGCTGCTTTAGGCTCACAAAGCTGCTGTTGGGACTTGTCTGCTGTTTCTCCTGCCTGCCCGCCGCTTCTTCCTCCGAATCCGACTCGTTTTTGTAGTCGCAGGCTTTGGGCGTCTCTTGCGTAAGGAAATCCTGTATCTTTTGCAGCTTGAGAGCGCGCGCGGTGATCTCCTCCGTTTCGTCACAACGTCGCTTGGCCGGCGCAGGCGGTGCCACGCCCCTTGTGTCGCCCGTGCGTCGCCATTGAGTCAAGACATCCATGAAACGCTGCGAAGAGCTAATGGGCACTTCGGGCCCGCTCTCCAGCTCTTTGACAGCTTCAGCTTCTGTGGCGTCTTCCTGTTTGATTTTGGGTTCCAGCATGCTGGCTATGGACACGTTTTGCATTTGGAATGTGGACGGCAGGCTGCCAAAGGTGTCCAGCAGGGACTTTTTCAAGGCCAGCAGCAGAATCTTTTCATTGTTGAGCAGCAGCTGACGTTTGTCGGGCGTCAGATTGACGTCCACCTCGGCGCGCGCCGTCACAACGTTGAGGTATATGAACGGCTGCTGCTGCACATTATAGCGATGGTAGACATCGTTCATAACCTTGGCTATCTGAAAGGGTAGGGCATCAATGTAGGAACTATATAACTTTATACAACTATATATACATTTTTTGGCTCACAGGGCCGCGCATTGACAAAGAAGAACTGGCGATCTCTGGTGGATCTGCCGGCGCCATGGCGACAGCTGGATATGTAGCCCTCCAGCTGAAAGCCAGCTTGATTCAGACGCTCCACATCCTCGGCACTGAACTCCGTGCAGCTGGTCTCCGCCGCATCGCTGGCGTTTTGCAGCTCCGCGCGCAAACGTTCCTCACTGAGTTCGCCCGCCTCGAAGGGCGATTTCAGGGGCACCAAGTCCGCCACTTGGCGCGCACCAAACACAGCCGATATGTTGGCCAGCACATCCTGGGCGCCGTGCGTCTGCACCACCACGGACTTGACGCCCTTGGGCGTCTGATTGCTGCAGATGATGCGCACGCCTTTCGTGACCAGGCAATAGGCCTGCAGTATCTGGCACATCTTGGTGAATTCCTTTTTGATATTGCGCGTAAAGTCGCGACGACGCACGGGCAGCGTGGCAAACAGATTGCCCAACGAGACGGTGGTGCCCACGCCGCGGGCGCAGGGCGAACGCTTCTTGATTCTGCCCTCGTGGTCGAGTTCGATTTTAAGTGCTGCAAAGGCGCAGGGCTTAGTAGTGCAATTGCAATGGGATGCAGCGACTCACCCACGGCCGTGGACTTGTGGCGCGTCTGTATGACCATGTCGGAGAGGGCACAGAGCGAGCTCAGCGCCTCGCCGCGAAAGCCAAAGGTCTCCACGCCCAGCAGATCGACAAATTCACGTATCTTGGAGGTGTGATACTTGGCCGCTGTCGAGGGAAAAACAGAATTAGCGCCCTGTACTTGGCGAGCTCTTTGGGCAACCTACTCATGCCCTCCAGATTGGCCTCCTCCACGCCGCTGCCATTGTCCGAGACTTCGACGCCCTGCAGTCCCTGATCCTTGAGCTTAACCTCGACGAGCGTGGCGCCCGCATCTATGGCATTCTCCACCAGCTCTTTAATGGCAACTGCCAAGCTGAGCACCACCTGAACATAAAACAAACAGACGCTTAAAACTTATTGCTGGCTTTGTTTTGATAGCAGCTTACCTGTCCCGAGCAGATTTTGTGTACGGTATCCTTAGCTATGGCCTTGATTTGACCCGAAGCTGCATTTGTGGGCTTTGGAATGTCCGCATCTGCCTCATTTTCATCCATTTTAAATGTAATTCGCGGAAAAAATCCATAAAATCTCACACCAAATGCAAAGCCCGCGCATTTACCCAACAGTGTTACCAAACACACAATAAAAAATTCAACTTAGCAGTGCTGCTCTAAAACTAAAAAAAAAAAAAATAAATGCACTAAAATATACCAAAAATTCGAATTACAACGGTATGTAGTATTCTTCAGACATGAATCAGATCAGAAATTAAATATTTGTAGAATTGAATATTTTGCCAGAAAAAACATTTATTTAACGTATTACAACATGACAATGAGACAATGATTCTTAATATAATAAAGTGTCTGCCAAATAATTGATGAAGCGTAAAATGCTGATGTTCACAAAAAAAAATTGAGTAAATGATGTGATGAAATGTCTTTTGGTATGTAATTGGTCAAATATATAATAATTATGTCAGTATTATGTATAACAATATAATTTCCTAGTTTAATTGAGCCTAGGTAAGTGTTCACTTAAACATACATATAGCTGGATATAGTCCACAGGGTCTAGGATTTGCATAGCTAGCGTAATCTCAATTTCCAGTTATTTGCTCTTCTCATTCGCCATCTCCTCCAGTTTCTCAATGATCTTATTCATGTCCAGGTCCTTGGCGATCTTTACGTACATGGTTTTGCGAACTTCATGAAACGATACCCAGGATGGCAGCTCCTTGGCCAGAAGCTTTAGGTGCGCCTCAATCTCCTGCGGTGTCAGATTTGCCCGGAAACTGTTTTGGATCTTCTTGATGATAATCTCGAGAGTTAGAACGCTCTTGCGTTCCGTGACGTAAACGTTGCGCAGATGACGCGCCAGCTCCGGCAGGCGCGAATATTTGGTCGCCTCCTGATCCTGTGATGGTCGACGCGTCATGGCGTCCAAAGCTTTGGCCGCCTGTTTGGCGCGGATTTTCTCAATTAACGACTTGGGCAGACCCTTCAGCAGATTCGACGTGGCGTCGTTATTTGCTGTGGGCGTACACTGTACGGTGGGCGTGGCAGTGGATGTTTCGGCAAGGGATTTGCTAGCTTCTATTGCAGTTGTTTTTGTCGTGGTTGTTGTTGTAGCTGAGGCGCTGGGATCCTTCGGCTGTGCCACAACCTCAGCGGCATTTGCTTGACTTCTGTCGGCCTCCAATTTGGCCTCATAGCGATCCATTGCACGCTCCATGGGCATGGCGCAATTGAATAGGTTGCGTGCCGTCGAGAGTATGTCCTTGGCCGAGGAATATTTCTCCACGTTCGGCGGCTGGGGCAGCAGTGCCAGCTCCACCTCGCTGCAGCCCTCCAAATCGAACTGTGGATGCCAGCGGGTGAGCACCTTGTCTATAATAATAGGTGGATCCAGTGAGCGTACAAACTTGTCATGCTCCTCCATGACACGCTGCAGCAACAGCTTCTGGAATTTCAGCATGCGCGCCGTCATGACGTGTGGATTCATGGACGTCGACTGTGCCGACGCGAGCACATCGTCTTCGTCGATTTTATTGAGGCGCTGCTGCTCCGGCAACTGCTCCACGTTGGGACTGATGACCAGCTGGAAGTAGTCCGCCTTGGACACCGAGCCAAAGTTGCGCATCTTCATCTGCGAAAAGATGAAGGCATCCGGATAGACGTGCCTGATCTGCGCCAGATGCATTTCCGTAAAGTTCTTGCGCAGCATTCGCTGCACCGCCGGCTTCAGCTTCTTGAACGTAATGCACTCCTTGCGGTTGTGGAACATGGCCACCACCGAGTCCAGACCCTTGAACACCTCCAGCAAATGGCGATATTTGTACGGCAAGGGCAGCTGCCCGGCTTTGCTCGTCTCGGCCAGGCTGGCAAAGCGCTTGTACGCTGGCGGCTCCAGCAGCTTAACCGGCGAGCCATTCTTGGCCGGACTAAAGAGCAGACGCTTCGAGACGTCCGTGTGACGCGGTGACATCAACTCATTCTTGTCCGGTGTGGGTGGCTGCAGCTTCGTGGGTGTTTTGAATGACTTCAATGGGCTGAAAAATGAAAAACGTTGATTTGAAATTGTATATAATGGTATTTACCAAACTAAGCATATTTGGGACTTATAGAATGTCTGATATTAATTGTTAAATTAATTGATTGGATTACTTTGAGCTTGAAAAGTACTATTTAAAGATACATAATCAAATATTTTTTATATATATAAATAAATCTATTTATATATGCGGTTTAGTTGATTTTAATGCTCATTTCTTTGTAGAGTTAGGCTGCAAACCGGTTAGGGTGTACTTATGTAATATTTGATTGCATGGTGGGAATAACAAGTTTCTTACAGATACCCTAGACAACCCCCCCAAGAAAAGCCAAACCCAATTCCGATCAGAAAATGTAGCTATTGTGTAAAATAAATGGGACTACAGAAATGCTGATGCAGTTAGATTTGTGCCCGGTAAGAATAAACCCACCCTCCAACAGCAAAATAGCCGTTACAAAATTTCAACGCTACCTGAGTCCCAGAGTCAACTGCGCTCAAAACATTCCCATGCAGCGCACCGAAATCTACAGATAAACAACCCCCGAATTATGGTAAGGTCAGGCAAGAAAATAACGTTTGTTGGCGAAGGGTAAACATTGCGCTACACACATAAAGACACAGATACAGCCACAGCTACAGCTACAGATGCAGATACAGATACAGATACAGATACATGTGTATGTATTGCTGTAAGCAAATGCAGCATAAATTCAAGTACACATGCATGTGGACTGACCCAGCCCGCGTTTTACGTTTCATAGATCACAACGTCACGCTGCAACAACAACGAGAATTCAAAGAGCTGTAGCTTGGCCGAAGAAATGCAATTTCAGCAATTGGACGCTTGAATAACAGACCAGATTGCACTTATCGCCGCGGCTGTCGAAGAGAGCGAGCCCAAGACCATAGCGACAGACATTCCCAGCCCCAGTGCGACCTCGATAGCAATTGCATATATATGTATTAAAAAAAAAAGAGTTTTTTTTAAATGTGGTTTGTTAATGATGTTACCCGGTTTTTTGCTGGCATATGTTTTTGTTTACGTTCGTTTCTAGGCCGCAGCCAAGCGACAGAAATTATTGTGGCAGGCGCAATTCAATTGCGCTTTCCACTCGCTCTCACCTGGTCAGCACCTCCAGTTCGATCGTATCGAACTCCTTGAGCTGCACGCTCTTGGCCGCCTTGGCTGGCGATGGTCCAGCCTCGCGTAGGCGTCGATTGCGCTCCTCCTGCGCCTTGCGCTGCAGCTCCAGTTGCGCCTTGCGCGCCAGCACAGCCTTCAGCTCCTGCATTTTGGCGCTGCGCGTTATTTTGGTCTTGATCTCATCGAAGGTCAGGCCGCGCTTGGCCAGGTCAACGTGCTTTATGGGCGACGCATCCTTGATGATCTGTTTGGTGGGCGTCCGCATGCCGCGCTGCGCATTCTCCGCACTCAGCTGGGCGGCAAACGCCGAGCTCAACTTGGGCGTCTGCTCGTTGCTGGCCTGCGCATCGTCGCTCGCTCGCTTGCCGGGCGGCGGCTGCTTGCGCGGCGAGAGATTACCCTTCCGTATGAACTGTACAAGCTTGGGCTGCTTGATGTTCGCCTCGACCTTGGCTGGCTTCTTCTTCTCCTCCTGAGACGGTGTGGTTGGCTGTACGCCAATAAGTTTGACGGTGCGGCCCGAG
This sequence comes from Drosophila sordidula, assembly GCA_035047465.1. Lineage (NCBI taxonomy): Eukaryota > Metazoa > Arthropoda > Insecta > Diptera > Drosophilidae > Drosophila > Drosophila sordidula. Next base: position 3,433,471 of record JAWNPQ010000131.1, read on the forward strand.
CGTGTGCGTATGCCACCTTTGAGGGCATCGATGTCCACATCCTGATCTGTGGGCGCGCCCGCCAGCGCAATGTTCTGTGGAGCAACCTCGGTGGGTTCTGCGAGACGCTGCAACGAGTTGGAAATTTAAATTTAATAAGGGACTCACTTTGACAAATAGAAAATGGCCGCAGGACGCTGCATGCCTCACTTTGCACACACACACACATTGCTGCTGTAGATACTTTTGTATCTTTTATTGCACTTGAATATCTTTTGCACTTGGGCCACGTTTTTATGTTCACCCGCCCACATGGTCCACTCACTTACCCTGCTCTTAATTGTGGTCGCATCATCCACAGCGGCACGTTTGCGATTGCTAAAAAATGCAGCTACCGATGGCTGTGCCATGATTGCAATTTGAATTAAATGCTATGCTTATCGGATTTGTATATTGCTTGACAATTTCACTCTTGGCACGTCTGGTTGTAATAACTGCTTGGTGTCTCACTTTTTTTTCTTATTATAATTATACGTCTTGCCACTGCCACTGCTCAAATTACAACTGGGCCACGACGATGCAGTTTCCCTCCAAATGTTCACCGCGACGCGCCAAATTACTTTCGCGCCATTTCAATGGCTCGGGTGTTGGAAAGCGACGCAACACAGCTGTTAACAGCGTGGACGTTTTACAGCACTGTTCGTGTGAGTAGCATTTTGCGTAGTAGAATTTCAGCGAAACGTCGAAATGAGTTCAACAGCATATTAAGCATTCAATGCAGCAAGAAAACGAAATCAACATAACTACACATATTAAATAACGGCAACAAGCGTGCGATCCTCGCACTTAACACCAATCAGCTGTTATAGGTCAACAAATGACAACTTAACTATTTAACGACATCTCAATAGATAGAGCAGGCATAACGTCGATACATATCGCTATTGGGCGAATCGATATTTTCAATTAATTTAGTGTGCCACACAAGTTACTGTCAGAATCTTGATTAATTTCCTTAAATATTTGTTGCTTCGTTAAAATTTTGTGTTTTGCACTTTTTAGAAAGGTTAACTCAGTTAAAGTATTGTAAGCAGCTCTACACAATAGGATAACTTGTCGTTTCGCTGCAACGTTAACCAACTCTAGACGTCAGTGTTGTATTTTGGGTAGTAGATTTTTCCACTCGCAGATTTTTAGGTGCGCACCAACGTTTTGGCAAAAAGTCCATGCGTTTCACCACAAAATGTCATTGGATTAGCATGCTGAAACGTACAGATTCATGTAAGTTGACAGAACAAATTACAAATTCGGAAATTAATCAACTAGTAACGAAACAAAATGTAAAATCAAATGTGTGCTACAACTACTGTGCAAGCGAGCTGGCACTAGGGCCAGTGCATGTATATGTGTGAGTGAGCACACGCTAAGAATTAACAAGGCGACAAGTGTTGCCAACTTAGCTGGTTTCAATCGTACTTCAGATTCGCACATTTTTCCACAATTTTTTTTTTGAACCTTTGCAACATTGTTTGCACTGTTAACTTTAATGTAGATTAATCCCTTATACTTTTAAATTGACACAAAATTACACGAGCTACGCCTGCATAAATCGCAGTGCAGTGCAAAAGTTGGCAGCGCTATTTGGCATAATTTCGCTTGCCGAGCATTTGTTTGACTGTTTCGTTTTGTGTTGCAAATAAAAACGATTCGCTTTGATAATTCTCCAAACAATTTGTGTGAACGTTTAAAAACAATAAAAAAAAAAAATAATTAAAATAATATCGCTCCGAATTTCTTGCACAGAGATCAAAAACGAAGTGGCAGCAGCAGCTGCAGTGACAAATTGGAACAAGTGGGAGCCCGAGGCAAGTACGACGATTGGTTCACATTTGACGAAGCCCCAGCATAGACAAGGCGTGCGCACACCAACAACAACAACAACAGCAGCAACAACAATAATACGTACAATACAAACGTAAACTTTTTGCATTGCCTTATTGAGATTTGAGCACACTTTTTGTTGTTGTTTCTTCAACAGCTGTTACGCTTAGCAAAAATTAGCGGAGGCGAGAGTGCGAGACAAAAAAAAAGCGAATAACATAAAGCGATTAGCAATAGCAACAACAACAATAAAATGAATTCAAAAGCTGACGTCAACCGCCGTGTTCTGGCTATACAAGCGAAGAAGAAGCGACATAAGAACAACAAGAAACGAGGCAAGCAAAATGGAGCCGCAGCTCCCGTCCAAGAAAACCAACAACAACAACAACAGCAGCAGCATACAAGCAGCGACAACGGCGGAATGCCCCCGGCTGAAGCAGCACCAGAAAATGCTAATAATAGCCATATAGAGGGCGCCAGCAAGTTTCAACTGCATGTTGGCAGCGCTGTAAACTCGAAATCTGCCGCATCCTTTAGTAATGCCACGGCGTCCACTTCGAGCGGTTCGGGCAACACGCCCGACGCCCAATCGCAGACCAAAATGAAGAACAACATGCACAATCAGCAGCCGCCGCGCAGTTCGTCCAACGAGTCTGACGAATCGGAGATGAACAGCGAGAATGAGGAGCAGGAGCTGAAGGAGGACTACTGCAAGGGCGGCTATCATCCGGTCAATATTGGCGATTTGTTTCAGGGTGAGTTGGAATACGTGCGGACGTTCACCTGTTTGCACCTCACACCAAAGCCATAAATATCTGTAAAAAGAGATAACAAAGTAACAGTTACGTTGCACGCCATTTTTGTGTACCCTTTCAAAAGAGTTGCGCTTTTCTCTTATCACCTTGTCTGCAACACCTATTGTTCTATTCAATATCAATTATTGACTGTAGCTATTTCACCATTTTGCTCAGCTGTTTTGCGGGATTATAAAAGATTCATACTGCTCCGTATATCAATGCATTGTTTTACCATTCCTTTTTGTAGGTTATGGCTGCTTATAATATAAACTATTACAATTTTTATACATATAAGTGTCAACCTGTGCCAAATGTTAGTTATTTTTTTTATTCCACAATTCCCCAACTACAAATTCCTATTTACATAATATATAGGAAAGAAAGGAAAATGTGAAATAAATTCCACGTTCCAACATTTCTTTTCCTTTTCTTTTAGTCAGTTCATCAATTCCATCAGAAGCTTGTTCTTTCTCTTTCTACAGTTCACAGCCGATTGATTTAATTGAAATATTGATTTTGTTAGCGTATTTAAGCTTCGTTGAAATGTAGAATTTGTTGTTGATATAGTTGCTTTTGTTTAGGGCACAACCAAGACCCCATTCGTGGTGCACAGTACATAACCCAAAACGCAGTCATTTCCCCATTGTTTTAGCAGGGGGTTTGCAACCGACCCCAAATATATTCGTGAATATGATTTTGTTGTGCTGCTGTTGATGTTGTTGTTATTGTTACCATACACAACAACAGGTTGTCAATGTGGAACGCCCCTTTACAGCATGCATAGATACACAATTATGTGTTAATGCTATATATATGTGTGTTTGTGTGTGTGTGTTGAGTGCTCAAGGGTTGTTTATGGGGTGGGGCAGCTCGATTTCGGCTGCCTTTTGCGGTTGCTGCTGGCGACATGGCTGCCACCTTTTGATATTGTTGCCACCACCAGCTGCCCCAAATAAACGGTTAAGCCTTCATCTACTCAAGGGGGCTTGTTTTGGGGTTTCTGGCAAATGCTTTGTTATATAGCAGATGATGTGCATAAGCTCATTTTGGTGTTTATAATCAAAGAAAATACCGCTAACCTTTTGCCAGCGATAAGGCAGTGGCCCCTCCGTCCAATGATAAGAGTCTACAGATACTGCAAATTCCTACATGTTTATTAACTAATCAGACCGTCTATACATTCACATATATATCTATATACTATATTATATATACGCTGAGCACAAAGGCAATTTGCGCCAGCTGACCATCCTCATTGCGCTCAGAGGGTGCATTCAATTGAATATGCCCCATCGGGTCCATTTAGTTGGCCAGCGTGAAGAGGCGCAGAGCAACAGCGCAATATTTTCTCCAATGGATTTACTGCCATCAAAGGCAAACATTTGTGATTTCATTTTTCTGATTGGTGCACTTTTGAACGTTGAACGTGTGGTGGAATGTTCGATTATAATCGAATCTTTATTTACAGGTCGCTACCATGTCATTCGCAAATTGGGCTGGGGACACTTTTCCACCGTTTGGCTCTGCTGGGATTTGCAGGAGAAACGCTATGTGGCCATTAAAATTGTTAAATCGGCGCAACATTTTGCTGTAACAGCCAAGGATGAGATCAAGATACTCAGAACGGTGCGCGAGACGGATCCGTTGAATCCACGTCGCCAGAAGACGGTTCAAATGTATGATGACTTCAAAATCACCGGAGTGAATGGCACACACATCTGCATGGTCTTCGAGGTGCTCGGCGATAATCTGCTGAAGCTCATACGCAAGTCCAATTATCGCGGCATTCCACTGGAGAATGTCAAGAGCATTACACGCCAGATTCTTGAGGGTCTCGACTATCTGCACAGCTGCTGCAACATCATACACACGGACATCAAGCCGGAGAATGTGCTGCTGTGCGTGGATGAGCCGCATGTCCGTTCCCTGGCCGTTGAGGCGACGCAGCTGTATTGCATGAACTCCAAAATGTATCCATCGCTGGTCAGTCGTGCGCCCAAGGAGTATCGCGAGCCGCCCATCACCGGCAAGATGAGCAAGAACAAGAAGAAGAAGCTCAAGAAGAAGGCCAAGAAGCGCATGGAGCTGTTCAAGAAGCAGCGCGACTATTTGGAGCAGGCTGGCGGCGAGGAGCCCCAACAGCTGCCCGATAAGCTAGCGCAGAATGGCGATGTTGGCGGCTCGGATATCGAGCACGATGTGGACGGCGACGATACGGAGCCGCAGGTGCAGGTGCAGCTGATCAAACAGGAGCCGGATGAAGACGATGGCGATGATGAGGAGGCTGTTGACCAGCCTGCACCATCCGAGGTGGCTAACGAAGCGAGCGCTGGCGATGCTGGCCAAAATCCCGTCGAGGGCGTTGACAAGGCCAAGAAGAAGAAGAAGAAGAAGAACAAGAGTAAGTTAAGCGGATCTAACTTTTATCTAGCAACTAATTTCTACTCTCTTCACCAGATAAATCCAGTCAACAGCAATCTCAGCCACAGCAGGAGAACTCCACCAGCAGCGGCGACAACAGCAGCGTCGCCTTGAAGAGCTCCAACACGAACGGCAGCAACAGCAGCCACTCGAACAGCACGCTTAAGGGACAATCAAATGGTGCCGGCAACAAGAAGCCGCCGCGGCCCAAACAAGAACAGCAGCAGCAGCAGCTGAACAACAACAATTCGAATTCAAAGCAAAACTCGAATAGCAATTCGAAAATCTCAAATATCTCCATTGAGGGCTCCTCGTCGACCAATGGCGGTCCGTATTCGGAGCCGATATTGCCGCCACCGCCGCCGCCGCCGTTGGCCAAGCATCGGCTCAATAAGCGGGATCCGGCGTTGGAGGCCTGCAATGTTCAGGTAAAGATTGCCGATCTGGGCAATGCCTGCTGGGTGGATCGTCATTTCACCAACGACATACAGACGCGACAATATCGCTCGCTGGAGGTCATTCTGGGCGCCGGCTATGACACCTCCGCGGACATCTGGAGCACCGCCTGCATGGTCTTTGAGCTGGCCACCGGAGATTATCTGTTTGAGCCGCATTCGGGCGATACGTACACGCGCGATGAGGATCACATAGCCCATATCATCGAGCTGCTTGGCCCAATACCACGGGAAATTGTGTTCCGGGGCACGTGGAGACACCAGACGTTCAATCGAAACGGCGAGCTGCGGAACATAACCGGACTGAAGCCGTGGGGCCTCATGGATGTGCTGGTGGAGAAGTACGAGTGGTCGAAGCGTGATGCGGAAGCGTTTGCGGCGTTCTTAAAGCCGATGCTGGACTTCGATCCGGCCAATCGCGCCACCGCTGCAGAGTGTCTGCAGCATCCGTGGCTTAGATAAGATACGATGCAGCCTGGTTGTTGGCTGCGAGCCAGCCAGCCAGCAGGTGCAGCAGTAGCAGTAGCAATAGGCGCAGCAGCAGCATCGTCCGAATACGCGCAGTCAACGGCATCTGTGGCCACATTGGCCTCCATCTCATCCATTGCATCCACCTCGGCATCGGCCATGGCGGCGCTGCGCGCACGTCCCTATCTGATTGCCCCGCACGTGGCCACCGCCTCTGCACCGCCCACACCACATCCGCATGCGGTTAATCCCATGTCCAGTGCGCGCACAGCGCCCGCAACGCCAACGCGACAACGCCATGGAGCTGGTGATCTCGACCATAGCAATTATCCGCATCACATCGATGATGATAATGTGCTGGATTTTGGAGGAATCGCCGGTGCCATGGAGGAGTTGCCGCCGCAGCAGCACAGCAAACCCAAATCACAGCGCTTCTTCTGGCGCAAGGCGCTCCGACGCGTCTTCCAGCGCCGCAAGTGACGTCAGCTGCGGCGTCGACGGCAAGATTTGCCCCGTTGGCGTCCACATCGCTGCCGGCGGCGCACACTTGCCGAGCGTGTGCGTCGAATCTGCGCCTGCTGTGCCTACGGCCAGGTGCTGTTGCGCACCGCGCGCGTTGCGCTGCTCAGCTGCATCCGTTGGCGCACACGTGGCAACATACGCAACAACAACTTTTACTTTAGCAATCACTAAACAACAGCAACTGCAAATGCTCTGCTCTGCACAGGCGCTCACACCCATGCATACACACACATACGCCCCCCGCCACAAACAAACACCGCGCACACACACACACACACACACACACAGATCTACAAAGGTTAAACAAAAATGTTAATGCGAAATCTGATTTAGTTGTTAAAGCATATGCATCTAATTTATTTCCTTGTGTTTTACACCGATTAGACAATTTTCCTTTGATACAATTATGAAATTATAAGCATTACATTTTCCTAACTTATGCTCTATACCATTATTATTATTATTTCTTGATTGCTTTTCTTTTGTTTTTGACTCTGTAAATAGGGCAAAAGTTTTGCGCAGCTTCTGTTAAATCCTTTGTTTCATTGTTTTAAAACGATCTCCGAGATGTTTATTTTTTTTTTTTTTGCCAACAAAGTTGAAGAATGAAACATGGTTCATAAGAACAATTAACAGCCAATCAATCAATCGATATATATATATATAATGCTGAAATCCGAACAGCCAGTTCATATATAGAAATTTGTCACTGTACATTTAATGCCAGCGAGGCGAGGCAGCAAAGTTGACACGCGAAGCAACATACTTAGCATATAGCGTTTATAGTTAAATGTCATATATATTAACATATATCTGAACGGTACTGTAGCAGAGACTGCATGTGACCAAAAATGGTTTTTTAGCATACACACACATACACATACACATAAAATATATATGTACATGGTTATGCATATAAGTATTCTTGAGCTGAACATAACAATAATGAGCGTAGTTAATTAGATTATCCCTCGATTTAGTAACAAATAACAAGAACCACAAGCAACAACAATTATCACGAGGTTTTACAATTTATGGAGCTAAAGCCAATGCACTACCAAGCGAATAAAATTTAATTACAATTAAATTAACAAAAAGCGCTAAAAAAAAAAAAGCAGCAATAAAATTTTGTAGCAGCTAAAAACAAGTAAAGAAAATATTGTCAAGTTAATTGATCAAATGTTCAATATACAACTAAATTTAAAGCAGGCAAAAACAATTGCAATTTATGCTATTAAAATAACAAACAATTCGAGTAGTAATATTTGTATTTGAAATGTAGCGAACAACAAAAATAACAACACCAACCAGAGCAACACGAATTTGAAGGCACACTCACAAAATTACACAAAGAAAGAAGAAAGAAAAAAATACCCTATAAAGGCCACTTAAGTTAAGGCTAGTTAAGCGACGGAGTTAACAATTTTTTTTATTGAAAGAGCAGCAGCAGCAATTGAAACGCTTAATAAATTGAAGATTGGCATTATATATACATACCATATAATATGCTTACATACTCGTAGTTGTGTGTATGTGTGCATTATACAGACTATTTACTACGATAAGTGGCCTTATTAATTCGATTCTCTGCACAATCCACAACCACACACACACAAGCACTGCACAACAACAACAACAGCAACAACCAACAAAACAGCAATTGCACTCTAAACTTAACACACACACACACACATAATATATGAGTATGTACCACTTAATCTATACTTAATTGAAAATGAATGTGTACCCAGGCAACAAGCGTTAGCAAAAAAAATATCGAGCATAGACATTTACAATTAATACTTATAGATCAACACACACCTAAAGCGAAAAGTTAAAGAAATCGATAAACCCCTTTAGTACCCTACGAACTAAATAAAACAAAACAGAAAAAAAAAAAATTAAAAATAATAATTAACTTACCTTAATCTATTAAACGAGCACACATACACGTACTCTAGTCTTCGGCTGGCCGAAGTTGAAAAACCATGAACATAAACACAAAGCGAATACTCTTTGAAGCAACTATCAATGGACTAGGTAGTTTATCAGTTCGGGAGCTATTAAATGCATAAACATACTTAACTTATAGCTTTACAAACAAACCAGAAACATAGAAAAGTTAACTTTGAAGTTTCGAGTATTGTTCCCAATGATTCCAAAAAATATAAAAACGAAAAAGAGCCTTTAAAAATCGAACAACCTAATGAGCAAGCAGCACGCAATTCCATAATATCAAATTTCCTTTCAAAGAGTATACAAAAAGTATGAATTATACGATACATAATTTATTGATGTAGTTATAAACAAATAAACAACAACAAAAAAATTACACAAATTGGAAAACGACAAATGTTTCTTTTATTGCTGCACTCAACGCTCCTTGCGAAGATGTCTTTTTCAACGGACAAGACATCAATTTTCCAGCTGCACTTCCATGCAAGGCATGCGCATGGGGGCGAGGTGGGGACGGGGGCGGGGGCGGGGGAGTCGCAGGGCCAGAGCAGACACATTGGCATACATTTATAACCCATTCTCGTAGCGCATTGCATGCAATTACGTATTGCCCGGAAGCCGCTTGCTGGAGATGAGCTGCTCGTGCCCAGAATTAATGGCCACATAAAAATCACAAAAGCACCCAAGTTGAAGACGATGAAGCTGCATCAAAATTGAAAATGGGCACAGGACACTCGCCACACGCTGGACCTCAAACACACACACACGCACACACACACACTTCGAGGATTTGTCGTCGAGCGTCTTTGGCATGCACATGAAGTGTACGGAAGCACCTTTGGGATATATCACGTTTGTTTGGCTATGGCTAAACTCGAAATTGAATTTGATGTGTCGTAGCCAAATATAAATGTTCGCTTCGTTAAATACGAGGGCAGTTTGAGAAATTAACGACAAAATATCAATATTCTTATAATTATTTCTTATAGATTGTAGCACAAATTTATTTACTTGGCATACTAGAAAGTTCGTATAAAGTATCTCTCCCTAAATTAAATTAAATTTTTTTTTTTTTTTTTTTAAGATTATATTTTATCAGCAATCAGGGTGTAGAGTACCCTATTATCTGACTTTGTTCTATGTAATTGGCACCGTTAATACGTGTTGGTAATAATTTAACAAAGTTTCTTAGTCTAATTGGGGTTTCTTCAAACCTTCTACCCTAATTCTATTACTGTCCGCAACTCCTTGAACCACCCTCGCTTGCACCACAAAATGCCATGAATACATTTGCAGCTTAGATGTGTGTCTGTGTGTCTGCGTCAACGTTCAGAGATTAATTCGTGGTGGTTTTTGTGTGGCACCACCTGGCCAGCCACCTGCTGCCCAAGCAGGATGAGATCCCTGTAGTAACAGAAACTCCGAACGAGAATCGAACAAAAGTTAAATAAACGTGTCTGCTTTGTCGCTCGAACGTGGAGGAGGCGCAGTGTCAATAAGAGCCTGCTGGGCTCTGGCAAGACAAACGCAAAGAAAGCGACGCGTGGCTAACTTGGCCAAATGTCAGGGACTCGAAATGTAAGCAAAGCAGTTGCAATAAAACTCAATGGGTTTATGGAGGGGATATAAGCCGCTATCGAAAGATATAATCGATGCCAGTTTATGCTAAAAAAGAAGAGATGCCAATCAAGGTCAAGGCGTCCCAGTTTTTTCTGCTTAACCGTCAATGGCGCATATAATATCTGTTAGCTTAACATTAAGCAGGCGTTTACATTGTCTCTCGTTTCGTTCTCTGTTTAACTCAGATGTGCTTATTCCACTTGAGTTACCTGAATCTGAGTTACTTCTAAGTTCAGGTCCGTTTCAACGCTTCAGCGAATTCTTAAAACCGGTAGTTAAATCAATTTTCACGCATTTTTCCTCGCTCCCACTTCAGAGATTTATGAACTTGTTAATACTTTAAAAGCTTTTCTCAGTTGAATGCAAGACTCTAGGCTGGCCGGGGTCGGACATTCATTTTGATTTGGCTAAAAGTTTAGCAACAAATACAAAACAGCTTGAAACGTATGCTAACAAGACCCGGATTTGCTTATAAATGTCTAACAAATGACAAAACAGAAAAAAACTTTAAATGCAAAGGCAACAACAAGAACAACGGCAACAACAACACAAAAGGCCCAAGTTTAGCCTGCTCGACTGTCAGTTGAGAACCCAAAAATAAAAGCAAGCAACAACGAGCTGCTCAACCAGCAGATACCCTAACTCACGAAAGTTGCCAAAAATTAAAATTAAATTTTATTACGCTAACTAGACAAATAGCTAGATTCGCAGATTTTTATGTCTCGGGCTTTTCTCTGTTACATATATTTACTCAAGTTCATCATCAGCTCCTAGCACACTCTTAACGCCCACAGGGTATCTACGCAGAAAAGTTCCTAGAGCTAGAGTATAAGCCCAGAAAATGTCGTGTCTTGTATTTGTATTTGTGTGCGTCCGGCATCTACGGGCTGATCGATATTTGCCACATTTGTATTGTGATTGCCAGCACACAGAGCAAACACACAATAAAAGTTTTAAAAGGTCCTTTTAAATGCGACCAAGCGCAAACGATTATTCAATTTACAGTGGGGGCCCGAAGCTCGGAGGGAAGGTAAAAGCAACTAACCCGATAGGCCGGGATCAGCCCGGGCGAGCCCTTCAACGTTGTGCACTTTAAAGCTGGTCCTTGTCAGCGCCATCATCGTCATTGTCCTCGTCGCCGCTCAAAATGCCAGCGAGTGGCGCTGATGACATTAAGTAGCTGTCGGGTTGGTCAGGATTAGATAGCAAAAGTGCCTGATGTTAGTTTAAAGTAGATAAACAAAGGCGGATTCAGCCTTCGCCGTCGAGACAGCTTCAGCTGTGTATGTGTGAGTTTGTGTTTGTATTTTGTCTGCCTTTAGCTGTGTGTTTGTGTGGCTTTGTATTTGTATTTGTATTTGTATTTGTGTGTCTATTTGTCAACCGCACATCCGTTGCGCCCGCAAATATTGTCGGGGGATCGGGGATTGGGGGGACTTTTAATCATTCAACTCGAATCTATTTGCCCGCCTCTCGCTTTCGCATTCACCTTATACAAAGTTCTGCTCGTCTTGAGTTTTAATGCACAAGTTTATAAAACTTGAAAAGTTTTTGGACTCATTAAAAGCACATTGAAATTTCAATTTTAATTAAGGATTGCTTCTGACTGTAGCAAATAATAAATACAAAAAAGAAAAAAAGACGTCGAAGAATTTATTACACTTTGCACTTTTTACTTCTTATGAACACCGGTGTTTGACCTTTTACCCCTTTTTATCTACTCAGTTGTGCAGAGTTTCTAACTTTCCGCAGAGGTCTGCGTTGTGCCGAAGCGCGTCTGGAACAAGTCTATGAAACAAGGGCCTAATTAGCCATGTCTGCGCTTGTGGTCCATATTGATTCACTTTGAATGGGGAAAAGACGGCTTGGACTGCGTGCATGAAGAAAAAACGCTCATTAACAGGGGTAATAGAAAAGGGACATATCCTGTTACATAACTGAACGGAACAACTGTCATATCTCTGTCAAAGCTAGGCGGATTCATGATTGATAGCACTGATTGATTGATTGACTCTCTAATATTATTAAAAATACATTTTTTTAATTTCATATTTTTAATCGATTAGTAAATACTACATTAAAGTTGATTCTGGTTATTATTTTTTCAAGATCAAGCTGAACTAGACACTAACAAAATTGTTTGCGATTTTTACCCATATTTATTTGCAGGGTATAAAGTAGCTCACCTAACATTCTCCTCTCAAATTCGAACTGGTTAAAATGCTTTTAGACGGTACTTTAATTATGACCTGTGTGTATGTGGGGACGAAAATTAGCTTAAATAATTGCAGAGCTCTTTTTTTCTCCAGTAATTGAAAAGCTGGCTGGCGCCCGTGAGTTATTTGTATAGACCCAACAACAAAAGGTACAACAACAAAATAATATTTACATTGTGTTGGTGAACACATTGCGTATACGCAACATTATTGTAGACTCTCGTGGCTTCTATACAAATCCGTGGCAAAGTGCAGTGGCACGAACGGCTCTCACCTGCGACAGACTCGGGCAACCTGGCAACCACTTGTGGGCTAACTGGGCTTTAAGCGCATTTTCGGAGTCAGCTGGGCCCACTCCGAAAAAAGAGCGCAAGAGAGCGCCTATCTCTCTCTTAAGTTGGCAAAGTGTTTTCATTTCGAAAGGAGGCTCAAAGTTGTTGCTACTTTGGTTTGTTTTAATGCCGCACAAGTAGCTTGTATTCTCAACATAAAAACGAGGAACATTGAACAAGGCGCAGGGGGGCAAGGGGCAAGGGGCACAGTCAAAGCAAAACAAAACAAACAACTTTCAAGTTGCTGAAACTTTGTGGCGCTTCTTTAAATTGAAGTGTTGGGAAGCGCAGGCAAAGTTTTGTTTTGTTGTTTAACACCAGCTATGTAAATATTAAATAAGAAAAGCCAACTTAATTAAAATGTATGTGCCATGTTCTAATTTTTTTCTTCTCTAGATTTCTATTTTATTTTTTTTCCCCTTTTTGTCCTTTTTGAACACGCCTACTGCGTGTTGCCTGCCTGGCTGGCTGGCATTTTCCCCAGTGTGTTCTAATAAACTGGAAACTTAAATAAACCTCATCGGGTCGAACGTAAAATGAAACTGAGGTCAGGCCAAACAATGAGATGCCATAAAAATTCCATTTTGGCAAAGACAAAAGCGGATAAAAGGTATGCCAGCGATGTGAAAAAGATGAAATACTTCTATATTTGCAATGCCCATACAAAAACAGAGCGCAGCAGCAAAGTAGGGCAAAGGAAACGGCAAAGGCGAAGGATAAACAGTGGCATATACGAATGGCCAGATATATTTATTACTTTTATGACAATCCCTTAGGAAATGCGCCATCATAAATTCTTCTAAGGCGTGCAATAATTGTACAACAAATCGAACCAGTCGCAGGATAATAAAATTTACTCTCAATTGAATTTGCAGCTATGGGAAAACAGCAAATAAATGTCCTGTATTGAGCACCTACCACTTGATTAGATTTATGTGTCCTACAAGTCTCTGTCTGTCCGTATCTCCATCTATCCGTTTAGCAGCAGCCCCTCAAAGCTGACAAAAAAACACATTGCACTTGACTGCTTTCTGAGTATACAAATTGAAACGTTCAACTGGCTTTAATTTACAGCTAAAAAAAATACAAAAAAAAAGAAGAATAGCCCAAACAGCAAAGCAAAAAGCAAACCTCATAACCAAACCCAAAACTCAATATTTACACTGAAGAGCGCTCCACAAAAGAGACCACGCGAGGGCAACTCCAAAAGCTAGGACATGGTCCTGAACAAACAAAAAAAGGCCACGGAACTGAGCACAAAGAATGTTAATATCCTGTGGCAAATTGGCAATGGGGTGCATTAACTTTATGATTGACTGTTAATGCAGTTGTAAGCATTAAATATCAATAAATATCAGTACAAATACTTTTCGCTATTCAAAAACTATATAAAACAAATATAATATATGGCAATTTGTTCTACTTTTTTCTCAAGTTTATTTTAGAAAATCCAACTTAAACAATTCGAAACGTAGTTTATGCAGGGTATTACATAGTTGAGCAATCGCAAGCATAAGCTTGCCCAGTGAGTTTTTAAAGTAATCGCCCTCAGTCACACAATCCGCACCCGGAAATGGGAAATTGCCTTTTAATTGCATGAAGTTGCTAACTGTATATGTATGTGGCACACACACTGTGGGCACACTCGTACAATATTTACAGTTTAAATGACGTCCACATACACACACACACACACACACACAGAACACGCGCCCACACTCCCTCCACACAAAGCGCACTTGGCACTTTCAATGTCCTTGATTGCTGGATGCTCTCCTGCACTTGGCTACGTGCGTCTGGCCACATTGCCTAATCCCCGAGTGACCTTCAAAATGTAGTTTATATGTGGATAGTTATATATACAGAGCTTCACATAACGGCTCAATGCGGTCGGCCTCGTCTAAGCGTCTGCCCTCTGCGAGTGGGTTTCTGTGTGTGTTTGACAGCCATCTGCCAGTTGAACTGTCTATCTGCCGCCACGCCCACGCCTCGCGATTGCCAGCCGGTCTGCCTGTCTGCCTGTCTGTTTGTTTGTTTGTTTGACTGTTTGCATTTGACATTTTCAATTTGCATGACATTGCGCTCTGGACGTGAAGCGGCCCCATTCAGTTGACATCATTATGCTCCCAGTGCTCCCCAGTTAGATGGTCGCGTATCTATAACATGTCTATCTGGCTGGGCCTATGGCTGCACTTCACGTTCCATTATAAATCACAGCCGATCTACTGATTACTTGCCCCAAGCTCCCATTCCGCGTACGGCCTAATTAAGCTAATCAAACAAAATGTCTTCAAAACAACCGAAAACAGAACTTGAGCACTTAAAACACGCAAACTAAACTCGGGCTTTGTGGTTGAACTCGTTTCTAAAAACTTTCTAAGCAGTAGGTTGATTGAGGCAACTAGAGATGGCACGAACAGCAAACAGAAAAGTTAAGCGATATATCTGTATCTTTATTTATATCTATACGCATAATATCTGTATCTATGTTTATACCTAAATCCATATCTTTGTCTACATTTCCATCAATATCTGCCCAAGACGCCCCCAACTTTGATGTCGGTCGCCAACAGCTTTCCCTAATCTCCTGCCCACGGATACTTTTTGTTTTTGTTGCCGGTTCCTAATTCAATTCGCTGTTCGGCTTTGAATTTAAACCTAAACTTTTGAGCCGCTTTACAGATTGATAGTTTAAGCTCTTAATGGAAGAAGCGTGTTATTTTTTGCCAGCATCAATATCTTTATAAAAATATATATTTTTTTTATATAATGCTTGTTCAAAGTTTTTATGGCCGCTGCCAAAGTATGCCGCATTAATGTTTTTTTTGTTGTTGTCTTTTTTTTTTGCTCTGTGCTCGGAAAATGGCGCCGCCACGGCCGGAAATTGCCGGAACTGAGCGGCTACACCTGACAATTATAGCCATAAATGCTGCCATATGCATGTACACAGGGCAGATAAATAAGTAGGGCCTGAACGGGTTTGAGCAATTTTTTCAATTATTTATTGCTGCAGTGTGGTTTTTAGAGAGCTAAAATGGGCTTGAAAATTGATGCGGCCAAGGTCATAAATAATTTAATTTCACTCTGGTTGCGCAGCGAATGTGTGAAGCAGACACCGTGCGTTTTAAAATAGAAGCTTAAAAAAGGATTTATGTAAAATTTTGTTAGAACAAGGCTTATGTTCATAAGCCAGCAACTAAGCCACAATTGCCTTGCCTATACTATATATAAGGCTTAGGCATTTATATTTTATGTAGAATATTCGAAGATACTTGAAAAAAATACAGCTAAAATTGGCGACAATATTCCTATTGATTTTATGGCTTAATTTCGGCTTCTTTTGCTGTTTTTTTTTTCAAGCACGTTCACCTGTTGCCAGGTTAAGGGAAATGCCAGCTTGAGAGTGATTTGAAATTTGGCAGGCTTGTTCAGATTTCAAGTGATTTATACAACATTAAATTACTTAGCATATGTTACCATATCTTACCTCGTTGACGACAATTCCTTTGAGCCTCCCTCCACGGAAATTTGCGTAGGTGGAGTGATGTATGCATATATATATATATATATATGTACTATATATATGTGTCGAATACTTGACAAATGTGTTTTGGCTTCGTTGTGCTTTGCGCCTTGGCGGCTGCTGTTTTTATTGTGCCTGCCCTGTGTGTGTGTGTGTGCGTGTGTGTGCGTGTGTGCGGTCATACATTTTTATTGGATTTTATTTGTCGCTGCAGCAACTGCGCCATAAGTCATTGCACCATTACAAATTCCTTTTGCCGTGCCCAATCGATTGCCATTGTGTGGGCCCAAACTGAGGCTCAGCCCCAGGCAAACCGAAGGAGCCTTGTGGGCGCGGGGTGCTCGGCTTAAGGGCGGACGGGGGGGGGGCTCGCATTGTGTATTGCGTGCGTTTTAATGTGTGTGTTTTCCATATTTTTATTGCAGGCCAAGTGGATTTATGGAAAATTTTCAAATGCCTTTGCACGATTACGGCCAAGTTGGGGCGTGGCAGCCAACGAGCACGCCTCCTCCAGCCCAAGCACTTGTGCCGTGTTTGCCATTGCACTTTTCGTGACGCTGTTGGCAATCCTTTCATATTGATTGCATTTCTGTCCTGCACTTGTTGCGGGCCCTTCTGGGTCGCGTCTTAAAGCTGCAATTAAGGTAACAGTTTTCTTATTTATCATGCAAATGGCAAACAATTTCCGTTCACTGTCCTGTCAGCCAACTAATTGAGATGGCAAAAGTACTGGCGGAAATGCCGGGGCCGTCGTCGACGCCAACTCTTTGGAAAAATACCCCAAAAAATGAAGGCAAGAAAGAATGTAAATAAAAGAAAACATTTGCCAGCCGCAGCCTAGCAAAGAAGCCATCAAAAATGTAAATATGTAATACCCCAAGACTTTGGCAAGAAGCTACAAGCCCCAGCTAGAGCGCCAGCTCCGAGAGCTCCGCGTTAAGTCAGCAGACAGCTCGACGTTGTCGTCGTTGTCGTTGTCGTTGCCGTTGTCGTGCCCTGCCTAGGAAATAGCTACTCTGCTGTGTTCTGCGGGGCACTGACGTTGAAGTAGAGCGTCAATGAATTAAATATAACCCAGCCCGGCCCCAAGCCCAGCCGGCGCTAACCAACTCGAACCCGAGCCCAGCCCCGTGCCCGTGCCCAAAAACAAACCCATTCTAAAATGTACACGCTGTGAGCTTTCCACTTGATTGCTGGCAGCCAACACGCTGGCTTACCGTCTTCATCCTCCCCCGCCCGCTCAGCGTTTGTCCTTGCCGAATGGAAGTTCGATTTACATTTCAATTGCAGCCGGCAAAGGCGTTACATGGCGTGACGTAAGCGCCTGAATAGATAAAACGTACCTATATACCACAGCTAAACCCGAACAGGTACATAAAGGTACATGCACACTACGACATCCACGTACAAGTAAATAGTAAGTGTTTATGTCTGTTAATACTCATATGTAATTCACCAAACATAAATTCCAGTTAGGGGTTGCGCTCTAGACCTCTTATTCTGCACGATTTCGCGATGATTTCGGGTCTAGTCTCGCATAAGAGGCGTATACATAATATTTAAATATTATATTATAAGAATATTCAAGAGATTTTATTAACAATAAATCATAAAAGTGCATTTAAAGGGAAAGTAAAGCAAGCAACATATTATTATTTTTTATTTTAAATAATAAAAGAGAGTTCGCTTTTTTGAGCGAAAGCTGGTAAAGATATGAAACACGCCTGTTTATTTGTTAATTGAACCAATGGGAAAACATGTCTCGGCTTATGCCATATGCATAATGTCTGTGTAATCTGCTCTGACAACGATCCTCAGTTGGTGCCAACTGTCCCAACTGTCTGTCTGCCCGTCTGTCTGTGTTTGTGCTATTCAATTCCACTGAAATGACTGTGCTGCATATTAAAAGAGTCGCATAAATAAATAAGCATATTCAATTTTGATGAAACGTGAATGGTATCGAAATGTTTAACAAAACGAAGAACGTGACCTTGCTGCAGCTATTCCGATACCCCCCATAAAATGCGTATAAAAGGGTATCTATGCAGTAAACTGGCGTTCAACCCTCTGAAGTACATTTACTCTTATTAACATTAATAAACGAGCCGAATTAGCGCTGTTCTTTATGGGGCCTATATAGGATACAGTCACGGAATTTGATATGCGGCTTCTTAAACAGACATTTTATTGGATAGAGCCGGGAAAGTTGGTATGATATAAAAGGTATGCGGATTCTTAAGCAGACATTTTATGAGATACAACAATTTGGTATAAAATTAGAGTAGGGAAATTAGAACCTCACAACTGAGTATAGGGTATCTGTAAGGCATCTGCCACAGACACGGTGCACTGTATTTTGTTATTTTGCTGGTCTTGCCACAGGAAACGTCTGTTTGTGGCAGGACATGGCAACTGCTTGGCGCCAAGCGCTTAGCTAAAAGCTGCAATGCAGCTTAGACAATTTAGACGCTGCTCAGCATTGGGCGTTATGAGTTGGATACGCCAGTTGTACGTTGAATAATTCACTTAATTGGCCCCCAAAGGTCCCGAAGAATATCCAACTGCCAAAGTAAAAGTCAACACAGAGACCGCAGACAACAGACACAAATTGTGTGTATGTGGCAGCAACTGACGAAACGTCAGGAATCAAAGGAAAACTCGACACAAGCAGGGGCAGAGTTGAAGATTGAGTGCAGGTGTAGTCGTTAACTGTTTATGAGCTGGCATTGTCATACGCCACGCTGGACTGCATCTTACATATATGTAGCTGTAGATATGCCCTCACAGATGACTGCATGTTGTTGATTGGCTCGATGATGAGGCCACATGAATTGATCAGTGGCCACAATTGTTGCAAATACAATCACACACGAATTATGTCCACATGCAAATTGGCAGCTCATGAATAGCTCATTGTGTAAAGGGCATATACATAAATGAAATATGTCCGTGCACTTTAATATGAGCCAATTTAATTACTGGAGCAGCTGCAGGCTTTCCTTTAATTAAATTTCGAGTACTCTGCAGCTGTCGAGCTTGTGCTTTGATTTACCCCATTTCCCACTTGTGCCCGGGGGCGACAATGCCAAAAAGTTGACTTAAGTTGCCACAGCGGAATCCCATGACGGGATTAGCGCGTTCCTTTGGCCTGCTCCACTGTTGTTGACCCACAGTCGCGTGCGTCTCTCCCTCTTTGCTTCTCCCTCTCGTCCCCTTTCCGCTGAAGTTTTGGGCGCCTTTTTCAGTTCTTCTTTTTAACACGCATTCGCGTGTTTATTTCATTGTTCTTTTGGTTTCTTGCCTGGCATGCTTTTGAAACTTTATACTTGGCATTCGTATACCATTCCAGGACCCAACTTGTTTTGCTCTCACCTTGAACCCGCCACATGCTACACACAGCACTTGAGCCGAGTGCGTACTTAGATGTGTTTCTATTTTCAGTTCATTAAACGAGATTTGCAGCACATTATTATTTACGCCACCTCCTGCTCTCAAGGATTTACTTAGTTCAGCGCGCGCTTGGAATACGCATCAGGCAGCTGCAGCTGGCAAACAAGGACTAAAAGCAATGCTCAGCGGGTCGAAGATTGTATATTCTTGCATGTAATATCAAATTGAATTTAATTGATAATTCAGATATTAATTTTATATAGAAAAATTGATTTTTTCAACACTCCTTCTATTTAAGAAGTCCCAATCGGGCTTAAACTGAGGCTCTTAACGGCTTTGATTTTATTTATTATTACAAGCCAGTTTAATAAAGAAGGCTTTCAGCCACCGTTAAGGCGTTACAAATCGGATCAAACCATAGTAATGCCCTCAGGAGCAAGTGTATAATGAAAGCAAGCCTCAAGTATCGTTTATTTACATATGTACAAACATATATGCAAGTGTGGCACGTGTGGCACGGCGACAGCTGCAGCAACAACTGGCTTGCTGGCGGGCAACAAGCCGGGGATATAGACCGACAGCCATGTGAGAGATTCATCACAATTTAACTTTGAGAAGTGGCAATGGGAACGAGCCAAAGTCACGTTGTGCCATGTGCTGCAATTAGTTTGGCTTTTGCTGCCGCCTGCAAATTGCGCATCTGTCGGAAACTAATTGTTGTACAACTTGAAGTTTATCGGTTGCCAGTTTGCTGAAAGTTAATCAAACTGTCAGCTGACGCCTAGCCAAGCATTTTGAGCATTATCCGAGCAGAGCTCTCTGCCAAGCAAGGGGTTGAAGTTTCGAAAAAATTATACCAGCAGCACAATTTCAGCTAAACGTGCGTTCGTCAATACAAACTGTCTGTCAAATTCAATGGCATGAAGTTAAATAATCGAAAAAATAAGAGGGCAACAAACGAAGAAAGTGTATCGAAATAATTCAGAATTGCAGCATGTCGAGCACGTTTCCTGGGTGTCCTTATTAATGGTAACAATTTATATTGTGACAATAGGTACTGTGGATTTTTGGTATTCATTACATAGATTGTTATTATTGTAAGCTAAGCTAGGCATGGAGTACTTTTGGCTTTTCTGTAGTCCTGGCCAAATATGAGATACGAACAGGTGTGCACATATTAATATGGCCAGTCAATTGCAGCTGAAGCAAAGCGTCTCCAACATCCTGGGCTGAGCTAAAAAGTAAAATCAGATAAAATGTAAATGAAACCCAAAATTAAATTATAGCATAACAGAGCTTATGGGTTTTGTTAGCTTTAGCATCTGTGTCATAATTTAATGAACATATAATAAAAGGCACGTTGGTGCGAGTAATGTAGCCTTATCTTGGGCTAATCGAAAATTCAGTGCCGCTGGCTCTAAAACAACACACAGGACACGCAAAGGGTGCCATTTAGTGTGTGGTGTGTGTGCGTGTGTGTGTGGGTGTGGGTGTGGGTGTGTGTGGTGTCGGCAATTAGAGATGGGCTTCCGAGCAAGTTTTTGTCGAATTTGATTTATGTTCACGAAATAGTTGTGGCTTAGTTGGGTTGAAATTGAGTACAGGTGGGTGATGTCTGTATATAGATCGATCTGTTATTTATATAGACATATAAACGAATATCTTATTTATTTTTATTATTACTATTGATACATTTAATTCGCGCGTTTCTTAAATTAAAAAAAAAAGTAGCTGGTCATCACTGTTTTAGTAATAAATATTACAAAATATTGCCAGTTTATAATGCTCTTACTTTGTTGCGCCATCCAAGTTAAAAAGAATTATATTTTTATACGCTTTTAAGTAATTTGTACACGCAATCCAATTATTTATATTTACTGATAAGTATTTACATACGTGACGTGTGATATTATATGTTATTTTAGACCATTCCGGTAATTCATGTTATTATTCAATATCCGATTGAGCTGTCTTTCCATTTCGAAAAGTGCATTAGAAATTGATATAATTCGTTGCCACACTCTGTAAAATTCTTGCTGTGTTAACCTTTCAGCAACTACAGCTCAGTTATTCTGTTTCATATAATTAACTTATAAATTCTTTAGTATTTTCATTGAATATATTCAAAATTACGACATATAGCTGTACATTTAAAGCTCTCACGAGCCCAACTCAAACACTAAAAGGCAACACATTTGTCAAATAACAAACAAAGCATACTTTCACGTGTGTGTGTGTGTGTGCGTGTGTGTTTGTTGTGCTGACAGTTAAATGGAGGCAGTGGCATAAAGTTTGCCGCATGACATTAGCATGCAAATTGCCAAATTGAAATTGTCGCTCAGATTTGCCGCCGCTTGACTGTTTTGTCTGTTTTGGCTCAAAATCAATATATATGTACAAATCGGGCTTAACACGTCAGTTGTCTTGGTTTTAATGTTGGTCTACCTTCAGCAGGTGGCAGGTTACGGGCCGGTAATTAGAGAGCTGTTACGACCAATCGATAAAGCGTCCAAAATGCCGACGAAAATAAATCCGAATTACCAATTGGCTTAATTCCACTAATAACGGAATGCCACAAATTGGCTGATTGATTGATTGACTGCCCGTCTGGCTGAGTTATTGACAAACGGGTACTAAACATCTTGCGCTCTGATAAGGCCTAATGGTGCTTTAATTGAAGGTCTTAACGGTTTTCATAACTCATCAGAAAGTGCTTAAGAAGGACACGTGGCATAATTTTCTGCCACTTTCGGCTGGCCTGGCAACCCTAATTGGTTGCTTAATTAAACACTGCCAAATCGCGTGTAATGCCTGGCCGAACAAGCGGCTTCGAGGAGGGCTCTTTGAAGTGCCCGACGCTGCAGTTTTGGCCAATTATCGCACTTGCAATTCATTTAGTTAGCCAGCCCGCTCGCTCTGTATTCGGTCCCTAATGGCTGTCGCACTCGGCAAGTGCCAATACGTGCCACAGTTGCAGTTAACCCTGCGCAGCCCCGGCCCCGCCCTTAACATATTACTTTGACTTACATGCCGGCAATTAAAAGACAATTTATGTGGCCAAAAGTTGCGCCAGCAAAGTTGGCCCAAACTCTGCCTTGAACTTTTGCTGCCGGAGCAATGTTAATTTTGTTATTCTTTTAAAGCAGCATCAACTCAAAGTCAACCATAAAACAGAGGAACACGCAGTGTGCTGCCCTCTTTTTTTTTTTTCCTCTTTTTACCTTGGTAACAGCAGACGCAGCAATTGCTCCGATAGCGGAAAGGAACAACTCCATAAGCCTCTGCAGCAATTGCAACTTTTATGCCTGGCTGAAAGTTACGACCACATTGAAATCTCGAGTCTTCAATTATTGACTATCTGAGTGAAGTCCTTATAGGGCCTCCCATCGGCTGCCGTGCGTTCTGCATCCGCAATGAGCCTGGCTCCGTGATGGATAGTCCTAGGCTCGACTGTCGAATTGGAATTGTTTCGCAATTTCCGACAAACGCATACTTTTCTTTATGAGCAACAAGTACGCAAGGCGTAATATGATTTTGCTACGGCCCGACTGCGGTGCAGTGTGCCGGAGCCCTGAAGAATACCAAGTATCCGGACCCACAGCTGGTGTTTGTGTGTTTTGTTTTTGGCTTGGGCTGAAATTCTCAAACTGAAGAGGAACCTGCTTTTGTGAAATTTTTCAATAAAAAACCTTAAATTTGAATTTCCTCATATTTGGCTTTACAAAGATTCATAGAGATGTGTACGCTTTAAGTTACGGGAATATGTTCTACATTATATTGCAATTAGGTAATATCCATATTTACTACTATGTATTTGTGTTTATCATTATTGCTTTTGTTTTTATTGTTTTTGCATTAATATTTTTATATTCCTTGAAATGCTTTAATTTGACTAGTTTCCTGCTAATAGTAATTAATACATATAGGCATGCTTATTAAAGGCATTAAAAACTCAAATTGCATCGATACTTTTGATATGTCTTTGCATCTACTCGATATCGATAGCTTGAGCGCGGTATTTTACAACACTTCTCCAAGCACATAAATTTGCGGCTTAGTACGGTAACTCTGCCATAAAGTAAACAATTCGCACGTGGCGTAATATTAATACCAGTGAAAACGGATAATGGCTGGTGCAAGTAAACTTCTCAAGCCGATAAGGAGTCACATAGGAAGGACTCGACGCTGCACGCCGCGGAGTGACGACAGCTTCAGAGTCCCCTGAGAGCAAGGTATTAAATAAAGGGGACGCATAATAAAGTCGTATAACATTTTCTCCCCCAAATTTTTTTTCCGTTGTTGTCGCGCAAACGTAATTTACTTGATGAATGTACTAGGTCGAGTATATAGTAAATGGCGTGGAGTAGAGCAGCGTGTCAAGTGAATTCATTTGCTTGGACACTTTGGCTTCATTAATATTTATAACAGCAACAACAGTGGGAGAGTAGCTAAACAATACGCTCAACTTTTGTTGTAATAATTTAATCGTTTGGTATTTAACAACTTTTATAATGGCCAACAAACCCAGAGGTTAAGCGTGGCCAGCGTTGTCGGGCCAACCCGAGCGCAGAGAGCTGCTCAACTTTAACGCTTGAGTTGAGTTAGCAAATTGTTTGGTCAGCCTGGAGGAGCGTTCTAGGTGACAAACTTTTGTCAGGTGGCTGCAGGATGGGAGGCGAGGAGGGGCTTACGGGGGCGACTCGAGCGTTAAGCAAAGCCAAAAACCGCAATCGCTTTACATTTTCAATTTTCCCATCTAATCTAAATTACATGATACGCGCACAATTTGAACGCTAATGAGCAAAGACTTGCGAAAGAGGAGCCGGCGGGAGGGATCTTCGGGTACAACGTTGCGTATGCGCAACATATTGCGTGTGAATTTTAATTAAAAAGTTTTTCTCACTTACCCAAGCAAGATAATCGTGTGTCCTCCCCCCACCCCAAGACGGAACGGATGTTGTTTCCCGCTGCTGTAGCTGTTGCTGTTGCTCCTGCAGCTCCTTCGATTGCATCGATTTTCCTGCTAAGCAATTTCCCAAGCAGCGCAGCCAGAGCATGTGCATTCCTGTCAAGTTGCTTTTCATTTCGATTTAATTACATGTAACTGCATGGCATGGCACAACAGTAGATGGCACCGCGGGCAGCCAATTGATTGCATTGGGTGTGTATTTTGTTGTGCCCGCCAGTTGCTAGGTAATTAGCAGCTCACACATTAACTTATGCTGCCACACACCTGCTGCTCGTTTGGCCAGCGCGCCGCAAATTGGCTTATTAGCTGATGGATGGGCAGCTTCGATTATCGGGACGCTTTGTGGCGCGCTTAATATGTTTAGGTTAGTTTAACAATATATTTTGGACAGGCTTACAATTCAGCTGGCACTCACATGTGCTTGGGTGTGTGTGTGTGCGTGTGTGTGTGTGTGCCTAGGCATTAGCCCTAGGGCCAATGGCCCAAATGCAAACCACTTGCTTGATTCTGTTTGGCTGCGCTCTTTCGACGGCGCCGTCTATATTTTGGCTGATTGTTGTGCCGCTCTCTGCGCAGCCGCAGTGCCGTTACTCCGAAAATAGCAGGCGGCGACGGTCGACGGCGTTGCGTATACGCAGCGTTGTCTCAGTCGCTAGCTGGACGTGATGTTGGCCGCAAGGGCGCCACGGCATAAACCAAAGACCAGAGGACAAGCTAAAAGCCTGAAGGCAGCTCATTGCCGCTGAAACAACAAGTACCTAACTGTGTGTGTGTGTGCGTGAGCGTGTGTTTGCGCGCGTGCGTGTGTGTGTGCGTGCGTGCGTGTGTGTGTGTGTGCGCTGTGCAAGTGCAATGTGTAGATGGCTATCAAAGTGCAGCATAGCTAAAAAGTATGCTTTACAATTTTATAATCGCGCGCGCAACGTTGACGGCTCGTTTCGGCCAACTTGCAACTTTTGTGAAGTTTTGACGCGGCTTCCGTGACCCCACCATATATATATATATATTTATATATATACATATATACACATATGCAAATCCATAAATTCGTACAACCTTTTCGAGCTGAATAATTAATGCAATCAAGCTATTTGAACCCGTTTTAGTGTCGTGTGCGCGCTCGGTTTCAGACTGGCAATAATGAGTTACACGTTTTACGCTTTCTAAACTTACATAGGGTATTTTGGCTTTATCAACTGTCAAGCGCAACGAATTTGGAAACTCAGCCCCAAAATCAACTGAACTCAACTTTAACTCTAACTCAAAAAAGAAAGAAACAAAAACTCAACTTCAGACCAAATTGAAACAGGAAACATACCTAAAAGGGAAATACTCTACTACTATATATATATTTTTCGATGCAGCTTAGTACCTAACTGAAAGTACATACATCTAGTCACACATAGAGAACAAACATATGAACATATATGTTTATAAATCTAGCGCTAACTGGCAACAAATTCCAATCATAAATTAACGTAATAAAAACTGCGGCGCTTGACTTTTCGCCGAATTTTCAAATCGCAACACACGAGCAGAAAAGAAAAATAAAATATAAATTGAAGAGAAACAAAAAATGAAAAGATAAAAATTAAATGTGTCTGCAGACCAAAGCACAAAGCACAAAGCAAACAACAAATAACTAATAATAATTTTCAAATTTATACGAAAACATCCATACATATTTACGAGTATCTATGTGAAACTGAGGCAGCAGCAGCTACCAAATGAGCAGACAGCTTGGCCAAATACATTTCGATTAAAATATAAATGAAATTAAACTGGACACAGCTCTGACACAAAAACCATTTAGCGTGCCAACTGTTTGAGTAGAAATTTGTATTGTCTGCCAATAACAGATGACAAGAAGAGCAGCAACAACAGCAGCCGCAGCAGAACTAACAAAGAGCAGCAGCTGCAGCCAACAGGTTGCCAAGAAACTAGAAACAATTGTCCTCAGGTGAGTTATGGCCAAGTAATTGTAATTAAGCAACTGCAAACTGCAAAATAATTTATATTTATCATACGTGCTCTACATGGAGCTTTTATTGGTCTACAAAGTCTAAGTGTGCTTACAATATATCTTAAATGAAAAGTTGTTTTGGAATGCAAAATTTATTCCCACATTTACTTCTACTTCTGCTGATAGTAAATAGCCGACACTCGAGTTCTTAAAATAAATCAAGGCAAACTGGTTTTAACTAGTTTGCATTTTAAAATATTTAAAATATTTATGCGACAAAAATTTGTTAAAACACGTTTAACACATTCAACGAAAACTTGCATATATAAATTTCCAAATCAATATGCATAAACCATGTTTCTAGTGTTTTCCTTATATATATATGTGTATGTAGATTTTATTAAAGTATTTTAATAGAGTGTTTTAGTCGGGCAATAATTGCAACCTTCTTTGCGTAGCCTTGGCTGCATTTTTCTTTACCTTTATTTTACTATATTTTTTTCTGTTCTGTAAAGTCCAGCTTTGGCTTCCTAGTTTTTATGGGTCGTTCCGTAAACATAGCATTGTGCATTATTAAATTCATTTCATTTTATTTGGCTCCTTCGTATTTGATTGTTGGGTTTCATTTCTATCCTGAGTTCAAATTGAGAACACTCCGCTGATCACCTGAAAGTAACACGTTAATCTTGCAGTTCTTCGCACATGTGCGAATAAAAGTTGTTAGTATTCTGGAAAATGGAAAACTGACCATGTCACAAAGTGCCATAAACAATTTTACAACATTTTGCTTGTCATAAGATTAAATGTGCATAAAATGCGGTGCGGGTGTTGGTGAGGGTGAGGGCGAAGGTGAGGGGAGGGGTGAAGGGGCGCAACTCTGGCGCAGGCGAAACAAAAGCAATAACTATAAAACAAACAATGCGCTTGAATGGTGAGGAGAAGGAACATACGAAGAGCAGGAAAGAAAAAAATGAAGAAGCTGAAGGGAAACCCACACCGACTTTATGGCAACAACAGCAACAACATCAGCAACACACAACAATTGGGTGCGGTGGCAACAACAAAACATGCACACATACAATTTGAGTTTTCGCTTTTTATGGACGATATTCTTTTTTTTTTTTTTGCACTGAGTGCCGTTAGCGTTGATGCTGGAGTGGGGCAGCGGTGGCAGTGAGCGTGAATCTAAAGGTATGCAGCAGTCGGAACAGTCACAGACGACAGCATCCAATTACAAAAGTGAATATTTGAGACTTGTTTTTTATTTGGCTGCCATGTTGACCTTAACATTTATTTCGGCTCTTGGCCTCAAGTGTCTTTCAACTAGCTGACCTGGATTCGAAACCTTTAAAGCTACACTAAAATGCATTTCATTTGGCCAGCACCAAAAAAAAAATACATTTACATACATATATAAATATAATTCAGACATTGCTTTCATGCTGCTGATAATGAGCCGTTAGAGGGGGGACGAGTAGGAGGGGGGGGGGAGCTTGTTGGTAGTTGGCGTTAGTTGGCGCCACTCACGCGATGTGCGGCACTTGAGCACGTTTTGCATAAATTGCTGGGCCGTCGTCATCCCTGATGGCATATGCTAATAACGAGAACCGCGCCCACCTTTGGCCGAGCTGGCCGCTGGCGCGCTACGTTGGAGCCAAGTCAAGCAAAACAATGGCCATAATACCGCAAGCAAATTGCCTTGTTAAGCATTTAAGCACAGCTGCCATTTTCACATCATGCCGCAAACATCAATCTGCCGCTGATCTGTTGAGGCGTTACGGATGCCTATCAGTGCACAAAAACTCCGCTCGGCCCCTTGATAATCTGCTTTCACCCCGCAGCCCATAGCGTTAAAAGCCAACAAGTGTTCGCATGAAATTTAATTAAACTAACGTTGCGTATACGCAACGTTGAACGGACACAGGACTTGCGTTGCGCATACGCAAGGTTGCCCGAACACAAAACAGCCATATCTGGCATACACTGGATAACAAAAGCTCGATGTAGACCATCTCTATGCAACTGGCGCTTGCGCCTGGCCCCAATCACTGGCAGCACGTCCGCCGTCGCAATCACTGGCGGCTCAATAAAGGAAAACAAATTTTTTAGTGGCAAACGTTTTGAGCCAGGCGAGCCCAAAAAGGCAAACGGGCCGAAATGCCAGAACCTTAGCCCCATAAGCAAACGTTGTGCGCTGTGGGGCAGCTTTGTCACAGCTGTCGTTGTTGTTGTCCCGTTGATTAACTGTCAGGTGAGCGCAGGCGGCAAATGATGGCGACGCTGGTGTCAGTTCCAGTTTTGCTGGTCTCCCGGCTCGTTTCGACCAGAAACAATAACATTTTCACAGTCGCTGTGACAACAAAGCCCAGCCAAATGAGATATTCCCTGTGGTTATATAAAACAAAACAACAATTTCACAGTTCACATGGCCCGACTTGAGAATGTCCTGTAGAAACCGTTGGCTTATCGCGCCCGCTCCTCGCCAAATGAAATAACTATAACGAAATTTCCGTTTGCTCCATAAATTTGCATATGTTTTTTGGGAGTTATTTCCTTCTCTGGGCAGTATTTCCTTGTTTTAATGTCATTTTTAATGTCGAATTGCGTTTCACTTCATATTAAATTTGTATTCATGCTATTTTTTTGCTGGGTTTGTTTGTTTATTTGGTTATTGTACTATATTGTATTATTTTACTGTTGTGTTTTAATTTTTTTATGAATTGTTTGTTATATTTTCATATATATTATTTGATTACACGTTTTTTTTTTAAATTTATTTGTAGTTTTAATTAATTTTTAACTTGATATTTTTTATTGTTACATTTTTTTTTTAGTTAAACTGGCTTTTGTTTCTTTTTTTACTACTTTCGTACTTATTTGTATTTTCGTTTATTATGTTATTAATTAAATAATATTTTCAGCAAACAAATACTATGTGTATAATCAGTCATGGATTTTCAGGACAATGCGGGCGTTCTACATTCTTTTTTTTATGTTGACAGATATCAGAATTTCATATCAAACCAAAAAAAATTTGAAATTTGCAACTCCTAAAGTCTATTAAGGCCACAGATTTGTACATGACCATATGTGGTCATTTAATTTAGCCATTTTTTGTAGTCCCCCGATGCAGGGTATACAAAAAGAGAAACAACAATAACACAATGCTCGCTGCATTATTTAGGGTTCGCCTTTGCATTGCGGCCAATGTTGTTGCGGTTGCCGCAGGCGACACAAAAAGTTCATAAAATAAATTGCAAAGTTAATAAACAAGTAGCCGAGGCTTTTGTGGCTGCTTACGCTGGGGCCCAACAGTTGGCAGTTGGCAACGGCAATTAGCTTTAAACAGGCCATTAACTGCTTAAATGGCAACATGTGTGCAATGCGCCGGCTCCAGCTTCAGGCCTCCTACCACTAATGCTGCTGCCGCTGCTGCTGCTTGCCTCTAAGTGTGTTCATTATCACCTGTCCGTCCAGTGCGCGCTCGGGGAGCGGCGGAGACAACCATCTGATATCAGAGATACACATACTTACACACGGTTGAGAGCCCCTCCCCCCAGCGACCCCACAGCTGACATCGCACAACGCATTCTTAAGTGCTTCATCTTGTCTGAATAACATTAGAGGCAGGCAGCATACACGCCCCAACACCCCACCCCCATCCCCACACTCGCCACTGCCATGACGAACAAAATGAGCTGGCACATTTATGGCAGCCATTTTGGGGGCGCAGGCAGCGCAGCATTAAAGCAAACCCCGCTCGCCCCGCCCCTGAGGCTTGACTAGACTGCCGTACATACCTAATGAACTTGGTGTTGCCTTTCAAGCAGGAAATGGATGGGACCCGCCGACCCCAGCTCCCAATTTTCCAGCTAGTACTTCTCTCAGTTCTCAGAGTTTATTTATGAACGCATCTAGAAAAAAATGCATATTTATGCTTTCCAGTTTAGGCCTTTGTATTTATTCACTTTTGCTGGCATTTTTATTGCGCAGCTCTCTTAGTTATATATATCAAAATTATAGTATATATCCTACATAAATATTCCACTCATTCCTCTGCGACTTGTGCTGAAACTTCAAACTCGTTTGCGCGAAAACTTGTAAATTAGTTTTATGCCACCTGAGAGTTTCAGCTTTGTGGCATATGCATGAGTTGCGCGTGCATTCATTCATAATTTGATTTTTAGTGGACTACCGTTAAAGTTTCGATGGATGAATAATACAGTGCCATATATCAATATAATTGAGCTCAAGTTGTGCCTCATCTGTCAACTGCAATTACGCACGCATGAATTGATGAATTGATGTGTTTATCAATTTGATTGAAGCTTAATTGGAATTAATTGGGCGAATCAATTCTTTAAGAATTTGTTATGCAAGAAATCACTTCAAATTTCTTCAAAAGAAGGGAATTTTTATTAATATTTTTTATTTTATATATATTTATTAGAATAATATTAGAATATACATGAACAATTATTTTGAAAAATATTATACATCTGTAAGATATATTACAAATTTAACATAACAAAGGGGCATACAGATTTTAAGAAAAGAATATATATAGAGAATATAAATTGTGTTGAATATTGCATATTTACAAGTTGTGTACTATATTTATTTCGAAACGCGCAAAATCTGGCATAAATAAGCCGCCAGCATTTATTGTATGCGAAATAGACGTGAATGGATTCATTATCAAGACTAATGACTTGTATAGTCTATTAAGCATATACAAACCGAACTTTATGGATCTTTACAGTTGCTGTTTATTTCATTGGAACCGCATTAAAATTCCAATAATTTTGTATATATAAACATCTATTGAATGGCTTTCGTTTTCCTCCTTATCGTCAAGTTCAACTTTTCGCTGTTCTGATTTTCGGCTGTGAAATTTAACTGTGTTGGGTTGGCATGTTTAACTGTAGGGGGTGCGAGGGAAGGGGTGGGGGAGGGGGGGTTCCAACTGGCTTGTTTGCGTTGCCACGGGTCGTTAGCCTCTGGCGAAAATTTCACTTGGAGACGCAGCAGAACAATTTGCAGCAAATAATTCAAAATGTCAGCCGCAGCAATGAAGAAAATGCCAAGACCTAAGAAAAATGTCAAGGAATTTAAGTTTTATGCAGCAGCACAGCCCAAACCAAGCCAGGGCCACGGCTTCAAGCCCAAAACCCTTTTGACAAAGCCTACTTGAAGATGGTTATGTAATGACTGAGACATGACGCAAGGATATTGACGAATGGCCCAAAATGGACTTGGCCATCATTTGTTTATAATTTTGAGCAATTGTTTATCTCCGCAGCTGCGTGTAAACAATGGCCCAATGTATTTTTTCATGCGTTAGCATTGAAAATCGATTAATGTTCGAATTGCCAACACATTTGTTTTGATTTATGGCCAGAGGAAGCACTGGCCAGCACACATAAAGGGCAATACACAAAGGCAACATCCATCGATAGTTAAGTAAACAATTCGTGCGTTTGTTTAGGTGCATAAAAGTTTTTGTTTAATTTTCGCTTTCATTTTGTTGGCTTTTATTTCTATTGCTGGTTCATCTTGTGGTTGTGGCCCAATCGATTTATGTAGTGCGTAGTGAATAGATATTTTATTTGCCCGATAAATTACATTTCGGTACTGGCAAAGTTCTGGCATTTTATTGATTTTCCCTATAGTGCATTAAAATTTGCTTAACCTAATGAGCCATGTGGGCCACAAAAAAAAAAAAAAAAAGGAGCACAATAACCGCAGAAATGGTAAAGTGCATGGGAAAATTGCTCAAAATGTCAGTTGGTAACTTAAAGGGGTGCCAAAGAAGCTGCAACAACAACAGTCCGCTTTGGCTGGCAACTGAAGCTGCAAGAAAACTAACAAAGTGCACTAATAGAGCCGAAGGGGCAGCAACAGCGGCAGCATCAATGGCTGTGGCAGCTGCAGCTGCAGCTCGTCTTAGCCAGACACAAGGGCAAGTGCTTGTTTTGTGGGCGTGGCGTTGTGTTGACGCATGTTGACGTTGCTTTCGAATGGCGTCGTTGTTGCTAGTAATTTGCAATGCAAAAACAACATAAAGTGGCTGACGAGGCAGTCCGGGGGGAAATAAGGAGGATTGCGACCGACCAGCTTAAATATTCAACAGCAAATTTCGTATTTCGTTTTCTTAGAATCGTTTCGTTTCGGTTCTGCCCCGGCTGTGCATCCCCGTTTAGTTGACTTATCAGTCGAGCTGAGCTGGCCCCGTCTGACATTTGTCTAAGCTTATCTCCGTTAAATACCCTCACAATTGCCGGCTGGGCTGGGCTATAAAAACGCCGCGCCTCCAAAGCTGCGGCATCAATCAACCACCGACAGGCTGCTCAACAAGATGCAACTCAATCTGTTTGGACTGTTGCTGCCGCTGCTGCTGCTGCTGGGTCTGACGCTAAGCGAGGCGCGCCGCCGTGAGGGCCCCATATTTGATACCCGACCTTCGCCGTTCAATCCCAATCAGCCCAGGCCGGGACCCTACATATAATATAGCTGGCACGCTGATGTCGTTAACACATTAGTTTAATTTGATGCGATTAAAGCCAACCGAACATCATCAAAGGCCATGTGCGTAATGCAATTATTGATATTGTGTAATTTTGCTGGGGAGCTGGCGGTGTATACACACCAATTTCAGGTGGATAGCACTTTTTACCTGGCTGCCTGCCTGCCACTTGCCAGGGCAGCCAATTACCAAAGTTTGCATTTGCTGGTGCTGCAAAATTTGCAAGTCAGAATTGAAATTTGCTTGTCATAACTTGACAGCCATCGTTGGCACTGCAGGGGTTCAATTAAAGGGTAGTAAGGCCAGACACAAGACCTTTTATTAATGAATCAGGCACTAGGGGAAGTCCTACCAGGTCTACAAATAGGCAAAGTCCAAAAAAGTTTGCTACTTTGGTTTCCCTTTAATACGAAATTTTTAAAGCTGGCCCGAAATTAAGTTTATCAAGAATGAAACTATTCTCTAGAGCAGCTCTTGTGAAGTATGACATTCAGAAACGGATATCGTGCTTATTCCCAAGTATTTTAATCATTTACAGAAATACAAATTCTACCTAGACCATATTCGATTTCGGCGTAAAACGTGCTCTCTAGGGTCTTATTCGTTCCAAATTCTACTCCTCGAATGGGCCAATCTGTTAGCTTTGGCACGTTGGGTATTTTCATGGCGGTTTCATTTCCATGTCCCTGCTGACAGGCCTCATAAATAATAATTAGAAATTGGGCTAGCGAAGCCTTCAAGTGGAGATGCATTCACCTGGCGTGTGTGTTGACACTCACGCATCTGGTGTTGCTGCTGCTGTTGTTGGTGTTGTGCGCGTGATGGCATTTATAATTTTAATGCAATTTAATTTGTGGTGTTTCTGACGCGCCAGCGGGGCGTATGAGTAATCAGCTGGCAGCAGTGCCTCCCACTGCTCTGGCTGTGGCAGCAACTGTTGCCAGTTTTATTTGCGTATATTAAAATTGAGTACGCGCAAACATTTCAATGAGTTTCACACACAATCTTTTTTTGCTTTGCTTTCTATTTTCAGACGCGGCGGATCCAAGAAAAGCGCAAAGAAAAACACTTGCGAAAATTAGCAGCAGCCGCTGCTGCGGCCACGGCGGCGGCAACGCAGTCGGCGTCGACATCGGCATCGGCATCGGCATCGGCATCGGCCGTGCCAACTATAAATAGTGTGCACTGTGCGCGTGACAGCTGCGACAAACGGTGACGTCATTGCCTGGATAGCCGCTCGACGCTCGACGACGTCATCAAATCAAACAGCTTAGCAGCAAGTATATATTGGCCAGGCCAATAAACACACCATACACATATTATCGGATTCTGTGCATTTGGGAGGCAAAAAAAAAAAAAAAACTACAAAGAAAAAAACAAATGTGGCTGGCAAAATCGGATTGATAAGATCAGCAGCGTATATATAATAACAATATGCGCAGAGTAAACACACGAAGAGCCATGAGAATCGCACGAAAGCACAGCAAAAAGAAAGAAAAGCGGAACAAAAACAAAAATTGTCAAAATAGCAACTGAAATGCTTACAAGCTGCTGAGCCTCAGTCTAAATTCATCGTCGATCGGCGTCGTTGAATGCCTCGCGCTGCTGCGGCCGTGTTTCGTTGGCTGTGTGTGCCGTGAGTGTGCGTGCGTGCGTGCGTGCGCGTGCGTGTGTGTGTGTGTGCGTGCGTGTGTGTGGTGTAGTGTCTCGGTCGGTGGGTAAAATAAATAGATATACCCACGTACATATACATACATATATATTTAATGCGATATCTGGCGCTATACGCGCTAAAAAGTGGAAAGTGGCAAGTGGACGCCTCTTAAGTTTGTTAAATCGACTTAAACGAGCTACGAGAAACGCGAAACATCAACAACTAAGTAACGAGAAATAAATAAACTAAAAAAAAAAAAAACAACAACAACAAGAAAATAACAGCAAGCGAACGCAAATTGAATTTTTGTGCAAACAATTCACAATAAATACGTGTCATAAATCATAATAAATAATTTGTGCTAAATCCGCTTCAAACTTAAAATGTCAACCATAAATTCAAGCAAAGGATTTCACTTAATACAATTGCAGCTGCTCTAAACGGTGAGTATTACCTCTATAAGACGAATTATCTTCGTTGAATTGAAGATTTATTATCCTTGTTGTGTTATGCGATTTGGGTTTGAGCTTCAAACATTTTATTTTATTTATCCGACCAAACTTATTTCAAGATACTTAATGCACATTGAAAGTTGGAATTAAAATCCACTTAAAAACAAAAAAGTTCCTAATGGAATAATTTGTTTCCAGCGTAGTAATTCGCACAGAAATAAAAGGACAGAGCGCGCGGATCTGTTAAGAAGTATATATATGCAATTTATGGGTACGGAAGTGTCTTGTAATAACATTATAATACCCTTTACAAGAGCATTTAAGTCTACACTCGTCTGTGTTTATGACAGCATATCAAATAGGCCAATCAATCAGTTAGCTGACCTTATGAATGGCCTGTCTAATTAGCTAAATGCGTTTTGCCTTTGTTTGAGTCAAAAAGTGGCCCATTTCCGAGTAAAAAGGACTTACGACTTATTCACTTATTTATGTACCTTATATGATAGCAGAACGTGCGACGGTAATAGGTTCCCCGTGGGCTGTGTTGGGGGGGGGGGGGGGCAGGTGGGGGCTCGTATCAAAGCCTACGTTGATTCAAAATGGGCTCACGCTGCGCATACGCAATTTGTGCGTGTGTGCGTGTGTTTAGCTGCATGAATGTTTTCATAAATTGAGTTTGCTTTTTTCGACAGCTCGTTTTCCGAGGGTTGACACCGACAGCCCCTCCGCTCCCCCCTCCCCCCTCCCCCTTGATATACATACAAATACTACCTGTCATTATTCATTGCGATGCGACTTTTGTGTCTGCCCGCGTCAGTTGTGCCTCAATAAGGGAATTATGACGTATTAGACATATATATTCTATTTAGGCTGGGCTTGGGCCAAGCCGATTTCATGCTCATTGTTATGCACGGTGACGGTTGTGCGCTTGAAGGCAGCTTACGCAATTGATTAGCTTGAGATACTTTTGTATCTGTGAAGTAGCAATTGTAACGCTCTTTGCGCAAAGCATTTTAGGAATTTTGTTTCATAGGAAAAACAACAAAGAACAAATACAACAGCAAGTGCAAAAACTTGGTTAATTTATGTGCACAAGTTCATTGAAATAAAAATAAATATAACACATGGCAAAAGCATTGCATTGCCACGCTGGGCAAACAGCTTCAGCTCAAGCTATATGGGCGCACTGCCATGTAATTATGTGTGTATCTATGTAGCACGTATCTATGTATCTTTTGCATCTTTTTGTGTATCTGTGTCTTCACAGCGCCCCGTACCTTGACAATGCACTTGAGTCAAGTTTGCTTCCTATGCCCAGGTCGTCGAGTCGCTTGGCTGCCAATGCAAAGGCTGCCAAAAATTTGCATTGAGCGACAGCTTGGGCAGTGGGTGGGTAGTTGGGGCGGGCGTTGACGATGGCGATGGCGATGGCGATGGGCGTCGGGCAGACGCCCAAGCATGATACGAGCACCGTGTAGCAAGGAGCTGAAGCAGCAGCTGTAGAAGCCAACGCGCTGCTTGTTTATTTATTTATAACATTTTTGTTTGCTGCTCGTTGCCGTCGCCTGCTGTTTGCCGTCGCGTTTCCTGATTATGATACGCCCAGCCATGGGGCATATTGGCTTTGTCATTAAGCATACAACACGCCACAAAGTCTTTAAATGCCCAAGTGTCTGTCAGCTCATAATGGCTACATTTTATCAAACGAATGCTGCCTATTCGAACAATGTGTTCTATCTATATTTAGCGCTCGTGAATTCACTATTCAGGCAACATTTGAATTGCTGTAAATTCTGTTTACATTGATGCGAATCAACATTTCACTCTAAGCATGAATGTTTCATATTGAATTATGTGGATGAGTAATGGGCTCTAGAAGAAAATGCAATTAATTAATACAAATGGGGAAATAAGTTTGGTTTATAATTATATAAATGCCAATATGGATATGTAAACAATATTGGGTATACGACAGTCTGCAGAACTTATTCCACATCACAACTTTTAACAAATTATGTTTCAATTCAATGCAAATTTGAGCTTGGCTTCAGGCTGACTTACACTATAAAGTTGAGTTTATATTACGGCTTTTATAAACAGCTTATTTACTAAAACACTTTCAGTAGACTTTAAATGCAAAGTCGCCCCAAGTGAGGGTATGCAGGTTTCATCAATATTTGAAACCGTTTTTAGCTTGTTGTGAATTCATTTTCATGCTGGTGTTGCCATGAATGATAAGCGCAAGTACTTCAAAGTAGCGAACGGCCGAAGAGCCCCCTCTCGCCCTCAGCCAGTTGCCGCCAGCTGTCATCCCCCAACCCCCAACCCCTGTTGTGGGGTGCTGTCAGTGCCATTGTCAGGCAGCGTCAGATTGGTTCATTGTTTTTGTAGTTAATTAATTTTATATACTCACCGATGCACTTTTATGGCACAACAAATAGCTGAGAGTAGCCCATGGCGTCTATTATTGTTATTGCCGCTGCTTCGGTTGCTGCTGTGAATGTTATGAGTGTTTTTGTGCATTTCATATAAATTCCTTTCCCTTTGTGCTTTGCTTGATGACATTTTCGCCGCATCGAGCATATTGACAAATCGTGTACGCTGCGTTACAAATTTTCAATGTCATGAAAAATGTTCTGCAAAAATTCATCCATTTGACACCTAAAGCTTCCAAGACAGGGCTTTCATGTGATAAAACGCTAGCTTTACCTTTTTTGCAAAGTGTATGCGTCGCCCTAAGAATGATTGATCAATGTTGACAGATTTAACGAGCTGGTAAAGTGCTGCAAAACAATTCAATTATCGGGGCGGGTGTGAATATATATATGTGTGCGTGTGTGTGTGTGTGTTTGAGTGTGTGTCTGCCACCGGGCAAATGGAAAGAAAATATTTGCATAAATGCAAACGTTTTTACACGCAGCTGCAATGCATCATCAACATTACATCACCATCATCATCATTATTATAATCATCATCAGCAGCATCATCATGAGCTTTCACATAGCTTACACATTTTCCATGCATTCATTTTTGCCACGTTTAGCTGCATTCATTGCTGGCATTTAGGTATGCGTAATTATTTATGTGTGCTCCGACCTGCCACACACACACCTCACACACACACACACAAACGCACACACACAGGCACACATCATACCCCTGCCAGCCGCTGCAACTTACAGCTTATAAATAATTCAGTTTTGTATAAATCTGCGTGATTTCTTTTTAATGCAAAATGCCTTCAAATATTTTCATCATTTATAGCGCACTCATTTATTTATATTTATTGATGCAATTTCGTGGGTAATTTTTTCGATTGGTACTCGCAATTTTACAAGGTCTGTCAGCTTATGACAATACGAATTTAATCGTTCTCTGGGCTACAGTCTGCGTAATGCGATTTCAATGCCGTGTAGATTTCAGCTGGCCATTGGCCAAGGAATCTCAATATTACTTAAGCTTTCAGGTTTGTTTTTTCTTTAGTTTATATACTCATAGGTTAGCAGGTCTTGCTATAAATCTATAAGTTTAGACACCACAGTTGTTTAAATTGTTTTAACGCTACACTTATTATAGTATTGAATTCTTTTGAATTATAGCCTTAATTATTTGTGTCTTATAAATATGAATAACAATAATAAAACATTTAGTCTTTTGCTTGTTGTAGCTGCTTTGATTACCCTCTTAATTAATTATTATAGCTTCCCACATAATACATCATTTGCACAGCTTTGTTCCACCCCCGTTTCATTTTCCTAATTGGCAGATTTTAACAGGCAATTTGTATTTATTTACTTCAGCATTTCCTTTGCCATTTGAACCATTTCAATTAATATGGCTCATCAATTTTGTAATAGCTTCTTAGTATAATTATAATCCTTTCATGTGCGTAATTCGAGTCTTAGCTCTAACAGAGAGCTAAGTACATAATTTCTGTTAATTTTGCGTGAAGTTCAGGGACATTATTTGGTACATTATGAACCTGAATTCGCAACGTCTCGCAGCTAACTGGGCTAAGCACGCGTGTTATTGTGCTCCTCCCCCTAGCAGGCGGTAGGCATTCTAGCCTTGGTTTAACAGACATGCGGAATAATTGCGTAACTTTGTTTTGCCAACTGCCACAAAGTTTATCTGCTGCTGTCCTAACTGTCCCTGGCCAGCGAGAAAGAACATTTCACTCCAACGTTGGACAGCAACTTCCCTCGCAATTCGATTCCAGTGGTAAACAAATTTAACGAACTCGAAATTGACCGCATACGAGCCTCTAAATAATTTAATGATGTTTATGGTCGAAGTTGGTTTTATTCACTTTAATTACAGATGGCATACGCTTTTTAATTAAACCGAAAACGAGCGATGCATTATTAAATGATTATATTCTGTAAATTGTGCGAAAAAATGGTATCATTAACGTTTTGAAGCATATAGAGGCAAATATCCTGTATGAAATACCCTTTCGAGATTTCGATCTGTCATATCTTCGCCTACGCTGGGCGGATTTTCATGATTGACAGCATTTGGGTCGTGGTTTGTTCTCTAGATTGATTCTCCATCAAACGCTTATGCAATATGAAAAAAAAAAAATATTAAAAGTGACTGAAGAAAAATTTTAACATGTAAAGGTCTCGGAGCCAAATTTCAAACTCCCATAACTTGGTCAAAACTGAACCGATTGTCGAGCTTGATGGCATTTTAGTCATGATTTGTCCTCTAGATTGAATCTGCATTTAGAATTTATGCTTTTTTGAAAATAATTTTTTTTTTTTTTTTTTGGAAAAAAAGCATGTACCAATTTTGGGAAAAATATTTTTTTCAAAATTTAGAATCTGGAATTTTTATTTTTAATCGATTGTGGTTGTCACAATTAGCATAAAAAACAACATTAAAAGTGATTCTGAGGGGGTAAAATTTTTGGTCAAAAATCATGCCAAAATTGAGAAAAATTTTAACATGTAAAGCTCTCGGGGAGCCATAGCTTCCAAATTTCAAACTCCCATAACTTGGTCAAACTTCAACCGATTTTCGAAGTTGATGGCATTTTGCTCATGATTTCACCTCTTGATTCAATCTGCATTTAAAATGTATGCATTTTTGAAAATATTTTTTTTTTTGATTTTTTTGGAAAAATTTTGGGAAAATTTTTTTTTTCAAAATTTAGAATCCGGAATTTCTATTTTTAATCGATTGTGGTTGTCACAATTAGCATAAAAAACAACATTAAAAGTGATTCTGAGGGGGTAAAATTTTTGGTTAAAAATCATGCCAAAATTGAGAAAAATTTTGACATGTAAAGCTCTCGGATCCATAGCTCCCATATTTCAAACTCCCATAACTTGGTCAAACTTCAACCGATTTTCGAAGTTGATGGCATTTTGCTCATGATTTCTCATCTAGATTCAATCTGCATTTAGAATTTATGCATTTTTGAAAATATTTTTTTTTTGATTTTTTTGGAAAAAAGCATGTACCCCCCCCTTACCAATTTTGGGAAAATTTTTTTTTTCAAAATTTAGAATCCGGAATTTCTATTTTTAATCGATTGTGGTTGTCACAATTAGCATAAAAAACAACATTAAAAGTGATTCTGAGGGGGTAAAATTTTTGGTCAAAAATCATGCCAAAATTGAGAAAAATTTTAACATGTAAAGCTCTCGGTGCCATAGCTTCCATATTTCATTCGGCCATAACTTGGTCAAAACTGAACCGATTTTCGAGCTTGATGGCATTTTGCTCATGATTTCTCCTCTAGATTCAATCTGCATTTAAAATGTATGCATTTTTGAAAATATTTTTTTTTTGATTTTTTTGGAAAAAAGCATGTACCCCCCCCTTACCAATTTTGGAAAAATTTTTTTTTTCAAAATTTAGAATCCGGAATTTCTATTTTTAATCGATTGTGGTTGTCACAATTAGCATAAAAAACAACATTAAAAGTGATTCTGAGGGGGTAAAATTTTTGGTCAAAAATCATGCCAAAATTGAGAAAAATTTTAACATGTAAAGCTCTCGGATCCATAGCTCCCATATTTCAAACTCCCATAATTTGGTGAAACTTCAACCGATTTTCAAGCTTGATGGCATTTTGCTCATGATTTCTCCTCTAGATTCAATCTGCATTTAAAATGTATGCATTTTTGAAAATATTTTTTTTTTGATTTTTTTGGAAAAAAGCATGTACCCCCCCCTTACCAATTTTGGAAAAAATTTTTTTTTCAAAATTTAGAATCCGGAATTTCTATTTTTAATCGATTGTGGTTGTCACAATTAGCATAAAAAACAACATTAAAAGTGATTCTGAGGGGGTAAAATTTTTGGTCAAAAATCATGCCAAAATTGAGAAAAATTTTAACATGTAAAGCTCTCGGAGCCATAGCTTCCATATTTCAAACTCCCATAACTTGGTCAAACTTCAACCGATTTTCGAAGTTGATGGCATTTTGCTCATGATTTCTCCTCTAGATTCAATCTGCATTTAGAATTTATGCATTTTTGAAAATATTTTTTTTTTGATTTTTTTGGAAAAAAGCATGTACTTACCAATTTTGGAAAAAATTTTTTTTTCAAAATTTAGAATCCGGAATTTCTATTTTTAATCGATTGTGGTTGTCACAATTAGCATAAAAAACAACATTAAAAGTGATTCTGAGGGGGTAAAATTTTTGGTAAAAAATCATGCCAAAATTGAGAAAAATTTTAACATGTAAAGCTCTCGGAGCCATAGCTTCCATATTTCAAACGGCCATAACTTGGTCAAAACTGAACCGATTTTCGAGCTTGATGGCATTTTGCTCATGATTTCTCCTCTTGATTCAATCTGCATTTAGAATTTATGCATTTTTGAAAATATTTTTATTTTTTTATTTTTTTGGAAAAAAGCATGTACCCCCCCCTTACCAATTTTGGGAAAATTTTTTTTTTTCAAAATTTAGAATCCGGAATTTCTATTTTTAATCGATTGTGGTTGTCACAATTAGCATAAAAAACAACATTAAAAGTGATTCTGAGGGGGTAAAATTTTTGGTCAAAAATCATGCCAAAATTGAGAAAAATTTTAACATGTAAAGCTCTCGGAGCCATAGCTTCCATATTTCAAACGGCCATAACTTGGTCAAAACTGAACCGATGTTCGAGCTTGATGGCATTTTGCTCATGATTTCTCCTCTAGATTCAATCTGCATTTAAAATGTATGCATTTTTGAAAATATTTTTTTTTGTATTTTTTTTTGGAAAAAAGCATGTACCCCCCCCTTACCAATTTTGAAAAAATTTGTTTTTTCAAAATTTAGAATCCGGAATTTCTATTTTTAATCGATTGTGGTTGTCACAATTAGCATAAAAAACAACATTAAAAGTGATTCTGAGGGGGTAAAATTTTTGGTTAAAAATCATGCCAAAATTTACAAAAATTTTGACATGTAAAGCTCTCGGATCCATAGCTCCCATATTTCAAACTCCCATAATTTGGTGAAACTTCAACCGACTTTCGAGCTTGATGGCATTTTGCTCATGATTTCTCCTCTAGATTCAATCTGCATTTAAAATGTATGCATTTTTGAAAATATTTTTTTTTTTGATTTTTTTGGAAAAAAGCATGTACCCCCCCCCTTACCAATTTTGGGAAAAATTTTTTTTTCAAAATTTAGAATCCGGAATTTCTATTTTTAATCGATTGTGGTTGTCACAATTAGCATAAAAAACAACATTAAAAGTGATTCTGAGGGGGTAAAATTTTTGGTTAAAAATCATGCCAAAATTTACAAAAATTTTGACATGTAAAGCTCTCGGATCCATAGCTCCCATATTTCAAACTCCCATAACTTGGTGAAACTTGAACCGATTTTCGAGCTTGATGGCATTTTGCTCATGATTTCTCCTATATAAATATTCAGCATTTCAAATATAAGCATTTTTGAAAATAAAATTTTTTTTTTTATTTGGTAACAAATTCATATATTCTTCCTTACTAGTTTTTTTAAATGTGCAATTGAAAATTTAAATATTTTAACACGGAACCGTGGCATTTAATTGGTAGCCTTTTGGTCTTCTTTATTCTACATTAAAAGAATATAGATGCGTGCGTAAAAGAGTATTTTACCATTTTAATGACATTTGTTTTCTCTCTTTCTTACAGTTATTGCCAGCATGCAGCGCTCTAAATGACAAAACGATCCCAGAAAGTTCGAACTCGCTTTGTGATAAACCCAAGTTGAATAAAGTACGCGCCAAGTAGTTAATATTATTGTTGTACACCTAATTGATATCTATATGTAGCTATTTTTATTTTAAATTGAAATTCTGTTAGTGAGACTTTGAGACAGAACAACAACATTATAAAAGACAAGTTGACACTGCACCGTAACTGTAACTGTAACTGTAACTGTAACTGTAACTGTAACTGTAACTGTAACTGCAACTGTAACTGCAACTGTAATACAACCCAAAAAGACACGCCTCCTAATACTAGTAGTTAACACATTTATTTAGAGCTTATTAACTTGATAGCCCTATATAGTTAAGGATTAGCCCGAGAGCTCTGCATTATTCATAGCCAGCTGTCACCATGTCACATGGGGACATTGAGGAATGTACGTAATATACCCCGCCGATGAGCTCATCTTGATGACCTATGGTTTCTTTGCGCCCCGTGTGAAACCGCGACCCTCACTCGATTGCCTGCCCGAGCCGCTGATACCCCTTGAGTATCCAGCCAGAGCCGCAGCCAGCTCCAGTTCCAGCGCCAACACCAAAGTCAACGCCAACGCCAGCTTTATAAGCGCCGCCGCCACCGGCTACCCGAACGACGCGTATCCAGCACAGTTTTCGTCGCCGAGCCCAGCAGGTGTCGCCAGCACCGCACAGCCCATCCCGATCCGCATTCCCAGTTCGCTAGCCGCGCCCACGCCGCCCAATTCGCCACAGCGGCCGCTGTCGCCGCTCGCAGCGCCCAGCAGCAACTTTTTTACGTTTGAGGAGCCGCCGCAGTCCCAGTCGCAATCGCAGTCGCAGAGCCTGCCGCAGACGCCCACGCGCCGCACCTCGCGCTCCTCGCTGACGCACTCGAATCACACGCACAACTCCGGCGGCAGCAAGCGGTCCAGCGTACGCAGCAATCGCTCGAAGGCGCCGCTGACGCCGCTGCTGCCACATCAGCGTCCGCTGAGCACGTCGATGTATAATGACGCCAGCATGCAAGGCGGCAATTCGGCATCTGGACGCGCACCATTCCAGCGCAGCAGCGCCTACGACGAGGAGGGTCGTCTGATCGACTATGGAGGCGCGGCGGCGGGTGCTTTGGTCGATGCGCGTTCGCGCAGTCCCAGCATCTTTCTGGAGCCGCCCACGCCGGATCCCACGCATGCACACTTCGGCCCCGGCTGGGGGCGGCCCATGTCGCCGATGGATCTGCCGCCGGAGTGCTCCACCAGCAGCGTGGCCAGCAAATCGCCCACCACCAAATCCCGGCTGCGGCCCAAGCTGCACATACCGCTGGGCCGGCTCGGCCGCTCCGCCTCCTCCGATACGCGT
Source organism: Drosophila sordidula (assembly GCA_035047465.1). NCBI lineage: Eukaryota > Metazoa > Arthropoda > Insecta > Diptera > Drosophilidae > Drosophila > Drosophila sordidula. The sequence continues at coordinate 3,478,120 of JAWNPQ010000131.1, forward strand.
GAGCGCGAGAGCAATCGACTGCGCGAGGATGTGCACGTGCACGTCGAGAATCCGGTCTTCAGCAGCGAGAACCTGCGCCAGAACAACTTCGATGCATTTTTTGAGGCACGCGAACCGGTCATCAAGGTCAAGCCGCGCTCGCCCAACACGTCGCCGGCCGACGGACGCGGCCACTCGCCGCCGCTGGAGAACTACGCGGGCGTCTACGATTCGCCGCGGACGCGCAGTCCGGCCGGCGGCACGGGCGGCGGCGGCCTGTTCGCACGCTCGCCGCGGGAGGAACGCGAACGGGCGCTCAACGCGCGCTCCCGCAGCGCGGATCAGTGGGACGAGGCGGGCGGGGCGATGGGCGGCGGCGGCGGTTCCGCGGCGGGTGCTGCCGCGGCGCCTGCCAGCGCTGGTGGCGGCGCGCACTCCAAAGGTGACAGGTGCCCCCAAAAACTACTCTCTCACAAGCTAATCAAATTGTTTACAGTTCTTTTTGCCGCTGCTGCCGCTGCTGCTGCGCAAGCTGCCAAAAAAAAAAAAAAAAAAAAACAAACAACACTCGTAGAAACGTTCGTTTGATTGATTGAATGCTGGAATGATTGATTGACAACTGCATAACCAGCGAAAGCGCTGGGAGTTTCTCACTGCAGTTGTTGACATGATTTTTATGGCGCTTGTTATGACCTTGCCGGGATTCGTTACGGGCGCAACTTTGTTGAAGAGCAGGAGGAAATGTTTAGTATTGTGAGAGCATAATAAAAGCACAGTCAGGCATTTTTATGCGCACTGAGTTTTAGCTTCTTCGTTAGTCCAAAAAGTTGAAAAACTTAAAATTTACTGCTAGCATTTCATATTTTTGAATATACCCTAACTGCAGTTGCTTAGGGAACAGCTCGGATGAGCGCTCAAGCCTCAAATAAGTTTGTGGATATAGCGAGAACTTAGCCCAACTTCATACTTTCTTAGTTTGTGCATTTATCCTTTACTTATATCTACTGTAGCAGACATATTTTTCCCTTACAAAATTTGCAATATAAAACACATTTTTGGCAGGTGGCTTTTCAAGGAATTTTCCACAAAAAGAATACATAGTTAATAATTCCTTATTGTAAAATAACTAGTAAAATGTTCTAGTATAAATAGTAGGCAAAAAGTTTTCTTTTATTTGTCAAAGTGAAAAGACATTTCAATAAATATTTAAATATTTGTTTTTCCTTCACTCTGTGTAAGTGTTAGAGCTGAATTAAGTATAGAAACTATTCGGTTTAGTAGAGAGTACAATTACTTAAACTTTAAACAATATTTATTACATGTGCACAATTTAAAGTCAGATGAGTCTTTTATCAATTCAAATCTACGTTAGATATATTATTCAACAAGAGTAATCTGCGCAAATGTAATTCCTGCAAGGATATGCAAGCTTTTGCATGCCAAAGTTGAGTTGTTTTTTCACCCCTATATGCTACCTGCGAGAAGAAAACAAATTTAAGCTGAAAGTAGGAGTCGGGTGCTCAAGCTGCTTGACTTTAACTGAAATGCGGGCTGACTGCCTGCCGTCTTATCCTAATTCTTATCACACATGCAATGATGTCCGTCCCTCGTTACTTGCATGCAAAGTGGATTATGTGCATGCTTGCATATGCTCTGGACACACACAAACAGCCGTACTCGCACACACACACACAGACACACACACACACACTCGCACACTCAGTGGCTGGCGGGATTTAACCTTGCATTGCGTGCCACGAGGCAAGGCAAAAGGGGCGGGATTTGGGCGCTCGCGTTTTTCGCTACGCACATAATTCCTTGCACTGCTTTGCAAAGGGCAAACAACCAAGGAGCATGCTGCACATCCTCACATCCAGCTGTGCCGCGCTGATGGACGCCTTCGCAGTGACTGCGCCGAGCTTAGCAGGGCGTGAAGTGTAATCAACAGCGGCTGCCGCGCGTCCTGGCGGCGGGAGGCGGCACGTGAGCACGTCACGCCTCAAGATGGCATCACTTGGAATTCATTTAAAAGTTCAGAGCGCGGCAAATTTGATGACCACGCAGGAGCAACATCAGCTCGTGTCTGAAACTAAATCAGCAGCGTGCTAGACGTGATCGTTGTGTGGAGCCACAGGACTCTGTCTGGCACTACTTGGCTTATGCCGCCTCCAATTGCACTCGAGATGTCACATAAAGGCCAAGCGTGGTGCATGCTGTGCAGCTGCGGATCTAGTGCCTCATTTGGTGTCGTCAAATAATTTCTATAGCATACTTTTGTGGGCGAAAGAAGCACTCATACGCCACGTGCGCCCGAATGCTAGCCAACAATGGGGCCTGTTTACTCTGTGTGTATGTGTGTGTGTGGTTTTGGTCAGACAATTGACCAGCTAAAGCACTCGAACATTTGAACAGACCCGAAATGCTCCCAAATGCCTTTTTAGCTTCAGTACAACAACAAAAATGCGGTTACACTTCATTTATCGATTGAATTTAAAATGAGCCTCAATTGGATAGCCCCCGACAATGTCTTGGGTGCCGATTCTAGGACAGTTCTGACTCTTCTGTTTTATTTTGTTCTATTCTGTTGACTTTTGTAATGGGCGCCCAAGCACTTGAAATTTCCGTTTGCTCAACTGAAAATACAAGGAATGGCAAACGAAACCAAGGCAAGGCAAAGCACAGCCCACCTCGACTCATTATTTATGCATAAATATGAGAGGCAGCGATTTGTTTGATTGTACGTTGCCCGGTGCGCGGGCGGGCGGCGTAAAAGGGGGCGTGGACAGCTGTCTGGCACGTCAGCCCAATACATTTCTGTATTTATCAAGGCGCGAGGTAGCAAACACAAAAAAAAGGAAAGGAAAGGAGAAAGCCAAAGAATTTCTGACATGCCTGCCATTATTAGAGGGGTGGGGGGGGGGGGGAGGGGTGAGGAGGGGAACTGGAACCGAACGCATACCTCAGACGAGCAACTGTTTAATTTGAGTTACTTATTTACTTATTTTCTTACAGCTTTTTTGAATGCCGTTTACGACGATTTGATTCGATTTGATTCGGTCGAGATTTGATTAAATTGATATGAAATTAATTTTGTTTGCATTCATTTTGGTTTCGTTTGTTTGCGTTCACGTATTTTCCAGTAATTAATTTTATTTTAATTGCTACATTTAAATGAATTATTGCGTTTTTTCTCTACACATTTTGTTTCATTTAAATTTAATTAAATTTACATTTTACGTTGCTTGATTTGAATTAATTATAAAGTTTTTCGTTTTATATTTCATGTGAAATTGTACTCTGTAAAATATTAATAAGAGCTTTTCGTTAATGCAGATTCTTTGGCAAAATCTTCAAGTGGTCCAAAAAATCGTAGTTTCTTCGGGTGGAGGGGACCACGCGGTGGTTCCCTTAGCCCACAGGGCAGCATGGCGTCCTATAATGGTGTATTAAAGGATTACAGTCACAGCAGTTTGAATGAGGCTTTCAAATCCCAAAACAATGTCAACTTTAAGTTAATTAAAACAGGTGAGTGTGACAACTATACATACATACATATATGTAGCTATGTAGCCATAAATACCTATGTTCATAAGTTACAAGTAAAGCCAAAAGTTTCAGTTTGTAGTTGTTGTGAAAATTCGATGTCTATTTTCGTGGCCAAGTAAACAATTTATATAAAGCTGTGTTTGTGTGTGTGTCTGTGTGGGTATTGTATTTTATTTGATAAGTTTCTCGATTGTTTTCTCTGGGTTTTTGTGTCTCTTTTATATGGCTTCGCTTTATGGCTTATTGATTTCAATCGCAGTGCGTCTTTGTCTTGCCTTGTGCACAGATACCTTGTTGATTGTGCCATAAATCTATACAATTGATGCGGACACGTTTCGAACTCCTACTCTATAAATAAAGCATCTTACCATCTGGCTTCCATGGCGCTATGTCGGCCTGTCAGCTTATAGTCCCCAACTATTTTGACTCTTGACGGAGAAGTTTGCTTTAACTTTGCGCACATGCTGCACATACTGACCTTCCGAGCTTCTTGTCCATTTACATACCCTGCTTTTATGCGAGTGGCTGCTCCAATTCTCAGAAGAACATGAAAGACGACCAAGTGCAAATATTATTCGTTTTTTGTGTCGACATCCGCGAATACCTTTCTACGCCCTGTTGGCATTTTTCTTGGAATTAAAAAGTAAAAAACAGAATAAATGAATTTTTTTGTAGCCACGTTTCACACATTTTAACAGGGACCAACAAATAAAGGTATTTAAATACGCTCGCAGCATTTTTTCGTGGAAAATAATAAAATACAATGAAAATAAATTGCAGCTGCAGATCAAAACTGAAAACAAGTTAAAAAAATATGAATAAAATCGGTTTATAAACTCAATAAAGGATTTGAAGAACTTTTGGTGGAACGTAAACCGAAACGGCATTATGGCAACAAGTTGATTACAAAGAGCGATTTAAGCAGATCGAAATACAAATACGTAAAATAATATGTAACATATGAATAAAAAAAAATAACAATAACAGGAGTTTGAATAAAAACGTTGTGCTCATTATATACAGTTAAGGGGGAAATAAGAGACTTTTAATGTAGGCAGGATCGGATGTCTGTTTTAAATGAATCGTAATTAATGTATTTTAAATTACCCCCTGCTACTACTTAGCTGTAATACGCTGTGGGTGATGAAAAGTTTTAACAGGCTGTAAATATTTTTTCAGCACAACTTTAAACCTACACATTGCAGGATATTCGCCAGTCATGCGCTCTATTTGCACTCGTTTTGTTTTCCTGTTTGTCGCATCTGCTGTGGCACAGGGACGCAAAACATTTCAAAGCACGAGCATAACTTTGACTTGTGTCACTGAAAGTTACACAGCCTGCCAAAAGCAACACACAAACTGAGCAGAAATTGCATTTGGGGCCACTCGTTTGTAATTTTAACTCTCAGTGCGCGTTGGCAAAAAGTTTTTAATAAGATTTCTTTGTGCAGCAAAAGGAAAAGGAAATACATGATTTGACTCTAGCCAGCGCCAGTCAAGCAACTGTAAGTGCAACTGCAAGTATCGATGGTCATAGAATTTCCGGGAAACACTTAGTTCAAATGGAAGATATCTCAAAACTGGCATTGGCCAGGGCTTTAGGATATCTGCGGTTTAGTGGCTTTTTGATAAAGTGCAGCTGCATAGAGGAGCATGTAGTCTTAATGGCTACTTGTTGCAGCAATTCGCAATAAAACTGTTTATGACGCTAGACGCTGGCGCCATAAACTGGCAGGTGACAGGCAGGAAGGGGAGGGAGGACGGTGTGTGTTGTAAGTTAAAAAGCCAGTGCAGATTTATATATTTAAATAGTCGTAAATGTGATGGATTATAGCGCTGACAGACAGTTTCTCATATGACGCAGCTATTCATGCCTTTACGAGCAGCCTTTTCACATTAAGTATACGCAGCGTACGCATGCAAAAGACAGCACATTGTGTGGCGCAGCCACGTTTGATGAAATGGTAGTTAAGAGCCAACTTAAACCCTTGGCTTAATGCAGTTGAATTTATTTAACTGACGCTTTAAATTTCTGTGTGCATTGAAGTCTGAAGCTGGGCGAAAGCCTTGAGCACAGCTTTACGGCACACTTCGCCAGCTGCCTAGTCCCAAGTGTGCGTGTGCGTGTGTAGGTGTGTGTGTGTCTGTGTGAGTGGAAATTCTATAGTCGACACTAATGCACTTTCAAAACATTTTGTTTCAACACTTTGCTGCAGCTTTTGTTTAATGCTCTCAAACTCTTTTGTGCATTCTGCACGATTTTTCGAATTCTGCTGCTCATTTTAGTTGAGTCCGATGATTCCACATTCACGTGAACTGAATGCGGAGCACACTTTGCGATTTCAATTACAAAAATAATCAGATAAGCAGACTACAAATTTAATGCTGACTCTCGTATATGTTTGTGCTAGAATACTTGATGTGTATTAGATTAAAGAAAAACACGGATAGCGGTTGCTCGACCTATATTAAGTATGCGCACTGTGACTTCGGCATCGTCCTAACCGAACTGTAATGCGTTTGGTCTACGCAACAACAACAAAAAAAAAAAAGACCCGTAAAAAGCTTACAACTTTACATTGGCTTTGATTCTATGCAAATCGAATTTCCTAACATTTTAACGTTGCACGTTTTCTGGTTTTGGCAGCTCGTTCGCTATTTGGCAGCAACTATCGATGTAAATGTAATTGAATCATAGATTTTTCGTAAGTTGCTTAAAGACGGATATTTTGAGCGTGTTCCCTAAGTGGGCAATAAATTTAAAATGCAATAAATCATCGTGTCACTCGCAATGTGCGATACCTTATTGAAAATACTGTCGATTAAAGCAGGTTTCTTTGTATTGTATCAATATATGGCAACATAAGTACTTAAAAGTATCGATTTTAGTAATTAAATTGAATAAGGAAAATGCATTTTAAGATATAAAATTTAATTTAATATAATTATTTTGAAATTTCGTCACAGTATCCGATTTCAACGAATCACTTTCCCAATTGTATGAGGAACATGCAACTGCCCTTCAAACTTTGGTGTCCAATTATCGTAAAAAGAATGCCGAGCTGCGCAAGGAAAGGTACGCTGCCAGGGAAACCAGTTCAATGGAGCACTTAATGATTTAACTGAACTTGTTCTTCTTTATGTTGACAGACCCGCCTGCCATCTGGCCATCTTTCAGGCATGGGAAAGCTTCCTGCAGGAAGCGGAAACCGACTCGCAGGCCTGCAACGATGTGGCCAGCGTGCTCTCCCGCCAGGTAAATATTGGGCATTAACAATTTTAAAGTGCTGTTGACATTTAAATGGATAAGTTGTGTTGACCTTGATTACCGCAATGCTCGCGCAGGGTTATCCACAGCAACGAAAATAGATTGTTGCTGTCATATGACTTAATTGAATAATAGCCATCCTTAAATCAATCGCCAGCTAACCAGCGAATTTATATATATTCGCACACACCACATACCCACTCAGCCAGGCACTGACTAATTATGCTTAATGTGATCACATGTGTGTGTATGTATGCGTGTAAGTGTGGGATTGACCGCCGTTTCAGGCGCCCTGGGAACTCGCATGTGTAATTGAGGCACCGCATAATGTAATTCTTTTTAATATACCACGTTTCTATAAAAATGTATATTAGAGGGTATCTTGTGCTAGCAGCTTTCTGCTGAGTTTTATAGCACAAGTATATATTTTAATTAGCAAAAATGTTGCCATTTTCAGGCATGTTTGTCTGTCTGTTCGAGTGCCTATTAAGCTTATAACATAAGAGTTAAAGTCATAAAAGCTTTTAGTACTATGTATTCATAGTCAAAATTTGTTTATATATTTTTTTTTGAATTTTTACGAATTAGTTAACATTTTAAAGAGCATATTTGTTAGTCGCGCACTCTTCGCTCTTGCCTTGTAATTTGTTTTTATTATTTTGTATTATTTTTTATGTGCCGTTTTTTTTTTTGTGCCTTTCTTATTTTTGCTGAATTGCTCATGTTGGCGTATTTCATTTGCATTTTGCACGATGATTTGCATTTTTGTGCGCCCAAACAACAAACGCGCCATGAATTGAAACATTTTGCCAAAAACACATTATTAAAGAGCTGAAAAAACATATGTACGTAAATTGCGTGAATAGAGAGTTTAAATAACAGATTAGGCAAAATTAAAAAAAAACATTGCTAATACAAATGCTTTCAATTGCACACATTTCCTTTTGTTTTCAATTCTCTTTCTTGTTCTATTCGCAGGTGTCAAGGCCAATGCTGGATAAATCCTTTCATCGCAAAGTTCAAAGTCGCAAAATCTTTACACACAGGGAGTCTTTTGAGACTATAATCGCAAAGACTGAAGAGAAGCTGTCAAAGGTGCGTTATAAACAGCAGCAAACAACGTGCAGCAAGAACAAACAGCTTGCAACATAATTAAGTGGCATGTCAAGCGCTTGTTAATAATGAGCTGCACTTAATGTTGCCAAGCAGCTAACTTATTAATTGGCTCAGCGTGTGTCTGCAGAAAGCGGCTTTAAGCCGCACGTACACACACGCACGCACATATATCAACTTATATTACGCATACGCAACGTTGTCGCACTGTCCCTTGATAATTATTGTTCTTTATTATTTTGCTTCCTTTGCGGCAGTGTCGCCTGGACTACAAGCAGTGCCACATGGCACATCGCCAGAATCCCAGCCAGCACTCGCTCACCGAATATATTGATGCGCACAATGCGTACGTGCAGCAGTTGCATGCCACCAATGGCATGCTGGAGGCCTACCACGGCGATACGTTGCCGCAACTGATGCAGGAACTGGAAGAGATACACAATGACCTATGCAACATTGTGTCCGATTCGCTGCAGCAGGGCGCCGACGTGATTGCCAGCAAGGTAAGTCACATTACGTGGATTTATGACTGCCTGCAGCAATTTGTTGCCGCAATGCAGCAGGTGGTCGGGAGCTGTTGCGCCCAACTTGACACAATTCCATGGCATTGGAATTGCGAGTTAATTTGCACTCGGCCTGAACTTGGCTGGAAAACAATTTCATCACCATTATAATAATTGCTCATAATTGCGAGTCCAGGTGCGCAAATTGCCCGGGTAATTTATGTAATGCTCGGTGCGTGCGCGAAGACATCAAACAATTGCGCCAGGCAGTGGTTATGACTATTAAATGTTTGTTTATGCACACCAAAAATATATAAATATAAATCTCTATATATATTTATGTACATTTTTGTAGGCCGCGGAGCAGGCGAAGCGTTACGGGTGCCTGGCCAGCCAGTGCAGCGCCGTGTTACCGCAGCAGGATCTGGTGAATTTTGTGCGTTTGCTGGCGCAGCCGTCGCAGGCACAGAAGGTGCCGCGACGCGTCTTTGCGCCACCACAGGCCCAGCAGCCGGGCGAGCCGGTTGAGGAGACGGGCGAATATAATGTAAGCAAATTTACACATGACATAAGACCTCCCATTCACACACACACACGCACACACACAACTCTACAGGAGATGACGCCCATTTTGCGCAACGAGCTCGTCTTTGACCGCCACTCGACGCTGTCGCAGCGTTCAGCGCTGGAGTCGCTTAAGCGTGAGGCCATTGAATTGGAATTGCAAATACGTCAGCTGCAGGTGTGTTACAAGTTGGCGAGTTACGAGCTCAATCCATGCACTATATACATATGTTTTTCCCTCCTCTTCTTATTTTTGTTGATATACTTGTTTGCCATGTCAGGACTCCATTGATGCACTGAATCGCACACAAACACGCGGCATTGAGGGCCAACTGTACAACAAGGTTAACGAGCTGCAGGAGGATTTGTCCATGAAGAAGTTTGATTTGCGCGCCAAGCAAATCCACCTGGCCGCCATACGAGCACAGGTGAGTTTTCGCTTTTGGTGTGGTAAATAATTAGCCGCGACACGAACCAAGCTTAAAGCTTGCGGCAAGTGGGCAACTTGCAGCTTTTTGCTGCAGCTTTTGGCAACCTGTTGATGTGAATGAGCTTTGAATCATCGCAAGGATTTACAGTAACTGTCAATGAATGTGCCCAACTATTTTTTAAATTATTTTTTTTAAATGAGTTATTTGTGTTGCATTTAGAGCAATATTTGTTTGGCCCAACAGTGTGCCATATAAGTTTGTGCACGCTTCAAAGTGCAGATGAACTGAGCGCTATGTAGGTCAAACAGCTGTCTGAGTTTTCACATTCCGCTTTGTGGACCCGGGCGCACTGCGCATGTGCCCAAAATATATATGTAATTCCCTAAACCGCTGAACGGAGCAGAACTCCGGAAGCGCTCGTCCTTCGTTTAGTTCTGCGGTTGAGGAGCTAGCGTTTGGTCAGCGTGCGACGACGGTTGTGACGAGAACGACAAAAGATAAACACGAGCTCGAAGTCGAAGTCGAAGTCGAGTGCACGTGCCTAACTGTTGTCGACTGTTGTCGCTAAGCGATTAACGCACACACTTATGCCCAGCGTGTGCGCGCGTACTTTCGGCTGCCACTGTTGATGCTGCTTGTGTGCGATTTGTTTTTGTTTGTTTGTTTGTTGCTGTAACGTGAAGCCCAAGTTCGGTGCCGTGCTCAGAAACAGCTGTTCGACTCGGCAAAAGTCGCGAGAGAGCGATTGCACGAGACAGAGAGAAAGATAGAGAGAGAGAGAGCGAGTGTGTGAGGAGAGCGCGCGTTCGCAGCACATGTGCATGCGCAGCGTTGCCAGATCGTCGTCGCTGCCGCTGCTGCCGCTGCTGCTGCTGCCGCTGCTGCTGCTGTCGCTGCAGCCTCGCACGCTGTTTATAAAAGCAACGTGCAAGCCTCGCACCAACTCAGTCACGTGCCTGCATCTTAACGTAGCTCGTAACGCGCGTCGCGCCCCACGTTGCTGTTGCCACTAGCTGCTGAGTGATCCGCATCCGCATCCGTACGACAAATTAAAACGTCGCGTCTGAGACTTTGATTGGCTGGCATAAACAAAAACGAAAACAAAGAAAACGAACGAAAAAAGAAAACAAAACCCGGGCATGCTCTACACGTCTGCGATATACCCATGAGAAATGCGCTGGCATTTGCTTTAGTCTAAGGCGTTGTCCCAACAGCAATATTGTTATCCTCAGGCCACAGACAATATAATTTTTTAGAGCGCAGGACAGGCAGGCTTTTGTGTTCAGTTTCTTTGAGGCGTATGCTCAAAATCTAACTAATCCAAGAAAACAATATAAGAAACTCTCTATAAAACTTGATTTGACCGTAAGTAAGCGTTGATCAACAACAACAACAAATAAGTAAACACGTGTAGGCAGCATATTGTAAAATAATTTCTTAGCATTCTTTTTAACTAACAATCAAATAACACGCATACGCACCGTGCGCCGCAACGTAGACAGCCTGTCTATGCAAATAGAACAAGAAACCAAATGCCAAATACAAATAATTCGAATTAATATTAATTATAACTACATCATAATAATTTACTATGTAGCACTGTCAGTTTTCTTCTCCGATACGTTTTTGCTTGCTTTCAGTAATTTCGTAATTAGTGCATTCTAAAAATAGACAACTACCAAATCGGTTAGCAAACCGCAAACAAGCTCACAACTTGGCTAATAAAAAAAACACACGCTTGTACACAATTCTTAGCAGCAATAGCAAAATAGCAATAGCTATAGAAATACACCTATCTCTATCACACTCTCACCACTTACTAAATACATTATCTAGTGCCACACACACACACACCTAACTAAGCAACTACTTACTATAAATAGCAATAGAAACCAAACAAACAATGCTATTACTTACTTGCTCTCGCATCTGTACTGTAAATACCAACTAATCCACTTTGCTATAATCTATATAGAAAGTAGTTAACTTAATTAAACATAATATCTATATATATTTAAACAAAAAAATGTAATAAAATATCGCCTAGAGGCTACTCGCATTGCATTTGTCATTACGCGTGTCCCGAATGTGCAACTCCGTTTGTAAACGGCAATTCATTTGAAGGACTCAACGCTAAGAACATTGCCAACATTGATAATTGTTACTGTCAAGCGTCGTGTGAAGCGCACCGTTAACAAATTCGCATCGAATTTACCTACACACATCCAACGAGCAGTAGCCACTAATCTATAAACAGTGCACCATGCGCGTTATCGTACTCAAAAAGAATCGCACTAATAAACGCGGCACGCCCACGGCAACGTCCTCGCGAGAGCCGCCAAAAAAATCGTACCCAAAAGTAAGAACTGCTAAATTATCAATTTTCAATTGGTTTTTAAACAATGCTTTTTTCCGAAACACTTAAAAATATATACTCTTTTCCCTTGTTTTCAAAATAATTGGCCTTTTTTGGTCAAAATCATGTTTTTCGATTCCGGGGCTTTAAGAAACTTAAAATTAATAACAAAAGAATATTGACAAGGAAAGAGTATTAATGCTTCGTCAGCACGAAGATAACATTTATTTTTCATTATGTTCATTCAGTTTTCATTTTCGTTTCCTGTCAAAATTTGCCAATGCAATCAATTTTTGAGTAGTAAAAACAGCAGTAATGCAATTTGATTGCATTTTCGCAACGATTTCCGCGAATTTTGATTGTAATTAACGAATACAATAAATTGCGAAATATTTATATTACCATAATCATAACAGCATGTTTAACTAGTACCACAATTTAAATATGATAATAAAAATAATGCATTGTATAAATTAGAACGAAAGAACCGACATTTAATACCTCAAAAATTGGTTGTAGTGGTCGGAATTATGGCATGATAATACAAATAAGCTTTTATCAATTAGTATTTACCTAAAATATTTTTTTATAAACGCTAGCGTAGTAAGAACTGCTTGAGCAACTGCATCAATGAATATTTATTCCATTTAATTGTCAAAATAAAATTGCAAATTACTTTTAGACCGTACATAGTCCAAGTATTATGTTCGCTGTGCTCTATACTGTGTTTGCCATAAAGAGCACCTCGAAGTCGTCTTCTGTATTTTCGGCTCGTTGCATCTGCATATAATACGCAAAAGCAATCGTAATAAAATATGCCTCAAGAGCTGAAAATAGATTAGGTTCAGTTGGGGTCTGGTCTTTGTTTTTGAGCGCCCACCTGCTGTGAATGCATCGATGACAATAAGCTCAGGTATGCAGGCAATTACCAGGGTATAAAACATAAAAACCGCTGTGCACAGTGCAGTGACATAAATCCAAATCAGGACGCAGAATTTGCGTTGCTATACAAAGGATCTTCAATCTTAAACAGAACAAGTTCAGGAGTAGTACTCACAAGGAAGACACCTGCCAACAGCAGCAGGGAGCTGCAGGCGGCAATGAGGCCCATGAAAAAGTCGAATTGGGTATGCTGCGTGGGCTTCACATCAATCCACTCGGGCGCCAGTCGGCTGTCCTTGCCGTAGAGCTCCTTGTAGCCGGTGAACACCTGCCACACACCGCAAATGCCTTCAAACAGCGCAATTAGCTTGCAGCCCAGCTTCAGATCGAAAAAGAAACAGCAAGTCTTCATATTCTCCATTTGCCGGGAGACGCCGCTCAAGTGCTCTCCCAACGCCAAATCCTCAATTCTTCTGTTGGCGCTTTGCAGTAAATTTGGAAAATACATTCTAGCTGAATTTGTTGACTACACAAATTGGTTATTAAAATTATTTTTCATCTGTCAATTGTCACTGTCGCCGAAGTAGGCACAGTTCCGTTTAAAAAGACCCACTTAGCTGCCGCCGCCTTTGATTGTTTTCGGCTGCTTTTGATTAAGTTTTTTGCGCTGTGCCATTTTGTGCAATTTCCTATACGAAAATTAAGTGCACAAGAAAATCCAATTTGATTTATTTGTTTGGCGCAGCGAAAGCGAAAACGCCGGAAAATGAGAACAAAATCTGAAACAATTCAATTTTCCAAGCGCTAAACGTGAGGCCAACCAGCTCCCAGCTCTTAGCATCATCTCTTTTCTATCTCGGTCGCAGTCGCCGTCGACGTCGCCGCCGACGTCGCAGTCGCAGTCGCAGTTTCTGCCCAGCGCTGAGTGAAACTGCGCTGCTGCCATTGGCACAATCAGTTGCCCATAAGCGAAATTCCTTTGCTGATTTCCTTTTAAAAGCATTTTTCGAATTGTCTTGACTTGGCCACTTGAACTCTGTGTCCATTGCCCAAACCAGCGCCTATGGCCCCACCCTCTTCAGGCTGCCAATTGCCGCCCCTTGTAGCAGCTTTTCGGCCAGCAGGATGTAAGGTTGTGTGTCTGTGTGTGTGTGTATCGGTGTGTTCACATTTTATTTATTGTTCTTGCTGTTGTTCGTGCAATGATTACTTACTTTTGGCCCGAGCACCGTTTTAATGGCCTTTATTTTGGCCACGTCATCTTACGACAATAAGTGGCAGCACATTTGATTTAAATTTAAATTCAGTCGAAGGGCATTTAATTAGTTTATCAAATTAACTTTATAATCACTTTGCTTTAATCAGTTTCAGGCAGCTGGCCCTGCTTTTAAAAACGGAAGGGCAACAGCTAAATAAATATAAATTTCATTTAAACAATTATCCAATTTGCCAAATGCAGCTGCCCATTTTGTTGTTGTAGATATATCTGTCATGGCTTCCTGTGTGTTCTCTATTTTAACTGAATATGGTGCAGATATATAGACAAACTAGTTTAGGTACACACAAAGCAAAGATAACTTTAGATCTAGAATTTTTGAAATCACCCACATACCTTTTGGCCTGTTAAGTTAGTTGCTGTTGGGGTTGAGAAAAGGAAAATATTTGTTGGCTGGCATTTTAATATATTCTGCGTCTTTGAAGTCAACAAAAACCAGACAGATAACAAAAAGAGGTAGAAAAATAGTTTCCCGTGGAAAACGGACTTCTCATTGTGCATTTCCCAAAAGTGCAGGACAGTCGCGCGGGATGCTCGTCTCAAGGCACCTATAATAATCCTAAAAATGTTTTGCATACCTCCATAAACAATAACGTGTTCAAATTTAGTACACACATTCTTTAAATGCTCTGCGCTACAAAATTGCCACGCTTAATCACATTCTTTGCTCTGATGCTGCGCCAAAATGTATGCTACGAAAAAAAGTTTAAGACAGCCAATCCTTTAGACGGGGCAAACACATGCAAATGAATTGAATTTCGGTCGGGCTGAACTAGTTGACAACTATTCGAAGGGCTGTGCGTGGCGTAGCTGTGAGTTGTGCTGGGGCTCCTTCTTAAATAGATTGAGGCACGCCTTGCCAGAATTGTATTGTGGCATTGCCACTGCCATAAACGGGGCTAAGGTCAAAAGCTGTGCCACTAAAAGGGTTAATTTTAAATTTATTGCGTCGCCCTTGTTACATATGCCCCCAAATCCATGCGAAGGGACACCCGGGCAACCGGTTAACATAAGGCGTAGGCGTTGGCGTTGGCGTAGTCCAAAATGGTGAAACAACAGCAATTTACACGTACCCGCAACACGCATACACATACACAAACTGCTAAATTTATGTAACGTGAGTTGAGTCCTCGGGGAGCGACCTGCATGACGGCTATGACATGGCGATATTTCTCCGCTGCTGCCAGGACACGTTATCTGGCCAACTGCTGTGGGTGTGTGGGTGCAGGTTGTACTTTATTTTATTGCTTTAATAAATATAAAATGCGTTGCGCTCTTCCCTGCTCTCTCCCCCTCCCGTATTTACGCTGTTAACGGCATAGTTTGTTGCCGCAATTAGCAGACGGAATGGGGTGGGGAGGCCGGACAGCACTCAATCTTAGGCTTGAACCTAATTGGGCGCTGCTAAATATGTTGCCATATAAGCAAAGATAATTTTATTTTTCTATATATATACAATACGTGTTTTTTTTTTTTTGCTGCGTTGTTGCGGCTGCCACATAAATTTTAATTAATCATAAAAATGCGCATCAAAATGCCACAGGTTCAGATCCAGGATTCAGCTCGTATTGTATGCCTTTTGTTCTTGCTCATGCTGTTGTTGTTGCTGTTGTGTTTAATGCCTAGCGCACGCTGTCCTGAGAAATTCATATTCCTGTTTAATAATAAATCACAAGATGCTGCCGCTCGGAGTTCGCAGCAGCAGCACGGTCTGCCCCATTCATTTTGCTTAGCCGTTGGGACAGTTGAATGTGGTGCAACGTTTGATTTTCATTAGCCCAGACACACCAACACACACACACACACACACACATCGCCTTGTCTGACAAAGAGAACGCCTGCAAAGCGGGCGCCATAAAAGGATTGTTGCCGGCTAAGAAAATTTAATTAAAGTCATCATCCCATTGTGCAGCCTGTACACTGCCCCCCTCCCCTCCCCGCCACGCCCATCCCCCTCGACGCCACTGCTGTGTCAATTAATCAGCAGACCTCTCGCGCCCAGCTACATTTTTATCAGTAGGATGTTTGCATCAACTAATTTGCTGAATTTTGCGGCGTGTAAATAATTATATGGCGCCAGCATTTTCCGCTTTTCCGGCTTTTCCTGCTGTTTCAGCTGCTGCTGTCCCACTCGCAAAACTAATAAAAACCGAAACTATGCATAAAATCGAATGCTTTCAATAAACTCACTCTGGGGATTTAATGCATTTATTATGAATTGTGCAACGCTTACATGAGGCTTAAATGTGCTTCTAAAAAGGAAAAGAATGGCCAATAAATTAAAAAGTTAGCACACATGGCTCTCAATACTTTTACACACACCTGGCTTTCGAATAAGTGCAATATTTCACAGGTAGATTCTATTCTCAAAATCAATTAAATGAATATCGAATAAGACAAGTTTCTTGTAAGAATTGATTCAAATTTCTATCTCTCACTATTTTTCTTTCTCACTATTTTATATGACTGAAGAGTATTTGCAATTCGGCGCAGCGCCTATGACAGGTTTTTGGGTGCTTTTATATTTGTTCTCTCTCTTCTGTCCAGCTTCCTCTCGTTGTGGCTGCTGTTCGAAGTTGATAAATATTTAAGCGCAAATCTGAACAGGGTACTGTATGAAGCTCTTAGTACAGAGCAGCTGCTTTTATGGTTATTTTGTTGTTGTTGTTATTGTTTTTGTTGCAGCCACAAGAGCTCTTGGCAGACAGATTTGAGCAGCTTGGATCAGCTTTGAAACAGCTCGGGCGCCGCCTTGCAAGATTTGCCCAAGAATATTTGTTGACGCACGACAAGCGGCGCATTTTTGGTTTGTATTTTTTCAACTGATTGCTATCTGATTGCGGGGCAGGAATGGGGGCGGCAGTTTTGTTGGTAAAGTTTTCTGGCTGTTTTCATTCATTAAAATTTCATTTGAAAATCAGCCAAAATGCTGCCGTAATCCTTGCTGGCCATTTGTTTTGCCAGCATTTGGACGCAGGCATTGTCTTGGTAGTTGAGCAAATACTGCTGTCAGCAAAACTCTCCCTTGACAGACATTTCGTGTTGTTGTGGAAAAGTGCAAGGTTGTTGAGCAGAATTTTTATATATATATAAGTATAGCTGGAAGCTTGTTGTATTTTGACTTTTGGAGATACCAATGCCATATTTCATACACTTAATTGCTGGGCGCCTTATCCGAGTGCGTTTTATTTGACGTTCATAGTTTATGCTTCATGTTTGGCCACCTTTTTCCATTTTTTTTTGCTGAGCGGGGGACGCTGTCAAGATAAACACAGCAAGCGAAAACAGAACTTGTGCGAGATGGAACAGAAGGATAAAAATAGTGAGGCGCACAACATTGTTTGACTTTGGCAATGCCTTCGCCCGTGGAGCCGCGAGTCCCCCTAACATTTTTTCGGGGCGCTCTCGTTTGCCCCACTCGACGATGTTCGGTTCTGTTCTGTTCTGGTTTACACTTGGCTGGTTATCCCTTCAAAGCACTTTGGCAGTTAAACCGTAAAGATGATAAATGCGAATGTCTTTCAATTTGAGTTCTGCTGCTTGCACCTAGCCCCGTAGTTAAGGCCCCTGAATTTATGGTTATGCCACTGACCCGAATTAGGCCAGCAACAACATTTTGCATATTTTCTTATTCTTTACTCAGTTTCGCTTTTGGGTAATTTTTGTTTATTTATTTATTTTTTTTTTCTTCCTGTTACTGGCCTGATTGACAGCCAGCTGGCCGCCTACTCTCAGCCTTTTTGGGCTTAAATACGGCAAAGTCACATTAATCAACACTTAAACGTTTAATTGCCGCACATTAATCTTGGCCCTTCCCCCGCCCGAAACTGTAGCCGCTTTGGCTACATTTGTGCCTTATGTCAATTGTTTCCCTCCTCTGTCTCTCTCTCTGTGTGTGTGTGTGTGCGCTCGCCTTTTTTCTCGAGTGGCCTGCCCCTGCCACGCCCCTTCGTATGTTTTTGTCATTTAGCAATTAACTTTGCGCCTTTTCTCGCTCGCTCCCTTAGCTCATAAACACGCCTCCGTTTTGGCTGCGCCAAAATTTGCGGCACGCCGCTTGTAAATATTGATGAGGCTGCCGCTGTGGCATCAACGCCGCCTCAGCCAGTGGCACCATCAGCAGCAGCAGCAGCATCAGTTGATGGACTGTTGCCAAAATTATGTTGCAGCTTATGCTGCTGGCACGCAGCTGTCGCCGTTTTTGATTGAAATATGAGCCCGAAATTTCGCTGCGACCGCCGAACGCGACCGCAACTGCGCCCCCAACCATCACCATCAACCCTGTCCCCCTGTCCCCCGTGCCCTGCGGCTCCAGCTCAGCCACCCATTGACTGAAAGTCAAAGCTGCGCAATTGAGTTAATTAATTTTCACGTTGACATTTCATTCGCTGTATATTTAATGAGCGGGTGTCGCTTTCTGGCCTCGCTCCTGCCAATTTCCATACTTATTTACATATTTACACGACCGTATATACATATATATTAACATGTACTTTACAGCCTCCGTTGCGGCCACACAAATGGGTTGTGCCCACACATATTTGCGGCTTGGCAATGGCTTCCTTCGCTTGGCATCTGCCTCTCTCTCTCTCTCTCCCACTCGCCCTCTCTCTCTCTCTCTTTCGCTCGGCTTGGCGCGCCTTTGTGTTGTTGATTCGTTTTTGAAAATATTGTGGCAAAGTTAAGCCAGCAGCAGTCAGCGCGAAGAAAATATAATTTCATTTTCGCATTGCATATCCAATAAGCAAACCAGGCCAGGCGTTACTTCAGATGTCAAACTTATGGCAACAACAAACGGGCAAAAAAAGGAAAACTGAAACAGAAATTGGCAAAATTTATATTGAATTAAACAGGCTTGACTTACAGCTACCCTGTTTTGTAAATCATTTTTATTATTCCTTTGCGTCTTTACTTAGCATTGTATATCAGAAAAGTCAGTTGGTAATTAGGCTTAATAAATACAATTATCCTGGTTAAATAATATTGAAGGCGTCACAATTGTTAAAATCTAAAGCAATACACCCCATGTTCCTATTGACCACTGAGTATTAAATTCCACAGAGTATTAAATTATTAACTCGATTGAAGTTTTGAGATTTTGCATAAAAATATGTTAAAAATTTCAAGCATCTCGACTACAAATTACATTAAATTATTATTTATTTAGGTTCGTTTTATTTATTTTTTGCTGCATTTTCTAGTTAAGCATTTTAGCAAAAAATGTGCAGTAGATTATTTTTATTCATGTGAGATATTCGACAACAAATTCTTGTTCTGCTGTAAATTCTTTAAGTGTTTTATTTATTTTATTTATTTTCCGTGTTGAGCATGGAAACCTTTGTTCTGCTTGTAAATTGAGATGGTTGTTGTAGTTGTTTTTATCACAACATCCTGTGTTCCGACTGCTCGTGTCACGATGGAATTTCAGACACGCTGCCAGCTGAACGTGTAAAATTAAGTTTTAATATACCCGGCGAGCAGTTGAAGTGCGGCATATAAAACGAGATGAAAGTGAAAAACGTAATAACATTTACAGACCGCATAATCTATGCGAGGCCCTGCCACTAGCCACCTTTGTTTTCAGCCAGCTCGCAGTCTCTCTCTCAATTTCGCACAGTTTCGCTTTCATCGCGTTGTGTTCCAGTGTTTGGGTGCCGTCAAAGGCAAAACTTTGACTATTTGCCTCGGCACTTGTCTTTTATTTTGCCTTACACTTAACTACATGGCTGTTTGCCTTTGGTGTAGCTGCCCCTGCACCCGATGCCTGCTGCTGCTGTTGCATGCAGTTTTTATTTTCCGCTTTTTCAATTTTTATTTATGCAAATAAGTTTTGCACTGCCTGACGCCGTTGCTGTTGTTGTTGTTGTTATTTTTGTTGGGGGAGGGTGCTGCCTTGTTATCGCATAAGGATGTTGTTACAACTTTTACATTTGCAGTTGTTGTTGTTGTTGGTGTTGTTGTTGTTGTTGTTGTTGGGGGAACTACAGGCATCTACATGTTGTCTGGCCGCACAGGACACACAAGTGTTGCCAGCAACGCTGTTTAAATATGTAGCAAAAGAAAACGCAGCCAGTTTGGCCTCAGCAGGACACAAAGTAATAAAGCTCGAGTGACTTCTGTGTTGGCATTGTTGCTGTTGTTGTTGTTGCTGGTGTTGTCGAAACTTTAATTATCACTGTGTTTGCACTGCCTGTGTGTGTATATTTTTGCGGTCTTTCATGCACTCGCCCACACAGCAAGCGGCTGAGTTGGGCAAACCCCAAGCTGTTTGAATTTTACAAAAAACTTTTTGTCTGCATAGTTTTTTATTGTAGTGTGCACACAAAAAAACACACACACACCCACACACACACAGCCCACTAGCCAGCATTTTATGCGGTTTTCAACTTAGTTTTTTGCTCTTTTTCGCATACAATAAAAAATCACGTATACGCCCCAGCAGCTGCAGCAGCAGCCACATTTGTGTGGTCAATAACTATTGCATACTTCGCGGCGCTTTGGTTTTACTGTATAAAGAAATCACGCATACGCCGCGTACGCCATGCATATGCAGCGCAATTAACGCGAAACCATTTGAAAGTCAACGAGCAGCGACTCCCCAACATTTCCATATTCACTCGCACATTAGGCAGCCAAATCAGACACAGCCACACACGCACAACCAAAATTGCTGAGCCCCAAAGTCATGAATTTTTATTGCTGCTGTCGTTAGTGCTTTGCATACATTACTCAACGATGGGCTCGGAAGTCGTGCGGGCGGCTTGTTCTACGTGTGTGTGTGGCATGCAACTGTGTCCGACACGCAAATGCAACATACCCTGCTCGAGCGCTGTCTGAAAGTGCAACAAAATTTGTCGTGGACAGCCGAAATCAATGAAAGAATTACGCCAAAGCCGTGAGCCAGATTTTCACGTGTGGCTTTTGTTGTTTTGTCATGTTTCGCTGATTGCTATAGCTTTGTCACGCGGCCAGGGGGGGTGCGGGGGAGGGAATGTGCGGCAGTCGGGGTAAGTGCTAAATGATGCCACGTGCAGCGCATTGACAAGCAATTTTGCATTTGTCCGTTATGCTGCGGGTGACAGGCAAAAAGGGAGCGGGCAGTGCCAATGTGACACCATCAATTTGCAATATATCAATACGAAGTGGGTGTGTGTGTGTGCATTTCGGAGGTGTGTGTCATTTAATCTTTGCAGCTGGCTGCCAGTTGCTGTGACAACTTGATTGCAAATCCAACTACAACTCACGCTTGGCAGCTGGCTGTGGATAGTTGGCAGGTGCAAAGGCAACAACAAGGGAGTTGCTGGCCGCGAAAGGAGGCGGGGCGGAGTTTGGATACTGGAGAGTTTTGGCAGTTCCTTTTACGTATCACTTGGCACGTAGGATTGTTGCAGCTGCACGGCACGTTTCGGTTTCAATTAAAGCATCGTTACCAGCCCGCAAATTCGGCAAAGTTGGCAGCCAAAAGCTGAGCTCGAGCTCCAGCTCAGCTCAACTCAACTGAACTGAGCGCAGCACTTGGAGCCGCACTTTTCGAATGCACAAGAAGCACATGTTGAAAATACAATAAATATGTGTGTGCATGTATTCGTTTCTCTATGTGTGTGTGTGTGTGTGTTTTTGCACAAGTGCAAGTGTTACAAGGCCAAAAGTTTTTGCAGCATTGGCACAAAACGCGCAGCACGTGGCCTTTTCTTTTATATATTTGCAGGTTTTACTCGCTTACATATCTCCATGCCAGTGTGTTAGATGTGTGTGCGTGTGTATTTGTGCGTGGGCGTGTCGCATTTAAGCCTTAAATGCGCCTTGGGGTAACAATCTTATGGGCAAGTACGTGGCTGGCTTTAATGGAAAGCGAACGGAAAATCGCTTTTAATGGCAAGAATATCCCTTCTAGTATATATATATTTTTTTGTTGAACCCTAGAGCCTTGGCACGCAGGCCATATTGTGTATAGAGTGGCTTCTAACTATTTAATATTTTTATTTGAAATGATTCTGCTTTATGAGTAGAGCTATCAATCAAGTAACGCACTATTGAGCTTACATTTACATTCTGCTAACTAGATGTTAAACTTAACAGTATTTTATATTTGTGCATATTGTATTTCTGTTAATGCTCATATTAATAATATTATTAATAAAAAATAAATATTTTAGTATATTTCTTTTATGTATAATTTGTATAGGGAAGAAAATAATATTCTTTGAAACTTCCACACGATTTACAGGGCATTTTTCGGCCATTTAGCTAGGATTTTGCCTAATGCTGCTCCAGCTTGCTTTCTGCTGGCGACAGCTGCATTAATTTGCCTGTCATGACTTTAGCTTGGCTTATGCCATGCGCTGAAGCCTTTTGCTGAGCTCTGTTTTTGTTTAGCTTAATTGCACTGCTTTAAGCAGGGTTGCAACCCTACAAATGGCTGCAAATTTGCAATCAATGCTGATTGCCCCATGCTGAATACGGAATTGCATTGTTAGCTGGCAGAAAACTACCTTTGGCGTGCTGCTGAAATGGTTATGGCCAATAGCTTCCAGCTGCCTTTTAAGTGGGTGGTGTTAACACAAATATTTTCAAAGAAAACATTTTGCTTTTCATGCTGCCATCTCTCGCACACACGCACTCTCTGTCTCGCTCTTGCTTTGTGGGTGAAATTTTTAAACGGCTCGTGCGTTAAATTCATTGGCATGGAATTTTAATTGGATGATTTTGTAGTGCAGGCCACGTGCCAATTTGATGGCATGTTATGAATTCAAAGCCGAAACTATGTGTGTGTGTGTGTGTGTGTGCGGCCAAAGTTGTTGCTTGACTTTAAGTGCAATTTGCGAGCCATGGACAAATATTTCACTGTTGCCTCAAGACGCTGTAGAGCCATAGATAAGCCACTAAGTGTAAGCGTGGGCGATAAGTTCGCAGGCAGAACATGCAAGGCACAACAAAGCACAACAACAACGGGAGCTCGCACATTGACAGCCATTATGGCTAGAGCTTCAGCTCCAGTTGCTGCCCCCTCCCTCCGCCCCCCTCGCCCTGCCTCCCTCCGGCATTGCGTACGTGTGCGACGCAGCTCATATATAATGATGTGGTCTCCAGTCGCTTGGCCATTGTGCGCTCTCGAGCGTGAAATGTATGACAAAAAGGAGCAAAAGCTGTGGCTGCAACTGGAGGGGGGAGCCGGGGGCAGGCGGTGAGCTAAAAATATACATGACAGCGAGAAAAAAAAAGACCGAGAAAATCAACACTAAAAGCAAAGCAGCTGCCGCCGCAGTACTTTTGGCGCCCCTCGGCAATGTTGCCATAGCTGACGAGGGCTTAAAGAGGGGCAGATAGAGAGGGAGAGGGAGAGGGGGAGGGGGAGGGGGAGCGGAGGGCCGGATTGCTGCGGGCAATCCAATAACAAATTATATGCACAAGACAATTGGGTCCTTTATTGCCCAACGACTTTTATGCGAAAAGTGCAAAATGATTTACGATTATGTTGATAAAATGGCTTAAATAGTATTTTCATTTCTTAACGCTCGAGTGCACTTTGGAGAGAGCAACCGAACAGCAGCGGCGTGGCTTGGCTAAAAGCACAGATTCACACACACACGCACACACTGGCTGTTTCAATTGTCTGCTGGCGCATGATTTGTTTGCGCTTAAGCGTTGGCGACAGCAAAAAGACGACGACAGCATTGTCATATCTTCTTCTTTCTTGTAGCATGCTTTTGTGCGCGCACACACACAGACACGCATGTATGGGACTTTTAATATGCATCTGTATGCGTGCATATATTCATGATGCTGTCTTCTCTGCCGTCTGCCGTCGGCTGGCTTCTTACACTTTTGCTGCTGCCGCTTTAAGTAATCGAGGGAATTTCTTAGTTTTCAACTTTGGCCCCCGGCTCTCGCATATTAAATATCATCCTTCGCCTGCTAACCGACATACACACACACACACACGCACACTACTAAATAATTTATTTTGCCGAGTTCCTTCAGGCCTGAAGCATTTGCTACACTCGCACTTTGCACCTTGACTTGTACCCTGTCAGTTGTTCAATTATGGATGCAGTGGCAACAAACGGCTGACAGCCACACAATATGCTGCACCCACACACACACACGCACACACAGAGCGGCTGCAACAGTATCTGCATCTGCGTATCTGTGCATCTGCAGCAGAGCACTTATTGATTTCATGCTTGCATCAGCTTCATCCTGTGACAGCATTCAGCGTAAATCAAATATTAAAGCATTGAAATTGAATGAAACCACAAAAGAGTTCGTTTGCCTGCGGCCGCCTGACAGCATCTTTGATGCCAGCTCAGGTATTCACAATGAGCGTCGAGGCTCAGCGGGACTTTATTACCGAGCGCGGCGTAGACTCTCTGCATACGCTGCGTATACGTAATGCGGTCAGTCATGCCAAATGGCGGCCATAAAATGGCAAATGCAATTACTTTTTCCTCTTCACACAATTGATTTTCTATCGCTGTTCACGCCAAGCAAAACAAATTGGCCGTAAAATAATTGCAAATACGCCAACTGAATAGTTTATTGTCGCAATATGCGTATATATATATGTGTGTGTGTGTGTGTGTGTGTCTGTAGAGTATATAAAAACATAAATCACAGCCGGCCCAAGGCAATCAATTTGCCAGGGACCTTGCTTCAGGCATGGAATTCTGTTGCACATTTCACAGAATGAAGCAAAACAGCTAAGAAAATGCAAATAAATGTGCAAATCTTGTAACTGATTTGGGTGAGAGGTGGGAGAGCAGTTGGTGAATTCAAGCCCCGATTGTCTACAGAATTTTGAATAATTTTTGCAATTTCTCTATAGAGCTAGCTGAAACTATCAGAATATTGAAATGAAATGTAAAATCAAAACTTTGTGTCCTTAATTGGCCTAGTTATTTGCAACGGAAATTGAAAGCCAGCGCATTGTATTAGGTAATATAATTGTTGTTTCTTAGTTTCTCTCAATACATTCAGATACACTTAGCTCAATGCTCGTTACGCTTTTTTGTTGCTCCTTCCTTGGACGGCCTCCGGCGTGCATTACGTAGCTAATTACTCACGACCTCGCCTGTCATATGTTTGTGCCAGGTAAGTTGGCGAATATCACGCTCCTAAGTATGTCATAAACTGTGCTTAAGCCAAGAAGTTGGCCCTTCGCTCAAGGGGGCGGGGCGCCCAAATGATGTTTGCTTAACGGCATTTGCATTAATGATGAATGCCGGTTGCTTAGTCATAAGCCAGGCCAAGCCAGAGTGTCGGGCGTCACTTGCTGAATCACCTGGCGGCCTCAGCCACGGCGTGGCTGGCGGGCCGGCTAGCTTTCAATAGGTCACGCCCCGGGTCTAGTAAACGCCCCCTAAGACTGCGCGCAGCGTAATTTGTTTGTACAGCTTGTACTTGGCGCTGAATTATGCATGGCCCGGCGGGGACGGGAGGTGGTCAGCGCGGGGGCTGGTTACAAACTGGTTGGCCCCGTCGCTTAATTGGATTTCGATTTTCTGCTCATGACACGCACTGGAATAACAGACAGCAGCGGCAACAAATGGACATGCGGACAGTTGTCAGCGCTGGCGATTAACTTAATTAATGTCACACTAATGACGGCTCAATGCGATTATGTTGACGACTGCAACGGCCGCGACTAAACTAAATGAAATTCAGAAAATTAACTGACACAAGGCAGCAAATAAATTGAAAATGTAATCGACAAGGGGCAATCAATTGGCATCGATAAATGTTGCAGGGCCAATAAGCGAGCGTCCGCTGTGATCCACATTGTGAACTCGGATTGCAAATAAGCTGCTTTCGCTGAGTTCATAAGCCCCTAATTAGTTTGCATTGCGCTCGTTATGAATTGCAGCGATTTTCAGCTATCAGGCGAACGTCAAGCAATCACATCCCCAAGCTGCTTCAAGTTGATCAATCTAATCACCCATGCGCCCCATCGGCCCCCGCACTCGCTGTGCAAAATCAACAACAGGCAAACTGGCAGCCAGCTGGCGGGAGTCTCTGACGTGTGCTTCATGCAGCCAATTGAGAATGCAAATCTGTCGCTCCTGCCTCTGGCTCGGTCGGGCGCTGGCTTGTCATCGCCAGTTGCACTAACAGCCTATAATCGCAACTTAACATGCTTGCCACAGTGGCAGCAACAGCAGCAGCTGCCGAAGCATCAGTGCAAACATCCTCCAAGCCGGATATCGCACAGTCTCAAAAACACAACAACAAAAAAACACACACAGATAAAAGAGTTAGCTTCGTGTTTCCAAGGCTTTAATACCCTAACGCAAATAGCAGGCAGGTGTGTGAGATTACAAATTAAATAAACAATTAAATTTAAAAACATAAAAATTCTTTGATAAATCTTTAAAGAAACTATGGAAATAGAAAGATAAATACGTGCTAAAATTATTGAATATACATCATTGCGTTACATATGTTCCAGCATAATTAAAATACCCTCTCCAAACGGTTTAAGCAAGGGTAGACCTGGATGCCAGCCATGCCTTGGGCGGCCCTGCATGAACTCGGCTTGTGTTCCGAGCAGGCTATGCTAAATGACTCCCACATGCACCGACACATACGCGCACCCACACTCACACACCCACACACACACACATACACGCACACGGTCTCTGGGGAATATGCACACCGTAAACGAGCGCGTGGCGTGTCGAGTGCGTTGCACTGAATTTTGCAGCTTTTGTTTTGCGGCTCAAGCCACTCAGCTTGTTTTATATGCGCTTATCTCTAGCTGCTGAACACACACGCGCACACACGCACACCCACATAGCAGCCACGTGCTTGTGCGTCTAGGGACACGGCACATTTGCCATTTTGTTGGCTTTCTTGCAAGAGGTCCTTGTGCCTGAGCAACGTTTACAAACATGCAGTTGAGTGGGCGTCCAAGTGTCATTGTTGCTAGAACATTTTTGAACCTGCGCCTTTGCCTTTTGAATACCAATACCTGAGTGCACTGTTGCTGTCGCTGCAGCCGCCCACTCTGCTCTACTCCCGCTTGCAAAGCCTGAACAGAAACTGTAGCATACTTTTTCGGGCGCTGCTCAAAATATGCAGACCGCAATTTGCATGAGACGAAAATGTAATTTGTATGGCATGCCAGTGCACATATGACTTCTCCTCTCTTCTTCTTGTTCTCTTTCATCTATTTCGACCAGCATAAATGCTGACCACGTTGCGCGTCCACTTTGTTCCGAGCTCCGAGCTGCATATTCGCGGCACTTGCCACATGAATGCAAACCACCCACGGGCCCTTAGGCAGTTGGCCTTTTTTTTTTTTTTTGGCTGTGACGCATTTCAATTCGAATTCTAATATCAGTGGCAACAACACAGCCAGCACAATGGGCCGTAGTATTAGCAAAAGAAAGCAACTGAAGTCAACATAAGTGTCGGCTCGGCAAGTGCAGATGGCGAATGCGAAAAAATATTTGCGCTGCCAGAAATTGACAACTGTTTGCTTAGTTGAGAGTGTTTGCCTGCCTGCCGGAGCGGGGCGGGGCGGCTGGTTCGAGGCTGGCTGACTGGCTGCTGGAAGCGGAAATTTGACACTCTCATTCTCACTTTCACTTACCCAGTAACTGGTGTGGTTGAGTGGGTGGGTGAGTGGGTGTTTAGCTGGCTGCTCGCGCTCGCTGCTCGTGCCTTCAGTTCAGCTGAGTGTCCCTGCAGGCAGAGCGCATAATATCAGCTTACTTTTTAATGGCACTGCTGGCAGTCAATTATGTAGTCTTCTAAGCCAACCAAGCCAGCTAAAATATGCAATTAAGTCAGACAGACAGAACTTTTTGGGTTGCCAGCACAAACTATTTGATTACCAATTGATGTTTCCATCACAAACAACTGGCTAAGTGCCAGTTTGGACATATCGCATTAACAATTAGAGCCAAAGCACACTTAAACTTTGCAGTCTCTAGGGGAGCATACTTTGAATTAAGCATAAGTTTCATTGAAATCTTAAAGCTCGTATAAATTTTGATGGTCCTGCAAATGGTATGATAATTTTCTCATGAATTGTGTAACGCAGTCAAGAAGATAATTTCACGTCAACTTGTCAAAACAAGTTTTAATATGAACGCCAAAAATAAGTTTTATTTGCCTGAGTTGAAATTTGTTATTCCAAGTGTTCAACTTGTAAAGTACTCAAAGCATGAAAAGTAGGAATTCTAGTTTACCAATAACTTGAGAGACTTTTACGTATACACGCTGCCCTATTAACTATCAGCTTTTATGTTTGTGTGCGACTGCCCGGCTGTGAGTTTTTTTCACTCTAATCAATAATTCAGGCTCAAACTTTGGCCTGCCTTACAACATAAATATGTCAAACGTATTTGAAAACTATTTGTCAACTTTTTGGGTGACGCTCAAAGGCAACTCGAGCCGGAGCCAATCTACATACTCTCACTGCGGCCCCATGTCTGCCACCAGCCAGCCAAGGTACTTTCATTGGTTTTCTTTTCTTTTTTGGAAAGTTTAATCAATATATATTACTATTATTAGACTACGAGCAGCGCACAGAAATATATGAGCTCGTAACGATGGCCAAAATATGAGCATTGCACCGTCTGACAAGAACTTATTTGCGAACACACACATACACACACACACTGACAAAGTTTTATGGGCAAACGAGCTGGTTATATGCTGCCTGTCCGCCTTTTGAGGATGCGCCGTGACGCTAACAAGCTGCAGTCACTGGCAAAAGCCAGGCCCATTACTAAGGGCCAAAAGCCAAGCACAATATGTGAACTGGCTCTGGCAGCTGCGCACCCCTACTTAGCCCAGACCCGGACCCGGCCGGGCGCCTTGCCGTGCAATTTGTTGCCTAGCAGAGCGGAGCTTGCAACAAGCAACGCGCCACGCGCAACGGCGCCCGCAACTTGCTTAATTTTATATCAAATTTATAACTGACTTATTGGCACTTGGCAGTATGATTACGCCTGCCAGGCAGCTGAATTCTCTTCATGTATATGTACCTTGGCGTATATCGTATAAGCTATTACGTATACGCAGCGTGCCAGCGCCAGCTACTCTCTCTCTGTGTGTGTGTGTGTGTGTATGTGTGTCGCCTGTCAAAGTTTTGCTTGCCGCGAGCACTTTATGACTTAGGTATGTGCTCCTTGTGCCATGATTGCTATATTGAGTGACTGAATTTTTAACACGCCCATCAAACTGAAATGTTTCGATATGCAGCTTAGGAATAACAAAGACAACAACAACAGGCTTGCCTCCAAGTGCTACATTTATGCAATTTGAAATATTGACAACTCAGCAGTTATTTTTCTGACCACAAAAGATAACCATTTAGCAGCTGGCGGCATTCTATGCAAACATAACAATCTTTGCGTTTTTATACTCTTGGCGCATAAAATTCTGTTAAGAGGCAGCTCGTCAGCCATAAAGTCAGTGTTTTGTGTTTGCTTAGGAGCGTTGAACATTTTATGCATATTTTTTAGATAGTGTATAAGCTTGGTTATTGATCGTATCGTATAGCTATATTATATAAAATATTTATAGATTTTTTAATTTACTTTCAAATTTGATTAATCTTTAATCTAATCGAAATCTTACATTTCTATCACATTAGGCCCATATTATCAATGTATTTAATATTCTGCTAGGGTATTTACACTTCGATATAGCCGCCCCCGGCACTTCTTGCCTACTTTTTTTTTTATTTCTGGTGTCAAAAGCAATTTCTTAGCCTCGACCTCGGCGTTTTAATAAATTCCGCATAGCTTTGCATTTTCAGCAGTCTTGACCACTTTTTTTTCGGGTGTGTGGCTTTCTTCTCCAGCTTTCTTGTTTTCTTTTTTTTTATTTCCTTTTGGGTGGGTTACAGTATTCTGCCTTAACACTTTATGAAATTTCGCAGGCATTTTTTTGTGCTCTTCTTGCTAGAATTTTAATGAAAATTTAAATAATTGAATGCAATGTGTTGGGCCGTGGGCAGGTGGCAAAGTGGCTGCCAGCTGGCAGGCGTAGACACTGCCTGATACCATGGCTGATATTCGTACTATTGCATATTAATGAGCGCCTAAGAGCCTTGGCAGTCAGCAGTTTTCAGGCTGAAATTACCACGCCGCATTTAAGCGATTTTTTGGTTAAAGCGTGCTTTATTTTTATATATATATATATATTTTGTTTTTGTGTTTCTGTTGGCAGCAGCGAGCAGCAGACGTCGACTGCATCCTGACAATGACAAATGAATACTTTTATGGCCGCGACCCGCAGCGGCATTAAAAGTTTCGTGTTAGCCAAAGTGACACCTCGAGCAGGACTATGTGTAGGTGTCAACGACGCTGCGTGTGGCTGTGTGTGTGTGTGTGTGTGCCTTACTTTGACTTGTAGTTGTGCCTGGCAGTCGTGCGACGCTGCTAACGTGGCTTAGACTCTGACAGGAAGTGGTCTTTGCTACTGTGTAGTCATGTCCTGACTGCCCGACTGTCTGAATCTCTTCGTGTCCTGGCGCTCTCCCTCTCACTCGCTCGCTCTCTACCTCTCTCTCCGTCTCACTCTCTGACTCTTGGCAAGTATTTATACAGACTCTTTGCCACAGTCTGGCTGCCAGCAGTTCACCCCATTTTTATTTTTATTTTTTTTTCACGTTTCTGCTCCGTGTGTTGTTTACCAAACGAATTAAATTGTTCGCCTCAAGTGTATTTTGTGCTTTGACGCACAAACAACGCCACAAACAACTGCAGTTGTTGTTGCTGTTGTAATTGTTATTGCCCCTAGGCCAAATTTGTTAATCTGCGGCACTCAATCAGCGTGCGCGTTTGCTCTGACAGCAGCTGTAATTTTTTGCCGCCGCTAATTATGCACGTTCTAGTGTGTGCGTGTGTGTGCGTGTGTGTTTACCTCTATGAAGTTCGTATTCGATTGGAATCGTGCTCATACCTGGGCCTATATGATTAACGACTGCACACGTCGCTCGCATTTGACATCAATTATCGCGCCTCGTGCAATCTTCGATGGGTCTACGGGTATTTGGCCATTACCCCCATCGAACTGCCAACTTCTTGGTTCTTTGGCCATGCACCCACCTAATAGCTTCAGCCCCTTGGCATCGATTTCGAGTCTGAAGTTATGAAGCCGGCACGAACACGACCAAGTTAATTGATTTTTTATTAGGCCAAGCCAAGCTGGGCGCCCGGGGACAGGTAACAAGCCGAAGCACACGAAAGCGGCTAAAACGTCATTTTCAATAAATGTGCCTTTCATGTGGCATACACACACATAAGCCATAGAAATACACACCTAAAAAACCAATTGACAGTTTTCAATTTAAGTTGCGGAAATATTTTGATTTCCTCTTTGTGGGCGGCCGCTTTATTATTGTTGTGCCGGGTGGTGCTGGAGGCTGTTGGTGGTGCTGTGGCCCTGTGGCGCAGCTCAAGCGTCAAGTCATAGCACTTGTGCTCAAACATATTTTCCGCTCCATTTCCCTGGACAAACGCCGCATATGCGAGCGTATATTTTATTTGCGCAAAGGAAAGAAGAAAAAACCGCACCGAGCATTTTGTCAGTGCAATAAAAGTTTGCGTGTGAAATGTGGCTGAGGGCGGCGAAGGCGGCCGGGGCGCCGCTTGTGTCAGAGTTGGCCTGTTGTAGACTTAATCAGCTGGGAGTTTGCGGTTTGCCGTGTGGCACATATGCACTTTAAATTATGCACATAAATCCACCCGCCTGCCCACTCAAGTAATTAAGTAGATAGCGGCCTCCAGCTGCGTGTGTGTGTGTGTGTGTGGATGATTTTGGCTTAAATAAGTATTTATGACTTTGTGTGGCGACCGTTTTTATTACAAATTTATGCGTTTAGTTGGCTAAGCCTCTGTCAAAGGGGCGCTCCAACCTTTTTGCATATTTTAAATTTCTGTTGCCTACTTATGGGCGCTTGATTGATAAGTCAGTCTGAAATTCGATTAGCCCGCAGAGCCAAAAAACAATATAAAAAAAGAGTCAACTGCAGCTGTGATAAATTACTTTTAAGCTGTCACACGCGTAAAACCGAGTCTCGATCATTTATCACAGCGCCAGCGAAGAGTGACCAGTGAGCAGACCAATCGATGTGTCTATGTATTTATAGGCCCATCAATTACGGCTTGCGGCTTTTGGCAGTGTATAAAAATAGCAAACGGCAAACAGGCTGAATTAGATTTCTACGAATTGAGTTGTGTTGGCAATTCAAAAACGAAATTCCAAAGATGCCACAAAGTGCGGCAACATTCATAGAAGCACACGCACGCACACACACACACACACACGCACGCTCACACGCTCACATGTCAAGCACGTAACTGGGTGCCCTTCTACTTCGTTGAGAGTCAACTGAGTATGTCATTTTATTGAATCAAAAACCACTCAGCTATTGAAAATCAATTTGCAGCTGCAGCTGCTGAGCCAGCTCTCGGAACTGGACCACAGAGCAGTTAAGGAACACCTGCCAGGCAGCCAGCCAAACGGACAGACAGGCAGTCTGTGCAAGAAATAGGACAATAAATACACCCACACACATGCACACGCAAAGAATCTCTCGCTCACACACACACACACACATTCAGGCAGCCACGCACACAATTTTCCACATTTACACTTGCAATAATAATAAAGCGACATAAAAACCGAAAAACGAGCAAAGCGCTAAAAAATAAATGGGGTATGCTTAACTGAGACAGTGCCTGTAAACAGGTTTATAGAATAAAAAAGCTGAAAAATTCTCTTAACGAAAAAAACTTCATATTAATATATCCGATATCAGGCTCTTATATGTATTTTATGAGATTAGAGTTGTCTCATTCTGTTAGGAACAAATGTAGTCATAGTCGCATATACCCTGTCAAGGCCATTTAAATGTACACAGGGTATCGCAAGCAGCGACTGAATGTAAAATTTGTTGGCAGCACAAAATGCAATGCCATTTGAGGTATGCTGATCAGCAGTATTCGCACACGTTGCTTTTTAAACCAATTCCAAATCGAGTTAAGGACACAAGGACATGCCACACACACTTAGACACACACACACAAACACACAGCGAGGGTGGCGAGTGGGCGTGGCTGCCTGTCAGCCATTCACCTGTATGCAAAATGAAGCGGCAATGCCACTGAAAATTGATGGCAGTCACGTAGAATGTCAGGCAGCAAGAAGAAAATCCATAAAACACAAGTAGAAACTTGAGGGGCAGCATATGAGTTTACAACCGGAGCCGCAGCCCCAGCCCGGCCCGACCCCCCTTCATTTTTGGTGTGCGATGAAAATAAAAGGTGAGCTTGTAAGCGACCGAACAAAAAATGAAAAAATGCAAATTGCAAAGAAAAAGCGTCAAAGAAAATTGAAAGCACGCAACGCTGTTAGGTGACCGGAGAGCAAACCGGAGTGAAGCGATCCACATGGACGCAGCTGCAACCAGTTAAGTTCTCATTACAGCAAAGAGATTTTTTCTTTTTTTTTTTTGCGGCTTTCGTTCTCTGCGCTTTGGCCGGGGCATTTCACGCAGCTTAACCAACTTGCCCCAAGGGACGGCCGCTGGTGGAGGGGCACGCAACGCTGATGCCGCCTAATGAAAGCCATAACTGTGCATTAGCACGGCTGTCAGTTAGTTGCTTGGCGGCGCCCACAGCCGACGTATATGGACAATAAAAGGCGGCTTCATATGGACATGAAATTGCGGCACGCAGCCATAAAATACACACGCCCACGCCTCCGCCAAAAAGCTGCGCCAAATAATAAATAAAAGCCCCAACAAGCCATGCAAATGGCGCCGCTACGCATCCGTATCCGTATCCGGTTGTCGGGCTAGGGCCCGTTGCCGTCGCTGTTGCCTTTGGCAGTCGCGTTGGCCCGCTGCCTGCTGCCTTCGTAAGGCGTTAAGCGTGAGCCGATTACGCGCACTTATCAGCGCTGGCTGCCAGGCAACTGGAGCTGCTACTATTGCTACTTACTTTTCCAGGCACAGATTCGGCGGAAAACGCTCCCCTCCCCCTCAATGTTCGCTCTGTTGCCTTTCGCCTTCCTGCTGCAGCTTTAATTGCTGGCCATAAATTCGTACATATTTTTCAGTCCAAGTCAGCTATGTGCCACTACATAAGTATTTACTCCAATTAAGCAAAAGTGGGCCAAGGCGTGATACTAGCTGAAAATTGCAGTAAAACATTAGATTACGCTCTGGCAATAGATGGCGAAGAGGTGCGAGCGCAACAGTGTTGCATAACGATGTAGGAGAAACTTTTGGTAAGATTGCTAACAAAGCAGTTAAAAATTGGATTGTGGATCTGGCTAGAAATTGGATGTGGTATATCCTAAATATTAGGCCAGTATATTCTCTATTGCCAATGACCAATTTATAATAATTTGACAGTGTTGCATAACGATGTAGTAGAAACTTTTGGTGAAATTGCTAACAAAGCAATTAAAAATTGGATTGTGGATCTGGCTAGAATACGGATGTGGTATATCCTAAATATTAGGCCAGTATATTCTCTATTGCCAATGACTAATTTATAATAATTTGCCAGTGTTGCATAACGATGTAGGAGAAACTTTTGGTAAGATTGCTAACAAAGCAGTTAAAAATTGGATTGTCGATCTGGCTAGAAATTGGATGTGGTATATCCTAAATATTAGGCCAGGTTATTCTTTATTGACAATGACTAATTTATAATAATTTGACAGTGTTGCATAACGATGTAGGAGAAACTTTTGGTAAGATTGCTAACAAAGCAATTAAAAATTGGATTGTGGATCTGGCTAGAATACGGATGTTGTAAATCCTAAATATTAGGCCAGTATATTCTCTATTGACAATGACTAATTTATAATAATTTGCCAGTGTTGCATAACTATGTAGGAGAAACTTTTGGTAAGATTGCTAACAAAGCAATTAAAAATTGGATTGTGGATCTGGCTAGAATACGGATGTGGTATATCCTAAATATTAGGCCAGTATATTCTCTATTGACAATGACTAATGTATAATAATTTGACAGTGTTGCATAACGATGTAGGAGAAACTTTTGGTAAGATTGCTAACAAAGCAGTTAAAAATTGGATTGTCGATCTGGCTAGAAATTGGATGTGGTATATCCTAAATATTAGGCCAGTATATTCTCTATTGCCAATGACTAATTTATAATAATTTGAATCCTAAGAAGACATTTTAATCACTAAGCCTTAGAATCCGTAGAAATAGCACATACAAACCTTAATTGCACAGCATAAGCACATTTAAGTTAAATTAAAGCTCCATTTAAATACTGTTCAGTCCAACTAAATGAGTTGCTTTTATTGCTGCACCCTGCTGCTGCATTAAAATATATTTGAAACTAATGTCATTTGGCGCTAATGCATTGGCGGCATCTGTGGAATGTGGTGTAAAAACTGCTGTTTAATTCAATGCACAGCGGCGCAGCGATGCACACGACAAAGCAACCGGAACAATAATCTAAAATAAGAAAGGGGTGGGGCAAAAAAACTAATTGCTGCTTTTAGGCGTTAATGAAAATTACAAATTGCGCATACGCCGCGTGGTGCGAGTAGTGTGTGTGGTTGTGCGTGTGTATATTGCGGTTAGAGCCTGGATCGATGCTGCATTGTCATTGCATGTGGTTGCATAATCGCTGCTCTACATTTCGCGGATGAGTGCAGCAGCAGCAGCAACAAATGCAACAGCAACAACAATGATCTCAACAACAAGCAAACCCATTAGAAGTTGCTACATTTTCCCAGCACACAACGCGCAGAGGCAGACAGACAGGGGGGAGGGGGGTGTGTGTGAGTGGGAGGATGGGAGGTTAGTTGTCTGCTACAGTTTTTGTGTTGAGTCATTTTTGCGCTCAAAAGCACTCACTAAAACAAATAAACACTTTGCGCATTGTTTCGTTTTGACAAATGCGTGTAATTTACGGAAATGTTTGTTTGGGCAGCGAGCTCCCCCTTCCCCTCCCCTTGCCCGCTCATGCCCCTTGTCTGTGTCTCGTTTCATGTTTGCTAAATTGTCTTAAGCGTGTTTGCACGGCACTCACATGTCGCTCACTGGAGCTGGCTGCGTCTCCCCCTCCTGCCCCACCGCCTGCTGCTGCTGCTGCTCCTGCCTGCAATTAGTTGGTGCTCTAAAAGCCATGAAGTAAGCGCTGCACATATCGTGCCACATTCGCCCACTAATGACTGGGCGCATGCAACTTGCAACTGCAACAGCAATGCCCGTTGGCAACCCTATCTGCGTTTTTTTTTTTATACTCTTTTTTTTTTTGCGCAAATTACAAAGGCGCAACAAAATGTGCAGCGGCGGCATTTGAAAAAATATAGGTTAAAATTGTTGGCAGTTGCTCATCAAAGTGGCAATAAAATATGCGCGCACATCCACGCGCTCGAATAGCTCGTTACAAGTATCGCCTCTCCCCCCAGCTCCCTCGCCCCCACTCCGCATTGGCACCCATAATAAGCAGCAGCAATTTGTTGCAACTGATATCAGCTCGTCGGGGGGGCGGAGTGGGTGTGGCAGATGAAGCGCGAGCCGAACACGAATTTGCCTTTGTTTTGTTCGTCTTGGATTCAAGCTGGCAATCTAGAGGAGGCCCGGCTCTTTTGTTGCGGTCTTAATGAGCAAATTTTAGTTTGGCCAACTTGAGCTGCTGGCCAATGTCTGCACATTGCGGGTCTTTCTGGGCCGCCTTTTGTTGCCAATCTGTTGTTTCCTTTTCTCGTTTTTTTCCTTTTTTTTTATGCCCGGCAATTTATGATACCTTTGTGGTTTCAATATCGCAATGGCAAGCGTAGAGCAACATAATTAAAAATTGCGACAGCCATAAATTTTTGGTTGGGTCTCCCCGAGGACGCTGATAGCCCGATTGCCTCGTTCGGCTCATAATGGAAAATCAGCTAAAAAGTTAGCAGAGCTTTTTGAAGCACATTTCGGTCAGCGGCCACTTCGGTCACTTTCGGGCCAAGTTGCAAGGAAATCAATTAGAGCGCATTATGTGCAACCGAAGCTGAGCTCAAAAGCACTTAAGACCGGGCCAAAAGCAAAGGCCAAGTCAAAGATAGGGGTGGCAACATTTGATGCCTTTCATTGTGCTGCTGCTGCTGCTGCTGCTGCCCCAGCGAGCTGGCTCAGACAGAGGGCCACTGATTGCTGAGACGTTGACGTTGACGCCCACATCAGGTCCGGGTGCTGCTCGCTTTTAGCAGCTGTAGTTGGCCCTGACAGCAGGGCGGGCTATAAAGCAGCCGCGTTGCCGGCTTTTGGGGGCTGCGGGCAGCGTTGGCCGGGCTAGCTGGGCGACGGCTGGCCCCACTAGTGTTGTAAAGTGTCAAAACGTGTACTTGTCGCTGCCAGGATGCGCGGCGGCTCCTTTAATTTGAATTTTATGCACTGCATGCATAAATTTATGGCACAGGACACGCCCGCCGACGACAATGACAAAGGCAACATGACAGGCACATGTCCATTACGACGGGGCCCGCACACACACACACACACACACACACACACACACACACACAGACACACACATACACTTGTGCTGCGGCTGCTCGTGATGCTGGTGCTCAACGTCAGGCAGGCAGCTTCTTATCTTGGCCACGTCCTCTATTTGTCTCCTTTCCTACGAGTCTTTGTGTGTGTGTGTCTTTAAACGCAGCCTTCGCTTTTGTTTTCAGCTTATCATTTTCAATTTAAAAAAAATGTATCTTAATTTAATGCCAGCTGCATGTCGCATACAAATTAATTGCGCATTACAAATTTTTTCAGGCGTCGCTTTGTTTATTGCAGCGAGATTAATTTCTACTTGCTGCGAGTCAACTTCATGTGCTATTGTTGTGGCCATCAAAATGATACGTTATAGTTGCGTGCATTGATTTCGATATGGACTTCGCCCCTCGCCAGCCAAATGACAAGCTTAATATCCTGCTGTCAGGCACAAGGACACGCTCACGCCCTCGTGCCAATCCACTGTCACGGCTGTCAGTCGGGCTCCCCTTTAGGCCCCCCCAAAAATAAAAAGAAAAAGTAACATGTCGAAAATAGTGCTCGCAACGTGCATCAAAAGTCAACAACAACAACAACAACAACAACAACAACAACAGCAGCAACAGCAAAGTCAGGCGACTGTCAACCAAAGTGCACGCGCCTCGCTGCATTATAAATGCTGCAATTGCGAGAGTGCTGAATTTTTCGGGCCGTTTCTGTTATTGTTGTGGCAAGGCTATACGTAATCATCGGGCATGTCTATCCGCCTGTCTCCGAGCTGAAAACACAAGTCAATATCGTTCTCAGCCGTCACAGCACATGATCTATGCAGCTGTTCAAGGCTCGAACTGAATGGCATAAGCCTAACTTTGACAGCGAGCAGCTCGTGTTTTTCTGCTGCCAAAAGGACGCGTTATGATTTATTTAGCGTACAGTTATGTCTGTAGGCTGTCAGTTGAGCTTTACGATTTAGGTCAGTATATTGTATAGCTAGCGAACAGCCAAATGCACTGCTCGAAAATGAGTGCAGGCTGTTTATTGCCAAATTGTATAATGATCTTGATAGATAATTCGGATTCTCTCTTTCTCTTTACTCCCTTTTATATTTCGTTCTCGAAACCGTCGCCTTTCTATTCGATTCTCATGACTTGAAGTCAGCTTAACCAAATTTTGATGTCTTTAAATTTTTTACATTATTAAATTGGCTTTCTAGTTTCCCTGTAACTGGGTCAACTGCAAATAGATGTAAATTCGCAACTAGATAAATCGCATTTAATCAACATTCCGTATGCCATTAAAAGAACCGCATAATGTGTAATTTATGCATTTATTGCTGGATTACTTAAGCAGTGCACACTGTGATTACGAGCATTAGTTACACTGAATAACAAAGAGAGCATGCCAGCAACAACAACACGCATAGCTAAAGCTAAACTAAACTGTGACCAAATGTCACACGTGGTTTTAATTATCGTCACTAAAGTACTATCTGTCTGTATATGGGTGTGTGTGCGCGTGTGTGGCATAATTACATTTTGTGGTATTTTGCAAAGTGTTGATTATTAATTAAAATAGCTTTATTTACCATGGCACGAACAGCACAAACGGCTGCTGAGTTGTTGGAGCGCCTATCAAAATAACCGAATATCAGATATGCAGTTAAATATTTAGCATTTGCGCCTAAATACAACTCGTATGCATGTAATTATGCCATAACGAGCTTGTAACTGGCTGTCTCTCTCTCTGTGTGTGTGTGTGTGTGTAACTTTAGCCCAACTGTCTGAGTGTGTGGGTGTGTGTGTGTGTGGGTGTTGTGCTAATGGCTGTAATTAAACTGCAACGTGAGACGTTTAAATGCAAATTGCTTGAGCGGCTTTGACTTTGGTCAAATTGTATTTACTATCGCACTAAGCACTCTCTCTCTTTCTCTTTCTCCCACTCTCTCTCTCTCTCTCCCTCTCTCATCACTTGCAGAAGGAGTTATTCGTAAGCAAAGTTGAACCAACTTCGCCGCGCAACGAACGCAAATTCTCGGCTGCCACAGCGCCATCGATGAAAACAAAGTGGCTGAAAGCATTTAAGAGCCTAAAGCCGGCGGGTTCTGGTTCAGCAACACAAGCAGATAGGTAAGTTGCCACATCCCCCCAGCACCGCCTTCCCCCTACCCCAAAACAACAACAGCCACCCACCCAAACAATTGCCATAGCATGCCTATATATATATGTCTGTGTATTATTTGTAAGCCAAAATGCAAACTCCCGCAAAACACAGTTCCAGTTCGAGAACTACAAAAAAAAAAAAAAACCGGCTAAATCGTAAACAGCTGCGCGGAAAATACGCAGAAAATTGTCGGAAAATACCAACTGCATAGATACAAAATGAAGCGTGGTTAAGCGCCCCAGCTCCACGCAAACGCCCCCGCACTTTAATATGACTAAAAGCCGCGAAAATATGCCATCAAGGAGCCAACAAGTCTGGCAAAATGATCAAAAAAAAAAGATAGACGGAAAGACTGAAAAACCTTTTTCAAATATTTGCGCCATTTATGCAACAACTGAAATTGTGCAATCTTTGCATCTGCCGCATTTTCTGCAATTTATGCTAAGTAATTTAATCACGTCGCAGAAAAAAGAAAGCAGCACAGGGAAAATTTTCTGTGCTCTCCTTTGAGTTGCATTTTGTGGGTTTTAACTGTAACCACACGGCCCTCTCAGCTCCCACAGACCCCCCCCCCCCCCCCAACTCCCACACACAGCAACCCAACCATGAACCATGAACTCAACCTAAGCTAACTTTAAGCAACCTTTAGCATAATATTGAATATCCTTTAAGTTAGCTGCATTTACTAATATTCTCTACACTTTTCTCTATAACATCTTATAACATTGCGTTCAAAAACATTCAAAATACTTTTCCTTTACTGCCGAATATACAAAATTACGAAAATCGTTGAAATTGTCGATAAAAATTACTGCATATATATATATATATGTATATGTGTCTATATATGATATACTCAAATCGTAACAATCAGCCAACAACCCCGACAAAATCAAATGTACCACGCCGTATCAACCGTTTTGACCTTGAGGTAACCAAATTAATCAAGCAACTAAAAACAATTAACTCAACATTTTTATGTTTCTAATCAAATGGTACAAAAAACAAAAACTTAAATTTAAATATAATTAAATACTTTTGCTTTATTAGCGCTTGATAAATCAAAACCGAAATTGCTGTAAATGTTGCACGCAAATGTAGATTTAGCAGCTACCCAAACAAAACTTAAAACAATTCGATTGTAAAAATTCCAAAAACTAAAAATAATTCCATTAATATAGTGTTTAAAGTACCAAAAAAAAAACTGCACTAAAGCAGCGAAAACAACTTTTTAGTTGCACTTTTATGAAAACGTTTTTTGGTTTTTCAATAAATATTTTGTTTTATTTATTACATATTATTTGTTGAGCGTCAGCCGTAAAATGCACCTGCGCCTGTGTCCGATGTTCGGACTATCAATCAAATTCGTAAAATCAATTAAAATTGGTAAAAAGCAAAATAAAACAGACATACGAAAGAAAACAATAAATAATGAGAGAAATATCGTTAGTAAAAACAAGAAAGCCCAATTACCTTCAGGGTGCCGCAAACTAAATACTCTTTCAAGTAAATAAATATTCTGCAGCAATTAATTGATTTCGAATTTGACGAACATGTATAAAGCTTGAATAAGTTAGTTTTTGAAACAATTAAATTGGTTTCATTTTCAAGTATTTTTCCTATAAAATAGTAAGAATGGTGTTAAACAATAATTCATTTATATCCCATAAAAATTAGAGATCTTTGCCTTTTTATCCATCTTTGATGAAAAAGTTCAAATACCTTATGCAAGAGTATCAAAATGAAGTGAGACAGCAATATACTTAGCCAGCTCTGTAGTCCTGTATCAGCAATCCTAAAAACTAGGCTCCAACTAGTGCTTTCCGTTTCCATATGTGTCCGTGGAACTTTCGCTGCGGCCAGTAAATTCAACTTGGCGCCAGTTGAAGCATTGGAAAATATGCGAAAAATTGCTGGCTATAAATTTCGAAGAGCCGCCATAGATACCCACACATAGAAATGCCCGTAGATAAATTGCATTGGCATTGGCAATGCACTGGGCACTGGCATCCGCATCCGCATCCCGTATTCGCATTCGAATTGGCTGCCGTTTATGGCATTCCCATTGGCCCATTGCCTGGTTTTTCTTCTTTTTCCTATTTTTTTTTTTTTTGTTTGTTTGTTTGGTAGCATTCGCCAACAATACTTAATACCATGCCGACAGCTTGTGCTGCAAACGATGATAAATCGAAAATCTTCTCGGCTTAGAGAGAGA
The DNA here is from genome assembly GCA_035047465.1 of Drosophila sordidula. Lineage (NCBI taxonomy): Eukaryota > Metazoa > Arthropoda > Insecta > Diptera > Drosophilidae > Drosophila > Drosophila sordidula. The sequence goes on from JAWNPQ010000131.1 coordinate 3,519,898, forward strand.
GAGAGAGTGTGAGAAAGATAGAGAGCGCGATATATTGTAGGAGATAGAGAGAGAGATAGCTTTGCGATAACTCGTCAGCTCGAGCGGAATTATGGCCAACTGCTGCAGCGGCGACACATTTTGCAATATTCGTTGCAGCCTCAATTCATCAACTCATCTGCTTATCTGTTTTTCTATATACATGCACATATATAAGTGTATAGTATATTATTTCTCGTTCATAAGTGCAACGGCAAAAAGATTTAATATAAACATTTACAAACGTGACAAGAAAATCACAGTTAAACTTTTGTTATATTGCAAAAGTTTTCGCATTGCGCTCGAAATTACTAATGCGCCCCGTTAAGCCACGCCCACACCCACGCCCACGCTCAAGCACCAAGCTCAGCAGGGCGAGCTCTTCACTTTTTTTTTTTTTGGAGCCCACAATATATTGTTGTTGTTGTTCTTCTTGTTTTTGGATTCATAAAACTTTTAGTTTGTGCATTAATGAAAAATGTATAATTAATTTTATGGCCCTTTTTTATGTTGATAAATAGTAAAACATGCATTTTGCTAGTACTCCTCCTAATTGCAATTCGTAACTCCAGTACAACCAAAACACGAAAAACAAGAACTACCCGATGTACATTAAATCACCATTAAAATATATCACTCTATATACACCCACACGCACACACCTAGTGCTTAGTGTACCCTATAAACGCATAATACTTACTGTATATGTATGTATTTTTAACTACAACAGTCGTATACATCATAAACCCAAATAAATGTATTTAGTTTTTTTGTTTTGAATAAACAATTCATAATATATATAGTGCAAATAATATATGTTTAGAATTTACGTATGTGAGTTATGTGTTTTAGGGATAAATTCTTATCAATAAGTCATTTATATTTACTTCACATTCCAGTCAAGCTTAACATATCCGGGGATAGCTATCATTTTTTTAAGACTTTCTTAATATAGATGTTTTAAAGTAAAGGTTTCAAAAGAAAAGAAATGAACTGATTTATTTTATTTATTTTTAAATTCAAAGTATTGGGCAACTGTCAAATTGAACAGAACTGGTAGATTAAAGATTGAATAGTGTCAAGTAAAATTAAATTTAGGTACTCCTTTAGTCGTAAATTATAATTTTTAGTTGTCACACAATTTAACACATTTAGTCATGTTCAATATGAGATTATTTATTTTATAAGGTATTCTATGCTTGCTCTGCATTGTGGGTAGGTCCATTAAAAGTGTATTTTATATGAATATTAGTATTGAATAATTTGTAGTTTTCAGCATTTATGAACACTAGTGTATGTTTATGTATAAAGATGACAAAAACACTAAACAAAAATCATGTTTTTTAACAAACTGCTAACGATAAAAATGATTTTTAGCTAGGCTAATGATTTAAAAATAATTATTTAAAATATTAAATACTAGTTTAAGCTTAGTAAATTTTTCGAAATTACTTTCAAAATAAATATCTTTATAATTTGTAGCAAATGCTGCGCTTTTGCTCAACACACGTACAAAAATATAATTTTTATATACATAAGGGTAATTACTAGACTCAAAAGGATAAACAACAATAACGAAATTTGTATATTTTACACGTTTGTAACAACTTTATAAGCCAGCGTGCTGAAGCGAACTGAATTGTTTGTTTGTGCACAATATAAGCCACTTACAAACAATCAGCGTCGAGAGTTGGCCCACTTCCACTGCCACTCGTCATGGCCCTGTGCTCGGTCCTGGCCCTGTGCCTGTGCCTGTGCCTGGCCGCCTGCCACGACCCTCTCGACCGCCCACTGTTAACAATTGCAGCATTGTCTGGCGTATTGTCTATATGGCCCGACGTCTGTCTGTCCAACCGTTTGGTTGTATGTTTTTCTGGTAAATAAAACAAGGCCAGAAAGGAAAAACCCAGCAGCCGAAGCAGCACCAGCATAAAAACAACAAATTGGTTATATTCGAGGGCAAATGCTATGCATATAAATATGACATCAAATTATTGAGATACAGGAAATGCTTTTACACAAAAAAAATAAGCGAGTATATTATTCATTTTATTACTTCTTATGTTCCGATTGATGATGGGCACAAGCTAGATGTAGCTGAATTAACAGAAAAAGAGCAATTAATTTTGGGGTGCCGAAGATTAAATACCCTTTCAATGATATTATTGAACAGAAAGTTTTACGAAAGTCATTCTTTAATTTACGTAAATGATGCTATTATGCCATATTAAATTAATATGACCAAAGAGTAACAAACTGGCCAAGAAGATATTCAACACATGTTTATTCAACGGTGTGAGGCCACTTTTTGTGTCTTCAAACAAGGGCCTGTGATTAATGTTCATCTGGCATTGTGTATTTGCCATTGTTTGCTGTTGTCATTGTGCATATTTATATGTAATAATAATATAACAAAAGCCTGGCGCCCAGCCACACAGTCAGCGGTCACACGATTTATCTACAAAATGCAAATTTACACTTCAATATTCTGCTGTACACATATGTTTATACGGCCAGCTGTATATATTATATATGTATCTCAGTTTATGTATGCATAAATATTTGTATATTGCGGTTGACACAATAATTACATTTAGTCGTCTAGTCGGGGCAAAAGCGCAACATTTAACACAGTTTGTAAATTGAATTGGATTGAATTGAGTTGTATTTTAAACGCATATCATTTAATGCATACAAGTGTGTGTGCGTGTGTGCGTGTGTGTGTGTGTGTGTGTGTGCGTTAAGGGAGAACGGCTCGCATTGATAGTATCTTAATTGCACTCTTCACAGGCGTAATGGTGCCTCGAATGCCCCATCGGAGTCGCTGCGCCCCAACCTGGATGGCAGCCATCATCTGCAGGAGTACACGTACAAGAAGATAACGGCTTGTGATGTCTGCTCGCAAATTTTGAGAGGTGCGTGAAATACTTGGCTTATGCGAAACTTGGCTTTAAATGAAAACCATCTTGCCCGCCATTAACCGCAGGCCACACACGTCAGGGCCTGCGTTGTCGCATTTGCAAGCTGAACGCCCATGGCGACTGTGCCCCGAACTTGCCGCGCTGCCAGCCGAAGCAGAAGCTGCTGCGTCGCCAGAAGAGCACCTCGGAGCTGGAGAATCGTGTTGATATCGAGGAAGAAAGTGAGTATTTTCCACGCATAACTGTAATGCTCTCGCCAAAAAAGCTCATCACGCGCCAACTAACCCACGCCGTCCCAGCGCCCCTCTTAAACAATAACACTACCTGCAATATGCTTGCCACGCGGAGCCAACGAGCCACCGGGGTTCCTATCCGTACTGTACATTAACGACTTGTCCCATAGGCGTCATGGGTTTTTATTGCCTTCTAACTATGCATAAGAAAACAGCCAGCCCAACCCTTGAGTGTTTATGCTAAAAATTGAATTGTTTTTCTCGTTTTTCGTTTCGTATCTACACTTCTGTTTGTTTGTTTGTGTTTTGCTTTTTGATTGGTCCAACTGCAAGTTGTTCGAAATGCATTTTAGCATGGCCTCGCCACACCATGTTGTTGCCCATGTCCTGCTCGAGCTGGTGGTTCCTGTCAGCAGGCACTGTAAACTGTGCGCTCACAAATGGGCCCATTACCTGGTTGTGTCCAGCCCATTGCATGCCCATTTCTAGCCCAGAACCAGTACCAGTTACCCGACGAGTACGAAAAACCGGAACCAGTTAAAAGTCCGCTCCAAAACTTTTCAAATTGCACAGGAGCGCATCCTTGGTCCTGTGTGCGTATTGATTTGACTGTTCTGCTGGCGTGTGGGCATCAGTTGATATCACAATGGGTTTATGTCACTCGTGGGAACAACTGATTGCATCGTTTCTGATTTCTGCAACAATTCGCAAAAAAATGTCAACAAGAAATATTTTTTATTTATTTATTTTTTTTTTTTTAGCATTTTTGTGGTTTTCATTTTTTGATTGTCAAACGTTTCGTTTTGTACAATTTGAGCGTTGCTGATGATTTGTGGCTGCAACGAGGACTTTCAGCTCCTTGTTGTTCATTCAATTGTAGTTACTTTACGTATTATATAAATATTGGCAGCAGTACGTATTTTGGGGGGGGCAGCTAAAAATAGTTGTCCTTGCTAACACATTAAATGCTTAGAGCCAGCACACAGTTCGAGGTAAATAAAAGTGTTTAAATTCCAAATAAATTCAACTGACACAAACTATTATTTACATTCCTTTTAAATATTCTAAAATTAGCCTCAAGACTTAAATCAATATTAAAATGCATGATGTATTTCTTATGAATTATTTCTCAGGTGAAAAGCCTTTGACTCTTGGTCTGAATTTATGGTTTTTATATTTTTTGGTTATTAAAAATAAATATTTACCCGATTCAAGGTATACAAAAGCAACCAATTGCATTATTTACAACACTCTCGAGCTGTGTATCTGGCCTTATGAATAAAAACAAAACAAAAATGTTAGTTGGACACCAAAAACCACTCAATAAATATGAACTATAAAATCCTCTTTTCCACAAAAAAAAAAAAAAAAAACCAAAAATAAAAAAAAACAATTTAAAAACCCACAAAGCATCGCCACAGGAGTCCGTTAGCCCCCAAAGTGGGCAAACCGCAGCCGATGAACAAAATCAAAGCGCAAATCTGTTGAATGTGCCCAATACGAAATTTCGTCAAAAGACGCCCTTCATCAATCGCATTGCGCAACTAGGTACCGAATGTATTACTCTATATAGTATATATCATACTTATATTGTATGCGCAAAGATACTCAATTGCCATGCGCTTGAATTTTATGATTTGTTCTTTTCATTTCTCATTTATTTTGTGATAATTTGTGTTATCGATTTTATAGTTTCTTAATCGGTTAATGCAATGATTGATTGTTGCGCTTTGATTCACCTAATTAGCGAGACAAGAATGAAAACAAAACATCAAATATATACATATACTATATTTATATATTAATAATATTTTGACAAGCTCAGCAAACTACACTCAGCTCAACACACACAAAAAAAAAAAAAAAAAAAACAGAGAATTTTTAAGCCCATACACACATAATGCAGAGTATGAAAATTCACGAAAGTTATCGAATTGCGATTAATCAAATTAACATCTATTGAACTATCGATTTATTTGAACATTTGTCCAAATCAAAACCTTAACAACAATCAGATTGCGTAGTGGAGCATGTTATAGAGCTGTCATTAAGTATATCTTGTTGTCACAGCAACAACATCTACAACAACAACGGCAACAACAACAAATTAACATCAGATCAATCAGAAATCAACTTTAAATATATCACTAGCTATCGTCTCACATATCGTACACGTACACAAATATCGTTTTTGGGTAATGTAAGAATTGGGTAAGCAGTCGACACACATTTAGAGTTTGGTTCCATCAATAATGTCGCCTAACTAGAGTTTAAATAACAATATGTCGTTAGTTCTTTTCTCACACACATAAACAACTACATTTAAACATTGATGCCCCCGACATAAGCGCTCGAGCAGGCGGACTATGCTAAATAGCGGAGTAAACCTAAAGTAATCTCTAGTATACTATGAAAAGCTAATTGGAACATCTCACACAAGAACACGCTCACACACACACACACTTGATATAAGAAAGATTCATGCATACCCCGTAAAAGCCCCCCCTCAAACCCATAAATAATTATCGAAGCTCATCAAAAAATCGTTCCAACCACTTGCCAAATTTAACTAATGCACTTCAATGCACATCACCAAAATCGAAAATTGTATCGAAATTGAACTAAACCACAACTGGCCAACACCACGCCCACCACTGTTCACGCCCACGTCCACCACCAAAAAAAAAAAAAAAAAATACAAAAACGGCAACTAATCAACTTAAATGCTACGGCACCAAATATTACAAAAAAAAAAAAAAAAAAAAAAAGAAATAACCGAAATCGATCAAATTTATCGTGTGCTGAAACAAGCCGGAGAACTCAAATCCGGGCATATTCCAGCCGCCGACAAATCCGTCCACGTGCCGGGCAAAACGTTGGATGGCAGCGCTGGAGCTGCCGCACTGGGAGTCGGAGCACCGGGCGCACCGAGCACAGCCCTGCCGCTGCCGCCGCTGGCCAGCGCAGTCGAGCGGCTGCCAGTCGCTGAGATACCCATCGTCAATGTGCCGGAGCCGGCGGTGCAGGAGCCGCACCAGCCGCACCAGTCGCACCAGCGCAGCCTGGCATCGGTGGCGCAGGCGGCAGCGGTGCGCGCCGGCCGCGGCGTGCGGCCGCCGCCCGTGGCCATGCCCATACTGGGCGTGCAACTGCAACAACAGGAGCTGCAGCAGCAGCGCGGCGGCCTGCCGGTGCCCACACAAGATATCTCTAGTAGTTCAGGTCCGCAAAAATGAAAAACAGATAAAAAAAAAAAAATACAACAAAGTAGCTTGTTGTCTCTCTCTCTCTCTCTGTATCTAAAAATCTGCTCATAATTTCATAAACTCTATTTCTTGCATTCTTTTTGCTCTTCTTTTGTGCAGTTACTTTTGACATTTTTATCGTTTGTAGCTTTGATTCTCGGTTACCCTTTGCTCTCTGTTTCTGTCTGTCACACTCTGTTTCTCTCCCCCTCTCTCTCTCTCGCTCTCTCAGTCAATCAATCAACTCAGTCCACATTTATTCATTTCGTTACGTTGAATTCCAAATTCCAGACTTTAAGTAAATCAATCTTTAAAGCAAAGTTGAAAGTATTGTAACTACACACACACAGACACACACACGTACACACATGCATATGTAACTGATGTGTTGACTTAGCCATAAAACAGCTACCAATATATGATAATTTCCATCTCACTCTCTCTCACACACACACACACACACAGACACATCCTTACAAGTGCAAGTCCTTAAACACACTTTAATCAATGCACTTGTATAAATGCCAAGTAGCGCATCCTTTATAGCCCCACACATACACACACACTCACACCTACATTCAGCTATATATTTATTAACTTTAATTCAATTCTAATACCGATTGCCCAACTTACATACGTTAGTTAAATTGCGCATACGCCCCGTTGCTTCGCCTTGCCGTTGCTGCTCCTACGCTTGCGATTTAGATACACTCCCACTCACACACACACACACACACACACTTGAGCAATGTAGCTTTGTATTTTGTGTATAACTTATAGACACATTTTATTTGGCACTTTGCGCCAGCCCCAAAGTAAATACAATTTTCTGCTTTTCTCTAGCTAATTGCCAAATCGTAGTTTTTAGCTTAGTTCCTTTAACTAGCGTTTAACAAGAGCATTTAATTAGCCATATATAACCTAGTGCTTAACTAAAATATTGCATTTAGTTTTTATGTATTTTTGTATATGCTAATCATGTCATATATATTTTTCATTCGACACACACACGCACACACACACATACACACGTTAAAACTCAAATTAATTAAACGCCATTAATTAAAGCTTCATTTGTGAACTCTAAATACCAGCGCTTAAATATTAAATAGGTCATTTATTTAATATCTGTTTGACTTTGAGACTTGGTTTTTTGCCTATGTTTGCGAAGCGTATGCGAGCGAGTGTGCGTGTGTGTGTGTGTGTGTGTATTTCCCCTGTGTGTGTGTGTGTTTGTGCGCTGTGCGAGCTCTGGCTGTGCTCCAACCAATTTTACTCGTTGTATCTATTATCATGACCCAAATAACAATTGAATAGTGCTGACTGTGACGCTCCGAATAATACATACACTGCGTTATAATGAATAATTATTATATATGTAAAATAATGGTGCTACATAAAACTTATATAACGAAAAATAATACAAACAATATTTATTTTAAAAATGATATTTAAATTTTACTTTTAATTAAAGCATTTACACTCGCCACACTGTAGGGCATATACCCTGTAATGCATATGCATTACCTATAGCTTCTTAGTGCATATGTATGTGTGCTCATTTAACTGTGTATATATACTATATATATGCATATGCCCCGTTACAATATCAAAGGCAATCATGCAAGAATGATTTTCAATTGAAAATCGACGCAGCGAGCTGGCAACACAATTTTCACACACACACACACACGTACTGCAGCCCCACCCCCGCTGAGGGCGATCAGTTTAAATGGCGTCGCCTATTTGCAATCTGTCGCTCACTTAGTCGCACTCGAGTGCATTGGCCAGGCCAAAAGCAGTTGGCTTCATAATTAGCGCCAGCTTCGTCACTTGCAACTGCAACTGCATTTCCCCTGTGGTTGCTGCAGCAACATATTTCCAATTAGCAAAGTGTGTGCGTGTGTGTGTGTGCGAGTGTGCGTGTTGACTGTTGCTGTGACTTTGGCCTTTGTCATTTCTCTTGCCAATTTGTTAGCAATTCTGCTCGAACAATATTTATGGTTTATTGCAACAACAAGGCAATTGGCTAATTTGGCCAATTTGACTGAGATTGGAATGCTGTGGCCTTAATAGGATTATATGTATAATGAGATAATGCCCCAATTTGTACACACGCACACACACACGCCGACACACCGACACAGGACACTTAATTTATTGATTGTGCAACAATTCGAAATTAACACAGACCAAAATATTTTCTCGTGTCATCTCTTTGCCACAATTTGTTGCGCTTGCCTCAAACCCACAAACAAAAAACTTAAAAAAAAAAAATTAATTGAAATATAAAATTGTGCAAAATCACAATAACAACAACAACAACAAGATCAACGCTATGCGCCCGTCAGCAACATGTCCAGCTCGGCGTACATCAGCAGCGGGTTTGGCATTAACTACTACACGAACAGCGCACTGCAGCAGCAGCAGCAGCAGCAACTACTACAGCAGCAGCAAGTCACGGCAGCAACATCTTCGTACCAGCAGCAACAGGCATCACCGGCGCATCAGCAGCAGCAGCAGCAGCAGCAGCAGCAGCAGCAGCCTTTCTCCTGCAGCTATCTGCAAAATGATCCCGGAGTGCGACGGCGTCTGTTTGCCGGATTTCGACCGTTGTCGGGTTTCGGACGGCTGCGACAGCAGCGCTCGTCACAGCAGCAACATCGCTCCATATCATTGCCAGAAAGTAATTACGTCACATACAACCACCCACAACAACAACAACAACAACAACAGCAAGACAAACAAGAACAACACCACCACCACCATCACTTTTACCACCACTATCCACACGACCAGCTTGCAACACGTATTCCTCCCACTCACTCAGTCGTCGATTTGTGCGGCAACTATTCGTTTGATAGTGCTGCAATCAGTTGTGCAACAGCAACATCGGCGATTGCAGCTGCAACAACAGCAGCAGCAGCAGCAGCGACAATTGTCAATTCATCAACAACAACAACTATATCAACAACATCAACAACAACAACAACAATTCGAACAAGCAACCGTTCTTTTTGGAATAGTACTGCATTTTATTCCAATTGAATGTTTAATTCGTGTTTTTAGTGTCGCATTTAGCAAACTGTTTATTGTTGTTCCTCTCTCTCTCTCAATCTTTACCTCTCTCTCTGTCTCTGTGTGTCTCCCCCCCTCTCTCTCTCTCTCTAAGTGTTGTGTTTTGTATAGAGAGCGTGTGCGCGTGTGTGTGATTGGGTGCGTGTGTGTGTGTGTGTGTTAAATGTTACACCTTAGTTAAGTGCACCTCCCGAAACGCATTTCATTTACTTTAATTTCCAGTTGGAGACGCGTCGCAACGAAAACTTCGCTTCAACAATGGCCCAGCACGCCAATTAGTCTTAACCCAGTTTACACTTCAGGCAAACGGCTCATTTCCGGCAGCAACAGCAGCAGCAATTACAAGCCAGGCACATTGGCATAATTTGTATACATGGCCGAGTTGCCTGCTGCAACAGGACTCGACTCCAGCGGCCAGCAGCGGGGGGCGGGGCAGGGGGCGGAATTCTTTTGCAAGCTGCTAAAGAAACAACTCGCAGCGGCTGTGCCGTGTAAATTGCGCCCTATTGTCAGCTTTTGTATGCAATAAAGAAGGCACAAATGCCACAAGAAACCATCTAGTTGAGTGCGCTCGACTAAGCTATACCCTATAGCCAAGAGCAAAGCAGCCTACATATAATTATATTATAGTTCTTCTAAATTACTAGTTACTCAAAATAGTTTTGCTGAAAATCGATTTATATCGATATAAATAAAACAACCAAGCCAAACCGAATATTCAGAGCTGAACATGCTAATTAAGCCTACAACTATAACTTATGCTCGAATTTATCTTTCCCCTTAAGCATTCTGAATGGCTGCAGGGTATCTGAAACGTGCTGTTGCACAGGGGCACACACAAATGTTGCACAGTTGCAAGTCGCAGCTTGCAGTGCACGAAATTGAAGTTCTGCCCAAGTTAGAGCCGAGTTCATTTATGCTTAATATCTGCCGCATTTTTAATGGCACTCTCAATCTACGGCGGACTCCAGTGCTATGTCCGAGTGGAGATAGCGTCCGACTGGGGAGTGGGCATAGGAAACTTTTACTTTTTTTTTTTTTGTCTTTGGTCTGCTTAGCTGCTGGTCGGCCGCTCTCCTCCACTTCAAGTTTCCTGCAACATAATTATGCTAAAATTTGTTGTGGCGCACAATTTTTTCTTCGCCCTTGCTTTTTAGACTGGAACTTGCGACTGGGATTTTCATTTTTCTTCGTACAGTTTTCTGTTTCCTTTTTCCCCCCGTACATTTGCATGTTTTTCTTTTGGCCCGGTCGAGAGTTTGCTTGGGGCTGGCCAGAGCTGGAGCTCTAGCTGTAGCTGTAGCTGTAGCTGTAGCTGTAGCTGGAGCTTTTGGCTGGCAACTTGGAGGCTCTGTGCACTTATTTTTTGCCGGATTATTTTTTCTGCTCTATTACATTCTGCCCCCGGACAGTGTCTGTTTTATGCATGAACGCTGGCGTCTTAATGTTTAATACTTTTGCTTTGTCTTCGTTTGACTTAATTAGTTTTAATACGCTCCAGCATGCCAAAGTCAAGCCCAGCAAGAACCTCTGCGATAATTCTAACAACTAACAATCGGCGTCCGATAATGATTATTATATATGCATAATGCGAATATATATATATATATATGTCAACAGCAGCAACGAATACGAAACCCGACACAGCGCGTCCTTTTGGCGAACCGCTGATGCTAACCAGAAACATCCTCAAGAGTCCTGAGCCCAGTCCAGTCGACGAGTCCAAGACCAAACGACGCGTGCGTTTGAATTAAAATTGAGTTGCATAATTCAGGCTGTACTCGACGACAACAATAGCAACAGCAACAGCAACAGCAACAGCAACAACAACAAGTTGACACTTAATTCTACTTTGAATTTTTAATTAAATTTATTTTAATTTATGCCATAAGTCTTACCTAAATACACACATATTAATTTCATCTTTTTTTTCGTCTTTAGCACTGAAAGCCTTATTTAATATAGCATTAAATTTAGTTCGTAAACGAATCTTGCAACATGCAGCACAGTAATTATTATAAAATACTCAACTAATACTACGCATAAACTACCCAATATTATTGTATACATTAGTTCGATTTTAAATCTAGATCAAGTAGCATGAGTGTGTTTTCGGTAATGAGCTACAATTTAAATGTATTTTAAAGTATTTTAGTATTTTAATAATGCACCTCTGTATGCTTGTATGATTGTTGTAAATACCATTAAAACAAAAGCAACCATAAAAAGATAAACATAAACAATAAAAACAAGTTATGGAATTTTTCTGAATTTAATTCATTTGAGTCAAGAGAATCTTTCTTCAAAACAAAAGCTTTCAAGAATGCTCCAACTTTTTTGTCTTTTTGACTACTTCAAAATCTATTTGTATTCAAAAAAAAAAAAAAAAAAAAATATACCAAAAAATTAACTACACTGAACTACACGCAATGAACATTTTTTTCTTGATGGCAGCTGGCACGGGGCGCCTAGAAATACACCTGAAAAACACCTGATACACTTGCTGTCTCTATAAACGTGTTGAATGTTGATCTGTTGCAAATATACTCTATCTATTATCTGTGTCCTATTGTTTTGTTTCCTTTTCAGTTATAGCTTAAAAAGAGAAAAGAATACAAAACCAAATTGAAAAATAAAAACAATTTTTTGGTTTATTCTTATGGCTTTTGGTTTTTTCTTAGAGCTGTAGCTGCCTAGATACATATTGTATACGAAATTCTGAACAAAACGAAATTAAATTGCAAATTTTTTTTATACATTTTATTGCTTTTTCGCAAACCAAACCAAAACTCATGTTGTGTCTGTCGCGTTGTTGTCCAAAAATAACAACAACCAAAAAAAAACAACACTCGATCCAAATATCCAAAAACTCCATCACACCCGCGACAATAACAACAACAACAACAACAACATCAACAACAACAACAACAACAGCACCGCACTCACCGCGCCGCCAAAAGTTGAACTTACGCATGAAATCGTTGAGCTTGGACTCACCTGAATCCTCGGAGCTGCACGGTCAGTTTAGGCGGCGCCAGCATCTGCCGGCGACGGCCGCCTCCACATCCAGCGGCTACTACCACGGCGGCTCGGGAGGCCATCTGGAGCACAGTACTCCGCCGTCGAACAACAGCCGGCTGCACTGTAAGTAGCTAACCACATTCCCGCTCCCGTCACCGTCTCTTCACCGACCGGAGTTGCACCTAACCAAAAAAAAAAACAAAAACAAAAAAAAAAAACAAAAGAATTTTTTGAAAAATACCTCCAGCTAATTAAAACCAATAACATCCACTAACTGGATCATCCGTTTTTTCGGCTTCAACTAGAACTCTTTACCGCTCTACTCTGATTCTAATTCTTGACTCGAAAGCCTTTAAAAGAACTTCTTCTAGTACAACGAGCAGAAAACACACAGCTGGAACAGAATTATTATTCGCAGAATTTATAGTACAATAACAATTGCTTTATTTGTAAACACGGCTCAAAGTTCAAGTAGTTTTTGGCTTAATAATACTTAATGTAGCTTGTTCTTATCATATTTTGTTTTACTTTGAATGTAGCACTAGCTGCAAGTAGTAGAAATTGAAGAAATTAAATTCAAAGTTCCATTCAGCTCCACTCACTTTACAGTCATACAACATCATCCTTATACTCAAGTAGCTCTTGAATATTTTCAACTTAAGGCTTCATTTCAATTTGCCGGCTACGTCACAAAGTTTTCGGCTCGATTTATGTTGAAGCGCACACGAACAGCCTCTATAAATTTTGCTTTCCTGCTATGTATCTGTGTATCTTTAACTGTAAATTGTATCTGTATCTTGTTCTTTTCTATCATTCGTGCATTCAATTAACTGACAACCACATTGAGAGTCTGTGTGTGCGTTGTGCATGTCCTCGACGCCATCGCAGCTTCCCCATTAACGCCGCCTTTCTTTTCGCATCCATATCCATTACAGCGCCCTCGAGCCCCTCGCATCCGGGCCGCAAGCTGCTCTATGCCACGCGTGGCATGCGCGGCGGCAGCGTCGACTTGCCCGACGAAATGGAGAAATCGCAGTCCTCGGCCAGCACATCGCCTTGCCTATCACCAGTAAGACATGCCCAGGTATTCCCCCTTTCCGCTCGAGCTCCCAACTCTTTTGCGTTTCTCTCTCTCTCTCTCTCTTTTCCGTTGCTCTCCGTAATCTCTTTTTCGTTTGCATTTTGTGCGCCATGTGGTTTATTAGCGTCTTCTAATGTGTTTCCAATTTCAAGAAATCGCATCGTCTGCTGCCCACCAATTTGTACGTCATCCTCTACAATTTTAAGGCGCGGCATGCCGATGAACTGGATCTCAAGGCCGGCTACAAGGTAAGGCAATAATATCTTCTCGTCGAATGAAATAACTCATTGCTGATTCAGTTTATGTAACGAAAGGGGAAAAGCTAGATCATCCTTTGAAAGAAAACTAATCAAATTTGAGTAAGCCGGTTTCCTAGTAATTTCCTACACAATTTCTTATTCAAGTTGAAAGGTCATCAAATTTGTTGCTCGAACGCAATCTTGAGCACACCCTTTGTGTGCTCAGTGTACTCCTTAGATATATTAATATGCTGTGCACATATTTTCGCATGCAGTGAATAAATAAGTAAAACGCTTTGTTTAATCCGCTAAACTGCGAGTTTATCACACAACATACACATAAGCCAGGACAAAGGCAGCGTCGGAAATGGCATGGACAAAAAATCAAACACCAACACACTCATATTTGTATATATGAATGAATAACAATATATTCGATACACACACACACACACAGACAAAACACAACTGGTTCATTTATAATGTACACAGCGCATTTTTATTATGTACACAAAACAAAGCAAATGGAAAATCAGAGAAAAAGTAGAGAACAAAAATGTATAAAAATAGTAGTAGTTAAGGGCGGGAAGGCGGGGGGTGGGGGGGGGGAGTGTGCACATTCTGATTGGCAATGCGATTGCGCATACGCCCCCATGGCCGCGGGCAAATCGTGCGAGATATTTACATATGCATTAGCCACAGCTGCAGCTCCTGCCATTGTCCTTGCAAGGACAGGTAACGGCCGCTGTCTAACTGTAACCTCCTCCCCTCCCCCTCGCTCCAGGTGACAGTCATCGACACCTCGGACCCGGACTGGTGGAAGGGCAAGGTGCTGGGACGCGTCGGCTTCTTTCCCTCCAAGTACTGCGTGCGCCTCAATGCCAACGAGAAGCCGCTCCAGGTGACCCACAATCTGCAGGTCTCCGACGGGGAGCGTGGCGAGAACATGACGCTGCTGCGCGATCAGATAGTCATACAGGTGAACTATATGGAACCATAAACACTTTCAACTCGAGCCCAACTCAATCTTTTTCTTTTCAATCGCCCCCCCCCCCCCCTCTCCCTCCTCCTCTCCGCAGACTGGCGACGAGGTCAATGGCATGGTCATGGTGCGCTCGGCGGACAATCGCCAGGGCTACTGTCCCATCAAGTACCTGCAGGAGGTGTGACAGCCAGAAGAGGAAGAGCCGCCTGCAAAGTCATCGTTGCAAACGTCGCGCGCCGCCGGCGCCGGCGACAAGACCAAGCGTAGAATTAGAATAGTCGTAACCGATAATAACAATTTAGCGAGTAGCAGCTCCATACCCATTCACACCCAAGGCCATGGCCATGGCCATGGCCATGCCCATTCGCACGCCCCTTTCCAGGCCTCGCCCAGCCAGGAGACGAAGCGCCTGAACATCGAGTACGGCGACGCCGACGCCGACGGCGGCCTCACCTGGGACAAGGACAGGGATGTGCTGATACTGTCCGGGCGCAACAAGAACGACAAGAACTGGGAGAACTGGGAGCGCATACGGGAGCAGAAGCTGGAGAAGATGAAGAACATCTGCTTCGAGAGCTACCGCCAGTCGAAGCGCGAGAAGCTGCTGCTGGCCAAGCCGAAGCCGAAGCAGCTGGACTCCACGTGGTACACGGACAACATCTACTCGAACCGCTCCGACGACCTGGACGAGGACTACGTGCCCGACTGCCTCAAGTACGGCAGCTACAGCAGCCGCCTCCTGCGCGACATTCGCGAGCAGGACGAGAAGTACGCGGAGGAGGCGCTGCCCATGCGGGAGCGGCGCGGCGAGGGCGAGGGCTCGCCCGGCTACGGGCTGCAGCGCTCGAAGAGCTGCAAGGAGTTCCAGTACCCCAAGTCGCAGAGCTGCTGCTTCGAGGGCAACGTCTACGAGGCGGGCGGCTCCGCGGGCGGCTCGGCGGCGCCGACCACCTCGATACTGAAGAACCGGGCCGGCGTGCCCAAGTCGTACTCGTTCAGCGCCTCGACGAAGACGATGCCCTTCGACATCATCGACTACGAGCTGCCGCCCGCCGCGAACGCGCGCCGCGAGAAGCGCGAGGCGTACAAGCGCAGCATGAACATGCTCTACAGCAGCAGCCTGGACGAGCGGGCGCTGGCGCACAGCTGCTGTGCGCGGGAGCAGTGCACCAGCGCCAAGTGCCTGCTGGACGACATCTACGCGGGCGGCAGGCGGCGCCCGGAGGCGTATGGCGGCCGCGGTGCCAGCGGCCGGCATCCGAACCGCAGCCTGCGCTCGCCGGCGGACTGGCTGTTCGAGGAGCGCGCCGCCGAGGCGGATCATCGGCTGGGCCGCGGCCAGCGGCTGCCCGTCGCGCCGACGGTGATCTGCTGCTGTGCGACGGAGGACTATTGCTGCCACCGGCAGCCGCAGCAGCGGGCGACGCGCCGGCCGCACTGTCCGGGCCACCATCCGGCCGCCGAGGAGGAGGAGCACATGCATTGCCGCTACGACACCGATCTGGAGCAGCTGATACGCGCGGAGCGCGAGCGCCTGCTGCTGCAGGACAAGTTCCTCGACGAGGACGAGCGCTATCTGGCCCAGAGCCACGCGGACAGTCCCGGCCACCGTTACGGCCACTATGCGCGGCCGGCGCGCAGCAAATCCCTGCTGGAGGTGCCGGCGCCCAGCCTGTTCGACGAGGACAGCTGCTCCGACACGACGGAGATCGATCTGGAGGACTTCAACATCGATCTGGAGAAGTACTGGGAGCAGCTGGACAAGCCGCCCAGCCCGATCAACATGGACATGCGCCGGAACATGCACAGCAGCCTCAAGGTGAAGAACGTCAACGTGCGGTGCTACAACAACGGCCAGCCCATCGACATGCACGACCGCGAGCACGAGCGCCTGATGATCAAGAAGTCCCTGCTGGAGGGGATGCCGTCGCCGCCGCAGCTCGACTCGAGCGGCTCCTCCAACAATGCCGGGGCGTTTGCTTTTTTTGAGAGTCCCGCTGGGCCGCTGCACCACCATCAGCGGCATCACGGCGGCGCAGCGGCGCCGACGGCCGCCTACGGCTACGGGCATAAGGTCTATCCGACGGCCGATACGCTGCCCACGTACCAGTACAACAACTTCTATCCGGAGCACACGACGCTGGGCAGCGTGCTCACCCAACAGCCGACGGCGGGCGTGCACCACGCCTCCGCCGGCGGCCACTCGGCGCTGAGCCTGATCAACAACATCTTCTCCATCTACAAGCCGAACAAGTACTCGCCCGAGAACTGCCAGCTGAACTACGAGAGCAAGCCGGAGCCGTGCAAGAAGATGAACGTGCCGAGCACGCGGCGGCCGCTGGGCGCCGTCGCCGGCGGCAACGAGTATCTGCACTCATCGATGAAGCGGCCGCTGCTGATCAGCGCCGATCAGCCGCACTTCAAGATCATACCGGAGAAGACGGGACTGAAGATATCGCCGCTGCTGGCCTACGACGAGTACGGCGGTGGGGGCGAGAAGTCGCACCACAGACTGACCAGCACGGCACGACCCCTGATGCTTCCGCACTGATGGTGCTGGACCTTTCCGTGGTATGGCAATGGTAATTATTGTTAGTTATGCTCACAGCCGAGACGCTCCAACAACAACAACAGCAACAAACTCAACCAAAAGACTCGCTCGAATTGCAGCAAACAAAGAAAACCGAAAGGGAAAAAACGAAAACAAAAACCAGAAAAACAAAACCAAATCCAAACGCACAACTTGCCCCGGTGAAGCCCAGCTGAACTTTTGACTCGGACTCGGGCTCGGACTCGGACTCGGGCTCAACTATTGTTGTAGTAGTGGCAACTCCGAAACCTCGTCTTCGCTGCCCCCTCTGCCCCCCACACGGCAATCCAATCCTGGCCGGCAAGTGCAGCCAGGGGAAGGAGCATTAGAGCATCATCTCATCGTTTGTCTGACACAATTTACGCAGGCACCAAACAAGCGACAAAAACAACAACAAGAACAACTAACACCACCACCAACAACAAGAACAAAAACAACAACAACTGCGCCATACCATTGGAAAACAAAAGAGATAGAGAGAGAGAGAGAGAGAGAGACAGCACCAGAAGTAGCGGAAATTGTTAGCTTTAGAGATAACGAGAAGAACTAACGAGTAACAAGTAACGAGTAGTTTTTATTAGTTATGAACCGGATACAGAAAGAGCCACCACAGCTCAGCTTCGACTTTGACATACGCAGATACACACACACACACACACACACACACATACAGAAACACAGTTACACGTATGAACAAATGTGCTTTTAAATCGCTTGAGAAATCGCCGCATGTAGTTAATATAGGACGCATACAGACACGCATGGTATATATATATACACATATATATATATAAATATGTGTGTGTATGTAACACTAATTTTTCGAGCAACTTTTAAGCAATCAGCAGCATATTCTATATACATATATATAGTACATATATATAGATATGATAGTGTAAGTCATTCATATCCGTGTTTCACATTGTATTTAGTGTTGAACGGCGAACGCATATTGTATACCCTGTAATTACCCTTGTAGCGGCTAAGCAGATTTTATTACTACAACTATTTGAGAATATCTTGATAAACATTGACGATGATTTGAGACAAAACGTTTTTATTGCCACAAAATTTTTTCTATTTTTTATACCAACAACTTTGAAAGCAAACTAAACATAACCAAACTTAAGATAAAACTATAAAAAAAAAATGGGAATAAAACGAAAACCTTCTAAGTAGGTAAGTAGCTAAGTAGGCAAGAGATGAGAAATTCGATAGTGGAACATTTACAAGGCTTGACTCTATAAGTTGCGGCTTCTAGGCATTGAACAGAACTTAGTCTTATGCGCTTTTTACAACAACAACAACAACAACAAGAACAAGAAACAACCACTAGAAATTGTATGTAAATAAGATGAATACTACTTAGTATATGAATATTATGATTGTACTTTTATGATGTATGCGTATCCACTGGCCTTATTTATTGACGAAAAACAAAGGAGCAAACCGACAACTTCATTAACAAATGAGCTGAACACACACACACACACACATACACACAGTAGACACGAAACACACACACACACACATTCGCACTTAATATGTGAATTTATTTGCGTACAACTTTTGAGCGCACTTGAGAATTAATTACATTTATTCAAAATATTTGTAAGGCTTTGCGTTAATTTTCTTAATTATTTTGGCGTCCAATTTTACATGAGAATAAATAATAATTAAATATTGTAGGCGCTAGGAGAATGTAGCGAGTAACGAGAAGTAACGATTAGCGAGTAAGCTGTAACGAGTATTCAAGAACTTCAAGTAACGAGTATCGTATTTGTAGTCCGTAAGCAAAGCAAACCAAAACAGTTTTAGCACGTACAATTGTGCAATCAATTTTGAATTTGAATTTATTTTTAACGACTTTTTCAATAAACAAAATAAAAAAACAAACACAAGGAAAAACAAACGAGAATAAAAACTATAAACATTTTATTAGATATCGTTTTCTATCCACATTGTTGTTATAAACTACTTACACACATTGTAACGAACGTGTATTATTCTAAGTGTACCCCTATGGCCTATTAGTCGTTAAGTATGCGGTTTTTCTACACCAAACTACAACAACAGACACATGAAATTTGCTGCACCAACAAAACAGATAAGACACATCGAGCACCCATTTCAATATACGATCTATAGCGAATATTTAGTATATATTATCTATAATAAAATATATGTATAGTTGTATGATCATTGAGGAGTTAAGACAATTGTAAAATGATTGAAGTCGATGAACATGAAAACGCCCAAATCTTATGAGTATGTAATTTAACACAAAAATATATAGAGAAACCAAAAGGACAAACAAGACGTTTGCTTCGATAAGCGAGTTGCGTGAAATGCTGAAATTGGCAATTAAGTAAAGTAGAAATAACGATAACTAAATCGAAACTTTAACTATAATAATAGCAGGTAATTCTAGCAGCCCCGCTCAAGCTGAACAAGTATCGAACAAAATCAACAGTAAATTGAAAGCTTAACACTCAGTTAAGGATTTGGATTTGCGGTTAATAAAAGTTTTCGGGCTGTCAACTTAATGCTTCATTTTGTTTAGTGTATAATATTGTTATAGTTACGATTACGATTGAGAATGAATGTTAATATTGCTTCTAGAATATTTGGTGTAGGAACGTGTGCACGTAACCCAAAAAGACAGGAGAAAGGACATACCTAAAAGGCAACATAGAACTATTGTAGCAAATATACAACTAAAATACGATACATATAGTACATGCATTCTATGTATACCATAAGCGAACCCGGCAAAGATATCAGTGCAACTAACATATATCAACAGGAACAACAAAACTATATAAAGAATAAAAGAAAACAAAAAACAATCCATTAAATAATTAAATACATCTAGAGCGACGAAAGCGTAAATAAACTTAAATCAAGCAACTAACCAAAATGAAAATCAAGCAGAAGCAACAATGCAAAACAAAACTTAACTCATTTAGCACTACATGCAATTTAAATGTAAAAACTACCCTTGCAACAGCTTAATCCCTACCTCTCTCCTTCCCTCATTCAAGCCGTATTCCAGCTGTTGTAGTTACCCTCACACACACACACACACACATCCTTTTAATTTACCTGAATAAAAACAATGATGTTAAAATTCGATGTAAAAATAATTACCATTGTTTTCTTTTTGTCACAAATGGCGGGAAATAGAATTTTAAATTCAAAATAAAAATGTGATGGGATGTTCACGGATTATTTTGTATTTAAACAATTCTTTTGTATAGCCCAGTTACTTATACTATTAACAGGGTGTCTCCTAGTCGGACTGTTATTATTTTGTATGTTTGCAGATTGGAGAAAGTAAGTAAGAATGCAAGTATTTAAACAATACTTAAAAACAATTGTTAAATCTAATGTGTTTTATATTCCAGCTTCCAGAGACAAATTTCATTATTTGTTTAAATGCCTCTACGATTATTTAGTATATGTATAATGGAATATATTTCCATCATTAAGACAAATGAATATAAAAATAAAATGAACATAATTACTAAGCTGTAAAGAAGAATTAAATAATACATTTAAAAATGGTTTTTTATTACTCTGAGGAGAAACTTTATGGGTAGTTGTTTATAAAGCCGATTTTGCAAAGTGTTCTTAAAAATCCCAGCAAAGTATCAGGGAAACAGAATGTTGACAGAAAACCAAAAGTGCAAAATTCCATTGCATATTTTTAAGACTATAATTTAGGACCGCCAATGTGGCCATTTATTATTCCTAGCCTTAAATGACTATATCCCGGCCAAATGTAGTCCGATATTGGAAAGATATACTTTATTGGACTCGTATAAGCCCAAAGAATCGATTGCCATTAAAAAATCTTAATTTCGGAACTTTTGCGATTTTAGCAAAAAATGTGATGTTACCCCTTGTCATTTTTGTCAAATTTCGTCAAAATTTAGAATGGGAATTTTTGAAAGCCAATCGATAGTCCTGCTCCGTACGAGTCTAAAAAGTTATATCATTCAAAGATATGACCTTATTTGCCCGAGATATGCGTCTATATAATTCTACTTGTTTATCTATTGGATACTGTTGTAGTTCACAATAGATTGACTTGAAGGCATTTGATTATCACACACAAGCCTAAAAGTATGCATTACATTTTTACATCAATACGATATGCCCCTAGATATTGAATTAGCAACTGAATAGAAAAGTCCATAAATAAGTTTATGTAAACCCATAAACTCGATGGTAATTGAAGAAACTTAATAAGCTTTTCTTTATTGTTTTATTAAGTATTAAAAAATATATCACATTAAATTTTACATTAACAAAGATACAAAAAATATGCGACTTGTCGTTGATATTATAATAATTTGTCGTTTTTTTACAATCATTTTTTCATAGTTTATAGCATAGGTATTATTTCTTCCCGTTGCAAGCAGTTGAACAATTGGTTTGGATTGGATTATGTGTGCGGGATTGTCGGAGCGCCATGCTTGGCAGGGCGTCGGACAGGGGGAGGTTTGTTTCGCTTTGGGCTAGACCGGGTTGACCAGCTAACATACATGTATAATTAAACATTTAACATAGAGTTACGCTTAAGAGCTAGCACTAAAAATCGCTTTTCTAAACTAATTGCATCAGAGTCAGTCAAAGAAGTTGGAACCTAAACCTAAACTACTTTGCCAGATGCGCCATTGTGGCGACCTAATTGTCGGGCTTAGAGCTAGTTGGTTGGCTCGTCTCCTGCTTGTTGTTGCTGTTGCTGTTGCTGCTGTTGTTGTTGTTGTTGTTGTTGCTGTGTGGGTGCTTGTTGTTCAATTGCTGTTGCCGTGGCTGCAAGTGTTGCTGTTGCTGCTGTGGCGGCTGCTGCTGCTGCGGCTGCTGCTGCTGCTGCTGCTGCTGCCGCTGTTGTGCTGGCGACGGCGCCATCGAGCGCATTGAGCGCATTGCTGCTGGCGGCCTTCTGATTGGGAAAGAGCACCGAGTAGGCCGGCGGCGGGTCCAGCTCCTCGTAGTTGGGCGGCGACGTGGCGCTGGTGGGATCCATGCCCGCCCCGTTGGCGGCGGCCAGCGCTGCCTCGCGCTCGTTGTTAACCGCGTGCTGCGACGCGGATGCTGCAAGTGTACGTATGGATTGAATGTGAGAGCTCAAGCGACAACAGGAAACTGTTGGAGATGGACGGGGGGGTGGGGGCCGGGCGCACGGCGCACGGCGCACGGCGCAGGGGGGGGACGGTTAATGGCGGAATGCGAAAGTTAGACATAGACATCGACATAGATACAAAGATGCGGACACAGATACAAAGTTGAATGGCATGCGCAATGTAAGAACACAGAACAGAAACAAAAAACAACACGAACAAGAACGAAAACAGAAAACTCACATAAATATAAATGTCTGTGTCTTACTTGGACTAGAAAAGTGTGCAATTGAACGTACCCCAGAGGCCGCAGATGAGCAGCGCGCCGCCGCAGAGGAGCATGCCGAGCATTAGATAGCCCCACGGCCCGTATTTGGAGAGATCCGAGTGGAGGCCGGTGCGCGTCGAGTTGCGGCGCGTGAAGCCGCTGCCAGCGCCGACATTGTTCTCCACGGTGGCATTATCCTGCGTCCTGCCATCCGGCTCCGACGCCGGCTCCGCGCCAATGGCGTTGGCCTCGCTGCCGCCGCCCGGCCTCTTCATGTCTTTGGTGTGCACTTTCCGCAGCTGCGTTGTCGAGTTGTCGCCGACGTTGGCGCCGGCGCCGGCGCCGGCGCTGCCGTTGCGCGGCAGATCCTCCGGCGCTGTGGGCGCATCGTTGGCAAACAGATTGCGAAAGACCTCCAGGGCGAACTGCTCGAACAGATCGGATTCCAGCGCATAGGGCAGGGTGCCGGGCCCGGGACGCCGCTGCTTGTAGCACAGCTCGTAGTCCTCGTCGCTGTCGTACTCATTGCTGTAGGGACAATGGCGAATGCCGTCGCAGGCCAGCTCCTTGGAGATGCACAGAATGGGCTCATCGCTGGCCAGCGAGAAGATGTGCCATGTGTTAAAACCAAGCAGAAACCAATTTCAATTCATTTGACCTACCCGATCTTCAAGCACTGATGCTTGCCCTTGTCCTTGCACTGCTCGCCCTTGCCCAGCACCGTGATCATCAGCTTCGATCTGAGCGCGTGCCCTCCGTGCTCCCAGACGATGCGCACGCGGCCGTGGAACAGACGCACCGGATCCTCCATCTCCGAGGCGGTGTCCTCCAGCTGGCAGGGATCCACGCGCCACTGAGCCGTATGCGGATCCAGCGAGCTGAACTGCAACCACAAACAAAAGATCAGCATTAAAATCGCTCCAATATTTGGCTGCGCATGCGCAAACAATTTACGCGACTAAAATACAAAAACAAAAAATCCCAACAAAATATAAAATAGGTAAATAAAGAGGGTACAAAAAATAGGTATAATAAAAAGCACTCAAATCTTTTCACGCCCACAAACAAAAGCAACAAAGCGACGTGATATAAATTATTTAGGTAAATAAAGATGAAAACGTGCACAATAAACGATCAACCGCGAATACATTTTGGATATTTGGCATGAGAAACAACAATGATGGCAAATTAAATATTTACGCCCAAACAAGGCATTTAAAAAACTGCAATTTTAGACAGCACATGCGAATCGTGAATACTACGCTTTAGCCCGGGCCTCCAGCTATTCATAATTATAAATGCATATCATTTGTGAAGCTAAAAGCGACGTTTTGTTAAAAGCCCCGCTAAAAGTCGTTGATTATAATTATTTATAATTTATTCTTTATATAGAACATTTCTTTCTTATGTAAGTCTATTTGTTGGGAAATCTATTCAAATATTTGTACAAATCTGTTGTACAGTTAAGATTTCTCACAACTGCGAATTTATTAATATTAATAGCAATTGAAAAAGTTAGATGTATAATATGATTATCTCATCATAATTAAATTGTGCAATAAGTGGAGCGTGTAGCTCAATTTGCATAATAGACAAAAAGAACTTTAAAGCTGTAAATACTTGTTTAGTGCTAGTTTTGCAAACATTTTTTTTTAGCAGGAATGCAATTAATTGTTGCCAGATTTAGTAAATAGCACATAATGTCCATAATGACGAAGGAATGAATTTTATTTATACAAATTTTTCTATCTAATAAAGTCTGTTAGCCAAGCTTTCAAGCTAGACAGTTTGCAGCTAGCCCTATATTATATTATATTATTATTTCATATTAAGTCTGTCTTAGAGCTAACTAGCCAAAGTTTCAAACCCAAGGCTTTTTCTTTGGGCCAACGCAATTAGAGTTAACTTGGCGATTTCGGCACCTTCCGCTTGCTTTTGGCCGACTATCAAAATTCATATTTCGATTTTGACTTTGATTCGAATGAATGAATAAATAGTGGGTGGCTGTGAGCGTGTGTTTGAGTACATTTTTTCGACTCGTGACCACCAAAATGTGTGAGATTTTGTGCTTGGCTTTTTAGCATTGAACTCGCCTCGAAATGACAAAAGCATAAAGCCAAGTTATGAGTGGCTTGCGGCTTTTGCTATGATTCTAATTTATGCCGGGCCTATGACTGGACTTGGAAGGTTTTCAAGTTGTGCGAAACTTGATTTAATTGTTAAATGCGCGGCATCGGCATGCCATGGCCGAAGCATCGAGTACTTTCGCTTGGCTAATTGTTTTTTAGGTTTTCGTGCAACTTTTTTATGGGTGACATTGTTGTTGTTTTCGTTGCACACATCTTATAATCGTTTTTTTTCAATTTTTTTTGTGGTTTTCACAAGGCATTTTGACATTTGAAATTGTCGCCAATTACGATTAATTTTGCTGTCAATTTAACGTTTAGTTCTAAGGCCTTTATGGACTGCAACCGATGCGCCTCACGAGCTGACATTGAACCAGCTGAATTATAGATAACTCTTTGCCGCATTATAGCCCGCATTTGGGGCTACTCGTGCTCGTATCTGTGTCCCATTCTGCAGTCGGACCCGGTTAGACCAGCAGCCAGCAAACGAGACATATATTCCAATCGCGTGCGATTTGCATAAGCGCGCCCGATTCAAACCATTTTGGCATTTGCGAGTGCGAGTGCGAGTGCGAGTTCTGAGCTTTTTGTGTATTTGAAACACGTTTGTCTCATTTGGCCAGGAAAAACGAAACGAGACGCAACGCAACGCAACATTCAAAACACAAATAGACAACACTTTCAGTTACCGCTGTGACGCTGCGATGCCATAAATACGGTGGCGACAAACGGACGGCTTGACGGATTGACGGAGTGAGCAACTGACGGAACGGCTGACAGCCAGATTGGCAGCTATGAAACGTGGACAGTCTTCAAGCCATTAAATCTAGCTGTGAGGATATCGAGCTGCGGTTGCGGGCGCGGTCTCTGTATCTGTATCTGTATCCGTATCTGTATCTGTAGCTGAATATGTGTATCTTTAGCATGCACAGGTACAACCGCACACAAGTATCTACAACTGTTTATGCGTATAAATGATTTCTTTGTTCGCGTTTCAGAACTGCATATGCAAATATTGTTATTGTTTTTCATTTTACACTCGTTCAGGAAGTGAATAGGGTATATTGGGTTTGTGCAATGACGCTGATTACATTGACTAATATATATGAATTATTGAAAATACCCATTTTTTTAAATTTCAGTTGAAATAATCGGGTTTCCCCTTACTCATTTGGGAAGAAATATAAAAAAAAAATCATTTCATTTGTTTTTACACTCTCGACGAGTATTCCCCTGGCGGTTACACCCGACTGCAAATTTCGCACTTGTTGTTTTCCTGTATTTTATATATTTTTTAACTGCGAATATGTCACAATTTGCAGCTTTTGTTCTTAATGAGAAAGCCGAGAAATCCGCGCGCTCGAAGAGCTATCGCATATCACAATATTAATGGCATTAGCGAGATGCACTTGTGGAATAACTGCTGATCCGTTGGTTAAGCGGGTAGTAAACAGCTAACTGGTTTAATTAAATGGGCGCAGCTTAATTAATAGCCGCTTATATAAAGTAATGTGAACTGCGTTCTTTCAGCTATTGAACTTGGCCCTGTAAATACGAGTAATTACAAATAGCTGCGCTTAGGCGGCATGCCAATGAGGCGCCGTAAAAATTATATAATCGCTGAGGAAAGCAATTGAAAATATGAAATGACACTTTTACAAATTAAAAATCGTTTGAAATTCCCAAATAAAAGAATATCAGCGTGAATAATAACGTATTAAAATACTGATAAAACGGGTATTCATAAATGGTATCTTCACTATTAAGATTTGCCATTTGCATGATTTTAAAATATGTTTTGCATTTAAAACAACCAAATTTTAGCTGTCTTTAAAGTTGAACTCGAATTTAAAGCTCAAGCGCCTCAGACACACTCGGCTACTTTACGAATGAATCAATTTCCATTAAGGGGTCAGGCTCGCATTCAATCAAAGGCCTCACAATGTGTGCACTTACAATATTCAGCGGACAGGTGCGTCCCACAACGACTCCGGATGAGGTCGCCGCTGCTGCCGTTGTATTCAGGCGCTCAATCAGCGTGGACATGCCGGTCGGAGCCGCTTGGCCGGGCTGGGACTGCGGCTTGGCCGTGCTGACAATGGCTGGCATGATGCTGGAGCTAGAACTGGAAATGGAGCTGGAGCTGGGGGGGCCGCCGCCGTCATTGTCCGTGTGCTGGGTGTGTCGCAGCTTGGGCAGAATGAGACGCACGATGAACCCATAGCTGGGCGGCGCGCTCAAAATGCGGGAGCAGGATGCATGCTGGGCGCCATAGGAGCCCGGTTTCAGTTCAATGATGAGACTAGATTCCTTGCCATCGCTCTCGATGAAGTGCTCATGCTGGGCGCTGCACAGCGGCTTGAATGTGGGATGCGACAGCAGATCACCTGCCAAAGGAGACGAGAGAAAAAAACAATGCAATTATTGAACGAGTGCCTCGCAAAAAGTTTCTTTTCACTTAAGTAGAGCACATGCGCTGTGCCGCGGGCACAAATTCACAAAAAAGCTGCTAATTTGCAGCGCACACTTAGACGGAGTCTATATATAGTTGGCCGAGCTTCTTTTTTGTCGCCCAAACTTATGACAGTCAGTCGGCAGAAGTCACAAAAAGGTAGATGAGAAAAATAATCAAACTAAAAATAGCTGCCGCAACTTTGCGTGTGAATTGTGAAAGAGTTGAAACATCAGTAAATGGGAATATATAGTATGGATGGCTAGAGTAAGTGCTGATAGTCAATTAATTTGATATAGTCTATAATTGAATGAACAGGCAGCTACCTATAAAGGCTGCTGGCTCAATTATTTTGCACTCGCACTCGAACTTTGCGCGGCAGAGGTTAAAGATACAAGATACACGCGCGCACACAGCCGCAGATGCTCAGTTACAAAAAAAAAAAGAAAAGAAAAACAGAAAAACAGAGACACACACACACAGCAGTAGTTAAATTAACGCACATACTGAGGCTGTTATTGCTGTTGTTGTGGGCTAATAATGAATTATGTATTTACAGTTGCTGTCGATTCGTTTGCCATAGGAAAACTACTTTTGCATCATATTCTGGGTCACTGACTCACACACACACACACACACACACACTCCGCTGCATATTGTGGGCGCTTATTACTTGTTGCAACATTTTATTATTGTAGCCCCCTTCAGCTCCGCCTTGGCCATCTCTTGTCTTGTTGAGCAATTGCCGCCGCATTTCGGGCTATTAAAATTTCATACGCAAAAACAATTTGCATTTGCTTTTTGCAGTCACTGTTCCACACACACACACACACACACACACACACATGTGTGTGGCAGCTAATTCACGCTGCGAACTTGACATTAATAGCCAAGTGGCTGGACACGTGCTGCACTTCAATACATTATTCAAATGCTGAGGGCAGCTGCTCAAAAAGTGCACTCGAAATTGCATTTATGATTCGTAATTGTTCAGCTCATAAGTTAATAATGACTACAATTTGTTGTACATTTAGCAACAGCGCGTTTTTCGTCTTCGTTTTTTGCAAAATGTCGCTCAATGTTGGCCTAGGGCTAAGTCAATTACTTTACAGCTATATTAATCAACTGAGCAATAATAGTTAAGATCATTTAGATTTTAAATGGTCAGATTTATTACAAAAAACAATTATTGAAAATTGCCTAAGGTAATTCAGCTATTGCTTTAAATGTTTGTGAAACCTTAAAGCTAGATTAATTGTTGTTAAGTAATAAATTTTATTTATGAACTACTATTAATATTCAGTAATAAAAAGCATTTCTATTTCTTCAAGAAGCTTTAAAAGCACATTAAAGCTTTTGGCTTAATGAACGCAAGGCACATGAAAACTTTAAGCGTATTGACTGAAAACACTAAATTCGACTGTAAACTCAAATCTTGCTTAATAGGTGCAAACTGTTGCCCAACTAAATTTAAGCACCTGCTCTTTTTAGCCACATTTACGTGGTGTGAAACGTCGCCGTTAACCAAAGCCAGTAAGCGGTTGCCAAAGTTTATTTGTTGCGCTGATAAACAGCCGTCATCTATCAAATTGCGCAGATAAAAATGCATTTTGCTTGTAGCTGGTTCTTCTGACAGCTGACTGACGGCACGGACTGATAAATTGACCCATAAGTTATAATTTTAGCCCATTAGCACCACAAAACAATGAGGTTTAGTATTTTTCGTTAGCTTTTTTTATATGTGTTTGTGAACTGACTGAGCATCAGCTATAAAAGTCGAGGCTTGTGCCACTGAACTCCAGCTTCAGTTACAGCTCTAGCTAATTGGGTTAAAAGCACGCACACACTCTGCACACACCAAGCACACACACACACCCATATTTACGCAAACGTATAACAAGTTAAATGTGTTGTGCTTCAGTGCAGCGGCAGACGAGAGACGCATTAAGGTTGATGCGGGTTGTTGGGTTGTATTCGCCGGGGAGAGCTTGGGGCTTGGGGCTTGGGGGGCTCTGCAGTCGAGGTTAAAAGTGGACAGCGTCTGCCAGCCGGGCTCAGCGAACCGAGCAAAGAAAGGGCTGTAATTTCACTTCATTTTAGTTATTTTTGTGCTTTTTTTACGACCATAAATGTGCCGTTAATAATTTGTCTCAATTTCTAGAGCAGAACCTGAATAGTTTTCGCCTGGTGCCGAATTTCTCTGTACTACAGTTTTTAATGGAAAGTTGAAAATTGCATTTTACTGTTATTTGGGGGGGCGGGGGGGGGGGGGGGGGGGGCAACGAATATCACATTTACATACGACAAGTATCTATGCAAATGCTGGAAATTGTTTTCAAAACAAAAACAAATACAAATACAAAACGAAAACAACAATTTCTGTTTGTTTTTTGAGTGGGGGCGGGGCGGGGGAGAAGGTCAGAAACGAGCGCAAAACTTGATTACAGAATCGCGTTTAGAGCAGTTTAAAACTGTTGAAAATTGCGTGAGTGTGAGTGAGTGTGCGTGTGTGTGTGAGTGTGTGTGTGTGTGGCGGTCACTTGAATAGGGCTAAACTCAGCTGAAGGGCAGTCAATGTTGATCTACAGGTGCCTACTATAATGAGTGCACACAGCTTACACACACAGGCACACACACACACACACGCAGTTCTGGCCTCGCTGCTTGCAGTGAGGCGGGCAGTTGTTGCTTTGTTTGGGCTCTGTTCGGGTTTTGTTTGGGCCAGTTCGCTCATGTGTTAAGCGCAGCACTTGGCTTGCAGATTGTCAAGCATCGGCTTTGAGTGCCACGCCCGCTCTGGGCATTGCATATTCTGTGGCATGTGGGCGTGCGGCATGTGGCAAGCTGCGTGCTGGCTCACTTCATCATAATTACGCACAGTTGCATACAAAAAACTACGCACAGTCGGCCACAAGCCGCAACGAGTGCTGCCAAAGCACTCGAAATAAAAAAAGTTGTTGTTAAAAAATTACACAACACTCACACAGCTGCGGATGAGGAAGAGCAAGTGTAAGTGTGCAAGAGAAAGAGAGAGAGAGGGAGAGAGAGAGAGAGTGCGAGCGAGCGAAAGAGTAGCGAACACTTGACGCACAAACAGCTACAAAAAAAAAGGAAGAAAAAACATGATGAGTGTTGTTTTGTTTGTTTTTTATTTGCCAACTGAAAATTGGGTCAACTATCAAAGTCAGAGCTGTAAGGGTTAAGAGGCAGCACCCCGCCCCGCAACCCCGCCTAGAATACTGACCCACACACACACACACACAGACACACACGCTACAATTCCTGTTGGCCAATTTCGCTTATGGGTCAAGCGTATGTGTCGTTGCTGTTGTTGTCGTTTGTCTGTTTGTTTGCACAGCAGCAACAAACTAAATAAAATAAATTGTACTCTAAACAAGACAACAACTTGAAGAGCCGCCAGAGCGCATAGCAACAGCAGCAGCAGCAACAACAACAACAACAACGACAACGACAGCTAAGAACTTGACATGCATTCAGCTTTAACTGTTTCTCGTTGTTGCTGTTGTTGCTGTTGTTGTTATTAATGCTGCTGCTGGCTTGGCTTTGCGTGCAAGAGCAACAACATTATTGCAGGCAGCCTAACGGCAACTGTTGCTGCCACAGTTTGCCAACAGCAGCGTGACCGAGCATTGCCCGTTGCCGGAGCCGGTTCAACACGACTCCACACACACACACACACACATACACTCGCACTGCCTTCTAACGGTCGCATACATAAATCAAGGCGGCCATTTTAGCAATTAGCAAAAAATTACCAACATCGTAAGTGCTTGTTGTGTATCTGTATCTGTGTGTGTGTGTGTGTGTGTGTGTGTCTGGCCTGGAAGCTGCTGGCCAAAATAGTTTGCGCCAATTTAGATAGTGCGGCTGGTGGGCGTTGGGCGTTGCCACCAACTGCAGCTAGAAGAAACACCAGCAAAAAGAGCCAAAAACAAACAAGAACAACATCTCCAAGTGTCGCCATTTTAAGCGTGAGAGCGAGAGCGGGAGCGAGAGCTGGAGCGGGAGCGTGGGCAGGCAGCGGCTCGGATAACGGTCAATTTGCATTTTAATTGAGCGCTTGTTGCCTGGCCTATACATAAAGCAATATCTGTTCGCTGTCTCGCTCTGGCATTTCTTTTTTTCCCACTCTCTTTTTTTTTTTGGGCCGCTTTTATTTGCATTTCGTGCGCAAAAAGTTGAACAACTTCGAGGGGCAAATCGGGTGGGCGTGTTGCACCTAATTGAACTCTTATGACATCAACAGATCAAAAGCTTTGCGTTGACTTCTTGCTGCTAAACGGCATACCAAAGAAACAAAAACAAAAAAAAAGAAGAAAAAATACAATTCTAGCTGTTTGGCAACATATTGATGTGACTCGGTTGTTTTGATCATTTTTCTTTTTAAAGCAAATTGATTCAGCAACCGGTTAGCCTGAATACATATATGTACATACATATATCATATGCATATGTTTATTAAGCAGCTCTGCCCAGCTTCTTGTTTTCCAGGGGTTGTTTTTCTTAGCACAAATTTGCATAGTACAGAGCGTAAAGCGAAAAGCGTAAAGCGGATAATACTCTCACATTCCCTTCATTCATGCCACTGCCTTCATTCAAATGTGCCTCTTCGCCAGCTGCAATTGGCATATTTCCGAAATGGAACGTCAAATTAATGTTTAAAGTTCGGCGGAACAGGGTTAAAAGCTGCGCTTGTTAACAGCGAGAGTTGCAGCAATGGGGGGGGGGGGGTGGCAGGGATAACGGTAACTGGCAACTGGTGAACTTTGCGGCATCGCTGCTTTTGTTCTTTGCGCTCGGCGCTCCATTGCCGTAACTGTATTTCAATGACAATGAGGTCGCGCCCGTTCCCGGCGTCTGCCGGAGCTTGTTGTTCTCTCCTCTTATTTTCCTTTATTTTCAGTCGGTAATTTAAATAAAAAATGTATTTATTTTTCATTTTTCTCATTATTTACTTTCACATGTCTTTAGGTGAGTATTTTTTGTTTTGTTTTTTTTTTTTTTTTATTTCCGCGTGTATTTAAATGATTTTCATTGTTTTTACGTCTATGATTCACAGCTTAAACGGAAACAAGAGTAAAACAATTAAGAAAGCCGTGCTTTGTTTATAGTTCTGTAAGT
This sequence comes from Drosophila sordidula, assembly GCA_035047465.1. Taxonomy (NCBI): domain Eukaryota; kingdom Metazoa; phylum Arthropoda; class Insecta; order Diptera; family Drosophilidae; genus Drosophila; species Drosophila sordidula. The sequence continues at coordinate 3,552,426 of JAWNPQ010000131.1, forward strand.
TTAACAATAACTGCCAACAGCAACAAGAACATTAATAACTCGCTTGACCAAAAAAGAAGAAGCGTTGAAAAGAATAAATAAATAAGTAATAAAAGCCATGTGAACAGATCGAGAGACTGTCGGAGACCCAGACCGGTTTACGGTTCACGTTCACAAATTGTCGCAGCAAAAACAAACAGCAAAAACGCAAATGACAGTGGTTCACATCATTCACAGAAATTCGAGAATGTGGCCAAAAGACACCTTGAAATAGAGAATAGTGCAAAATAAAAGGAAAACAGAGAACTTCGAGACTTGCATCGAATGAAAGTCTTTGCATAGGGGGAAATACCCCATCATCGCTTATTCTAACCTGGCTTAACTCAGATTCATATCACTTTCGATTTAAGTTTAAAGAGAGATAACAAACCAACCAAAGGAAACGGCAGCACTCTGCACAATGGCAGCACTGGCGGCCAGCAGAGTGAGCAGCGCCCAGGCGCTGTAGATTTGCAATATGGCATTACGGCCAACGGCGGCGGTTGCGCCGGCGCCGACGCAGCGTCGGCTTTGACGCTGGCGTGCGCAGCTGACGCAAATGTTCACAGTAGCCGCAGTCGCTGCAGCCGCCATTTTTGTCTGGATGTCTTAAGTTTCAGTTACTTTTCTGATTTGTATTTGTGTTTGTTTGAAAACGGCTTTTCAGTGCCGTTGATTGCGATTCGGCTTTGGCTTGGCGGCAGCTTCACTTTTCCTCGTATTTACGTTTCTTTGGCGCATCACAAAACACAGTTTGACATTTCACTTGGCAGCGGCCAATTGCATAATTCAGTTGACTTCGCACACAGTGCCGCACATAAATATATGTATATCGAAAAATTAGCGCACAATTTTTATGGTTAATGTTAATATGCACTCGCGCGCGCCCTTTCGCAGTTGGAAAGACGGAGACAGAGACTGAGACTGGGCCAAGCTCTGCGCCACCCTCGACTCTCGACTACGCTGTCTGTGTGGAGCCCCGATGACGAGTCGGACTTGCTGCGACGAATGATCGAACCGAACTGAGCGCAGCTCTGGGCGACGCCAGCCGACGATGCTTCGCGATGTTCACGCGTTCGACGCTGCTGCCGCCTCGGCTCTTCTAGCCGCTAAAAACTAGCTAAAAAACTGCTAGAGAGCCTAGCTTCGCCAGTTGAGGTGTTCTTCTATGTCTTATTAATTCACACATAATTATTATAAACATTTCTTCAACACGTGTGATGCATTCAAAACAAAATATAACATAGTTGATTCATCTTATTTTCTATACAAATAGCTTTGAACATCTCAAAAGCTGACATCACTGTTCTCGCCACGCGCTAAGCTTCGCAGTGAAGTTTGACGCTCTTTCGGACTCTCTTAAATCTATCGGCGCTGCTCGTAAACAGCTCACATGTTACAACAACGGCACACGGCGGACTCGAGCGTTGCAAATCGACTAACAGCGCAGACACGCTTTAAGAAGCACAGCAAAAAGAGGAGAAATCGAAATCTTTGGCACACAAACGGAGCTCTCTCAAAACTCTGCGTCTGCTTCTTCTTCGACGGCTTCTCCGTCACCCACACCCACAGCTGTTGTTGTTGTCGGCTGCTGCTGCTTGAGCAATCAGTGCAACGGTTCTGACTCATGCAGCTTACGGCGTCAAACGGATTTTTGCATTTTTATTTACGTTTTTTTGTTTTTTTTTCGGTTGTTGGTTTGGGGCTTTGGTCTTGGGCTCTGTAACCCAATTTTAAAACGAGTCGCAGAAGGCAGCAAAAAAGCTCGGCGAAAAAACAAAACACACATATATAAAACGCATGGGAAGCAGAATACGAAAATTACAGCGAAAGGCGTTGTAAGAAATCGAAAACAATTCAAATAACATATGTGTGCTTACACGTGTGTGGGTGCTTGGTTCTCTGTGTGTGTGTGTGTGTGTGTGTGTGTGTACGCCGTGAGGGATGAGCAGAAATACGCATCCAATTGAGTCAGGTTTTTTCCACAGTAGCCCCGAGAAAATGGTTTAAGTATTGTATTACTTGAACAGGCTACGATTAAATTTCAGGTAATTAATCAATTGATTGACTAACGATTACTCAAGCAAATTCTTTTTCAAAATATGCCATTGGTATTGAATTTGTATATCTCTAATATTGAAGGTGTATCGAAATGCTGGTAGTCGTATTTAATAGGCATGCATATATGTAAAATGCCCATTGGATGTGTAATCTATGACTAAAATAGGCTTTTGGACCGTTAATAAAATCAGCATAAATGTGTTAATTTGTAAAATGACTTTTATCATTAATTAAGGTTTAAAAATAACCGCACACATAAAATGTTGAATGTTGATAAACGCGTTTTGAATAAATATTCCCAGAAATAGCGGTTTAAAAGCTTAAAAGGTTTCAAGTTATTAACTTTATATGCCAAAGAAATTTATATGTTTATTAAACCTAACTTGTATGGCGAAGATATTTATTAATTTTGTTCACTTTTTATACTCTTACAGATGTATGCATAAAATATTCAATGCCGACTTAAAAGTTCATCTTGCGTGTGAAACTGAAAGCTAAATTTAATTTTGAATTAATGAACCATCGTGCATCTGCATTATAGAACGTAGATTTTAGATCTAAATTTATTGTTAAATGGAGTATCTGGATTGTTTGATTTATAATTAATTAACTTCGTCGAGCAACAGTCAAAAATGCAAATGCCCCAAACTAATCAATTATTGCATAAGGGAGAAGACCTCATAGCTGGAATTATGTTGTTTACAAGCACACATGCAACATGCATGTGTGTGTGTGTGTGTGTGTTTTATGTTGCTGTTGACTCGATCCGGCAGCAGCAACAACAACAAGCAGCCCATAGCCGGTCTGTTCGGTTTTGTGCACTGCAATAGAAATAAAAATAAAATAAAAACCAGGCCTCATGCGCTGCATTTGCAGTTGTTGTTGTTGTTGTTGTCGTTTGTTATCGACGTTTTTGGCTATTGCGCCCGCCATTTAATGCTGTTGTTGTGGCTGTTGTTGTTAATGTTATTGTGGTTGTTGTCTGGCCAAACGAGTGTTGTTGCCGTGCGCTAAAAATAAACGGCATGTAATTATAGCCGTCGACTGCGACTTGTTGCACTTACGCTTGCAAGCAAGTAAACATAACTACACACGCACACACACACACGCACACACATGTGCCATGCCCATCAGCCCGAACCAGCCAGGCAACTGGCAAAGAGCGCGAAAGAGCGCGAGAGCGTGCGAGAGAGAGAGAGCGCGTCTTCGAAGAGCGCCCGTTTTGGCCAAAGATTTATGCGTGCTCTTCGCTGGCCTCTGGTCACGTCGTCCAGCTCTGATAGGTCACGTATGCGCATATGATTATTGACCAGCTTTGTTGTTGACTTCAAAATCTTGTCCTGCTATCGAAGCAAACCCAGCCTCCAAATGGGTGTGTGTGTGTGTGTGTGTTAATCTTCTTGTTGCTGTGGTGCTAGCAGCTAACCTTGGCCTAAATGTGTTGGCCAGCAGATTGTTGTTACAAGCAGCGTTCATTAAACAGCTCTTAGACTAAAGCTCAATTGTTGGCAAGAAGTTGCGCGAACAGAGTAGAAAAGCTCTCAAGCAGCAGCTTTAAAGCTCAACTTAGCGGGGACAGCAACCCAAAGCAGAGCGCGAGTTTAACATTCTGCACTGTTAACATCACGCTGTTAACTCTGTCACTTTAACATTCCCCCATCGAACTCTACGTATTTTGGATTTATTTTTTTTTTATTCGCGTAAATTAACTTAAATTAAGATAATCATCAGAATATTTACAACATTGAAATACTACGAAAAGGAATATGCATGCACTGTGAATGAACCGCGATCAATGAAACCCTCAGGTGATTGTTTTTGTTTTTCTCTTTTGTGCCAAAATTAAAGTGCGCCCTCTATGGAAGAAAGAATTTAGATCTAGTGGAGAGTACTTTCTCTTAGCGCAGGTGAACTTTTCTAGGTCGGTTAGCTAAATGGCATATTGGGTGCTGCGGCGAATGCTTCATCTGCGACGCAGCTGCATCATGGTCTCCAGCGAGCTGGGGTCCAGTGTGGCCGCGTGCTCCAGGTCCTCGCTGCTGGCGTTCTCCTCGGCCACGTTCACAAAGGTGCTGGACAGCTCGCCATTTAGCTTGTTCACGCTGCCCGTCGTAATGTCGTACATGAAGATCTCCTGCTCCGAGGTGTCGCTGGATCTGTGGAATTAGGAAAGCATAGGCATGAATTTGGATAGGCTTAAAGGCATTAAAATAATTTAATTAATGCATTTATAGCCACTAAAAAAAATAAATACCTTCAATTACTCTAGTAATAAATATTTAAAATATATTAGCGTCGCTCTGTTAACGTCACATTAACAGCGAATGTTAATGTTAATTCAGACACTTACTTGGCCACCAGCAGCACCACCGACTGCAGCTCGATGTCCGTGCGCGCCTCCTTCTCCAGCCAGCGCTTGAAGTTGTCCTTGGTGGGCTTCTTGACGAGCGTCTTGACGAGCTCGCCGCCCAGAAACTTGACCTCCTTGCTGTCCACGCTGCGCGCCTCGCTCGACTGTGTCGCTGGCTGCGCCTCGACGGGCGCCAGCACCACGACGCTGACGATCTTCTTGCCCAGCAGCTCCTCGCTGTCGGGTATGGGGAACTGGGCGCCGTTGATCTTCAGCGGCAGATAGCGATTGTACTGCTGGCTCTTGGCCAGCTCGACGGGCGTCACCACGGTGGCGTCTGTGCGCACGTACTTCTCGCTGGCGCTCTGGCCCTGGTTGGCATCGTAACGGACCACCTTCACGTCCAGATTCTGTTTCTGGGGCAGCGAGTTGGTCTGCTTGACGCGATCGATTTGCTTCTCGCTGAGCGCCACCTTGTCCCCGTTGGGCTTCACCACGGTCAGCACCTTGTTCGTCTCGGCGATCTGGGCGCCGCCGCCGGCGCCATAGAAATGCTGCAGATGCTCCGCGGGCAGATTCTCGAGCGCAATGTCGCCCTGCTTGTCGTAGTCCAGCACGGAAATGTCCGCGTTGTTCAGTATGCCCGAGGAGAAGAGCTGCTGGCGCAGATCGTCGGGCACCTCGTCCGGCAGCTGCAGCAGCGTCTGCGAGGCCTTTCCATTCGGCGCCGCCGTGGGCAGCGGAGCTGCCGACGAAGGGGCAGCTGGGGCAGCTGGGGCAGCAGCGGGAGTGACATAGGAGGTGGGTTGCTTCTGCTTCGGTTGCTGCTGCTGCTCCTGCTGCTGTCGCTGCTGCAGCTCCTTGAACACGTCCGAGTGATAGGTGGACACGCTGAAGAGCGAGTTGTCCGCCGGGCCGCTGAACTGCGCGCCGGCCGTTTGCCGGGGCTGCTGTGCGAAGTTGGCGCTGGCCTGCGGATGCACCTGGATCACCTGCTCGCTGTTGGCCTGGTTGAACTGAGTGTAGCTGGCGTAGCTGGAAGAAGGCGGCACCGGCGTCACCACCATGACCTTCTGGCCGTGCGTGGACTCGGCGTAAACGGGCGGCGCCTCGCTGGCAAAGCTGAAATGTTGCTGCTGCTGCTGTTGTTGCTGTTGTTGCTGTTGTTGCTGCTGCTGATTGGCGTTGGCTGTGATGTAGTGGCCCGCGGGTCTGGTGGCGGGCACGGGCGCCAGATTGGGCGCGGGTATGTCGTGGATCACCTCGTTGCGATTGCTGCTGTAGGCGAATTGCTGATGCGACAGCTGCTGCTGCTGCTGCGGCTGCTGTGGATTCTGCACCGTTTCCGTGATGTGCTGCTCGAACTTGGGTATGGACTTCAGCAGCTCCGTCTCCTTGGAGGGCTTAATGTCAAAGTAAGTTTGTAGGTTAAGTTTGTGCTCCTGCTGCGGCTGCTGCTGCTGCTGCTGATGCTGCTGCTGACGCTGTTGCTGCTGTGCATAGTAGTCTGTGGCGGGCGTGGGCGAGTGCACTATGAACTGCGGCTGCTGCACAAACTGCGGCTGTCGCACGAACTGATAAGGCTGTGGTTTTTGCTGCTGCGCCTGATATTGCTGCTGCTGCTGCTGCTGCTGCTGCTGATAGTTGACATTTTCCAGCTTGAGCGGCAGCTGCAGGGGCTTCGCTTGCGGCGCTGGCGCGGCCGTCGGCCGGAACTTGACGGGCTGGTAGGCGGCGGGGCTCTTGGGCGGAATCGTCGGGAAGAAGGGCACCTGCACCTGTTTGTGCGGCGGCTTCTGGTACTGCTGCTGCTGCTGCTGCAGCTGCGGTTGCGGCTGCTGCTGCTGCTGCTGCTGAACGGGCGTCTGATACTGCTGATTGTGGTTGACGTAGAACTGCGACTGCTGCACGAGCTTGTTGAATATGGTCTGCGAGGAGGTCGACGGCAGTTGCTGCTGCGTGATGCTGGGACGTTGCTGCTGCTGCTGCTGCTGCTGCTGCTTCTGGTAGTACTGTTGCTGCTGCGACTGCTGGTGCTTGGGCGGCGTGCTGACCAGCGCGGAGGGTGGCCTGAAGTAGTTGCTGCTGTGCTGCGTGGGCAGCTGTTGCTGGCTGGCAAAGTGCAACTGTTGCTGCTGCTGCTGCTGCTGCTGCTGCTGCTGCTGCTGGTAGCTGCTGCTGCCGAACAGCAGGTTCGAGACGGGCCCGCGCCCGAAGCTGCTCTCGCGGCCGTAGTCGGCGCGCGTGTTGCCCAAGGGCAGCGCCACCACCTGGCGCTGGACGCTCTCCGCGTCGTGCTCCTCGAGGATGTGGCCGGTTTGGTGCTTGTTCTCGGCGCCGAAGGAGACGTGGATGCCGCTGTTGCTGTGGTACTTCTCCGAGTCGGGGTGGATGATGGTGCGCAGCGTGGTGGACTTCAACGGTGGCAGCGGCGTCGCCGGATACTGCACGATCTCCTCCTCCTCCTCGTCGGGCTCCTCGTTGTCGTCGTTGTTCAGCGAGGCGATGGGCGTCTCCAGGTGCAGCTTGTTGTTCTGGTCCTTCTTGTAGTTCACGTAGAACACGTGCACCTTCTCCTTCTTCTTCTTCTTCTTGGTCACAATGGGCTGGACGGGCTCCTCGGCGAGCGTTTCGTTCGCATCCTTGATGATGATCTCAATGATGGGCTCCGGCGCCTCCAGATACTGCGGATACGGCGCATAGGCGCCGCCAAAGCTGCCCGGATACTGAGCTGAAAGTGCCAAAAAAAAATGGCGATTAGTTCTGCTGGAGCAAGTGCATCCAAGGCTGCCAGCCCACCTATAGCCTGCTGGCCGTTGTAGTAGCCGCCCTGCGAGGAATAGTAGCTGTCCACGTAGCCGGCTCGCCGGCTGGCCACCTCCGGATAGAGATAGCCCGCATTGCCAAAGTCGTAGAGCGTGCGCTTGCCGCGATTCTCGCCGGGCACGGCCTTCAGGGCCTTCGACTGGCGCGTGGTTGTCGTCGTTGCCGTGGGCTTCTTGGTCGAGCTGATCGCAGGCTCCGCCTTGGGCTTGGATTCGCTCTTTGGCTTCGTCGTGGCTGCGGCGGCGGCTGCTCCGATTGCGAACAGCGCCAACTGCAATGCAACAAAAAGAAGAAAAAAATACTCTTTATATATTTTACTTGTCATAAACAATTTCTAATTTATTTATTTATATTTCGCGGCAACACTTTTAATTAATTTTTTGTTGCGTTCGCAAGGTCGAGACCCCCAAAAAGATATGAAATAAAGTAATATATTGCGATGCGTACAAAAAAAAAAAAAAAAAACACTTTTACCACAAAAAATGCGAACTACAAAAGGCTAAACAAATTTTGGTGAATGCCCAAAAGTGGCAAATGAAAAAAACGCAATGAAAACAAATATCAACATCAAGATTCCCCCACAAAGCGTTTCGACAAAACGAGCAAAAATTAGCTGAACAAATCGTGGACATGAACGTGTGTTGAATCCGTCTTTGGCATTGGGTCAATGTCAAGTTGACTGCTTTTGACCACAGAAACCAAGCCACACAACTTGTTGGGTTAAAGGCAAGCCTATGGGAGCCGCCATCACACCGAGCCCGGCTCAAGCTGAGCTCATCAATCTGCTCAATTGGCGCTTGTTAGGGTTAACTCTTAATCGAATTTATCTGTGTCAGCCGTCTGACTAATCGGCGGCCTATTTGCCACACGTAGCCGTGAAAGTTGCGCTAAAGCGCAGACTTGAATTTCAATTTCAACAGCCGCAATTTGCATTTCAACAATAAACGAGCAGCAATGCAGGTGGCTCAATACTCGAATCTGCTATACCCTTTAAACCGGGTATTTCGTGTGCGTACGTGATTTGGCGCTTATATTTGAAGCAATAAACTAATGCTAAATATGACTATGATATGTGTAAAAATAAAAAAAACTCATCAGCTGATAACGAGCTGTATGGGCAGGATTTTATAAGAGTTATATCATATTATTATTCTTCGAAAAGGTAAGAATATTTAAATAATAGCTAAAAGAAAAGAAGCTAATAAGTCATTATTGAGTTGTTTTAATTGAAAATAAAGAACTTTGATATGTTTTAAAATAATTCAAAATAAATTCATGAAGCAACAACTCGACAATGTCGTAAATTCACTTTATTCGCTGTGCTCTATTTATTGTGGGAGCATTCCATTGTTTAACTCAAAGAACGTAAACAAATAATGTAAATCTGACAGCTAACCGCAACCATAGCTGGACCACAACTCTCAGAGCCTGGAGCAAATGCTTTAGGCAAACCCAACATACATATTTTTAAAACTCCTCGTCATCAGAACTTTTAACAAGCTACTTGGAACTGCCTCTAGAAAAACAAATGTACCCAACTTAGTTGTTATTCCGATTCCCCGCGCAACTCACGCGCGGCGCAAAAATGAATCCGAGGATATTTGAGGTGACTCTGATAGTCTTGTACTGGGTCGTAGTGTCGCCGACGATCGTGATCGTTTGCAGGAATCAGGAATGGATTCCCTGGGATTCCTGTGAGGCGTGGCATTGCGTTCAAATGGCCTTCGGCTTTGCCCTGGGCATGGTCATTGGCTACTGGGTAATCCTGCTCATTCTCATGCTCATTTACGTAAAAGTGAAAGCGAGAATCGTCAGGAGGAACAACAACGCAACATCTGCGCATCCCGTGCTGCACATGACGTGTTCCAACGCGGACCTGGCCCAACAACTGCAATACGGATCTTCCATATTCATAATGCAAGACTACGAGCCGCCCATCCGGCATCCGACTCGTCCTGCACCAAGTTTGCTCCACAAGGACCGCAAATATCAGGACGAGAGGAGAGAGGAAGCAAGAAAGCCTCCGCCTCCTTCCTACGAGGAATGCGTGGCCACGTTACTCGTTTCGTAATGTAACTTTATCGAATTATATATGGAATCCGAATTACTAATTGTGTTTATAAAACCAAAAGTGAGTAATATATATGCAAATATTTGTTATGATGATATTATTATAACCATTGAAAAAGTATTTAAGAAAGGAGAGAAGAAAACTTAAAGAAGTTGAATAAATAAATATCCAGAAAAATATTAATATATGTGCTACTTTACTATAATTAACGCTATTTTAAATGTGTATGTCACAAATTTAAAATTTGTAAGAAGTTGTTAACATGTATAGGAAAATAAAACTAATCTTAATAGAACTGTCATTATTTATATCGTATATTAAAGAGATCTTTTATTATACTCGTGCACAAAGTGAATAGAGTATATTGGGTATATAAAAGATATACATATGTAAAAACTAAAAAAAAATTTATTTTCAAAAATGCATATATTTTAAATGCAGATTGAATCTAGAGAACAAATTATGACCAAAATGCCATCAAACATAAAAATCGGTTCAGTTTTGACCAAGTTATGGCCGTTTGAAATATGGGAGCTATGGATCCGAGAGCTTTACATGTTAAAATTTTTCTCAATTTTGGCATGATTTTTGACCAAAAATTTGACCCTCTCAGAATCACTTTTAATGTTGTTTTTTATGCTAATTCTGACAACCACAATTGATTAAAAATAGAAATTCCGAAATCTAAATTTTGAAAAATAAAAATTTTCCAAAATGAGTAAGGGGGGAGTACATGCTTTTTTTCCAAAAAAATTAAAAAAAAAATTTATTTTCAAAAATGCATAAATTTTAAATACAGATTGAATCTAGAGGACAAATCATGACCTAAATGCCATCAAGCTTGAAAATCTGTTCAGTTTTGACCAAGTTATGGTCAAACTAAAACTAAATCTAACTTATTTTTAATATAGCGCTGGCTGCTGGAGCTCTCAGCTATAAACAGATCTTTCCGTTCGCTTATTTATAGGAGTTGGAAAAGATCAAATAGCTCTTTCAATTGAGACAGTTGTTAAGCGCTGCAGAGAGAGTACTACAACAAAATAAAATAAAATAAAAGAAAAGAAATGCGACAAGTACCGTAACTCCTACCTCAACTACTTATGACAATAGATCAGGCTACAAACGAAAACAACAACAACCAGTTGTGTCTTAGCCAGCTGCAGCGACAACGCCCACGCAGTGGTCTCTCGGCCAATTGCCAATGCAACTGGCAACAGGCAGCAGGCAACTCGATGGGGAAGTGAAAATATTTGATGGCTGCTCCACTCCACCCACTGCGGCTCAGTCGCTGGCATTTGACATTTGGCATTGCCATAAAGTAAACTTTGCTTTACTTTCTCGAAAAAGCACAACAACATCGAAATTGGGGAGGAGAAGAGAAATAAAGTATTTCTAGCGAGTTTTATTGACTGCAAATGTCAGCATCGTGGGCGCTGACATTTGATTTATTATAATTGAGTAATAATCGTGCTTAAAGTGAAACTCGCACACACATTAAAACCGCCAAAGACATTTGTGGACCAAGTGGCGTATGCGCAATGCGAGAGCAAAGATCAAGCTGTCATACATAGCGTATATGTGGAGATAATGATTATGGCATCGTTGTCACATCGTTGGCACTGTCAAACGCCAGTCCGTCAAATGTCCGAAACGGAAGCTGTGCGACGTCTTTTGACGGCACTTGCGGCAATTGCTATTGTTTTTTAACAATTTTTTGTCTTACGTTGCTTTGTTTTTATTGCTGCTATTGTTGTTGCTGGCGTTGTTTTGTCGCCTTAGTGTGTGATTTCTGGCCCAGCACTCGCTGACACACATTTTGACAGCCGCAGCTTTTAATTGCAATCATTAAAACCCTGCTGCATGTTGCCTCTCGTTGCACGCACTTTTAATAGAGCTTATTTAAATAAAATAGGGGAAAAAAGATGTTACGACATCGTATGCTAATAACGCTACATAGTCACAGATCGAACATAGACAAAACGGTTATTTAACACGGCCAAAAGCTCATAGAAATTATCGCGAATTGGTCAACGCGGATTAGCATAATGAACTGACCTACACCTGGTGCCGGTGTGTTGGCTGCTCAGTTCAGTAGCCAGCCAGCAGATGGATTTATTAACAGATGAATACACACACACATTCGCACGGAGTACGCCCCCCGCTGACCGCTGCCAATACACACACACACACAATGAAAGCCCACAGAGCGCTGAGCGCAGACAATGGCCAAATGTCAAGTCGAATATAAAGCAAAGCTGCAGAGTTTGTTGGCCAAAACAAAGCCAAAACAAACGCCATTGATGGCACACGGCGCAAAAGAAACTGGCGCATAATCAAAAAGAAAGATGCTAACAATGGGAGAAAGTTAACACACACCCGACACACACACAACACACACACTTGGCAACACATCAAAATATACGCACGCCTCTAACAAAATTGTTTACAGGCCAATACTTTTTTTTGTTTTGTTTTTGGTAGGCTACAAAACTGCAGCGCCCACAACAACAACAACAACAGCAATTTGCACAGAATTATGTAAGTTATAGAAAAAGAAAAAAAACTACAAACAAGTTAATAAACTGACTAACCTGGCCAAGCATTTAGTGACCAAGTGTAAATCAAAGGCTTCGGCGCATCTTTAAAGCCAAATGATTTTTACGGCCCGAACGCAGCCTCGGCTCGGGATTGTGTAATGCGAGTGGAGGCGAAATTATGGCCCGCTCAAATTATATACAGATGCCACAAGCAGCGGCAACTGCAACATTTTTGGGCAGTCAAACAACTAACTGCTTCACAGCTTCACAGCTCAACGGCTCAACAGCCAAACAGCTTGTGGCATGTGGCAGCTGGCTGCCGACAGCAAATTGTTAGTGTCTGTATCGGTTGTGTTTTGCCAGCGCCGAGTGAAATCTTGAGACAACTTGCAGCAACAGTTGCCGCCGTCGACAAACTGCATTAGTTAGCATATCAGCTCGTAAACCGATGACAAATGGCCAGCATGGGTTCTCATGTTGTTGCCAATTCGCAATTAGCTTTTTGTGGTAGCTGTTGTCGTTGTTGTTGCTGCCTATTAGCTGATGGCAATCTCCGAGGAACGCCCCGTGCCCCAAGTGCTGCGTCATCCAGCTGCGACTGCCGCTGCCTATGCTAATAACTCGCATTTGGCCCAAACAATCGCCTTGACGATGAACAGTTATGATATGTGCCAGACGATCCGCCATTGTTGGCCATGTGAACAGCCTGGCGACTGCATGTGACACGGCACAATTACTTCAATTCTGGCCCAAGTCAACTCCTCTGTCGGTATGAGAACTGACAGAGCCAGAACGTCAAGAGTGCAGTTACCTGTAGGTGTGCGTGTGTGTGTGTGTGTGTGTCAGTCACAGTCAATTATTCAGGTGAGCGGCTAGCTTCAAACTAGAAAGGCAAACATTATGCAAAAGTTTTCTGGTGCTTTATGTTTGGCAACGGCTTCAAAAACTATAATTTTAAATTTATTTTATATGCCAGCGTATTTCAGTTAAGATTTGCTCCAGTTCATGTTAAACACCCAGTTTAACATGTTGTTTAACTCGACTGCTATCTTGTCGAGCAGTTAACCTACATGCATTTTAAATATTCGACCTGAACAGAGAACTGCAGCGCTGTCAGCTTGCAACGCGTGTTGCACGTGTGGCAACTCTAGCCTTGCTTGCGTAAGTTGCATTAATTCTAAGAAATTCTTTGGCTGGCAGATGAGACGTTGCCAAGATATTGCACAAAATGTCAAACATTTGCTCAACAAGCCCATGAGAAAAAGAACATTCATGTGAAATCTGACTTCATGTTAACTAACATGAGCTTTACTTGTATTTTTTGCCATAAGAATTGCATATATTTTAAATGCAGAATAAAGACATTAAGCCATGGCCAAAATGGCATCAAATATGGTAGCAAATAACTGAGCAAGATATATAGATTTTTCACGCGATGCTTTTGCACAAACCCAATATACTCTATACCCCAATATACACAATATATTAGAGTCACCTAATAAAAGCGGATGGGAAAGAAATTCAAGAAATAGACAATTTAACAGCCAAGTGTGTTTGCAAACTAAGCAATAAATAATGCAGAAAATGCCCTGCAAAAATACTAATTCGAAATGATAGCCGTTTTTTAAGCCCACATGTTGCCCACGACTTTCACCCATGAGTAGCCCCGATTTGGGGCTAATGAGGCGACGTACCGCGTTTATTTATTAAGAATGAACTTTTTAATGGCCCCCTACAGTTGTTTGTTCTTAATTTGTGTTAACAAAAGCGCCCTAATGACACTTTAAATATGACATGGAATAAATTACGAGCAGCTAGCTCTTAAGATAAGATGGTTAAAACGAAGCCCAATCCAATAAAAACTGAATTTAAAAAACGATCAATTTTAAATATCACATCTGTCTGCTGTCCAAAAAAAGAAAAAGAAAAACAAGTCAAGCAAGGCAACTCCCACCACAAAAAAAAACAGATATATAAATAAAAAAGAATTGAGATTGAGTGTGTGGCCATGGAAGGCGTTAATAGCCTTATCATAGAAATAGCATATTTCCAAGGCGTTTCATCTTAAGACAAAAAGGCAAAAACTAAAACAAGTTTATGCGTTGTCAGGTCTGACGATGTCCTCAATTGATTCAGATATATCTGAAAACCGCATAATAACGATTTGGCGACCGAAATGCCCATGAAATGCCATTAAAGCGTTTGCGGATGTGCTTAATGCGATGCGATGAGAAATGGCGTATAATCCTTATAATTAAAGATCGGGTTATGTAACAGCGACAGTTATAAAATGTGGACCAACAACAACAGGAATGAAAGGAAGTGAGTGTGTGTGTGAGGCGTGCAAAATATATGCTTGTGACTGGCGAAAACAAACGAAAGACTTAAGCGACAAACGTGGCGTGCGAGTCGCCGCGACGTAAAATACGTATAACATTAATCGTTTCTCTTTTTCTTTTTCATTTTTCTTTTTTTTTTGGCTTAGAAGTTGCACAGCCTGGCACCAAAACGGAAGTTGGCGACGCGCCAAGCGGCAAAATTTAGACCACTATAAACACTCGGCGGGCAGACAACAACAACCACAACAGCAACAATAACTGAAGCAGCTGAGAAACAACTGAAGCAGCGGCCAACAACAAAAAACAAACAAAGCAACAAAAAATTATGAATTATTAAATGAAATGAAAAATGAAAGTGTTTTTCTGTCAGTCAAACGAATGATGATGCTGCTGCCGCTGCTTGGCCGGACGTCTGCCGAATCTACCTCAACGTGACATGAATTGGGCACAGATACAGATGCAGACTCTGGTGTAGGTATAGGCCCAGGCCCAGACCCAGGCCCAGGCGCAGGCGCAGGTAGTGCGATGAGAAAGCGAACTTCAAGTCCAAGTTGAGGTTGCAGACAACTTTGGCGGCAACAACGTGCCAACAACTGGCAACTGTTTTCGGAACCTACCACCCCGCCCAGCCCCTCGCGCCCTGGGTGTGGGTAGGTGAAGACGCCTCGGTCTTAATCTCGAACTCAATCGCGGACACAGTCGAAGTTTCAATCTCATATGCATAATAAACCAAAGAAGATGACGCTGCAGCTGCCGAGTTGGTATCATCATTTATAAGATCACAAAAAAAAAAACACACTCTGCACGATTCGTTCGGACAATGCGCGGACTCAGAAATGTAAAAGTTGTTCAACCAGTCAAAGAATGTCATTGAAAAATTTTCAAAACAATTTTCATCAAATGCAAATGAGTTGTTTTACAGGTATTTACGGCATGGCAAAGATAGAAAGATACACAAATGTGTCAACATTTAGACAGATCTAAAGGCTACCTGGGCATTATATTACAATTAGCAGCGGCAGCTCGGGTGTCTGATACCCCGTACTCAATGATACCCCGTAAAAATGTGTAAAGGGTGTTTTAATAACTTTGGGAAATTGTGTTCGCATATTCAAGTTTTTCCACATTTTGAATAACTGAATAAAATAAATAAATATTAATATTATTTTCAATGTTAGGTATTTGTTATTTTTAAATACACTCTCCCTTGATTAGGCTGTAATATTTCAGAGACAGGGTAGCTTGTAGCTTGCAACATTCTTAGTTGTCGTCTTCTGCCACACATTCGCGGTGCAAGTAATTTACACCTGTTGCGCACTCTCTCGCTGCCCCATCTCCATCTCCATCTCCCTCTCTGGCTATTGCCTCAGGCATTGGGCAAGTTTGTCGCCGCTGCAGTTTTGCATATGTGTCCATAGCAAATTGCTAAGTAAATTGAAATGCAATTGAACGAAATGTTGCGCATTCGCTGTGGCAGCAACAGGTTATGCAAAAAAAAAAACAAAAACAAAAAGCGAAAATAAAAACCCACAACAAATTAACTGACCAGCGACGCCGTTGCACATGGTGACAATTACACAGAGAGAGGCTGGCCTGTAAGTAGTAAACGCTCGGCGGGTGGAATTTTGCCATGTGGTAACAAAAGACTTAGGCAACGAACTCGCCTCGGTTTTAAGCAATGGCCGAGCAAAGCGTGCCCGCTTAAATCGCCTAAATTAATAATTAAGCATAGGTTTAATTAGCTAAATCTTCAGCCTAGCTGGCGAGCTAAACGATGTGCAAGGTCGTTGCATAAAATACATAAAAATCATATAAATAAAAGCCTGACCAGAAACAGAAACAACAACAACAAGAAAAAAGCACGCACACACGCATAAATTAAACAGCGGCAACGCCGCAAACTGAAGTGAGAGTGAGAGTCCGGCCCAGCCGGAACCGGCCGCAGGCCATGCTCCCAACTCCGACTGCGTATCTGTTGTACGGCATTTGCATATGACGCATTGAGTGAACTCAGCCGATTATGTAAGATGTGCAGTCCGTATTTAATACATATGCTAAAGAGCTGGCCACACTAATTAAAATGCCAGCAAAAATGTCTGTTTAACAGGGCGGGGGGGTTGGGGAGTGGGGGTTGGGGGGCTGCCCACAAATTAGAGTTAGCGGCTAATCGACGCATTCGCTTCATTAATAAACCATGCATAATATGTCTCAAAGAAGCTGCCCCAGAAGCGGCGGCTTCAGTCGCAAAACTTGAGCAATCTTTTAATTAAAATAGATGCAAGCTTCACGAAGTTGCTGATGATGATGAGTTGGATTCGGCCAAAAACTCTTGCACTCGTAATTGCAGGCCAAAAAAAAAAAAAAAAAAAAAAATATTCGTGGTTTTCAAAAACCGCATTCCCATTTTATGTATTTACAACTCATCCGTGTGTGTGTGAAATTCATATTTCGTGTGTCGCCATTCACTCGATTGGCTAGAAAAACCAGTAACTGGCTGCTGCCAACTCGTCTTCAGTTGCGGCTGCTGCCAAAGTTTCCTTTTCCTTTCGGCAGCCGCTTTTGGACAATCGTGTCCAGCAGCGCATCTTGCGTTGGCCAAAATAATTGCGCTGCGCAAGTGAAAGGCCTGCCCGGCCAGGGCTATCAGCTAGGAGCTGTATTAAAGCTGCTCTTAAGCTATACACATATATTTCTTGGCTGGCTCAACTTGTCACATTTGTTAGCTTAGCTTTCGGCTCAAACCACAAAAAAAAAAAAAAAACTAAATAAATAAAATTAAAAAATAAAACCAATCAACTTTCTACACTCCAAATTCACATACAAATTGTTGGTTTGCATGCGTGCAGCATATTAAAAAAATGACGCTGCCTATGCGAAGAGAGAGACACACACACGCACACACACTCACACAACTGTAACAGGTGCTGAAGTGCTTTTGTGTTCGTGCTCAGCCCTGGGGCCGAGTGCTGACGGAAAGCGGGCCATTTGGCCATTTCACATACAATAACTTGGTCAATTCTACCCGGGCAATGACAATCAGCTTATTGTGCGGGACTTTGTTGGCTTTGCCAACTTGCAATTAGCCATGAAACGCATTTGGGCCACATGTCTCAACAGTTTCTGGGTCGCGCGTCTGCCGAAATGAAATTGCAAAAACAAATCGAAATCGAAAAAAAAAACATTACAAATCTTTTGTAAAGGTTACAAAAAAAAAACAAGAAACACGCTGCCATGAACCAAATGGCCATTAATGATGGCTATTGATTTTGCTGGCTTAAAAGT
Organism: Drosophila sordidula; assembly: GCA_035047465.1. NCBI lineage: Eukaryota > Metazoa > Arthropoda > Insecta > Diptera > Drosophilidae > Drosophila > Drosophila sordidula. The sequence goes on from JAWNPQ010000131.1 coordinate 3,569,910, forward strand.
CATCGGCCATTTGGCGCCTGCATTTGAAAGGCTGCCGCTGCATCTGCTTGCCACCGATGGCTGCCACAGAAGCGAAAGGAGGGCACGTTGCATGCTGACTGCCGTTGCACTTCAAAATAAAGATGAAGTTGCAGCAGCAGGTGGCAGCGTGACGGTCATTATATGCCATATGTGGGCATTGCGCATACGCCGCATTGGCCAGGCTGACAATGCAAATCCGCGATGCTCGAGATTACACAAGATCGTTGGGCCTGATTGCAGCTACTAACTAGTTGCATGCAACCAACAGGGCGGCAGTCCCCGCCCCAATGGGCAGACAATTAAAAATCGCAGCCGTAACAAGTGGCAGGTTGAAGACACCTGCACTTCACACTGAGCTGCCACAGACAACATTGTGCAGGCAGCCGGAAGACAGTTTACAGCTGAGTTGTTGCATGTGTTGTTGTTGTTGTTGCGCGCCACATTAGTGACATAATTTATCAATGTCAATGGGCGAATACAGCCCAGGTGGCAAAGTTGCAGCCGAGCGGGTCAAGCGTTGACACCTGCCCTCAACAAGCTAACTGAATTTGGGGCTTATATAAGATGCCCCCCTCCCCCCGCTCCCAATCTTACTTACCAGCAATGGCAAATGTTGCAAGCGCATCTTGCAGGACAACGGCTAAGCCAACCTCGTCAGTCCGGTTAACAGCTGCTGTTGTTAGCTGTATTAACCAACAAATTACACTACACCACACACTGCACAGCACAGACAACGTTTCGTTTATATGTGTATATCTTCTATATATATATATATTTCGTCTCGTTATCCTGCCACTTGTCGCGCGGCACAACAAAACCGGACGCAACAACAATTGTCTAGAGCGAAGCGCGTCCAAACCGAAACGCGGCCGTGTTATAACTGAAACTTGATGCAAAACGCAGCCGCACAACTTGGCCAAGTCGCGGCAGCAACAACGACGCCAAAAGAGAAAGAGAGTGAAGAAGACACCAGTTGGCGCTCCACCTCGTGGTGAGTTTCGGCCCGCAGCGCAGACTGAAGCATTCTCAATCAATTCCGACTGAAAGTGAATCTGAAAACACACACACACACACGCACATTACAGCTCATTTGGCTAAGAGCAGAAAACTACTTAATCATGATTACAATTACGTCTTTGAGCAAATCTTTAGAGAGTAGCTCAAATTGTGCCCCGAGCCAACAATGGCTCAAAAAAATAATAACATAGAAAACCAGGAGAAATATATATGCCCCAGTGAAATGTCTGAAAAGTAAACCGACAAAAAAACAGTGCCAAAGATCACAAAAGCGCGCATAATGAGCGGTTATCGAAAGGCGATTTGTTTCATTGTGGCTCATAAAATCATAAACATTTTGGCTTGCACGGTTAGCAAATGAGCGGCAAATGGCCGGAGAAAAACAACAACAATCATAAAAGGTGCTCATAAAGGCAGTTGCCAAAAAAAAAAAAACGGCAAATTAATATTGAAATATTGATGAATGATTGATTTGATGCCATGTTGTGAAGGTACAAATACAATATCTGTTTATGCATGTGGCTGTGCTAAATATATCCATGACAAGCTGTGCAACATAAATGCGGTCAATTACTATTGTAATTACAGCTGTAATTACTTTGGTAATTAGCAAACAATTGCTGAAAGGATTTGCCAATACCTGTTGAAATTAAACTCCTTACAAATAGTTTACTAGTATTACTATTTTATATTAGACGCACAATATTTTTATCACTTTTGGTTTTTCCCCTCTCTTAACAAATTATATATATTGATTTTATTTTTACATTTCGATTTCAACTTTCAAAAAGCAAGAAACTACGGTTGAACTATTTCATTTACTCCCGTTTATGCCGGAAGTACAGATATTTGTAAACTATTTCCGGTGAGGTCTTTAGGCGAGTACAGATAAAACGAGACCAATCGATAGACCTCTCATATCTCAGCTACTAACGCACGGAACTTTGCCAAGACTGAACCGATTTAAGCAAGCATAATTAATATTATTTTATTTAATATTTATTTGGAATTTCAAATTTTAAATTTTTGATTTTTGGTACTTCTAGACTGACATTTATTCAAAGAAATTTAATTAAATCAATTTTCCATTCCAATATTTGTGCTTATTTACTCTGAGTAATCAACACCTTTGTTGCCTCTTTAACTCCTTATTTCGGCAGTCTTTTAAGCATTTGTGCCGTTGCATAATTTGTAGCAATTAAGCGCTCGCCGGCTGACAAGTGAAGCTCATTACATGGCTTCATAAATATCAAGCATACGCAGCGTGCGACAATTGTCAAGATTAGCGATGCATGCAAGAGCTGAGCAGGGCAGATGAGCCGTCTGGCCGGGTGGCCGTCTGGGCCCGCTGGCTGGCTGGGTGACTGACTGGCTCGCAGTGACCATGGCCAGGTAATTTTGCAGCCGCCAAAAATCAATGACCGACCGGTTTTGCATAGGCTTTCAGTGTCGCCGTCGCCGTCGCCGTTGCCTTCTCGTGCCGCTGTCGATGTCGATGTAACGTAACAACTTTCGCTGAAACGTCATTCACAACAACAACAAGAGCAACAACAACAACAACAAATCCAACTCAAAATGGCAAAAGGCAGCAGATAAAGCGACGATAGCATCACCAAAGCCAAAAACCAATGATGAAGCAGAAGAAATTCAGCCTCAGTGTCGCCGCCGACATTGCCTTGTTTGCCCCGTTCGGCTATTAACGCAGGTCTAGACCAGTTTGGCAGCAAACGGAGCAGGAGCAGCTTCAGCTTCAGCTTCAGCACGAGCAGCGATCAACGGCAACTTGTAGGCGAAAATTCGGAAGACTTTCGAGTGGCGATTGCCAAGCTGGAAGAGACTCATTTGAATAATTGAAAACCACTTGCACTGCAATTAAGAGCAGCGAAATGAAATGTTTGATTTCTGGCCCGGTTTCAAAGTCATTCAATCGACTGCACTAGCTTAAATTGCCGGAAAATTTCGCTCCATCTTCAGCTCGAACTTCAACTCCAGCTCGTATCCCAGCGCCAACTCCGCCTCCGTCTCCGTCTCCGACTCCGACTCCGACTCCGAGTCGGAATTGTTTGCTGTCGCTGCTTCAAATGACTTTGCAACAGACACGCTACACACTCTGCGCACCGGAAATTGTTAAAAACATGCCATGTGTGCGAGCCAGCTGCGAACGCGAACCAAATAAAAGATCAACTCGAAAGAAAACCCAAATCCCCAATTGGAGCAGACTCACGCCCATCACCGTGCATGGCCAACAGTCGCGGCGACAACATTCTGAGCTCATGCATATTCATCTGTGTGAAACATGGCCAAAACTTACTTTCAAACAGTCCCAGCTCGACGTCACGCCAATCTCTGTGCACCTCGAGTATACAGTGTCTGCGAAGGCAGTTCATATGTGTATATGTATTTATGCATGAAATTAGGTGGTAATTTAAGCGGGCGCTCTTTCACTCGAAAGTAGGGGGAAAAACCTGGTTGTTGTAAGTTTAGGGCACTGCTTTAATTCTTGGCACATACTATAAATTTAACAACCTTCTGATAGCCTTAAAGTCTTTTTAATATGGTTGCTTGGCCCTTTCCCATGCAGGAGATATATTATAATCTTATAGATTTACTATTAATAATAAATAAGTCGGATGTAGCCGACAGTCGAAAACGATGTTAATTATGATTGTTATTTTGAAAAAATTCCAAAAAAAATCTCTGTGCGATCTATAGTAGAGATTGTCAGCAATCTGTGTGCAAAATTTAATGTATCTAGTCACGCCTCCCGTTGGCGTAGCCAACAAATCTTAACACTATCTGCTGTATACAACACGAAATAATTATAATAATTATAAACAAAATTATTAATATTAAAAAAATATTTATAATAGTTTTTTAAGTACTTTTAGCTGCACGATAAGCTTAAATTAAAATCAAATAAAATCCACTGTGAAAATATGCGCTAGTTGTCAGCTTTTTTGCGAGTGTGGCATGCACCGTGGAGCTGGCTGCAACGACATGAACATACCTCAAATTAGCCGGCAAATGCGTAATTGTTCGCCTGGCCATGTTAACAGGGTCCGCACAACATGCAAGCCGCATGCCGCATGCCGCATGCCACAAAAGCCCGCCGCGGACCCAGAGCCCGGCACAGTTGCGTGCTGGCCGCAGGGCGCAGAGTCATGCAGCTATTCATCCTCTCCCTGCTGGGCTGCCTGTGCCAGTGGCTGCACTGCGTCCAGCTGGACGACGGGCCCGACGGTCCGGAGCAGCTGCGGCAGCTTCTGCAGCGCATACGCCGTGAGCGGCACTACGACACCGTCGTCATCTACGGCGGAGAGGCGCCGTGCGCGTTCCACGCGGTGCTGCCGCAGCTGGAGCTGGCCGCCGTGCTGCTGACGCAGGGCAGCAGCCTGGCGGACTGGGAGTTCGGCAGCGAGCTGCTGCTGCTCGGCTGCGGCTCCGGCGCCGAGCGGGAGGCGAATGCGCACACGCAGCTGCAGCTGCAGCCGGTGCGGCGTCTGGTCCACCTGGAGGCCGGCAAGCGGCCGCAGGAGCTCTGCGCGGACCACTTCGCGCGGGAGCAGCACAACGTGGCCATGCTGGATGCGTGGGGCGACGTCTACAGCTGTCGCCGCTTCCAGCCGGAGAACCATGTGGCGGTGCCGCCGGAGGGGGCCATTTATGTGGAGCAGTTCGGGAACATGCGGGGCGCGTCCATTCGCAGCGCGGTGGACAATCTGGCGCCGCGTTCGATGCTGTACCGCAACCCGGCGACCGGGCAGCTGGCGATAATGGGCTTTGTGGCGAATATCGTGAACACGTTTGTGGAGCGCGTGAATGCCACGCTGGAGCTGACCGAGGACGCGGAACTGGACAAGGTGACCTACCACGGTGAAATTGCGCGCCGGGCGCGCGAGAATCAACTGGACTTGGCCGCCGCGCTGGCCAGCACGATGCGCGCGAACCACCTGGAGTTCCTCAGCTATCCGGTCCTCTCGAGCTCGTACTGCTTTATGATCCCCGTGCCGGCGAAGGTGCCGTACAAGAAGATCTACACGGTCATCGTGGATCCGCTGGTGCTGGGCGTGATTCTGGTGCTGTTCGTGATCTTCTCGGTGCTGCTCATCTACAGCCGGGAGCTGTCCTGGCGCCAGCTGAGCCTGCCCAACGTCCTGCTCAACGATCGCTGTCTGCGCGGCCTGCTCGGCCAGGCGTTCCCCCTGCCCGGGCGAACCAGCCGCCACCTGAAGGCCGTCTGCCTGCTGCTCTGCTTCGCCAGCCTGATGACCACCACCATGTACGAGTGCTACCTGCAGTCCTTCTTCACGCACCCGCCGTCCGAGGCGATGATGCGCACCTTTGCCGACTTTCGCCACGCCCACTACAAGGTCGCCATGGAGCACAACGACGTCCCCATACTGGCCAGGACCTTCAACCTCAGCGAGCACACTGCGCACAATGCCGTCCTTCTGGTCGATTCGACCCAATTCACTCAGATGCGCAACAGCTTCAACGCCGGCTACATTTATCCAGTCACCGCGCTGCGCTGGCAGTCCTATATGAAGCAGCAGGAACTGTTCAAGGAGCCCATCTTCTACTTCTCCGAGGATGTCTGTCTCTCGCGCTTCGTCCTCCTCTGCATGCCGCTGCGCCGCCACCTGCCCTATCGCCAGCTCTTCGAGCAGCACATGCTCCACATGCACGCCTTCGGCCTGGTGCACTTGTGGATTGAGCGCAGTGTCTACGACATGGTGTCCTTGAACATGACGACGCTGGAGGACTTCAGCAACCCCAAGCCGGACGAGGAGGCGGTGTTATTACGCGATCTATCCTGGATTTTTCTCTCCTTTTTGGTTGCCCATCTGCTGGCCTGCGTCTGCTTCGCCATCGAATGCTACTGGGGCAGAAAGGGCATGAAACGAATCGCCCGCTGAAATCGCTTACTTTGTGCTTTGAACTTAGAACACTTTAATTTTGACTACATAGCACCCAAATAAACCAGATTAAATGCTGATTAAGCAAGTAAGAACGTTGCAGTGCACATTTGCTTGGGTTCTGGTTGTCACAATTTGTCACCATTGTAAACATTTCGACATCTAGAGTTCTCGGATCCATAGCTCCCATATTTCAAACTCCCATAACTTTCTCAAAACTGAACCGATCGTCATGCTTGATGGCATTTTGGTCATGATTTGTCCTCTAGATTCAATCTGCATTTAAAATATATGCAATTTCGAATATAATTTTTTTTGCAATTTTTTTGGAAAAAAAGCATGTACCCCCCCCTTACCAATTTCGGAAAAAATTTTTTTTTCAAAATTTAGAATGCGGAATTTCTATTTTTAATCGACTGTATTTGTCACAATTAGCATAGAAAACAACATTAAAAGTGATTCTGAGGGGGTAAAATTTTTGGCCAAAAATCATGCCAAAATTGAGAAAAATTTTGACATGTAAAGCTCTCGGATCCATAGCTCCCATATTTCAAACTGCCATAACTTGGTCAAAACTGAACCGATTTTCATGTTTGATGGCATTTTAGTCATGATTTGTCCTCTAGATTCAATCTGCATTTAAAATATATGCAATTTTGAAAATAAATTTTTTTCGAAATTTTTTGGAAAAAAAGCATGTACCCCCCCCTTACCAATTTCGGAAAAAATTTTTTTTTCAAAATTTAGAATGCGGAATTTCTATTTTTAATCGACTGTATTTGTCACAATTAGCATAGAAAACAACATTAAAAGTGATTCTGAGGGGGTAAAATTTTTGGCCAAAAATCATGCCAAAATTGAGAAAAATTTTGACATGTAAAGCTCTCGGATCCATAGCTCCCATATTTCAAACTGCCATAACTTGGTCAAAACTGAACCGATTTTCATGTTTGATGGCATTTTAGTCATGATTTGTCCTCTAGATTCAATCTGCATTTAAAATATATGCAATTTTGAAAATAAATTTTTTTCGAAATTTTTTGGAAAAAAAGCATGTACCCCCCCCTTACCAATTTCGGAAAAAAAATATTTTCAAAATTTAGAATTCGGAATTTCTATTTTTAATCGACTGTATTTGTCACAATTAGCATAGAAAACAACATTAAAAGTGATTCTGAGAAAGTCAAATTTTTGGTCAAAAATCATGCCAAAATTGAGAAAAATGTTGACATGTAAAGCTCTCGGATCCATAGCTCCCATATTTAAAATCCCCATAACTTTCTCAAAACTGAACCGATTTTCAAGCTTGATGGCATTTTAATCACGGTTTATCTTCTAGATTGATTGTAGATTTAAAATATATGCATTTTTGAAAATAAATTTTTTTTTAATTTTTTTGGAAAAAAAAGCATGTACCCCCCCCCTTACCAATTTCGGAAAAAATTTTTTTTTCAAAATTTAGAATGCGGAATTTCTATTTTTAATCGACTGTATTTGTCACAATTAGCATAGAAAACAACATTAAAAGTGATTCTGAGGGGGTCAAATTTTTGGTCAAAAATCATGCCAAAATTGAGGAAAATTTTGACATGTAAAGCTCTCGGAGCTATAGCTTGTATATTTCAAACTCCCATAACTTGGTCGAAACTGAACCGATTTTCATGCTTGATGGCATTTTGGTCATGATTTGTCTTCTAGATTCAATCTGTATTTAAATACAGGCATTTTAGAAAATAATTTTTTTTTTAAATTTTTTTGTAAATGTGGTTATTAGAATATTCAAAGTGAAATTCAAAGTGTTTCAGAGTCAGTTCCTATAAAGTTGTTATAACACGCTTAGGACTTGAGTCGCCTGAAAATCGCATCTGTTCAGGGCGCCAAGCCAGATTAGCCACGTAGGTGGCTATTTAGCTACTAAGCCGTGATTGCCCTGTCATCGGATGTTCGCAGGGCAGTCCCCATTATATAACCCGCGTATCTTACGGTCATTTATAATATGAACCGTGCGCTGAACCCTAAACTCCATTAACATACTGTGGCAGCCGCCTCCGCAACATAAATGCTGGCGGATACTCCCATACGCACACATATAGCCACCATATAACCACGCATTTCTATACCTATTTTCATTTAAATGGCATCGTAAAAAAAAAACGGCAAATGTTGCCAACGTCCGCACAAAGTTGTTCGTTGTTTTATCCATTTTTTTGTGGTTTTTGATTAAAATCAATATGCGATTTTAAAAGGCATTCAATGTTATCTATGAATCAATTTGCTGGCGATTGTGAAAACCAATTGGAAATGTTGTGCATACGCATTCCACGCACATGATGACAGCACCATCCGTGTCCATCTTCCACGGTCTCCGTCAGATCTGATGGGTTTTCTGGGGCGCCAATCATAACTGCAAATTCGACGACGGCTCTTGCTGCAATGCCTCATCTCCAGCTGCCCATAAAAGCCGGACAATGCGGGTGTTTGTGGCGATTATGCAAAACTTAAACTACCTGACACACTAATAGACCCCAAAAAAAAATATTTAACGATCATAAAAAAAAAGATATCAACCATATCATCGAGTTAGGCACTTCATTTAAATTTTGTGCGGCATTTTGGCGCCGCCTTTTTGTCGCGTGCTGGCCAAGTCGTAAGCTTGGCAACGGCCTTGGCATCGGTGCGCGGTATTGCCCAGTGGGTGACAGTGTTACAGATCTCCCGGGCAGACAATAGCTGCGCATTGTTGACCAGCTTTGATTATGGGCAGCTCGTAAAAACGCTTTAAATATTTGTATTTCAATTTTTGATTGAACAATCGTTTTTCTGTCTCTTGTAGGATTATATGTGGCATCGGCCTGTGTTTGTTCCTAATACGTTCAGGCTATTAAAGTTGTGAAATTGTTACAAGCGTATGTCAAGGAAATCCGTTAGCTGTTATTAGCCAAATTGCAAGTGTGTAAAACGCTCGAAAGCGGTTTAAAAATGGCTTCAAATGGCTTACAGTAATTATAATATCTGCAGTTTTAGTGGGGGATAAGCTGTACACGATTCAAAGCGGATTTGGATGAGATTGGGAAAATGTTCGAACAGAGCTTAGGCTAATCAGAAATAGGTTAATGAAACAAATAGACATATTCCAATTTGCCAGCTTTCTTCATGTTATGTCTGAACTCCAACTTTTCCCAGCCACTTGGCAATAAAGTCTTCGAGCTCGCAAGGAGCTGCAATGTGCAATAAACAGTTCCCATAGCCAATCGATAAACTCTTTCACATGGCAGCTCCTAGCGCAACCATCTCCTTTTGTGCGTCCAATAATAAAAAGCAATCATTTTGGAGTTGGGCAACCTTTTGACATTTTGTAGAGCAACTCATCGCATGTCTGTCAGCGCACAAAGAAAGACCAGAAAGTCCGTAACAAAATGTAACCCGAAGTAAGGCAAAGTAAATTGTGGTTACCAATTTTTCAATTGCAATCGCTTTACAAATTCTATTATTATCTGTTGCCCGTTGATGGATTGCGCAGATGATGATGAGGCTGGAACTAAAGTCGATGCTGGTGATTATCCGCATGGCTGGTAGCCTAACTGTAACATGCAGACCACATAAATGGACAACCAGACCCGACCATACCCGACCAGAGCACTCTCAGGGTCATTGAAATTAAATAGGTTTTGTGGCTTATGCCATTATGGTCAGCTCTTGAACATTGCCTAAACTGTTTGCTATTTGTGTTTGTTTGCGCTTATTAATGAGGCCTCGCACTAAGAGTCAATAATAAATATACTTATATATACTTTTTAATGACCAATCAAACAACATATGCGTATCATTTGAGCTGCAATTAAAGACGCAACTCTTTAAAATATTACACCTTGAGTTCATAGGTAGCTGATTTTTTATTTTTACGCCTCATAAAACTTTACTAATTCGACCTTAAACGATCAACAAAACAATATTAATTTCCATGTGCTAAAAATGCATAATTTAGTGGCATGCACTTATGAAATTGGAGGTGTTAATTTTTTTCGGTTTTTGGCTTATAAGAAACCCGATCGTAATTTGCCTCAATGTCGGCGCTGTTACATTTTAACCGCCAGTTAACAATTTGAGGTCGCCACAAATCAAATACGAGCTGCCTGGAACAGCAAGAAAAATACATTAAAAAAAATAAAAAAACGAAAAGGAAAACAAAAACAAAAACAAACGCGTGCAAAAGAAAAACCTTAGCAAACGGTGTGTGACTAGCAAAGTAATTTATTTCCTTCCTAGTTTTTGTCGCTGGAAGCTATTAAAGAGCGTTAGCGCAGATCAGCCAAATGAGCCACTTGCACCTTACACCATCTCACCCAGTTGGCGGCGGCGCGATGGTGACGATGGATTCCCACAATGATGCGAACGTGCGCGGGCCCCTTCCCCCCTTCGTGAACTCCAATTACCAGCGTTAGGGAGCTCTTTGAACTCTTTTGTGCCGCTTACCTGCAGCGGCCCCCGCAGCGACAAGCTTGCGTATACGTAACGTATTAATTATGGCGCGGAAAGAAACACCAACAACAACAACAACAATTCGCGATGAAAAAACACAAATAGAAATACCTACGTTAATTAGCGAAATTAATCACAAGGGCAATGGGGCCAAATATAGGATAAATTGTGTTGGCCTTATTCAAGTTTTAAATAAATGAAAGTCTAAAATTGAAATAATATTTCAATTATGCGCGACGAGGCAGCAGCAGCAGCCACAACAACAACAAAGTGTCATCGCGTGTCAAACCTAAGAAAGCAAACAACTCAAACAACAATTTTTTTTTCGAATATGAAATTCATTTTGTTTTCATTTTAACAACAACTGAACATGCAATTTGTGCATTAAGTGACAACAAAAGTGTCAAGTGTGACAGTTTGGAGTTGAATACCTCAACCGTACGGCATGTGCAGTAGTTCCCTTTCGTTTTCAGCCTCATTTTCAAGCTGCACTTTGCGCCCACTTTCATAAGCTCTCAACTTTTTGACACACAATCAAATGTATTTGGACCTATTCTATGATTGTCATCTATTCCAAGTGGTTTTGACAAATATCTATTTTATATTATTTCTATTACGCATAAATTTAATAACATATAATTAGTAGCAAAAACAATTTATATGCATTAGTTGAATAAATAAAATGTAGCTCAGAAACATTTAAAACATTTGTCTCATAAATAGCTTCTTATTTAAACTTTGGCGCCCTGCATACATTTTACAACACTGCTCGCAGCGCTTTATAGCACACTTGAACATTGAGCTTGCCAGACTGTTAAAGTAACTTAGGTAGGCACGTTCAACGCTCCACAGTCACTACTTACAAAACTACAGTTGGGAGCAACAATATTAAATGAAACCTAATTTAAAAGCTATTTATAAATGTTGAGCACATATATTTCAGGTAATTAAAACTATTTATTTTCTACGTTACGTTACACACACAATATTTTAGTTAAAATAAATTTGTTGGGCATGCTGAACGCATCCACTGCCCATACACTTGCTAACGGGTGGCAACGCTGCATCACCTGCTAGGTGTCCGTAAGTGTTTTTATTCTAGCAAAAACAATATTTCCTAAAATTACAAGTGCCAGATGCGATAAGTAAACATAAAAAACCAATAAGTAAAATGAGGGCAACTGATATGCGGTAAATACGCATACAACAATGCGCATCAACATTGCAGCCCAGAACTGTGCATAGAGCAACAGAAGAAGAAGCAACAGTTAAGCCATACGCACGCACACATACATACCTGCACACAGATTGGTGCGAGCAATGGGCGGCGCGGAGCGGACAGCAAGAGCGACCGTAGAGACTAGAATTAACGTTTAGTCTAGTTTAAGCCACCGTCGCCACATCACAAAGCGCTGCGAGCGCTCATAGCAACAACAAAAAATAAATAAGAAATACAAATAAAAATAAAAACTAAAAATAAACTTGAAATTGTTGCAAAAGCTGCGGGCAAAGAAACGCCAACATATGTATGTATGAATGTAAATATATATGCATGTGTATATATTTTATATTTATGCATATATTGGCAGCGAGCAGCGTGACAAATGAAGCAGCTATCCGGCAGCCACAGCACCAGTCAACGGGCCACGTCCACGCTGCAACGTTGTAATTGAAAGTGAACAGCGGACACTTTCCGTGCTACCTCAACAATAACAACAGCGACCATACACACACACACACACACACACACAACCAACATGCTGCCTCGGTTCCGTTCCTTCTATGGCAAAGTGATTATATTTGTGCTCGTGGCGCTGTGCTTCATACTCTACCTGAAGGTGCAGCCAGCCAGCGAGGATTTCCCCATGCCCGGGGCTGGGGCTGGGGCCGGGTCCGGGGCGAGGGCCAGACCCGCAGCGCTGGTCAACGTACGCCATCGGGTGCACGAGAAATACGTCGATGAGGCGGAGAACGAAATACGGCCCGTTACGCTGTCGCCCTACGAGCAGATCATCCAGCTGGACTTGAAGAAGCAGGACCAGAGTCTGGGCAACAAGGGTGTCGCCGTGCATCTGCACGGCGCTGCCAAGGCGCGTGGCGACAAGATCTACAAGAAGATCGCTTTGAATGAGGAGCTGAGCGAGCAGCTGTCCTACAATCGCACCGTGGGCGACCATCGCAATCCGCTGTGCCTGGCGCAGCAGTACGACGATGCCAGCTCACTGCCCACCGCCAGTGTCATCATTATCTTCTACAACGAGCCGTATTCGGTGCTGGTGCGCACCGTGCACAGCACGCTGAACACGTGCAACCAGAAGGCGCTCAAGGAGGTCATCCTGGTGGATGACGGCAGCGACAATGCGGAACTGGGCGGCAAGCTGGATCATTATGTGAGAACCCGCTTTCCCAGCGGCAAGGTGACAATACTCCGGCTCAAAAATCGGTAAGTGAAAAGCGGCCCCCAGTCAAATGAAGGTAATGGGGGAAAGGGCACAACAATCTCCAATTTGATGGCACACTTTGCTGTGTCTGGGCTGGCTAGGAAAAGTTCCAATCCAGCTAATCGAATGTACATTCAACTTGTGCGCCGTGAAATTAACACAAACACACGTTCGAGTGGATATCGTTTGGTTCGACTTCATTTGAATAACCCGTTTTGCGGCACAGACTCAGCGACGGACGGACGGACGGTCGAATGTCTTGGAGCGTCTTCTTCACAGCTTTAAAGTTGAAGAACTAAAAAACGTTCAAAAATTTCAAAAGTCAACCAAAGCTTGAACACAACTCGACTATAGAAATACCCATTAGGTAAACATTTTTATCGATTTTCTAAGCAAATCCAATTTGATTTCAAGTTAGACTTGAATTAAATTAGGCATTAGCAATATATTTTACATGACTTAAAAATATATTTTAGTATGTCAATTCAATTTTCAATTCCTTTTTATAAACTATAAGACATCCCGTTACATTCTCTGCCCCAGATCGTTATACCCCACTTGCCGCATCTTTTGCAGTGGGGGCATAAAATGAAACCGTAAAACCTGTTCGTCAACTCATGATTATGTTTTTTTGACTTTTATTTTGTATATCTTTCGTATCTCGACGTGCACTATTCGCTTAGCGCGCGCCTCTGTTCGCTGACCCAATAATTTAATTCTTTTTTCTTGAGTTAGCCAAAAAAAATTCCCCCATTTTGCTAAAGGAAAGTTTGGACTTCTTTTACTTTTCTGCCCACAGCTTGGGTCTGATACGCGCCCGTCTGGCTGGCGCTCGCATCGCCACCGGCGATGTGCTCATCTTCCTGGACGCCCACTGCGAGGCCAACGTGGGCTGGTGTGAGCCGCTGCTGCAGCGCATCAAGGACTCGCGCACCAGCGTCCTGGTGCCCATCATCGACGTGATCGATGCGAATGATTTTCAGTACAGCACCAATGGCTACAAGTCCTTCCAGGTGGGCGGCTTCCAGTGGAACGGCCACTTCGACTGGGTGAATCTGCCCGAGCGCGAGAAGCTGCGCCAGAGCCGCGAGTGCAGCCAGCCGCGGGAGATTTGCCCCGCCTACAGTCCCACCATGGCGGGTGGTCTATTCGCCATGGACAGACGCTACTTCTGGGAGGTGGGCAGCTACGACGAGCAGGTGAGCTGGAGCAGCCAAAACTCTGGGCTCTAGACAGCTTGCTCACGCGTGTTGAATTCTTGCAGATGGATGGCTGGGGTGGTGAGAACCTGGAGATGTCCTTCAGAATCTGGCAGTGTGGCGGCACCATTGAGACCATACCCTGTTCCCGAGTTGGCCACATTTTCCGCGACTTTCATCCTTACAAGTAAATATGAAACTCACTCTTATTACTTACAGTTCTGACCTTTATCCGCTCTCGCAGATTTCCCAATGATCGCGACACGCACGGCATTAACACCGCTCGCATGGCGCTCGTCTGGATGGACGAGTACATAAACGTCTTCTTTCTGAATCGACCCGATCTGAAGTTCCATCCGGATATTGGCGATGTCACGCATCGCGTCGTGCTGCGCAAGAAGCTGCGCTGCAAGAGCTTCGACTGGTACCTGAAGAACGTGTATCCCGAGAAGTTTGTGCCCAACAAGAATGTCAAGGCCTGGGGCAAGATCAAAGCCGTGCACGGCAGCCTGTGCGCCGACGATCTGCTGAACAACAACGAGAAGCCCTACAATCTGGGCCTGTATCCCTGCGGCAAGGCGCTGCAAAAGTCGCAGCTCTTCTCGTTCACCAACAACCAAGTGCTGCGCAACGAGCTCAGCTGCGCCACCGTGCAGAACAGCAGCTCGGCGCCGTATCGCATTGTGATGGTGCCCTGCCTGGAAAACGACGACTTCAACGAGCAGTGGAAGTACGAGAACCAACAGTTGAAGCACAGCAACACGGGCTTGTGCCTTGATCACAGCGGCCTCAAGAGCATGGACGATGCACAGCTGGCGCCTTGCAATGCGGCCAGTGACACCCAGCGTTGGATCATTGTGCACGACTGAGCGGGTGATTGCGGCCAGCGCCAGCGAACGGACCAAGCCAATTGCAACTGAGAGAAACTGACTAAGCGAAGCCGAGCGCAGCGCAGCGCGACGCTTTAAACTACAGACTCAAATTAACGCAACAACATGTGTAAATACCAATTAAAAACAATGCTAGAAATATATATTTTCTATATAATATATACACTATATATATATATACGATATAGAATCTGTAAGTTGTAGTTAGTGAATATCAAAAATCAACACAAATCAAAAACAAAAAGTCAAAATATTATACCTTAAAAGAAATTACAATATGAATTCATATGTGTTGTGCATTTGTTGTGTAAAAAACAATTGAAACTAGAACAAGTTGTATAGATATACATAAAATACAAATCTATTTATCGGTTTTTGTGCATATTATTCCTAATGTAAATGCTTGAATAATTATTATAACTGCTATGTGATCATCAAATGATAAATCCATAAACATATTTATAACAACACTCGCATTCCAATGCAGTCCAACTATTTGCAGAGTCTCGAATAATCAAACTATGTTTTAAATGCAATGCGTTAAAACCCCCAAAAAGCGTTGTAAGCATTTATCAACTAACAAAACCTTTTTTGCCATTTGTTTTTGAATAAAAGATATATATATATAAAATACTTCCAAACGGAAGATTAACAAAACAACACCTGACATACCAGCGACATTATTTATTATGGCTGGGCGGGTCAATTCGTGGCTATAAAAACCGCCCAAAGAAATAGTTAACATATTTTTAACAGGTCTAGTTCAGGGTCAACGTGTTGCATAAGCCAAGGTGAATATGGTCAAAATGTGTGTATTAAAGGTATTTACCCAAGCCAACACAGCTGTGCTTGTCTGGAAGAAGATTAATAAGTAAACTGGTAATTAAACACAATGCAGAGCTCATTCCACGTTTTGTATATTTATAGATTAAAGTACATAATTGTTGTTATTTATTCTTTTTATTTAATCGAATTTGTTGAATACGCTTTTGTTTTAATTTCGTTTGTTTGTTGTATTTTTGCTGACGTTCATTAAGTTACTAAAATTGGAGTAAAATAAGTAAGTATAAATTACAGAAATTTGTTGTTTAATGCCTGTTTTTCTTTTCGTTTTTTTTGTTGACTGTCTTTTAATTGTTAATACGAGTACACAAAATTACAGCTAAAATAGCAAAGTGAAACTTTACAATAAAATTAACAACTGCATTTATTTAAGAGCTGAAGTGTGTGTGTGTTTTTGTTGTTATTGATATTTGTGTATTGTTGATAGCACAATAAAAGCATTTGGTTTGCTAACTCCTTTTGTTTATTCAACTTTATTTATGTAGGTTTTAAACGGCTGATGGTGTTTGGGGGCTACAATTCATACTTGATGTGTATTTGTATTAATAACAATTATTTCGTTGACCGTGCTAAAAGCTCTAAAAGTGCTCAAATTTACGAGTATCTGTTTTTTGTTTCATATCATAGTGCGAGTACTTTAATGACTATCCATATAAATTTTATATTCTCTTCTATGCGAAGCCCATGCATAAAGTAACATCTATTCATACCGAGCTTAAGAGTATTAAATAGTATATATATATATAATATTTACCTGTGTATGGGTGTGTGTGGGGGTGTGTGTCTATATGATTGACAAATCATATTGTATCTACATAGCCCAGGGCAATAGCTCCTAAAATATGCCACATAACATCGGGATATAGGCTGCGCTCTTGCATTAAGGTACCTTTTAATTTGCATGCATTATCAATCTTGTTTTCTACTTTGCATTCTGCAGATCTATTCTAAACTAATATATATATGTGTACTTTGTTATCTGTAAGTTCTATAAGATGCAAGCGCTATTTTAAAATATTGGCTTTTACTAATCTCTTTCTCAACTATTTTACAATACATCGAAAGCGCATTATGCGTGCCTTTAATTTATTCATATATATTTTGTTTGAAATATCTCTCATAATTTCAAGCTCTATTTGAATGTTATTACGCTTATTAAATGCATTAAATTTCAGTAATATTTCTTTATTCATTTGTGATTATTTTACTTTATTTATTTATGCGCCTTTATGTACACTTGTGTACATTTAATTGTTGTGCTGGGCGGTCTGCAACAATTCAATGAGAGAGTTTTTTTTTGGGAACCAAATATTTAAAAAACTTAAATGCGGCGTCTACTAATTGCACACACACCAAATACATGAATTAAGTATTATTTTGAATGCTCTTTGAGCATTATATATGGCAAGTGTTTTTCGCAAACTCACAATCAATATTTTTCGGATATTTGCTCAAGAAGCATTTCAGCTTCGGCCTGCCGAAGATAAATTGAGATTTCAGTTTTTGTTATGTGTATCATTGGTAAATAAATAGTTATGTATTTATATATGTATATATATATAATTATGTTTGTAATTGTATATATATATATTGTAGTTTTTAGCTTGCTTTGAATTTTTCAATTTTGGACGTATTTTCAAGTATATTTTGTTGGTAGTTGATGCAAGTAGAAAACACAGTTCGAAAATATACATATGTATACCTAATATATAATATATATTCATGCATGTAAGTATATACTGGTTGACTGGCTGTAGTCCATCCAGTTTGGGTTACTTCAAACTTCTTTTTAACTCATATTGTTATGTTTTAATGTTTGAATTTTTGGTTTCTAAGTGTAAATCGCTTGTTGTTGGTTGTAGTTTTTTTGTTTTTCTTTTTTTGTCGTTATATTATATTTTTTTTATTGTTTGTAAATTGCAATTTATCTCAGACTCAGTTTGGAGTGTCTTGGATGTCTTGGTTGTTGGATGGATGGATACGTTTACGTACAAACGTTCGTCAGCCGGTTTGCTGGTTTCTTGTTTTTTTTGTTTTTTTTGTTATCTTCTGCCTAACTTTCATATCATATGTCATAGATTATCTTAAACATAAAATTGAATATTCAACGCAATTATTGCTTCATTTTCCTTTTTTCACGTAGTTCACATGTTGGACTAACGCAAGCCTTTCATTCTATATCAGTGTTCGGTTAATGGTTCACAAACATTGTCGCACAACCTTCAACATTGATCGATATACATATATATATATAATAAAAAATAATATTGATACATACACAACAAATTTGTATTGCACATCGAAAGCAAAATAATGAAACATAAAGAGAAACGTATGTGTATAGCAAAATGAAGTTTATTTAAATATACATATAAATGGAAAAATTATAAATACATCACATCAAATAATACAATTAACATATACACCACGCCGTATACCAAGCTTCTTGTTCTCAAAACAAGATTCAAGATCAATCGTAAATTCTTATCTTGATTCGCTTTTTTAGCATTCACGCAGCCATATGGAATATGTTATTATATACTAATATTGTATTGGTTTCTTGTTCATATATATAAATGCTAAACAAAATGTGAGCTCAATAAAAAGAGATATATAGAAAAAATATTGCATGTCTGGTAAAACTTACAGCATAAATATTTATATACAACTGATTTTCATATATTTGATATAGTCCATAACAATAAAAATAAGCTCATAGTAGTATTAACCAAGTCACATTGATATAGATAAAGATATACAAATATAAAGTAAAATTTCGTACATACAAAAAACAATTTAACTAAACTAGGCAATCAATTAATCAACCGGTACAAAAATATATATATATATTCATATATAAAATCAATTGTGCTTTGTCAAAAAGCAGCAAACATCAATTAACTACAAGGAAATCAACCAATTGAATCAAAAAATCATTAGGAAACATACACACATACACATTTAAACGATAATAATTATTAACTACTATGTATACTAAGTGTATCAAAGTGTTCGTGGTATTGCACTTGGTTAATGCAACTACGCAAACGCTTTGCTTAGTTAATCCATATTAGTTTAGAGCGCGGGGCAGCTGGCAGAGGGGGGGCCGTTTAGTTAGTAAGTTAATTGCTAGTTGTTAGTTCTGCTGTAGACACCGCCGTACAACTACGTTTCGAAGCGTCGGATTAAGTGTGAGTGTGTATAATTGCGGCATGTGCAAGAGCGAGAGTAAGTTAAGCTTAGCGTGTGATTGGTTAATGCTCCGCATTGTTCGTTGCTGGACGATGTGCACCGCGTTGGCGGCCTTAGAAGGCCGTCGAGCGTCGATTGGCATAGCACTTCTTGCCATGACTGTTCGCATCCGCAGCGCCACTGGTTGCACGCAATCTGTGGCAGGTCGTTGGAGTCGCAGTTGCTGCTGCAGTTGCACCAACACCACTTGTAACCAGCGTCGATTGCCTGCAATTAGTCCAACGCTGCAGCTGATGCGAACACTTTGGGTATAATCATTTGCGCGCCGACACATTCAGCGATTCGCCTCGGCTCTTCGAGCGCGTCATCGAGCTGCTCATCTCTGCAAGGGATCATAGATTATATCGTTAGTAAAAGCTAGGAAATTCAAATGGATATCTGAGGCTGACCTTTGCTCATGCTGTTGCTCTTCTCGCCTGCTTTGTACGCGCGCATCGCCCGGCCGCGCTTGTCCAGGAGCAGCTTATCGGCGCGCACGAAGATGCCGTGCTTGGGCTTGCACTGGAAATACTGTATGCCCTGCACGGTGCCATCGTTCTTGCCAGTGGGCGTGTCCAGCGCAACGCCTATCCAGGCGCCGGGCTGGAAGTGCGTGGTGCCCACAAAGCTAACAACGCCGCTGGTATTATACGGACGGATGAGCACCGATTCGCCCACCACAATCCACTCGGGCAGCGTCACGTCCAGATCCTTGCCGTCATCTGTTGGCAAATTAAAGTTAAATAAACTATTTCAAGGTCTGTTCTCTTGGCGTACACACCTTCCACCTCCGTGCTGCTGGTCATGATGCTGGCATTGACATCTAAGTAGGCGCCCAGACCCTCCATTTTGGCCACCGAGGCGCGTTGGTTGTTGCGTGTCACTTGGCTCGTATTGTTGCTGCTGCTGCTGTTGTTGTTATTGCTGCTGTCGCCATTGTTCGGCGGTTGCGTTGCGGACTTTTTGCGGCGCATCACTTTGCCCGGGGGCAGCTGCTCCTTGACAATGCCATCGCCCTCCAGCTGCTGCTGCTGCTCTGTTAACTCTGTTGTCTGGCCTGTTTCGGCGATGTCTGCATTATGCTCCAGCGCTTTATTGCCATTCTGATTGTCTGCGACTTGCTCTACTTCAGGCAATTCCGGCTGTTGTTCCTGCTGCACCTCCTGTTGTTGGTGCACCTCCTGCTGCTGCTGCTGCTGCTGCTCCTGTGGCAGTTCCGGCACCGGCAACTTGGCCTCATCAACGTTGTTGTTATTGCTCTGCAGCTGTTCGCATTCCTCGTCGCTTTGTGCATTATCCTTGGGCTCATCTGGCTGCGCCAACGGATGTGTTAAGGTCTGTTGCAGCTTCTTTGCCTCAGCTTCGTGCGTTTTGGCCTTTGGCATGTCCTTGAGGAAGGGATTGACGCGCGCCTGGCGATTCGGCGGCGAATTTGAATTGATGCGATCGAAATCTATAAGAAAAGTGGAATATATACTGTTCGTCGCACTTGGCATTTGGCTTTGCGCTCACCTGGCGTTTCATCAATGCTCATGGAACGCATGGAAGTTATGTCCTCATTGCTTAGATTGTTGCAGGACACCGCTTGGGAGCCGTAGCCGCTGCTGGTAGACGAGCTCATGCTGAGCGTGGCCAGTCCAGTTAGATGCTTCATGTTCGTATTGGCGCTGGATGTGTAGCTCAAATAGCTCTGATTCGAATGACTGCTGACATCCATGAATGAGTCCATGGTCTTCGAGGCGGTCAGACGGGATCGAGTGGCCAGGCTTTTGTTCTGCTGCCGCTCCTGCTCGTACTCGGCGGCATACTCCGAATCGCTGTAGCTGTCCTCGGGCTCCTCATCCAGCGAACGATGGCCGCCCAGTGGCTCCTCGTGCAGCGTGGTCATGCGCATGCCCATCAGCTTGCTCGTAGCCGGCGAGGCTGTGTGAATAGATATCGAATGGATTAGTTACGAACCAAATTTAGTGTGGAGAGAGCTTAGCTACAGCTTAGGGGCTAGACAAACCACATACGTTTCGTTGGCGCAATTCTCAATGTGTTCAAGTTCAAATTGAGATTCAAAAATGTTGGACGCGCTGCATTCCGTGGGTTTTTCAGGAAGACAATGATTATGTACTATGTTTAGTTACAATGATTCAAACAAGATTTGATGAGCGATACACAATAAAAAATTAACTCACTAGCTGAACTGGCGACTAGTTCGCCAGCATTAAACACAAACAAACATGAACAAGAACTAGGAGTTAGGAACTAGGTCAACAATTGATTAACTAAATGCGCTCTGCTCGTGCTCGGAACTCGTGCTGTACGGCGTGCCCGCTGTGAATGGTGCGCCAAATTGGAAATTGGAAAACAGAGAGAGTGTGTGCGGTGTACAATGAATGAACGAATGGAAACACAATGAATGAATTTATGCATATGCGACCATATGTACAAAGACTAATTGTATCATATACATATGTGAATGCTGCTTATTTTGTTCAGTGTACACGAAGAAAGTTTCTGATATGTATTGAGTATTGTTATGGATATGACAGCTAACGACTTACCAGCAAACAGAACTAATACCAAACTACAAAATTACTAACTAAATTGGAGGTCTATTAATACGCCCAGCCCTCTAAAATGATATAGTTATTACATTGATACATATATATGAGTTCAACATTAATGTTTATTTTGTCTAGTTATGGACATGACTGAGTTGGTGTGCGCGCGCGCGTGTGTGTGTGTGTGTGTGTGTGTGAACAACAGACATACTGAAACGCCAACTAACATTTAATGAATTTTCAATCAATCTTAAAGTATGCACTTTACATGGGCCCAGTCTTTACCTGACAGTAGAGAGCCTGTTTTTTTATATGGCGTTTAGAATTTCAAATTTGAAATCGTTTCAAGGTGTTGAGAAAGCACAGAAAGGATTACATTATGACATGTGAAAAAAGAACCAGACATACGTAGGAGTTATACATAATAGAAAATATATCGGAAGTAAGATTGTGTTTATATATGATATAATTGATTGTGCTTGTTATTGTTTTGATGTGTATGTAGGTCAATGTGTCAATTTATATGATAAGCCCTGGTGAATAGAATGAGCTCAGGTGAATAGTATGTGCATTTGAACTCGAATCGAAACGGATCGAGTGGGTGTTATTTGTTGTTGAGTTTGCTATTGTGTTGCATTGAAGCAAAAGCAAAGTTGAACTTTAGAAACATGTTGAAGCGGCAATTGCATTAAGTCTCAATAAACATTTGCTTGCTTTTCATTGTTTTGTTTTTTTTTTCGGGGCATAAGCATAAGCATTTGCAAATTGTGTTGTTTGCACAGTTTGTTAAAGGATTTATCTTGTCTTTAGCCGAAGAGAATGTGTCTAAGATAAACGCGTTAGCTACAAGTTATATTTACGAATACATAACAAAGTATGCTAAATACTCATATATAAAAGATCCGAGCTAATTATAAAATTTCGTAAAAATATATAGTAGTAGTAGTAAGTACGCAAACAAAGATAAATCCCTTGCTCTAAGGCATGACAGCAACTAGTTTTTGTTTTTGAGTTGCTGCGCATAAGCATAAAAGTACTTCTCATATATAATAATAATATATAGTTTGTATAGTTAGATTATATGTATGT
Organism: Drosophila sordidula; assembly: GCA_035047465.1. Lineage (NCBI taxonomy): Eukaryota > Metazoa > Arthropoda > Insecta > Diptera > Drosophilidae > Drosophila > Drosophila sordidula. Next base: position 3,592,588 of record JAWNPQ010000131.1, read on the forward strand.
AGGGGTATATATATTATATGTTTGTTAAAGTTTTGAAAAAGTTGCTCAAAATTAAAGGTGAGTTGGAAATAAAATTGTTTGTAACTCGCTGCGAATTCCCTAGGGGTATACACACCAATGCCAAATGCTTTGCCCGGGGAGTCGTCGCTGCTGCCCTTGCCGCCAAAACTGTGGCGATTGCGTATAACGTTGCCGCCACCTCCTCCAGCGCCGCTGTGTGCTGCAAACAAAGGCACGGTCCATTAGTTGCGTAAACATCATAAATTTATCATATGAAATTACTTACGTGGCGTAAACTTGTTGCCCAGCGCCGTGTTGTTCAAATCCGCAAAGGACTCGGAGCGACCCACATTGAGCAGCGACTCCATGGAGGCATCGAAGCGCATGATCTGCATAAGTTTATTTATGAGTTTCTTTGCGTCATAAATTGCATTTTAGCGTATTTACAACAAAGGTTATTAGTTACCGTGAACGAAAAGAATATCGAAAATAAAAACATAAACATAATGAAAACAAAAAAATAACCAAACAGAACTGGCAAACGCGCACAAATAAAACTTGGGAGCAGGAAAAGTTAAAAACAATATAAGGGAAAAGAACAGACACACACACATAGACAATAAGAGTAGAAAAGTATTGCAAGTATCTCTAGAAAGCATAGTTTACAAGTGTTTTGAGTACATTGCACACAGATTACTTACACTCCCGGTGTTGGTGGTTTCTTTGACCGCCTGTGTGCGCAGTGAAAAGCGTTTTGCGTTTTGGTTTTTGTACACAGCACAGGGCAGTTAGATACATATACATATGTATGTATATAAACATATATATATATATACACACACACGCACACACACAGACATAGATAGATATAATACCAATATACAATTGCAGTTTGTTAGGCGCGCCAAATTTGGTTATCAGATTTGCATTAGTTTTGATTTTTTTTTTTTTGTGTGCGGTGTGAACAACATAATTATAGTTGGGTTAGATTTTTAGTTTTTTGTTTTGGTGAAAGCGCATAGAAAATGTGAAAAGAGAAAGAATTGCGTTTTAGTCAAATATTTGAATTGTACAAGTAGAATTTGGCTGGCGGGTGGGGGGTGGCGAGGTGTAAGCGCGAAAGGCACAAGGAAGCTTAGCTCTTGGAGCTGTTGCCGACCGACATCACATACCTGCGAGAAGTTGGGCACACTGACGGTCTTGCGCATGGACAGCGGCTGGCCATGGGCCGTCTCCAGCTCCTTGACAGCCACATTCTGACGCAAGCGATCCAGTATCAATATGCTCTCCACGGCCGAGACACCACGCGTGTATTTCTCTGCGAGGGAAAACATTTCATTATATACAGAGAGCTTCGCCAGTCGGGCGGTGTTAGCTACCTATATAGGTCTCGCCATCGCAGGCGGAGCAATCATCGCCACTGGCGGCCAGCTGTGCCAGCGATTCGCGATCCTCCAGCTCCTCCGAGGCCTTGGGAATGTTGGAGACCACCTCATAGGTGACGCCGCTCTGCCAGATGGCATTCTCGCCGCGCACCAGGCGGAACTTCTTCAGCCGGTCGGTCAGTGTCTGACCCTTCTTGATGTTAATGCTGAGACGCTTGCGCAGCACCAGATCCATGGGCGCCGGATGCGATAGGCGCACAGTGGTGCGCAATATTAGATAGATGCGTTCATTGGCTTCGGTGACGCGGTTCAGCGCCTGGCTGTCGTGCATGGACGAGTCCCAGCTGGCCACGCAGCAGACATCCTTGTCGAGGTGCTGCAGTATCTGCAGCGTATAGAACCTGTGGCCATGCTCCTTGGAGAGAATGGAATTGATGCCCGCTATGGACAGTTCGTCGTTAGTATTCTGCGCGGAGAGATCGTCGCCGTTTAGATTGAGGAACAGCACGGGCACGTGCGGCTCCATGCCCGAGGGCGGATCCCAGGAGGCGGGTGCGCCCGGTATGCCCGAGCCCGGTGCCGGCACCAGGACCGCATTGCGCTCCTCGGTCAGCGAGACCCACTGGTGCACCAGACTGAGCTCACGTTCGCGTTCCTGTTCGTTCTTCTCCTCCTTCTTGATAAGCATCTGGATCTGCTGGTCCAAGTACTGACGTCGGCGACCCAGCGCCTCGCTCCACTTTTCGCGCAGCACGGTGAGATCCTCCTCCTGGTAGGAGTCCAGTGGTCGCTGCAGGCGCGAGCGCACCGTCACGCTGCCAATGGCCACGTTAACGATCGACTGGCAGATGATGGGCAACGTGCCGGAGTTCTGGACCGGCTTGACGCGCACATTGACGCGACGCTGCTGGCCCTGGCGCAGCTGGTAGATGCCCCCAGTGAGCACCTCGTTGCGGTTGGTGACCTCGACGGGCGAGTACTCGCCGTTGTCGTTCAGCTCGTGTATTTCCACCCACAGTTCGATTTTGCGCGACAGCTCCGCCCAGCGATCGACCAGGGAGCGAGCCTTGGCCTGCTGCTGCTCCACCTCCCAGCCCTTGGACTTGGAGAAGCCAGCGCTGCGATGACCCCACACCTCGATGGACAGTGCGCCCTCGATGCAGTGCTCCAGGAACTCCTCGTTAATGTTGACAGTAAAATCTTGCGTGTGCTCGAACTTGAAGGTCATGTTCTGATCGTGTGCCGTGGACTCGGCATTGATGACCGGCACCACCATCTCCTGGTGGCCCCAGAACGTGTACTGGCAAAAGACAAAGTTGGACAGCGAGAGCGGCAGCCCCGAGGCGCATTTGATGGTGACGCGGCAAGTGATCTGATTGGCCATGGGATCCACGGGATCCTCGTACTCATCACGCGAATCCGCCGAGGAGGTCTCCGACACCGATTCGCACATGCGATCCTGCGGCATTTGGCCAGCTATGCGTTGAATCTCCACCTGCAGGCGGCCGGCAACCTCGCCCTGCTGACTAATGATGGGCGTGTGATAGTCCAGCTTGACGTCGTGGAACAGCACCTCCAGATAGACATTGGCCACGCCAATGAGGTTGTGATTCTCCTGCGACTCATAGAACGGATCCTGCGGCTTGCCATTGTCCTCATCCTGCAAAGGCAACAAAGCGTCAATTAAAAGGGAACTCCAACTCGGATATGGAGGTAATGCTATGGCTAAGTTGTGTGTTTCATGGAGTCGGGTCTTATTAATTACCTTGTCGTCAAATTCATCATCTGAGAATGTCTCAATAAGGGGCTGTATCAAGGGTTAATTGAATGCGTGTGCGAATAATACGAGTACACATAAAGTTTTATGGTTAGTACAATAGACAAAATGGAAGGTGTGATGAAGTAAATGAATTGCCACGCACCAGGCCATTGAGTATGCGCTCCTTGTGCTCCTGGTACATCTCGCGCATGTCAATCAGTTTGTTCTCCAGCTTCTCCATGCTCCAGATTTGGCTGCCCGAGTTTGTGCGCTTCACTAGAATCGCTGGTTCGCTGACAAAGGCGCCGCGCCGTCGGTTGGGACTCAAATTGGCCGGGGGAATTTGCAAAGTCACCGAGAATTTGGTCTTCTTCTCCATTTCCTCGGCCAGAAAGTTGGCCTCCTGCACCAGCGAATTGGCGCGCATAATGTCCGTCTTCAGCTGACCCAGCGAACGCCTGAACATTTCGTCGCGTTCCTAGAACATGAGGAATGTGTATTAGGTCAATTTATTCCACATATTTAAAAGCGCTTTAATCCCTTACCTGTGCCCATTTCTCTACGCGCATCTGCGAGGTGGGCGTATTGGGCGTCACCTTGCCCATGCGCAGCGGATCGTAGGGCGCATATGGGGCATAGGGCGTGCTGGGCGAGAGTATATTACGCAACTGCTGGAACTGGCGCTCGTACTCCTGTCGCTGCTTCTCCAGCGCCACCTGCTTGTCCTCCTCGTGCTGTCGCTCCAGCCGAGCGATTGCCGTCTGTATGGGATCATTGCTCAGCTCGTTCTGCATAATCTCATCGCGCGCGAAATTGTAGTCGATGAGCTGTGCGGGCGTTTGCGGCTCCGAGGCGCACATGCTGGCATTATTGCCAATCCGGGGCGAGTTGACGCGGAAAAAGTGATGGTTGCCCCAGAGTATACGATCGCCATTCTGGAGCGGCGTCTTCTCCACTGCGGCTGAGCCATTGACAAAGCAGCGAGCGCCCTGCACGGGCTCCATAAACAGGCCGCTCTCCTCGATGGTTATCACACAGTGCTCCGGCTGTATGCCCAGGCCAGACAGCTGTATATCTGGCTGCTGGCCACTAATGCTGCGGCCGCCAATTAGCGTGCGTTCCTGCGCAGAATTAATAGAGCTGGAGTAGTGTTTCCAATCGAAACAACAAATATATATCTTACCTTCAGGTAGTAGACCAAGAGCTCATTGAGGGACGGATCTGCGTTCAAATTGACCAGGTAGTACTTGTTCTTCTCGACCTTGATGCCACTGGCCTGCACACTGATGCCCATTTGCTCCAGCGCCTGCTGTCGCTCGTTTTGTATGCGCTCGGTCTTGACCAGTTTCTCCTCCCAGGTTTGCGAGATTTGCTTCATCAGGTTCTCGCTCTCGGCCAGCTTGTCTTGGACATCGCCCACTGGCGAGCCTGTGGCATGCTTCAACATGCTGCGCAGCGTTTCCACCTCATGACGCAGCTCGCGTATAATACGCGCATTGGGATCTTCATTGACAACGGCATGGTTGACGATGCGCTTGGCCCGATCTGCATAGCGCAGCGTGGAGAGCGTCTCCTCGTAGTTGTCCGCCGAGGGTGAAATTGTGGCCACCATTACGGTTTTGGAATTGCCGCCGAGGTTGTCTTTTAGCAGCCAGGTCAGCACGGAATCTCGATAGGGCACGAACTTGTCGTTGCCGCCCTTTTTGCCATTCGATTGATCGGCCAGCTTGGAAATGACCAGACCCAGTGTGGTCAGGGATCTGTAAGAGGCAGAGAGTAGTAAAAGCAAATATAAGTAAACTTGCAATGTGCTCTAGATATGTATACAATACTCACTTGTTTATATTGGAGCCCTCTTTGAGGCGCTCACCAACAGCGCCCGTTTTGACCGCTCGCTCGGATCCGGCCAAATCCACGAGGGACATGCGTGAGACCTTCTCGCCACTGACGCCAGTCGTTTGATCGGTGAGTATTTGTGTCAGCACGACCGAGAAGACGGCATGGGAGCGCGACGATTCGGCATTCATGTTGGTTGCAGCCACCGTGCGCGATTTGTTGCCCTCGGTCATGAGGTTGTCGATATCCTTGTAGGATGCAACGGCCAGTTGCGACAGTCCGTCCACGTACGGGCCAAGCACATTGTGTTCGCGCACCTTGAGCGACTGCTTGTTGGGCTTGGGATCGAGCAGATCGTGCACCTTCTCGTTGTAGATCTCCATATAGGATACCTCCACCTTGTACATGAGTTCCGGCGTCGATTTGTTCGCTATCGCCGAGAAGAGCTTGTCGCAGAGACGCGGTATAATGCCCTTGCTCTCCTGCGAGCCCATCATTGTGTACGACTTGCCAGAGCCTGTAAGAACGTTTCAGTCACGATCGTGTTCCGTTGCATTGTTGTGGATTACACTTACCCGTCTGGCCGTAGGCGAAGATGCATGCATTATAGCCCTGAAATGCATTATCCAGTATATCACGTCCCACGCAATCGAAGACCGTCTCCTGTGACGCAAAGCTGTCATCTTCGGCGTTCAGCGAGTAAAAGCAATGATCGAATGCAAATGTCTTTGGTTGTTTTCTGCATGAATCAGAGTGTTAGGTGGGTGTATGTGAAGACCTTTGTATTTACATATATATACTGTATTGCTCAAGCAAGTCAAAACTCGCTGCTTACCTTTCCATTTTCTCCAGTGTTGGGGGATTTTGCAATATCGTTTGCTGTTTCTCCATTTCGACGATGCATTTTGTACCCAATTCAATTTCTGTAAAGAGATGAACATTTAATTACATATATATGAATGCATTACATACATGTGATAAGTACAATTTGAGTTATTTTCAGTGCAAGGCTGATAACAAGTTCAGAATAGCAAAGGCAAAATATATTTATATAATATAAATATATATTCATATATAATAGATATGTGCAGTCGCTTGTCAGCTGATTTCGTACATATGTGCGAAAAAATACAAATATTGATGTATACTCATATATTATGTGTGTTCATTGTATAATCAAGGCGATAAATGAAATAAGTACACATTTGTCTGTATGTAATGCATGGCAAGTCCAATGCCATAGCGCAATCTTAATGCACATAAATAAAAACGCGAACCTTTCAAATAATTGTAATTTCAGAAACGGACAAACAATTTTTTTGCCCAAAACGTGCAGCGCAATAAATATTCTGGCTTGAAATATTTACTACTTCCAGCTAAACACGGACATTGCACTGCAATAAAAAAGTAGTCGGAAAATGTAGAATTCGCTAGCTGGAAAAATTGCTGAAATATCTGACGACTCATGGCCATTGTCCGCTGCACGCAAAAAGGCAGAGAACAAATAAAGGACAGGATAACAGGCAGGCGCAGGTCAGAAAGGACAGTCAGCGAAGACCTAAAACAACTAAAACAACATTACAGCGAAGTCTCAAGAGTTTCTCAATTCAATTATGGAAGTACAGTGGGCGTTCGCAAATAATAATTAAATTATTCTACTTTGCGAAAGTTAAGTGAGAGTTAACCAAGGTTATAATTTCCCTCTGTTTGACCTTAATGAACTCATCAGCTAGGCAAGCTGAAAACACAAAATTCGGTATGCAGGGTCTCATAAGTAGCACATACATATTCAAAACGAGTTTGTTACAAATTGAACCCAACTCCCCCATAAGTCGTTGGAAAACGTATTTTGTGAATTATTAAAAATTCAGCTGCATACAAATTTACTTAGGCAAGCTGGCTATTTGGTGTGTCAAGAACATGATACGGGCGCCACTCGCTAAGGTCGTCATTGCAGGTTAAAAAGTGTAATAAAGTATATAAAAAAAATAAACTTTTAAATACAAAATAAATTGTTCTTAAAATAAACATTAATATTCCCAAAGAAAATTCAGAAAGTGACTCAATTCTAAGCAGGCTTCACTGTATTTGTAGGCACACATTTGTGTGTGTGTGTGTGTGTGTGTGTGTTTGTGTGTATTATGACCTGCTCCTGGCGCTGTACACTCACTTCCGTTGCAAAAATAAAGCCGACATGACATGGACATTGGCAAAGGGCAGAGCAAAGCCGAAGAAATCGAGAATGTTGAGAAACCACAAAGGACGCACATCAACACGGGCCATCAACGAGTTGTTGTTGTTGTTGTTGTTGGCTTTTAGCCGCTGGTTGGTTCTAAGTGTGTGTGGCCTGTAACAAAGGCGTGCCATAAATAATTTGATGGGCTGCCCCCAATTGCGAATGAGCTCTGGTCAGTTGGCCAGCTCCAGCTGTGG